>OX422143.1:82063515-82682773 GCA_949129095.1 Volucella bombylans | reverse complement strand
CTAGATGCAATTCTAAATAACATTATTAGCGATTTAATTTCTCTTAATTTAATAGAAGTTGTGGTGCAAGAGTGTGAATGAGATCGATTCTTAGACCTGATCTATAGGCCACTAAATCATATGTGTACGCTGTAGCTTGATTGATAGATCATTCGTACTAATGTTAAACGGTATCGGAAAAATCAGGATTTCTTCGAAACGGCTTTCCATCTTTAAAAATGAACTTTTTTCACATAAGCATGTCGTGGATCAAATATAGCATAGGTTCCATAGGTTATTCATTTTATATTCGTATATCTTTGATTCCCATGAATATAAGCATTCCTAGTAGGATATATCAAGGGATAATTAAAATAATAAAGCAAATTCAACATCTCTTTCGTACATCTATTTTATTAATGCTTGCACAAACAAATAATGAGCTATTATAAATATAACATGTGTATGTAACTACTTGTGTAATTCTAATCTAATACCACAAGTTAAAATAATGTAAATATAGTTTGAATCTGTGTGTTCCATAGTTCGTTTAGTTAAACAAACGCGTTCATCTCAAGTCGGTTTAAATTTTCTTTTTCCTGAGAAGCATTTCTTAAAAGCTAAAAAGGAAACGTTGACATATTGTTTGTAACTCCATTTTAAAATACAATATTCTTACTAATAAATGCTTATCCATCTCTTCAAGACTTTGATCAATCCATGTAACATGCGAACCGACCGCCGATTGTGTTAATAATGCCAACTGTCCAACTGCTAGTACTAAAGCTGCCACTCTAGCCTCAAGTAGACGCGCATCGAGAGGAGGATACATTGCTTGTACTGTAAAGTGTCAAAAAAAAAAATAAAAATTTTAGTGACTAAGTGTTCATACATGGCATTTTTCATAGCCCAACGTAGTTCCTTTTTATACATATCTTTAGAATCTACAATAAATTACTATTTATTTGAAATAGTAAATGCTTCACTTCACTTCACGTTAACAATGCAGGCAGAATGCGATCGTAGGGGTGTACATTAACGCGTTAATAATGCATTGCGGAAGCGACTCATAGACAAGTCAAGTTTCGTAAACCCTATATTATTTTTACATGTACAGATTTTTATGCGCTAGTAACTAGAGGCTTGTGATTTATTTCATGGAACAGGCCTATTCCATAATTTAAACGAATGTAAAAGAAAACAATCTGAGAACTGATAACCCAGTCGAATGCCATTAATACTAATTAAAACCAAGCCAAAAAAGTGGTCAAATGAGTTGTTGTATCAATGGTGCTAATTTGGTTGATTTTGATTTTGATGATGATTGATTTTATACTTAAAGGCCCACAAGAGCAAGCATACTTACCCACGTCGTCAACACGGGATGGAATTCGTTTAGCAGCATCTGTGAGACGATAACTAAATCGCTTAAGGCTCGGTCCCATTGCCAATGTAGCTAATCTCTCTGTCAGTCCATGACACGTTCTAAGTATTAACAGGCAATGGGGTATTAAACCAGACGCATCATCTACCCACTGCTGATCACTTAAAATCTGTTCAAGTGCGTTGTTCAAACCAATATCTCCAAGAGCCATTGCGAGTTCATACTCATTTTTGCTTTTCTTCAATGACCTATTTTTATTTATTATTTTATTTATTACATACTTCAATTAGTCCATTTCGTAAAAAAAGTTTCCTATCTTTACAAACCTGTTCTCAAGTCGACTCCATTTTTTCCTCTGATGCTGTTTCTTGCAGATCACTACTAAGCCTACAAATGCTCCAATAAAAATTACACCCAGGGCGCCAAATGCAGCAGCTACGAGTGAATCTACACCGTTTAAATCCATTGCAAGGTCTAAACAACTTTACCAATTTAAAGGAGGATAAAAATAAAGATAAAAAAATGTAAATAAAAACAATTAACTGAGAGAGGAGACCACCTGCGACAGTTCGGAGAAACGATCTGGTTTAGAGAAAGCTTTCAGTAGTGATGCCAAACTTTATAGTACAAATTAAAGAATAATAAAGTATTAAATAATATTTCATGAAAGATACTATGTATACGTACATCATTATTATTGTATGTAATAACATAAAATCTAGCTTAATGATTTCTGAATATTATTTTAAAATCGTTTTAGGTTAAGTTAATGTCAAAATTGGAAAGGTGGTCAACTTTTGTGAAATAGTATAGTCGGAGAGCTTAGCTTTCACGATATAATACCTGAAAACGGACGGTGCTAATTAACTTTGATGCGAGATAGGTTTCTTCATCTCTATATTCAGAAAAGGACATGACAGTTACCGATCAGGTGACCAAAGCACTTCTCCAGTATTATATGATAGATAGATACAGCCAAGGAACATCTACGGATATCTCAAAAGCCACAGCCGCGGAGTAATAGAGTGGGGAAAATTAGCATTGAACAATTGCAGTCGCCAGAATCCTTGACGATAGCGTATCTTTCACCCTCCCGACAAAATCTTGGTAAGTCGGATTAGGTACTGAAAACCAGCAATGTCACTGTTGTACTGGAAATCACACGTTTGATGAAAATAGCACTAGCAACTTATCTACAAAGAACCGTGCCTTCGAAGGGCTTCTGTGTTCTACAGACAAAATAGGAGGGAAAATGAAAGAGAGTGAAAGGGACGCGATCGACGAAAAGAAGAAATTCTAAAGAACGTGTCAAAGCAACAAGACTCAAACAGAGACCTATAGAGATGAGCAAAGCAATGTAGCAGTAGAGCCAGAGCAGCTGATGCCAAAAATATAGAAAGAACAAAACACTTTTGTAGAATAATTTTAAGTACAGTGTGTTCTTCTGATCAATATGTCCTAAGTGTGGATGAACATGTCGTATAGATGGAGGCAATTTCAACGAATTTTGGGCTTTTCGCAGTCACTGTTACTGTATAGCTCATATAGTTTTTTGTGTCATTGTTTTCTCCCAATATCGTTTATAAATTTCTTGCTGAATATTTTCTCGCGAAGCATTCAATGACATTTTCACCACTTTTGGTAATGGCCAGGAATCCACCCTATACAGTGAAACTGGAACGGCAAAGCATCGTTATAAACGCACTTATAAATCTAAGTGCCTTGATATCCACATTATGGGCTGCACCCTCGGATCTTCGGGTTAAAGAGAAGTGACTTTTAATGCAGTGTTCACTGGAATCCATGTTTACCTTACGCATCGATTGTCTTTTTACACAGGTTTCAGGGTCATGTCATCTGATTCAATTATACTAGAATAACTGTTTCTTTAAATACAGAAAGTCGACTTACCCTGTACTGTCCTTTTTTTCAGAATTAAACCCAGGGACAGAATGTAATCGAAACTTCATAAATAGATTTAAAACGTATTAAGGGTGTAGAACACAGCAACATAATAAACTTCTTGTCTTCGGTATTGTTAATGACTCTTACTGGTGTGCTTATTGTATTTGGCATATATTAGTTCCACCCTCTTTTGCAATGCTTACAATAAAGATGTCACCAACCTTTCTCTCTCCACGTAGGAATGACGTTAGTCAAGGTGATGATATAAAGAAATAATAAATTCACTGATTCTGGTGGTCTGCACGCATTATCAATAACGGAATAAACGCGGATAAAATCATACCATATTATTGAATTAGCACTGTGTCCCCCTACAAACTAGCGAATTACTTAATAAAGAAAAAATTCACCTGAGGCGCATGACATAAGAAAATACCGCGCTCAATTATGCATTTAGGGAGCAACTTCTCAAAACCTTTCTGAACTTCAGCCAAATTTCGGTCGCTGGAAATGCGATATAATCATTTTTATCGCTTAGGGCAGAAGGTACAATTTTCAATCTTCCACCTGCTGTAATATAGAGGAAACTTCGTCATGCCCGGCTCTTCGCGGGGTGCAGTTGAAGGCTTTTGTGAAACCTTATTGTATTTTTGTACCCAATATGGGACAATCTTATCAGTGCATGATAAGAAGCATACCATAGCTATTATTCTGTAAGAGAACATGCAGATGTTTATAAAATCATATGTTTTATTTATATGTATTTAAAATTGATATAATTTTCAGTTTAATTATACTTAATATAAAAACACCAATAATGGACTTAATCTAAATTATTTTATTCAGCTATTTCCAACTGAATCCGATGAAGTTTTATCGTTACCAATTTGGTTCGTTCCTCGACAAATTGATCTCAGAGTCAATTTGAGTTCACCACATTTTTCCAAGGACAGAGTATCTAAATAAAAAGATTTTTCCAAACATTTTTCTTTGATAAAACTATCAGGAACATAATTACCTTTGTCTTCATAAGCCTCTAGTAAGATTTTGGGATTTTTTAATTCCGCATTTCTAGATGTAACCCAACTAAAGAGTTCACCCATTACGGTGGGATCTTTTGGAACGCGAATTGGTTCTGTGCATTTCACCTTCTCCGATCCAATTATAGGCAAGTGTCCCCAGGAATATCCAAGTGTGGTTTCCACAGACCATCGATTTTTTCCATATATAGTAACAAGCACCTGAGGCCCTACAGAAAGGAGAAAATCATATGTACGAATACTTTTTTGTGTTTGTTCTAGACTTTAACTTACAACCATATGGATTTGTACTTCTAAAAATGCACTCAAAAGGAATGTTAAAGACAATTTTGTCTTCAGGACTCTTGGGCATCGCTGCCTGTGAAATACCATTAGTAATTCCTGAGATATGCTCCCAGCCTTCCCCAATTACTATTTCGAAACGACAAAAGACTTGGCTACTTTCTGGGCCGAGAGGAAAAATAGCTGATTCTATTGTTCCAGTTGCAAATATCAGAAAACCTTTGGGTTCCGCACTCGGATCGAATGCCATATTTGTTTACAATCAATCTTCACTCCTTTTGCTGTTGCTTTCGTTTTTTTTTTTTTTTTTAATTTATTTAATAACACAAATCAATATGAACACACTGGTGACAAACTTTCCAAGAGTTTTCCAGTTCGAAGTTGATTCGCTTGAACGAATGAGGGATTTACACTGCGAGAATTCCAAGATAAACTAAGTTCGGTATTTAGCGAATAAAAATAAACTGTACTTAAAATGAAATATACCTGACTACTATTTTACACTCGAAAATAAATTTTTGGGATGCTTTAGTAACGACAAAAAGATGAAAGCAGTTTCTTTTCCTATAAATTTCAAAATATTTGAAAAATAAATTGTATTCCATTATTTCCGTTTAATGAAAATATATTTTAATAAATTTCGATTAAGATTAAGAATTATTCTTACTTAAAAAAAATATTAATGAATAAATAAAGAATTCGCCATTAAATGATGGGAAAACCTCACTCTACAACGATTTTATTACAACTGATCTTTCATGCAGCATTTACATTTCCATCGGTTATTAGACCTAATGACTCGACCCCAAAAACTCAATAAGGCAAGCAACAATAATAGCATTCTCGGGTTCTTTTATATTTAGGCAGGTACGAGCAGGTCATACACTCATACCATTTATATACAAGTTTTCTTTTCTTATCAACAGCGACGGTGAATATGTGAATGCACACATAAATTACTCTTTTTCGAATAGCAAATAGCAGTGTGACCATCTCATACTTTTATTAACTGCATTTTATCTTATAACTCGATATATTGACGTTCTCTCCTTTGAATGCACATAACGAATGTCTGATGTGCATCTTGTATTAATTATTATCTAGAAGTAACCAGAGAGTTCTAGGGTTATGTAGTTTTGTAGCCTGCAACTACTGTCCTTCAAAAGCAATTGTGTCTTTAAGGCTATAAACCGCCGAAATGAATTTCATAAATAATTTTGGCATTGAGCAGTGTATAATCTACATCCTGTCTTCGAGTGTATTCAGAGGAGCATACATCGGCTCTATCCATTACCTTACAGAAACCAAATTAAAAACCCGACTCTACTTTAAGGAGCTGTGAATTACTCAGAAAGAGAACTTACATGTGTAATAGAACTAAGGTAGTCAAAGTCAGAACGATATTTGTAGGTGGAAGAATCTCCGCTATATATTTAGCACTTAAATAGACAGTCATATGGTATCAATCAAGCAATGAAGGAAGAGTTTCTAGTGCAGTATATGTTTGCATTAACATTTACAAAAAGCTGGAAAATGATAAAATGCTGAGGCAAGTTGAGCTGAAAGCGGAGCTCTTCAAACATGAAGAAAATATTTTGTTACGAGTATTTCACTATTAACAAACAAATGGTAGTACCAGTACCGCATGGTACATACATATATGTACATATATATGTATAACAAAAAAAAAAAAAATGTTTGTCTTATAAGAACTATACATATGAATGTATCTAAGTAACTATTCAGTGCTCCATATACATATGTAGGATCCAATCAAATGAATTTTATGTCGTTTCTGCAAAAAATTTATTAGGCAAATCTTGACAAAGCTGATCCAGTTGTGTGGCATGGCAATGGAAAATACGCGGTGTCTTGTGGATATACAAACGACATCGATATTATCGATACCTGGCAGAATGGGGGTTTTGCGTATTGAGTTTATGCATCAGTTTTGAAGCGCTTAATATGAATAACAAGATATTCTGGATATAAGAGAATGATGCACATTGTGGAGTCTAAAGAATGTTAATAAAATCAGGACACAAATTGGCAGCACTCTACAAAATCGAAATGTACTACTGAAAGAGACTATAACAATTCAGTCATCACAAGCACAACCAACTTCAACAAAATAAGGACCCTTTTTTAACTTTTTGTCAGTTGGAAAAATGAAAATTCTTTTTTTTTCCTCCTTCTTTAGAGCATAGATAAGCTAAACTAGATGACAAACTTTTCAGATATTGTAAAAAACAAAACCGGTTTTCTACTGATCGTTTCTCTTCGTGTCACCCTGTTTATGAATAGGTCTGAATTGTCATCAATGGCAATTTCCCTCCCATTTTACTCAAAAAACGTCATCCACATTACACACACGCGTGCAAATCGCTCTCATTCTAGCAATTTTACTTTTAAATTGTTCTCATTCTAGCAATTTCCGGCAGGTTATAGATAGGCAAAAGTGTTAGTAATTCACTTACAGTGAGTCTATGGAAAATTTAAGGGTTTGCAAAAGGATTAGTAGAGTTGGCCATCTAGGTTAGTTCATCTATTACCTAGTTTATATGACAGCTCAATGTGCATTGAAGCAATCCACATTGGTTCAATACCCGTAGAAATGATAGTGTTTATATGAAATTATCCAAAACCAAATCCAAAATGAGCGGGAGAAAATTGATAGAGTTTAACAAACAGCTGATTGAACTGACACTTGACATTAGCACTGATACATTGTTCTTATTTCTTTGTTTTTCCAAATATTTCGTTTGCAATCCCACATTTTAAATACACAATTAATACCTGCCCGATGATGAAAGAATGATGAGAGCGCGTGAGAGTAAAATGTTTCAATGCGATTTGAAAAGGTTTATACGAGCGGTTACAAATTTTTAACCAATATGCATTGCTGGGTATATGGTTAACAATCATGTTGTTTTGCTTGAATTGCTAGCGCCGCTATTCCCAAACTAGGTCAAGCGATGTAGCTCTAGCAATTCTGTTTTGTGCTGCTTATCTTCTTGGCGCTGAAAAACAAAACCCAAACTGAGTTGAAGTTTTCCGTTACGTGTTGCATTTGGTGTTGTGAGCAAGCAATTGTAAAGGATTTTCCAATAGGGACTTAACAACTTTGAATTTAATTTCTGAACGCACTAATCATCAAACTGTCACTGTCAATTTATTCAGTAAACTCAACATTGTCATCATGATAAAGTACACGAACGAGCAACGTCTGCAAATTATAAAAATTTTCTACCGAAATTCGGAGTCGGTGACTGCAATTTTAAGAGCGTTAACTCCAATTTTCGGTCGTAATCCTCGCCCTAGTAGACAGGCAATACCAAGTTTAGTGCAAAAATTTGAGTCTACATATTCGTTGTGTGATGTTGCCGTGTCAGTGAGATAACGAGTTGGTCGACCGTATCAAACGATCCAAATCAGTCAATTCCACGGCGTTCTCAAGAATTGGGCATCGCTCAGACCACATTATGGGGTATTTTGTGTAAGGATCTTGGTTTACACCCATACAAGATCAAGCTGACTCAAGAATTGAAGCCGATGAACCATTTGAAGCGACGTACGTTCTCCGATTGGGTACTGGAGAAGATGCGCCAAGATGATGAATTTCATCGCAAAATCATCTTCAGTGACGAAGCTCATTTTTGGATCAATGTAAATGAGCAAATAAGCAAAATATGCGAGAGTTTTTTCTTCACTCAGAGGTATAGTATAATTCACAGTATTTTTTTCTGTGCTTGAAACTCTACAACAGCCAAATCTACGTGTCAGTGTTATGCCTTCACACGCAAATTTTTCTGTCTGAGTTCCAATTACACAAATGAAAAACTGACTTACCATGGGCAGGATTCGAACCTGGACCTTCCGAGTGAGAAGCGATTGCTAGTACCACTACACCACGGCCACCCCGATGCCACAAGCCACACAGCACACGCTACAATTGATTTATTGAAGAGTAAGTATGGTGAGCGTGTTATCTCAAGAAATGGGCCAGTCGATTGGCCGCCTCGTTCGTGCGATTTAACGCCGCTTGACTATTTTCTGTGGGGCTACGTTAAGTCATTGGTTTATGCCAACACGCCGACGACTTTGGAAAAGCTCAGAGCCAAAATTGAATGCGAAATAGCGGCCGTTTCGGCCGAAATGTGTGGCCGAGTCGTTGAAAATTGGGTCTAACCAATCGACCGCTGCAAACGTGCCCGCAGCGGCCATATGAACGAAGTCGAGTTCCATTCATAAATGTTTTGATTGTAATTCAAGCCGATAATAAAGTTTTTGAAATATCTCAAATGGTTTGCGTTTTATTTAAAAAAAAATTGTTAAGTCCTTATTGGAAAACCCTATATAATATCTAGGTACTTTGGCAATGGTAACAATAATGATGATGGTGCACGTAAATCATGCATTGTGCACTCACCCACGACGCCCCTTTATCACTTATGGCTCATTCCTTCCGGGTTAGTGCCAAACCACGCACGTTACCCCCCTCTTTTTGTTCCTAACTCAGTCTCACCTTTTCGTTTTTCTTCATTGTCTCATTCTGCCAGAGGTGTCTCACCACGCGCCCCTTTCCTGACACTTTTTCATTTCATCTTAGTTCGGAATTCCTGCCCAAACGGGCAGTATTGAAAATTGTTGACGATCATCAGTTTAATCATATTTACCTTTTTGGTAAACCTATACTATACGTCTAGACTAAAGAAAGAATTCTACATCATCATTAAAGAAATGTACAGTGAAACAATGTTCGTTTAAATTCGTCCAATCGTTTATGCATTATAAATAAAACTTGAAAAATAAATTGTCTATTGATAAATTTATTGTGTTCAACTTCAAAGTAATAAATAAAATCATGTTCTGTTACTTTTAGTAGTTGCAACAGACCAAGCAATGGATTGAGATAAAGATTTGCTAATATCTGTCCGCTTAAAGGGTGTTTGTTATTTAAATTAAGAATCACAAGCAGCAATTTCTTATAACTGACGATGTGTAAAAATATATATTTTTAAGGATGAAATTATATTGATTTATTTCTTTTTTGAGGAGCTTTCTTTTGTAATTTTATTTTTCAGATGATCTTTGTAGTCCAAAATGTTTCCGTTCCATTTGGTAACGGTTTCGTTTTCACATACCCATATTTCCTCAGCAACCTACAAATTATATGAATAAAATCAAAATCACTTTGAAGTATTATTTAATAGCTTACCTGATTGATAAGACGGAAATCGTGACTAACTAGCACCATTCCTCCGTCAAAATCATTAATAGCATCAGCTAAAGCATCAATGGTTTCCATGTCCAAATGATTGGTAGGTTCATCAAGCAATAGTAAATGAGGCACTTGCCATGCTAACCAGGCAAACACTACTCTGCATCGTTGTCCATCAGAAAGCTGTCGAATTGGGCAGACCTGTTGGCGTCCTGTTAAACCATAACGACCGATTATTTTTCTCATCTCTTCTTTTTCCTTAACATCAGGGAAGGCTTTCATCATATATTCTAGAGGACTAACATCCAAATCAAGTAGCTCATGCAAATGCTGATGATACCGTGCAATACGTAAATGAGAATTTTTACGGATCATTCCCGATGTAGGCACTAAGTCACCGTATAAAAGTTTTAATAATGTACTTTTGCCAGCTCCATTGGGACCGACCAGAGCCAATCTAGTATCCAAATCAATACCAAATTCGAGGTTTTTATAAATCCATGGAGTGCTGTCATTGTAACGGAAGCAGACATTCTGTAAAAGGAGAGGGAATCAATATCTAAAAATGATTTTTTTTTATTTTAAAGTCATTAAAAATATCACACGAACACGTAAAATAATTTAATATATTTGGATTCTGGTTAATTCGTTGGTTGTTGCGGGCGACCAAAATTCCTGTAAACACATCAACACAATGTCTTCGCTTAGTTACGCTTAGCCAAATAAAGTTCTTACTACTAACGAGGCATACCGACTAAAATGTACAAAATATACAATCATTAACTAGCAATAAAACTTAGAGTATCACAGGAATCTACACTTGGACCAATCTTATTCCTCGTCTATATTAAAATAACAAAGGCAATTTAAAGATGGCCAAATGATGGTTTAAATATCATTACGACATGTGACATAAGAAGCTATGGAAGGAATTCTATCCGTGTATGAATGACGGTTTTATCAAAAGATCAGGTGTTCAAAAAAAAAACATTCTTTAAGGTACGATGAGGGTATATTTTCCCCAAAGCAATGGTTTAGATAACCAGAAGCAAACTAGATTGCTAGAATATCAGTTAAACAGTTGTACTAGTACGTTTTTAAAAGTATCCCTTTTAAAACCAAGTGTAAATTCTGTAAAAAAAAATATAGGCATAATTGGCCCCAGTTTTCGTATCATGAGATGTTATTCAAATAATAATAAAAAAAAAACATGTAATAACACTAATTGGTTATACTTCGAAATACATATTGAATACGCGGATATATTACCATGAGAAAGACGAATCAATTGCTAAAGCGGCGGTGTCTAACCGTGACTCAACTTTATTTGGTAGATCATTGATGGTAAATAGAAATAAAGAAAGAGCTAGATAGTTTCTGAAATACCAGCGCTTTCTTAGAATATTTTTTTTCGTATTACAACATATTGTTGTATGCCGTGCAAGTAAGCTCTTAATTACGTAAATGTCGTGGTGATAAAAGACGAAAAACTACTTGGTAAGTTGGAAACACAGGTTCCTATCCTATGCAGCGTCTTCGAGTTTAGCATAGTGTTATGCAAAGCGGTGGACTTAACGTCAGAAAAGGAGCGAATTCTCAAATATTTTTAAAGTTTTTAGTTGCAGACATTAAATCCGGTTTCCAGAAAAAAAAAAAACAATTAAATCACCGCCACACTTCGTAGTGGTTGTTGAGAATATAGTGACATGTCCGCAAATGGATACAAAAACCAAAATTCCGCACACACATATGTAGAATGAAGCTTTTAATTTAGATGATGAAATCCATCACCAAAAGATTAAATGAAAGCGAACCGAAGCTTTTCTTTAACAAGTTCACATACAATCAGTTTTTTTTTCAGGTACTAGCGTACAAAGACGAAACTCATTGAATTTTATCTTGCAAGTATTGTAATTGCTCGATTAGTCTGATCCAAAGGGCTTACCAGTGCCATTTGCATGTGGGAATTCCACCTTCTGTGAACAAGATTCAGGCAATGGTGGCACGTTTTGATTACCAGGAAACTACAACAGATCTTCCTCGAATTAGATAACCTCGTACTGTTCGAAATGAAATAATTGTTGACCGAATTTTCGCAAGCCTTGTGGACAGTTCAGAAAGCCAAAAGATTCGCAATAACCTGCACAGTTTGTTTACAACGGCAAGACAAAAGGGGTTACTGCGAGTCCAAAATTGATTCATCAAAACAAAACTTGTTTTTTTTTTTTTGCAATTATTTTAAGCCATCTAACGCAGACATACATGGAAGTGCTATGCTCTGTGACATTTAAACGAATGTGTAAGCTATAAAATGCACACCCTACAATTTATTGCACACACAGATAGCATGCTATAATAAATTACTTATGAAGGCGGTGTGTTAATCGTGAATGATATCGGATATGATTGAACATTTTTTTGAGGACATCGTTCGAGTCACCACAACACTACTAAGGGACATTTTTGGCGACCAAAGAATTTCAAAAATTCAGGATTCAATTTGTCTCCACATTCTCCGGATTTTGCAGAATGGAATGAGGCTTTTCTCGGTGAAATAGTTAACGAAATTTTATGGAAAAAGCTCTAGTGAGCCCGTCTTTAAGAAGGTGAAGCTGGTGCTTATTTATCTAATACAATTTTTCACAAATAGCTAAATGAAATCTTCATTAATTATACTAAACATTATTAAAAAAATTAAAATCTATAACCTTTCGAGGAACGAATAACAAATATTCTATCTTTATGCATTTATACCATCAAACTGTATTATTTTAATAACCTGAGACAGTAGTAGTGACGCTGCAACAAGTTGTTTATCTTATTTTTAGCTTATAAATACAATTACATAAAGGTTGTGAAAATTTTACCTGAACCATAATGACGGGTGGAGGCACTGTACCACATGAGGGGAAATAGAAATTTAAAATTTTATCATCAGTTACTTTTTCTGTCAAACCCTGGGCAACCATTTTAGCCAGGGTCTTTTCCTTTGACTGCGCTTGACGAGCCAATTTAGCCGAACCATGACCAAAACGAGCAATATAATTCTTCATATGAGAGATTTGATCCTGTTCCCAGTTGTATTGTTTCATTTGATTTTCCAACAATTCCATTCTAGTTCTACAGAATGCCTCATAGTTTCCAGTATAATACTTAAGTCGTTTCTTAGTCAAATGGATAATGTTTGTACAGACTCCATTAAGAAAATCTTGTGAATGTGATATTAACACCAATATACGTTTATATTCCTTGAGTTCCTGCTCAAGCCACACACACGCATCCAAATCCAAATGATTAGTTGGTTCATCCAACAGCAGCAAATGAGGTTTAACAAATAGAGCTCGAGCCAATGCGATTCGCATACGCCAACCACCAGAAAAGTCTTTGGCTTGTTTGTTTTGCATTTCCTTTGTAAAACCCAAACCGTGCAGAATACGTGCTGCTTTTGCTTCAGCCTGATCGGCTGCCATATCGTCTAAACGTTCATAAATATCAATAAGTTGCTCTTGTGCGTCATCATCTTCACTTGTGGCCAACTCGTCGGCTAATTTTTCCAATTTAATGCGCTCTTCATCGACCTCCATGACACACTTAAGGGCACTCTTTGTGCTTGCTGGAATCTCGCGTGTTAAATGAAAGATATCAATATGATCGGGAATGGGAACTTCACGATTTCCAAGAACGGCTAACAATGATGATTTGCCGCAACCATTTAAGCCGATCAAACCATAACGACGTCCACAATTCAACTCCAACATAGTGTCTTGCAAAAGCTCCGACCCAAAGAAAGTTATAGAAAAATTGGCAATTTTAACATCTCTAGATCTTGGGTGTACGGCTAATGAGCCAGTACACGATCTGGCTTCTGCACTGATTCTTGCCTCTTCTTCTAATTTCGCGCATAGCTTCTCCTCTTCAGTCATCTCGACAACTCCGTTGGTCTGAGTGCCATTTGCCTTTGGTGCACCTCCCTTACCAGACGAAGACGAAGTTTGCGCAATTTTCTTGTTGCGAGCATCCTTTTTACGTTGAGCATCGCGTTTTTTAGCATCAGATGGCATATTGAACGGAAATAACTAGAAATTCAATTCAAGATGGAATAAATTGTATTTTTTCTATTATTAATAATTGAGAGTAATAAAATTAGATTTGGCATAGTAAGTTTATGAAAATCAAAGCAAAAGGACTGACGGAATTTACAGGAAAGTATCATATTATACGATATTTGGATTTTATTGGTGGCATATTTATATGAAAATAATATTTTACTATATCTAGCCCTTTGTTTAGAACTTGTCATTCAACTGTAACAAACGGAAGAATAATTCATTGAACTTCAAAGGTGATTCATTCGCAAATTCTCTGTGTATATGTGTATGCATATATATATATATATTTCTCTTTAATTAATTTATAAAGATTTTATATTGAAAAATAAATACAATCACAAAAATAGAAGCCTAATAGAATTTGAGAAAACCTTGTCTTTTCCCAAATAAGAAAGTGCAATATGCAGTGTAGTTGCAAAGTCCAACTTCATTCAAAATTAACAAACGCTTTTCAACGCAAAATCTGTTATGTAAATAGATGGCAATTCTCTTTCATTGTTTAAGATGCTACTAAATATTACAACAAAATAACATGTAAACAAATCTACGTGTTTCCTCATCATTTAAGGAGCTTGGAAATTTTCCACTTTACGTCACACAACAAAGCTTAAGTTGGACGAAAAATACTAGCGACACACAACAATGAGCGAAATGTAGAAACACTTGCCCCTTGTACACATACTCATGAACATGTGCTCGACAACAGTTGATTCTCTGCAAAAATTTCGCGTGCATCATGCTTTTGATTCGTGAAATCCTTTTTACAAACCTTTTTATTAGTAAGTGTAAAGTTATTTTTGTTTTCTTTTGATGTTAGGAACCTTATTTGTTAATAATTAAGTACATACCACGTTACTATTGATTTTGTTCTATTCTTTTCTTTTCTTTCCTTTTTACCGAAATCCTTTCTTATGACTTTGTCTTGCCTTTTTTGGATAATGATTTTCAAAACTACTTTAGGAGTAAAATTATTACAAACCTTTTGTTGGTGATGAATTAATAATGAAAGTTGTGGACTTCTGGGTTAGTTTCACGTGTTAACAAATTTCCAATTTTGTAAAAATTCAGAAATTTACACCAAAGGCAATTTTTCGGTGTTTAGCGAAACTGCATGTGCCAGAGAAGGAAGGGTGATTTTTTTTTTATCAAAGTTGGCAACTGACGTAAGACATTCGTTTAGTTTTGAAGGTTCGTTGAATTAAAGTGGCAATTTATATCTTGAGGCCAACGCTACATGTGATAAAATGCGTTTAAAAATATTAATTTATCTTTTTTTTTAATTAGCGCACGCTCAAGAGTTTACGGTACTCTTAAAATGTTTTCACAGAGCGCAGGCGAAGGAAAGCTAGGAACGAAAAAAAAGAGGTATCGACGTACGTTCGTTTTGAATGTTTGAATGTTATAATGGTCATTAAATAAAGACCCCGTCAGAGCATTTCATAAACAAGATGTACGGTTTAGGAAAGAAACACGATATTTTAATGTACGTCCGAAAGTGGGCTTGGGGGTAAACTGATGAGCATTCATAACAAGACGGGTGTTACGGTAAAAGGTTTGAAGGGGCGGAATGCAGCACTGGAGATGTAAATAGCGATAGAGCAAGGTGAGACAGAAGACATTTCGGTGTTCCAGGTTGTCAATTGACTGGATGATACATATTAGCATCTTATCGCACGGTTTTGAGTCCTATCCAGCAGAGAGGTTTTAAGAGCATCTGACCGGATATGGGCCTTGTATTCCAATTTTGGGCTGATGAATGCATTTCTTACATCGTTTGAGGAAACTTAGACATTTCGCAGAATTTTTGGCGACATGAAATATGTGATAATTCCAACGTAGGTAATCAATGACTCATACCGATAATAGAAAGTCTTTCGATTTCAATGATGCAAGTGCATGGATAATGGCTGTGTGTTTGGATTTCGCTTTAACGACAGCAGACAACATTGGGTTTTGGAAACATTAAATGCCACTTTGTTGATTGTTCCTCAATTGGTGATACGCTGCCGTTCCCATACTACAGCCAAAGAGCAAGGACGTGAGTCCGAAAACGAATATGAAAAGCAGAGGATACTGTCGTCAACAAAGTAATATATTGTACTAGAAATAAAAATTAAAAAGAGTGTCGGAGACAGAACGGTGCCGTGGGGCACATCAGCATTTATTTTGTGGATATCGGACTTGAAACCATCCAAGACAACTTGAATTGAACCTTGAGGAAGATAGTTTCTAATCCATTGAAGTAGCTATTCTTAGATAATACTTTATTATTTAATACTTTATTTATTTACTAGCTTTTTTATAGCTAATTATAACATTTAACCTATTTGAATAACAATTTACATTTAATTAAAAAATAATAATAATAACAATTGGTTAATAAGGAGTGATTTTGTGTCTAGCAAAATTGATAGCTTCTTTTTTAAAAGATTCTTCGATCCTAAATACACGCATTTTCGACAAAAAAGAGTGATGTTAAACTCTGTCAAGTGCCTTAGAAATATTAAGTGAAACTATCTTGCTTACGCCAAATTGGTTTACGCTTTGATTGATTGAAGATTTAAGCAGTGAGCTCGCATTATATAAGTTAAAGGGAAACTTTTAAATGCAAAAGGCTCCGTCTAGCCTTTATTGCCCAACACACTGCTTGTTTGTGAAAGAGTCCTTTCAGTAACGCTGTATAATAAGAACAAAGACAAAGTCCTATGCACTTTTCGGTTAGGGATCTTGGATTTCTATTTCAGATATGGCTTTTGCAAAATAAAAACCCACAATTGAAATTATACATTCAGAAGAAATTTATTGTTGCCAATACAAGTTTAAACAAGTACCAAAGGAAATAAATCATTTATAAAAGTAGACAGTGCTTATCCAACCACTATTCCAACTGATAGAAACTTTTAGATTTAGCCGGTACATGTAGAAACTTTGACAGCAAAGTCAGAAGAAGTTTTTAGTGTTCCATTGGAGTTTACCTTGGAAAACGCCATGAGTGAATTTTAAAATGATAACTGGGATTTAAATTTACTTTCCTGAGAAAAGAGAACAAATACAACGCTTCCGTGAGAGATTTTTGCTTCAGAATTCGGAAGAATTCGTGGGCTTCCATTTTTTCTAATGGCGTTTTCGATTGTACTCCGGAGAAAAAAAGTGACATTCAACTTTTTCCTCTCATTTGTTCAGAATCAAAATTTTGCTTCTGATTTTCATTTTAGAATCAAAGTTTCACTACTGGATTTTATCTCAACATGTACTAACGCATATAAATATGTATAAACCTCAAATAGTATTGTGTGTCAAACTAGATTTCTGTTTTCGTGCAATCGGTTGTGTTTATTATACTGAGTGTCCGAATAAGTTTTTAGTTTTCAAATCAAAATCGCCCAACTTCGGAAAAAAAGAAGGCTTCTGTCCGCCCAATCGAAAACGCTGTTAAGATCCAGAAAATGAATTCTAGAAAATGGAAAATGTTAATGAACGTGACAGAAGAACTGAAATGTTTCATAACTGATACCTCTACAGACAATAAAATGTATTCGCATACTGCGAAAAATAATGTCAAACATTCCAGATATTGGAAAAGCAAAACCGGTTTTCTAATGAACGCTGGCTGTGAATACATGTGAATTATCATCAATGGCATTTTCCTTCCCATTTTATGCAAACCACGCCCATTTTAGTAAAAAAAATGTCATCCACATTACACGCCCTCGTGCAATTCGCTCTCATTCTAGCAAATTTTGACAAAGTTATAGAGATGTAAACGTGTTGGAATTCATTTACAATGGTATGTACGAAAGTTAAGGGTTTGCAAAAGCATTAGTAAAGTTTGACATCTAGGTTAGATTATCCATGACGCCAACACACATAATAGACATAGACTAACTATACCTAGATATCAAACTTTCCAGATATTGGAAAATCAAAAAGAATACGTGAGAATTGTCAACAATGTCAAAATTCGAAAAGTTTTACGAGTGACGTCACCCATATAAAAATGAGGCGGTGAATTTCGATTTTGACATTTCTCATATTTATAAATCTAATTTCGTGTAAGTTACAAAAAAATTTTATGTTGAACAATAGTTTTGTTTATTATATTTTCTAGGACAACAAAAGAAGAAAAATCTACACATTTGGAGCAAGAAGAAAACATTTTCCACAGAATACTGCGGCCACGAACAGATTGCCTTGGATTGGAGGTGGCAAAAGCAGTTGGAAAAGTTTGTTTACATTTTCTTCTGAGTAACTACAAACATTTTACTTTCAAAATAATTTATTTTACTTCTTTTTTACAGTAAGAACAATGAATCTAAATGCACCATTCAAGAGCTTTAAGAAATGTGGATGAGTGATGCTAACTAATTACATGTAAGTAAAAAGAATACATTTTCGTATAGCTATTCATATAATGCCTTTTTCCTTGCAGATCCAACATTTGAAGTGCAATGGTTTCAAGAAAAGCCTTAATGTAATGAATTTAAAATGAAAATAAAAGTCATATAAAACTAAATACTACTTAAATAAATAAAATAAATTTAAAGAAATTTGTTTTTTCTTTCTTGGATTATGCAATTCCACACCACCTTTGAGGTATGCATAATGGTGCGTTAACCGATTTTTTATTTACTGGGTGTTCGGTTTCCCCTGTAGGCCTATTGCACCCATTCCGCATTCTGAATAGTAAAGAATAAAAAATAGTTCCGCAAAAATGGACAGCAGTTTTGCTTACAGATGGCTTACTGAAAGAAATTTGTTCCTGAAAGAAGGAAGGCGATAGAAGCGTGTTGATCGTCTAGCTTCTATCAATGATAGGAAATAATTAATAAGTGCATACTTTATTATAGCACGTAAGTAGATTAAAAAGTTATTTAACTTTTTAAGTTGTTTAACTTTGCAATCCACCCCCGTAATACAATGGCATGCAAAAAAAAATATTTTTTCCATGCATAATACCTGGCTTCCTCGCATCCTGGCCGGTACAAGTGGATGTAATCCTTGCATCCTAAGAGTCACTCCTTAGTTTTTTCCATCGTTCTATAACATAAAAAGTCATTAGTTTTATTAAATTAAAACAGTAGAAATTTTTGTCACTTACATATTTGCTGCTTCTTCAATAAATTACTGACATTTGTTCATTTCACCACCGTGTGGGTAAGTTTTTCGCTTCACCATGAATGTTTTCATCAGAAGAGCATGTTCCGAAAAAATGTAAATTACAATTCATGAATAAATTGGATTATTAGATTTAATGGAAAATATTGTATTAACTTTTCACACGAAGTAATAAATAATAATTAATGATTATTTTGACTGTTTTTATTTGTGAAAATAGAACTTTACACAAGCCTTTTTGCAACATTGAATTTAAAATATTGGTAATAGCAACAAACAAAACAATAAATAGAAAATTAGTGCTTTATAGGTCCATTTAGTACGACAGCGAATTGACCAATTATTTTTTGAAAAAATATGGATGTGACTGGACAATTTAGCTCATATTTAATGCTTTGTATTACTAATTCCATTACTAACGCAACATTTCCATATTCTTTGCTCAATTTTTGCATCAAAAAATTTCCGAGAAGAAGAAAATCGATGTAAACACAACGCTGTACGTTTCACAAATATCACGTTGTAATTCTAAAATTTGACTGGATTTTCGTGAATGTCAACGACATCAAATCGGCGTATAAATCCTATACCGTTAGAAAGAAACCTTTCATCAGCGAAGCAAATAAAAAAAAACAAAAGGACTTTGCTAATAAATAAAAAAACAAAGGATTTGTCTTCTAGGATTTTTTCAGAAGAGTCAAAATTTAGCATTTATGAATCAAATAGGCCTTCGAAAGCATGAAGACAACCAAATGAAACTTTCAGTCCAAATACACAAGGCAAAAAGTAAAGCACGGAGATGGTGGTTGTGTGATATGGAGCTAAATATCCACTGTTGAGATCGGTAATTTAGTCAGAGTAATTGAGATCATGACAAAAGAAGTATACTAAAAGATTTAGAGCGAAAACTTGCTTCAAAGTACACAAACAATGCTTATTGCGAAACATTTTTTACTCACAACAGGACAACGATTTCAAGCATATCGCACAAATGTGGTTGATACATAAAGTCACTCACTTGCTAGTAACGTCACCACATAGCCCCGATCTTAACCCGTTCTCTTTGGAACGCCTTTGGAATCATTAAATGATGAAGTTACGAAAACATGTCATTACATCGAAGCCTCAGTTAAAGGTCTTATTTTTGCGGAATGGTAAGAAATAATATGTGAATATATGGAAAAGTTGACGCATTCTATGCCAGACCGGCTTAAAGATGTTAAGTATAAACTAACACTTTTCATTAAGACTAAACTAACATTTTAGCTGTGCTCATTTCACATGCAATTTTTATTTCTACATTTTTTTTTTCTACACGAAATATTATTGTTTTGCTTCTAAGAGAGTACAAATAAACATTTATTACTTGCAAAAAAACAGATCTGTTGAAAACAATTATAAACAAAATTCCCTTCGACAAAACCAAATTAAGTTGGGATATTGTTTGTTAAATTCTGGAAATTATTTTTAAAAAATAAACAATTAAAATACCACCGCTTTTGTACTTTGTAATGTGTGAAAAAAAAGATTCTCGAAATATTTTGGAAAAGCTTTAAATTCAAATAGAAAAACAAATATTTTCCTTAAAAAACTAAAAAATGATCAAAAATGTTAATTGTACTTATCAGTATTATTTAATTAATTTATTTACTCAACACATTCAAACTAAAAGAACAGCAAGGAAATTGATTTTAAAAGTTGCCATTAATTAATAATCCTTTTCATTGATGTCCATAGTACAGAGTTTGTGCCTAAACATACAAAATGCTTATACAATTGACTCTCAATACAAGCTTAAGCTTGATTTCAGAATTGTAATAGTTTCAATTCATTTATATCTTCAAATGAAACTTTCAAAATATGATCCTTAGGTCCTTTTTTAATTTTATTCTGAAACGATCCCCTTTTTGTCCAATTGAAACAAAAAAAAAGGGTTTTTTTTAATATATTCTATTATCTTCACTTTTTCACCACGTTGAATTAAATATTCACCAGCGAAAAATATTTTTCCTTTTATTTTTGCCTTTATTATATATACTTAGCGAACATTACGTGAAATTTGTTGTCATTTTAGCCATTCTGACAGCTTATAGAGATTGAGAATTCGTTGGTGATTCACTTACAGTGTGTCTGTGCGAAAGTTAAACGTTTGCAAAAGTATTAGTAGAGTTTGATACCTAGGTATAGTTAGTCTATGATAATAGATCTTCACGTACTGTCCAAAACTACGAAAAACAACAATCACACGAGTTTTTTTCGAATTTTTGGGTCTGTTTTTTTAATTATACTGTTCGTGTGAACAATGGAGCACATTGAGCGCGTTCAGGATTCTAGGGTAGAGTTCTATGATATATTTATTTATTTGATAAATTGTTTTCCTTTTTTAAAACTAAGATGTTGTTTAAGGTGAATTTTTAGAAAGTGAATTATTAATTGGATGAACCGGAATAAATCATGCAATGAGGGTTTCTGTTAATGTATTATCTTGTTTTTGTAAATTAAATAAGTTAATAAAATTAAATAATCAATTAAATAAATGATGTTATATAAATGAATTTCTTAAAAAAATAAATAAAATATAATGAAAATTAATATAGGGAAAGCAAAAATTTTATTTTCTGATACCGCGTCGTCTATCTCGGCTTGCATTTCCATTTTCAGTGTTGTTAGTACCGTCTGAATTGGATTCCTCTTGAATAAACTTTTGTTGGCTGGCTGCGTCGATATACGTATTTAAGGCTACAAAATCTTCTTCTCAGCAACAGGAATTTTCATGATTGAAGGATCGTACGCATGCCCTTTGATGTAAATAGTTTTGCACAGGTGTTAACATATTTTTACTTACATAATATCTATGATCTATGTACGAGTACATCACATATTTTATCCTCTTTTAATAATTTCAATTAGTTATTAACAGTTCAAAAACAAGTTTTGAGTAAGAACTGAAAGTAAATATCCAATTACAGTGTACGTGACATATAGAAATGTCAGTTGCATTTGCAGGCAAATTTGCCTTTCAGTATATTAAGCGCCCTGTAAAGGCTAAAACATGGTATTATATACATATACATATTTCAAATGTTCGCCATTTTTTCCCCGATTATTTTGTGTGTTCACACGACGAAATTTATTGATACAATGGCTTGCTCGAGTAAATGTTGACAGATGAGAGCGCAGGCACTCAAACATAGTATCAGCAACACAAAACTCCGCCCACAAACATCGACAAAAATCAAACCAGTTTTGATTTTAGTGAGACCAAATTACGATGTTGGTGAGACAAACAAATTTGTACACGTCCCAGCCCGCAGACGATCAACATCAGCTAAAACTTGGTTAGTGGTACCATGTTTAGTAGTACCATGTTTTAGCGTTTACAGGGCGCTATAAGTTTGACTGAAATTTCAGACCCTAGAATTTTGAACCCTGTCATTGTTTTCAAATTTGTTTTGTTCGAATTTGATCTGTCAAATTTCAAAAGTAATAGCCTTACAAATCAAACAGACCCATTGTCTGACATTTCCCATATTTTTCGTTAGCCGGAATTGAAATTTAACAATTCGCGCGTTGATACAAATTCCGTGTTAGAAAGAAAAAGATCTCTTTTACGTCTGTTTTACAAAAGCATATGAAAAAGAAATAAACATGGAAACATTAAAGCCCCAATTAGATCTAAGAAAAGAAGTTAGGTTTTTCGAAAACCTTGTTGAAAAAAATCTAAGTTCAGAAGAGCATTTTGGTAAGTACAAGTACACTTGGCTGTCAAAAGTTGAACATTTTTTTAGAAAAGGATATTTTTAAAGGTGATCTCTTTGGTGGTATTATAAAATCTGGTCAGTGGGGATGGCTTACCAAAGGTACACAACTTCGGATTATCTCCCTTCGCACAGGACAACTAATTTCGCAATTTGATTTTGGCGACTGCAATGGGTTTGTTGTGATTTGTATTTTATTTAAAATTCGATGACTAGCCGTCTTTATTTTCAGATTTGGTGTGTGCATTATAACTTGCATTTCAGAAGTCCACTTACCATACCACACAGATACTATTATTGCCGTTGGAATCCAATATGCTGACTGCCCGGGAGGTCTCGCTGTGATATATTCAATTGAAGAATCAAAAGTTATTCGGTGTATAGAGTTAAAACACAAAATTACATGCTGTAAATTTATAAGCCATGAACTATCGCAGCATACTGTTTTACAAAACATGAACGGTTGCTTGGCTTTGGGTACCGATAGTGGAAGCGTATTGCTGGTGGATCTCAATCTTCGGTTGGATGGAATAAGTGTTTCACAAATGGAATCGGGTGTTTCAGTGATACCCTGTCATATAGTTGACTACAGCATGAACTTACTGCATTTGCATCGTCATTTTCTTCACTGCCAGAAAGAAGGTGTCCATTTTGGTATTCAACTAGAAGGTACGTTGCTATATTTAAACCAATTTTGTAAATCAGATAAGCTTTGGTAAACGTTCTTATTCAAACAATTCAAGTTAATTTTTTTAGGTTTTCCTGAAACCTGTAGTATAATTACCACAAATATGTCTCGAAATAAACAAAGACGAGCAAAAATTCGACTAATTTTGATTACCAATTTGAATAACTGCTCTTTGATTTGTAAAAAAAAAAACATCTATATTGGTGTGGTGCGCATAGTATCATAAATACTAATAATTACTAAATGCCTTTTGAGGCTACCCACTAATGTTCGGAACAATCTAACAATGATCCATTATGCCAACCGCACATACATATGTATGTTTACCATTGACGTAACGTAGTACCAAATTAGCCTTTTGATTTTTCTTTAACATGATAGTTTCAAGTTAATCCGGTTCGCAAGTATACCTCCAGATGTTTCATTTTACCGATCTTGATTGTCCAGATGCAAAACTGTGTTTTAAGTTTCCCATCTGACTTTTTATTGTTATTGAGGTCATGATTATAGTATGCGTACTGGATATGAGAAACTGCCTATACGTTTTCTTTGTTCCGATGACCTTAGAAGATCATCTATTTTTGTATTATTATTATTATAATAATAATTATTTTTCTGTTGGTAATATTTCCCCCTGAAATATACTGCAGATGCCCGGTATTATAGTCGCTAACTGAGTTTCATGTGAACCAGAAAATATTTCAATTGATATATCCTGAGCCATCATCGATTTAAGTGTGTACATTTTTATCGTGAATTCATAAGACAATCAGTTCTGCCGACTAACATTAAGGTAGTTGGTTAATTACAGATTTCGTGTTGTCTACTGAGATCCTGTTTTCGTTCTTATCCGTAATCGGTCGAGACGACCTTCTCAGCTTTAATGCCGTTTTAAATGCCTTCCATTCTTAATGCTTCTGCTTCAAACTTTCTGAAAAACTCAGCACGGCATCAGATGTAGTTGGTCTGCGAGAATTTATTTATTTATATACATGAAAATTATGCAGACTGTGATATTGCAGTACTTCACAAGTTTGGTCCACTGGACTAGATACCGTGCATGAGTACAGGTCTGACAGTAGTCATAAACATCCAGTAAATAAGTCTTTTCTGAAGGTGCTGTACTGTGTTTTTCTTACATGAGTGATGTTTTACTTTTTTACATGCTCTATAGTGTTTGTTGAGTTGTCATCAAATATCAATTGTTGATAAGTTTTTGTCGTAAACAGCAGGAGCTTAATTTTTTTCTGAGTTTATTCTAAGACCTTTTTTGTGAATTGAACTTTATAGCTTATTAGCAAATTACGTCATCGGATCCTTAAATGTTGCCAAAACCTTATAACATATTCGTCGTTGTTGTTCAAAAATCCTGAGTATTTTAATAGATCGTTTTCATCCAGAGTAATGGTGGAGGTATATTTCTTGGCAGTGTGTCCATGTATACCGATCGTTTAAACTTATCATGGGTCTTGTGGTTTCCAGAATCTTTCCAATCGAATACCTTAGCCATCCGATTATTTCTATGAGGGCATCTTCTTATTGTGAAAGGATTTCTCTATATACTCAATATAGAGTGAAAGGTCATCTGTACTGATTTTCGTTCGCAATATTCATGCTGAGAATCTAAATTTATTTGCATTACTGCAGAGATACAGTTCAGTTATATTGACTGAGTGTAATTCTTCTCTTCCATATTTCGCATAGTTTTGACGCAATGGTATTAGCAATCTGTTTAAACACAATTAAATTAGTTTTAAATGGAAAACGTCTCTAATGCACTCCAGACGAATGCTTTTCTTACTCGACTAACGTAGGGAAATCTTCTTCCTATTTTTGTTTTGTCCTTTTTCAATACAGTTTTTCAAAATAAGTGGAGCCAACTTTCTGTCTAGGAAAATGAAATTGATGATAAATGATACGAGGGGCGTTCAACATATTCTCGGTATCTCAGTATCGGGGTGAAGCTGTGGTTGTATATATAAATTGACTCATTTATCAAGTAATACTATTACTTTAGTGCATTCATGTAAAATTTCATATAAATGCGATTATTAATTCGCGTTTTATCTCTAGTTAAACAGAATCATAATGGCAACTGAGACGGTGATGCTGAAAATTGAGCATCGCGCTGTAATTAAATTTCTCACTAAGCAAGGAAAAAGTCAAAAAACTATTCATGAAGAGATGGTGGCTGTTTACCAGGGTTCCGCACCTTCATTATCAACTGTGCAAAAGTGGTCAAGTGAGTTCAAGAGAGGCAGAGAGAGCATTGAAGACGACCCCCGCTCCGGCGCACCGGCTACTGCTTGTACGGGAGAAAGCATCAAAGAAGTCGAAAAACTTGTTCTTGAGGATGCCCGAATAAAGGTGAAAATGATGGCACAGATCACCAAGCTTTCAACTGGTACCATTCACTCCATTCTTCATGACCATCTTAACCTTTCAAAGGTCAGTGCAAGGTGGGTGCCACGAATGCTTACAGCGCCTCAGAAAAAAGTGAGAATCGCATGCTGTAGAGAGCTTTTGGAGATGTGTAGTGAGAACGCGGACGGTGTTATGGATCGAATTGTTACTGGGGACCAAACATGGGTCCACCACTATGACCCTGAAAGCAAACAAGAGTCCATGCAGTGGCATAAAAAAGGAACAGACCCCCCGAAGAAGTTCAAAGTCACTCCGTCTGCCGGGAAGCTCATGGCCACAGTTTTTTGGGACTCAAAGGGAATCTCGCTTATTGAGTACAAAAAAAAAAGGTGAAACCATCAACGCCACATCCTACGCTTCCACTTTGCATAATTTGCGGGAGGAAATTAAAAAGAAAAGACGGGGTAAACTCGCAGCGGGTGTGTTGCTTCTTCATGACAGCGCTCCTGTTCACACGGCGCGAGTTTCCAAGGCTGCTGCGCGAGATTGTGGTTTCGAAGAAATCCAACACCCACCCTATAGTCCAGACCTTGCCCCTAGTGATTATTTCCTGTTTCCGGATTTGAAAAAATGTCTTCGTGGAAAAAGATTTTCGGATGATGAAGAACTCAAGTCGGCAATAAATTGGTATTTTGCAGAGAAAGAGGAAATTTATTTTTTGAGGGTTTAAAAAAGCTTATCTCAAGATGTAACAAATGCATTGATGTTAGGGGAGATTATATTGAAAAATAAAAACAATTTAAATTGAATTCGCATTTTCCTTCATATCGATACCGAGAATATATTGAACGCCCCTCGTAAATGATGATAATTTTTATAAAATTCTGACAAAAAATAATTTAGTTGTACGAACTTGGTCGAACATACTTTCAGAATCATTTTGTTAGTTTTAATAAATTTCGTAATCGTAGTCGAATATCTGTATAATGAAAATATGCAAACAGTACACATCGACTATTAAGAATTTTCACTTTTTTTATTTATTGTTTTAGTACTTGAGAACGCCAAATTCATTCAGTCGTTACTACCTATCGATCGTATTTTAAGTCTGGCTGTTGGTTTGGCAGATGGTCGCCTTGTGTTGTACGACCTGACAGATATGCAGGTATTTTATGTGGCCCCATCACAAGAGAAATCTTCACCATTAGTCAAAATGAGTTTTATGGAGCCGCCAGATGATCCGCGGTCCTGCATTTATGTGTGGTGTTTTCACGAAAACTATCAGAATTCAATGGCGGTACTGCATTCCCTAATGTATGAGAAGCGAGTAATTGCCGACCATGGGTTTTGCTTTTTCGAAGTAAGTATATTATTTCAAATTATAAAATATACATTTAAAATAACTATCAAATGTTAGAATTTTCAAACGGCATGCGTGAGATTGTTGGTGCCACTTGGCTGCCCTCAAAGCATCCCAATTACTTGCCAATCTATAACAAAACCGCCGTCTCATGGAAATGAGGAAACAATATCCCTGTGTGCCTTGGTGTGGAAACAGGAGAAAGAACAACAAACTGATATTTTAATTTTTGATATTAATCAATGGTATAAAGAGGAAATGCCATATGTTGGTGATTGGAGGGAAGATCCCAGCTATTTAGCTTATTTTATGTTACCAGACTTAAGTTCACTGGAGATGTTCTTCAATCCCAATACAATTTCGCTCTTTAATTCCATTCAGAGGCCTGAGGAACACTTTTATCCCGTATCCCTTAGTTTTGGTAAGAATTTGCAAGATAATGCAACCTTTGTCACTTGATTAGTTTTGCATTTACACGGATAGATTGCATTGCCTTGGGGGAAACTGGATGCCTTCACATGAATTGGCCCGGTGCTCAAAACCGTTGTATAAATATGTTGCGGAATATAGGTCCAATGGCATTATTGGATCCAAATTCAGTTTTCAATGAAATTTTAAATACACGTTTGCTTCCTCAGTTTATTGGACTCAATTATAAGTCTTCATATTCATTGGTAAATATGTCCATTCTAACAGACATTCTCTGTCTGATGTAGTTTGCTTTAATAAGATTCTATGAGATTTACAAATACATATATATAAATTGATTTTGTAATTTAAACAGAAAGCAAAAAGGGAAACAATACTCTCTGTGGCCCTGGAACAAAACTGCATTGGACTTCTTAAAGAATGTGCTAGGAACTGGGCAGATGGAAGCCATCAAGGGAAATCTTTAGAGGAAGGCTTAACACTATCAACTCTTACCAACTGGGTCTCGTCGAGAGCTTCAATTATAAAGGAAAGATGTAATAATTTGTGCCAAGTACTGTTTGATCTCTCAGGTTGCACACTAGCAAAACGGGAGCAAAAAGAATTAGGATATATTTCCAAACAACTTAAGATCTTAGCGGATCTCCTGAGTGAAATTCTTATCAAATTTAGCGTAAATATTCAATCGGATGGTAAGTTTTCTTCCGTATAGGGAAGTTATAGATTTTGATTTTTTTTTTGTTTTAGCTCTAAATGCCCTGGAATCGCAAAGCAAATCGATACGTATGATTTCTGAGTATCAAGAAATTTTATTGTGGTTGCTTAATATTGGTTTGCTGCCAGAAGCTTCTCGGTTGGTAAGACACCGAGAACTGGAATTAAATCTTGTTCCATATCCTTACGAATCGTTAAAAAGGTTTTACAAAAATCGAAGAGAAGAATTTGTGCAACTAAATGAGAAATTTGTTTCTCGTAAAACTCGAGGTTGCTATCTTCTGTTTATCGACTCATTTATAGAACATGAATTCAAGGGTAACAACTTAAGAGATTGTTGGCAAGAAAGTGGCGGCGACGGACTATATCCGCCGACATCCCTTCAAACAATGTTAACGATAATGCTCATTCAAGATGTTTCGTTTGAGAATAAATGCGCTTTATTTTTATATTTTTTCCTTGACTTAAATATGGCAATTGAAGAAAAACAATATGAACCAATCGTTCAGAACTTTATTAAGTTCCCAAGCGTATTCAAGCTGTCAGCGTCGTTAATCAAACAGATACAAGCGTTTTGGAACCTCGACCATTGTCGTTTTTTGGTAAGTTTAATTTTAAACACCTATTGTATAGATATTTATTTGGGCCCCAATAATATCTAATTATCAGTGTTTATGTTAAATTTTTGATTAATATAAATAAATCTATATTACAGGCAGCTGTCGATGAGTTTATCTCACCATTTAATAAAGATCAAGTTTGTCCCCAGTGGCAACTCGAATTGTTTCTTGAGTCTCTGTTAGCACAAAATGAAGCTAACCTTGCCCTTAGAGTGCTCGAGGCAAAATCTTCATCGATATCTCCACTCCTTCAGTTGAATACTTATTTAGCAAATGATCTCATATCCGAAGCGTTTCATTTTGCAAGATCAAAACAAGACGAAGACTTGCTGAAATTGTTCTTTACTGGATGCTTATGCACGGGCAAATTTGGAGTTATTCGAGATCTTGCTCTTACCGAAAGCGAGGGCAATCTTGTGCAGACACTTTTAAAGAACAGCAAATCTCGAAATGCAGAAAGCTTGCATTTTGTTTATCTTCTAGAAAAATACAAATACTTAGAAGCTGTTTCTTATCTGGATGAACTATCAAAAGGAAAAATGGTTCAGCGAGTAGTAGATGTCGATACGCCCACATTAGTATTGTCTGCTTATAATTCAACAATGACTCCAGTGATTAAGGGGTTATCCGATGTATATTTTAAGATAAAAAATAGGATCAAAAGCAAAAAAGCTGAAGAGAATTCGCCTTATCCGTTAAGTTGTCAACTTATTAAGCATAACGCTAACGATTTACTTGGCGGCATATACCATAGTTCTGCCTTGAGTGCACATTTCGCGAGTCATTACTGGGAATGTCATCAATCCGAAAAAAATACCTTGCAACAATCTAAGAACGCGCCGTTTTTAAGAAGACCTCAGATTTCGTCATTTTATTCGGAATACAATCAAAAGGAGAGTATTTCTTATCCGGACCCATATAAAGTTGCACAGAAACGTCGTCTAGATAGTAATTCAGTTGAAGAGGAAAGGATTAGTAAAATGCGAGAAAATCCAAAGAAGCGAAGGAAAATATATGATTTTGGTATGATCTATAAGCCCTTGAATCAAGAACAACAAAAAGCGGATAGTTTGTTGACACATAATAAGAATGTATCTACATATACTCAGGGGTCGGCTACTTTAGCCAGAGATAATTCGATTTTCCTAGAAACTCCGTATGTGAAAGACAATAACTCTGAAGATAATTCGAGTAGTGTTTCTAGCTGCAAAATCCCTGAAAAGTCGGCTACACCTTTACAGAGTATATTGAAGATAAGCCAGCCAAATTTTAAATCATCGTCAATAGAACAGGATCCAAATGGCAATCGAAAACTCTCAGTTGAATTCGAGAAGAGGGACAAAAAAGACGCTGACGAAGAAAAGAGCATAAGGTTTATTTTACCAACTGCAGAAGATGAGTCCTTAGAGGAAGTAGACGAAGAAGATGTTTCAATGGAAAGCGAAGAAGTAGTTGAACCGCCGCAACTCTTAAATAAATATACGGGACCCACCAGAAGAAAATCTTTAAGAGGCTGCTCTAATTATATTCCTACATACAGTGGAATTGGATTAAATTCACCATTTAAATACAAATATTCATCAGAAGCGGGTACAGTGAATAAAGACTTTGCAGATTTAAATAAAAATACCGTGCGCAATGAAGTCGAAGAAGACATTATTTTAAGTGACGCTGGTAAAAAGCCACGTTCAATAAGTACCAATGTTTATCGAGATGATGACACAACAGTAGAAGAAGAAAATGAAATTAATGCTAAACCACATATTAGCTTAAATGAGCCAGAGTGGGGTTCAGAAAATGATCAATCTGAAAAACTTGTGCAGAATAGTGTCGAAGATGCAAAAGAGAATGCAAAAATAATTTCAGTAGCTTTTGCTGACGAACACTCTAGTTTTTCAACAACGAATTTGGGTGAAATTGCTAAACTCAAATCACAAAAGAGGTCTCTTTCTGTAAGTTCCGGCGAAAGCTCCAGTGATTCAAGAAGTTTTAAGAAGAAAATTACAACACAGCTTAGAGGTCGAGCATCTATTCATAGTTTTTCAAATGAATCACCAAATACATCACTTTTAAAAATGCGAACAAAATCTACTGAGAATATTCCTAAAACCGATACAATTATAGATTTTAATCCTCATGTCTCGTCATCAAAAGTTTGTGCATCAGAATCCAAGTTCAATCCGAATAATATGGAAACTGAAACAAAATTGTGGTCAGAGAAAACAACTTCAAAAGTACTATTGTCAGAATGTTCCACTGTCGTCGGTGGATTGACATATTTGCCTAATACAGAATCAACCGAGGAGGTAAATGAAACATTTAATGTTACAATACAACCAAGAAATAAAATGTTAGACACAACGATTGATATGACTCTTTACGATACAATAGGCTTTGAAGAGAGTGTAGAAAAACATTCTCCAAATGTAGATAAAATACAGAGTGATAAACGAAATTTGGAAGATGAATTACCAAAACATGCACTCGATGATTTTGATGATCAATTTTCAGATAGTGACGATTATGATCGTGGTAGCGAATCTATTATTCTCCTTTCTTCCCGGAGTAGTTCGCAAGAAATGTGCGACGATGTTTTTGAATATGAATATGAAAGTGAAACGGATAATCCAATGACCAATGAAATTCTTATTGATGATGAAATGGATGAGAATATCAGCGATGAAATCAATATGCTTGGGGAATATAGTGAAGCTTCAGATAGTATTAATTCATCCCTCAACCAGTTTTCTGAAGGTATGTTTGAATGTATCTGACTAAGAAAAAGAATTAAATTATATTTTATTTATATTAAAGTAACTAGGACCAGTACAAGTTGCTCAGCCCAAAGTAATTCAGACGTTATGGGAACATTTAAAGCTACAGAAGAAGATGCAAATTATGAAAATATTTCTTTTGTCGATGATTCTTCAAAGACTGCCGAGGAAAATACAAGCCTTTTAGATGAACAGGAAGCAGTTGTCACAGGTATTTTCATTTCTTTATACTAAATTACAAGTATGTGTATCTCAAACTCAATTTTGGTTACTATACTAAATTAATGCATAACAGAAGTCAAATCCAGCACATCTGAAGATTCTGAAAGACCAGAAAATGTCATAGAAAATGAGGAAAATTTGAAACTACCACAGTCTGTGGAGAATAAAGAGCAAAAGGCAGATCCTCCTTCAAATATCAAAAAAAGTGAAGGTACTAAAATAACAGAGAATGCGATAACAAAACTAAACTATTCAAAATTGATGATTGATGGTGGGGAAATCATGCCGAATACAGTGATAAACGAAAATAAAACAAATAAATGCGAAGAAACTGATGCTTCACAAACTGAATCTGAATCAAAAATAATACAAAAAGCGGTGATTATAACCAAATCGGACGACAATGTCCCTCAACAAGTCCTAATGAATGCAGAGATTATTAATGAAACAGAAACGGAATCTGATACATTAAAGAAGGAATCATTAGTCACATCAATCCCTAAAGATCCACTTATTAGTCCTCAATGTGAGGAAGAAGAATTCCAGAATGCTGGACAAGAACATACCCACAAAACGCGAAATGAAAGATCAAAATCTGTTTCTAAAATTTTAGGCGAGGAAGCAGACAACACAGGCGCTAAGCACAGTCATACAAAAGATTCAATTATAAAAACCCAAAACGAAGAAGAATTGAAAATTGTTGCGACACAAGATCATACTCCGAATACAAGAAGTGGAAGGTCAAAATCTGTTTCTCAAACTTTGAGTGATGAACAAGATTCTGCAAAAGCTGAACAAAATTTACGACAATCCAGAGGAGGATCCATGCCACCTACAACTGCTAAACAAATTATAACGAGAAGGCGTTCGCTGCTTTTGGAAACATTGACTGAAACTACAACTCCGGATTCACCATCAAGTAGAACTCGTTCTAAATTGCGTTTGGATTCAGTTGATGGTGAAACTGAGAGCCCTTCAGTTTCCAATATAAAACCCTCACGGCGGTCATCAATTTCAAGCACAACATCTATAGAACATCCACACACTCCGAAAAGTCGTCGACGAAATAGCTTGACCGTTGAGGCAGAGCAAGGCAGTACACCGAAAACGTCTGGTACACCAAGAACAACCCGTGGAAGAAGTATTGCTGCAGAAGAAACTAGCACACCTATAAAAACTCCACGCAGGCTATCAACATCTAAAAAAGACAATTCTTCACTTGATGAAATGAGTCGAAATACTAATAAATTAAATGAGTCAACGGAAAAGGAAAAAGTAATAGAAAGTCCTGATATAGAACCAGAAATCCCCCAAGGCGAAGATTATACAACTTCACGAAGGTTAACTCGAACCCAATTAGCAGTTTTAGAGAAATCAGCTGCACTTTTAAAACAAGTACCAATTTCCCCAGTAAGAAAAACAAGGCGACGCCCATCACGCACAAGTGAAAAAGAATCCCCGCCATCGGGCGATGCAAAAGAAAGCGATAGTGAATCTATGTCTTCAAAAATCAGCATTCGGTCGGATTCAACTGTCTCACGGAGAGTTACAAGAAGCTCTGCTTTAAAAGTATGGTTTTATTATAAAATAATTTTTTTTATTAATTAAAACGACTTCCATTTACTTTTAGGAACATGCAGATGATGATATAATTAGCATCACCAGCTCAACCGAAAGCGGTAGGAAAAGAAGAAAGCGAACAAAAGAAGCCACTTCACCAATAACACTAACAGTAATTCCTGAAGAAGAACCTGCAGGTAAAAATGTGTTTTTGAAGTGTTTAAACTTTAACTTATAAATTATTATTTAGGTTCAGAAGGAAGCAATGCAAACAGCGAATCATCTAAAGGTACTAGGCGTCAAAAGAAATAAAGGAAGATTCCCGCATGAAATAGAAATAAGGAAACACCTTTGAAGGAATACAGAATATAAATAAAATTAACAATCGCATGTACATAAAAAATACTTGGGAATAAAATTATTTCATTGTTTAACACAGAATCTGTAAATATTCCACGTTTATACATTTGAACTTATTGAATTAAAGCGCCAAATAAGTTATAATTTCCTACCGTCTTCCCACAGTGTTCTGCATTTTTTCAAGGTGGGCCTGAACTTCAACCATACTTGGCGAACTTGCGCTAACAGGAAGAAGATTTCGGTCAGCATGTCCTAGTTTGATTTCTAGGTTCGGTACCGTTAATTAAGTTTGCAGCTAAGTGCTCAAGTAGGCAAAGTAGAAAAGGAATTTAATTATTTAGTCTCCCTCATCTATACACAACATGATAAGCCAAGCAACACCGAACGAAGAGATTAGTAGAGTCCGACCGAAGGTGAATTTTTTGGCCGAAGCGGAAGCCGAATCTAATGGAGATTGTATTTCAAAATGCTAAAGATCAGCATAAATTTGTCCAGCAGCACTGAATAATTGCTCACTCGCTACACCAGTAGGAGGAGCTGATAAATATTTGTTAGCTACTTCTTTCAAGTAGGTATAAGGACTTGAGACCCAATAATTAAAAATATCAGCATTCCAACGAAACAAACATGAAATGAATTGCTCGAAATCTCCTCCAAAACACGGTGCGTATGATAGTTTAATTTTTGCGGAAAATGGTTCGGCTTCGGCAAAATCTTCGGCCTTTTCTTGCCGAAGCCGAATGTTTTGCCGAAGCAGAAGCCGAATGTTCGGTCGGACTCTAGAGATTAGGAGTGATACACATCTAAATGGACAGAATAACCCTACCATTATTCTGCCGACAGAGAAGCAAATAAGATGATCGCTTCTTAACCTTGGGTGAAATCTAGCAATTCATATGCATCACTGAAGACCGTCATTGGAGAGGTTTTGTTTTGAAGCAAGATAGGAAAATGCTGTGGGAGTCTGATGTGAGGGTAGCGGTCCGAGACGATGTTAACCCCTCGCAGCCGGATACGTGGAGTTGAGAATGCAGGAGCTCAAATATGATCAACTTGGAAAACTAGAATTTTTGGTGAGTCAGTAGAGCACTATGGGTTAACGAACACTGCCGTTGGTTCATTGGAAAATTCACCCGCACCATAAATATGTATGTTTACCTGGCCGTTAACATCATGCAGAGAATTTTTTGTCGAAATGAATAGAAGTTTAAAGCAATTTACAATTTTACCACATGAAATTGAGAGTAGAAGTTGTTAGATTCAGGCTACTGCATTGACTCTTTTCATATGTTCCATGAACCATGAACCTTACGTTTTATATAAGTTAAAGATGTTCATAACTTAGCTTAAAAAACCACAAGTACTCGTTTAACACCTTGGGTAACTGATACCAAATTATTTTTTCATATAACGAGTTGTGTCTTGTTACTGTTAGCTCCATAATTCGTGCCCTTGACATTGAATGCTTCGAACAACTTTGGATTTTCGCTACAATTTGCAGCAGCTTTTTAGCCAGCTATGCGGTTTTTTTTCATTCGCATTTTGAAGAAAAGAAATGAATAAAAATAAACACTATGTACGTTGGTTGTGTTGTTGAGAAATTCAAAGCAAGTTGTCATTTGGTTTTTAGTACGCTTTCAAATATGGTTCTATATGTTACTTTTTTTACTTTATTGTGCTGCTTGGGTAACTGGTGAGTGATTTTGTTTAAGTTAAAAGTTTTAGTGTGTTTTGCTTAAATATGTCATAGTGTTACCTTTTAAAATGGACAGATTTATTTTTTATATTGATAAATAGAATAAGTGAACTCTTAATTATTGTCTTTACAATAATTGTTTCCAACTGCAAAGCTATATGTATACTTATAACTGCTTTGTTTTCTACCTTTTACAGTTTCAGCTTAAAAATTGAAAATACACCAAATAAGATTCAGGAGATCTCATCTGAAAATAAGATTCGAATACAAACTAAGCATCTAGAAATGTGGGATATAGTTACTAGCATTTTGGAAAGAAAACAAATGCTTGAAAGTGCATTGAAAGAACATGACTACTTGTTGGATACTGTCTTTGAAAATAGGCTAAAAGTATTATCGAACTGCGGAATTACAAATGATTGTTTGCAAAACAATATCAACAATCTCGAAGAAAAGAAATTGAATTTTATGCATCAGTGCTTTCTTTTTAACATTGAGATGAGCACATTACTTCTTAAGGAACTGAAGAAAGTTTATCGATTGGAAAGAGAATGTCAAGACATGGAACAATTACCGCTTCTAGATTAAGCAAAACTTATTTATAATTTGTTTTATAAGTTACGATAGATGAAAAAATATATATACATTTCTTGGTTTGTTTTTATAATATGCATATAGAAAAATCTATTTTAAGGTTTTCAAATTAAATCCCTTCATCATCCCACTCTAGTCAATTGTGTTTTTATGGAAAGTTTCTGACTATTTTCAAAACTTCGAAAGTGTGTTTATGGAAGTATTATTCATAATACATATATTATGTGTACCTGCGAATCCGATTACGTATTTTTTTGTATTGTTTTTTAAAATGGAAACCAGTGATGAAAATATATGTAGTTTTCTGAGAAAAAGTACTGTATCTTTAGATAGTAACAATTCTAGCGATGCTATTGGGACTGAGAAGCCAACTTTGGTGAGAAAGGAGGAAGTGATGCTGTTGTTAATAATCCATTAGAATAAAATGCCGTTATAATACTATCAATAGAGCTAAATGAGTTTTCTCATTACTCTTCAATTGTTTTCTTGTAAATATTGGATTCAGAAGGTACAGCAGGGACGCATGTGCTTATGTGATCTAACGATATGCCGATAACATTTGGTTTGCCAAATGTATAGCCTTTAAGCGTAAGAAAAGTTGATGCTGAAAACTGATTTGGTATCAGCCTGCATTTTGGTATCTATCAGAGTAGATATTTCGGTTTTCATTTGCTAATATTGTCAGATATTATGGTTATCTATTCTCAAGGGTTTTCCAATAGGGACTTTAATTACTTTGAATTTAATTTGCGAACGCACTCTTTCACTAATCATCAAACTGTCACTGTCAATTTATTATTCAGTAAACGCAACATTTTCATCATGGTAAAGTACACAACGAGCAACGTCTGCAAATTATAAAAATTTTCTACCGAAATTTGGAGTCGGTGACTTCATCTTTAAGAGCGTTAACTCCAATTTTTGGTCGTAGTAGAAAGGCAATAACAAGTTTAGTGCAAAAATTTGAGTCTACATATTCGTTGTGTGATGTTGCCGTGTCAGTGAGACAACGGGTTGGTCGAAGTGTCGAAAATATCGCTGCCGTGGGCATCGCTCAGACCACATTATGGCGTATTTTGCCTATGGATCTTGGTTTACACCCATACAAGATCATTTTGACTCAAGAATTGAAGCCGAAGGACCATTTGAAGCGATTTACGTTCTCCGATTGGGTTCTGGAGAAGATGCGCCAAGATGATGAATTTCATCGCAAAATCATTTTCAGTGACGAAGCTCATTTTTGCCTCAATGGATTCGTCAATAAGCAAAATATGCGTTATTGGTCGGGTGAAAATCCACATGTGCTTCATGAAACACCATTTCATCCACAAAAAATAACTGTTTGGTGCGGTTTGCATGCCGGCGGCGTTATTGGGCTATATTTTTTCGTCGACAATAACGATCGTCACGTTACTGTGAATGGTCAGCGTTATCGCGCCATGATCACCGATTATTTTTGGCCCGAATTGGAAGATATGGACTTTGACGACAAGTGGTTTCAACAGGATGATGTCACAAGCCACACAGCACACGCTACAATCGATTTATTGAAAAGTAAGTATGGTGAGCGTGTTATCTCAAGAAATGTGCCAGTCAATTGGCCGCCTCGTTCGTGCGATTTAACGCCGCTTGACTATTTTCTGTGGGGCTACGTTAAGTCATTGGTTTATGCCAACACGCCGACGACGTTGGAAGAGCTCAGAGCCAACATTGAACGCAAAATAGCGGCCGTTTTGGCCGGAATGTATGGCCGAGTCGTTGAAAATTGGGTCCAACGAATCGACCGCTGCAAAGGTGCCCGCGGTGGCCATATGAACGAAGTCGAGTTCCATTCATAAATTTTTTGATTGTACTTCAAGCCTATAATACAGTTTTTGAAATATCTCAAATGGTTTGCTTTTTATTTTAAAAAAAAGTTGTGAAGTCTTTATTGGAAAACCATATACAATATTTTTTAATATAAGGTACTTTAGTATTTCTTGGGTATGTGGGAGCGAATACAGAGGCACCACCACTGAAACCAGGTACAACAACTCTGTCAAGAGCTTTGAAGGATCTTTTTCACCGTAGGAGTTTTTGATATATGTGCGATTTAACGCCCGGTTGCTGTTTCCATTGAGTTGCTTGAGGACAACAGAAAAGTTATTAAAAAATCCTATGTTTCAAGACCGAACAAAACAAACACATTCTATTGAAACATTTTTTCGGTGGTATCAAGTGAACATTTCTACCCCTTTTTTTTATTGTAATCAATGTCCCGTCGTGCGGCAGAATACACCGTTTAACTTAGAAGATGATAGCCAAAACCTCCGTCCACCTGACCAAAACGAAGTAAAGATAACAATATCTAAGCTGAAATCCGACAAAGGAGCTGGACCTGACAGCTTACCACCTGATGTATTCAAATTTGGTGGAAATGACTGTTTAAAGCATACACCAACTCATTTCTCATATCTGGTCAGAAAAGTGTATGCAAAAAAAGTGCTCCAAAAAAAGGATGCAACATACTTACGTCTCCTGAACAATGCATACAAGATCTTATCTGAAACCCTTCGTCAACAATCTGATTGGCCTCTATCAGTTCGGTTTCAGACCAGGAAAATCCACAATCGACCAAATCTTCACACTCCGGCAGACCCTCAAGAAGTCCAAATCGATACCTACCATCTTTTCATCGCGTATAATAGCACTTATAGAGATGAGCTATACAGAGCCAAGTCTTTAACATTATTACCAAACTAGTTTGTTTGTGCATATGGCGATTGAAAACGCTCGCTGCTCCGTGAAGGTCGGTAATGACTTAACCGAAACGTTTAATGTCAAAAAATGTTTTAAACAAGGTTATGCTCTGTCATGTGATTTCTTTAACATCATGTTTGAAAGAATTGTGCGGAACTCACAAGCGAACACTGGAGGCACAATTTTTCAAAAGTCTGTACAACTACTAGCGTACGCCAATGATATTGTGCTTATAGTAGTGCTTTCGCTAGTATTGGAATGAAAGCTGTCAAAATGGTTTTAGAAGTAAATGCGAGCAAAACCACAAATATGTGTATATTGGGTGAACAAGAAGGAACACACAACATCGACAAATTGGACTGAACGACATAGTCGACAGCTATAGTTTCGAGGTAGTAAGGGACTTTGCCCACAACACCTCAGCAGAAATGAAGCGAGGAATCACTCTTGCCAATTGCTGTTTCTTTGGGCTAAGAAGACAATTGAGTAGTAAGGCACTATCCGAAAAACTAAGGAAACTATGTAAGACCTTGATCATCCCAGTCCTATTTTATTGCGCTGAAGCATGGACTCTATCGAAAGGAAATGAAGATATCCTCAGTCGTTTCGAGAGAAATTTTGGTTTCATTTGCATTGACGGGCTAGTCAGAAAACTACGCATTAGCCGCGTGAGATGGCTAGGACATTGTTCATGGAGATCCTATGCACGCTTTCACAGCGGAGCTCCACAATAGAAGTGGTCACCATTCTATATGCTAAGCAACATCGGTCAACGCAAATCTTGAGTCTGGGTTTTGCTTATCTGATTCCTATGCATATTATCCTATTAATTAAAAAAAGGCTTACCTATTGTATAAGGTAAGTCATATCCTGCCCATGGCAAAATCAGTTTTTCATTGTATAATTGGAACTCAGACAAAAAAATTCTGCGTGTGAAGGCGTAACACTGACACGTAGATTTGGCTGTTATAAGAGTTTCAAGCAATGAAAAAAAATACTGGGAATTATATCTCGAATCACTATGAGTGAAGAAAAACTCTCCGTCCTATTCGGACTCCCACCCCTGGAGAGCAAACATAGAAACCAAACACACCTGAGTTTCAAACCACTACAAAAACAATTTTCCTTTCTCCTCCTTCCATCTTTCCGCCCGCGCCCTGGCAACAGTAAAAGGGTATCAACCCCTTAGGCGCGCGTAAATTATAAAAAAAAAAAAAAAAAAATATTGTATGACCTTATCTGGAAGTGCCATCGATTTTACAAATAGCGTCGAATGTCGATTCGGTTTTAACATTTGTGAAGCACACAGAATTAGAATTTGTGTGAATAAGTAATAGAGCGCTATACTCCGGAAGAACGCAGAATAATCGGCACGATGTTTTTGATGAAAAATTCGTCAGTGATTTTGGCACAACGTTCATTTGGTGCCCTTTTTCCTGGACGCCCTGCTCTCACTGATCATTCAATACAGCGTTTAGCCGTACGACTCTTAGAGACAGGAACAACGCGGGAACGTGCTAGCCGTGGAACACCTCGAACATCTCGTTCGGCCAAGAATATCACTGCCGTGGCTGAAAATCTCGCAGAGGCTCCGTCGACATCGACCAGACGACGTGACATGCAATTGGCAATTCCACGCCATATTATTATAATTTGCATAAAATTGTCAATTCACACAAATTTAAAGTCTTACGAATTTGAAAGTTCTTTTACAATTTAATTAATTTGAGGAATTTTAATCTGCCCAAAGAAAAATCTCGTGTAGAAATTTATAAGAATTGGTAGGGTGGGGAAATGAATTACTCTTTCAAATGCGTTTTCTTTTACAAATTTTTCCCGCGGGAACTGGTTTTTGTACAAATTTGTACAAATTTGGAGTCCTGGAATAAATCTATTTTCTTTATTTGTGGTCCAACGTAAATGCCAGCTTTTACTTTGACTCCGGATGAGTTAGGAAACCATCTTTTTAGATATTGAAAAGTTTCAGAATCTTGAGGAAGATGTTTTTCGAATTGCTTCATAGGGCCTAATTTTATACGCACTGAAGGCATCAATATGTGTATAAGCTCAACAATTAGGTCATATTTAACATTATGTTTTCCTATCTCGGATTCGGTTTGGTTAGGCAATGAGTGCTGCTGGTAATGCGAGTTGTCTGCTCTATTATCTCATAAGCAAAGGTAGAGAGGATGTTTGGAATTCCCACCTTGCGTTCCCCCCTAGAAAGCCAACCATAGTAAAATCCGTTATCACTTGGCAGGTGTACTGCATATACATACTGTAAAATGTTTGTGTGGGTACAAATGATAGAACTTATTCTTTTCAATACAAATCCTTTTTGCACCAATTCTCGACATATTGTTTAGCGCTTAGCCAATAGAAACGTTCCCTTACCTTTTCCAACTTCTTGTTTATTCCCAAATGGCCTCCTGAGATTCCGTCATGTATTTCATGGAGCACTTGGTTGACTCTGGACCGTGGCACAATTAGCTGCATACAAGATGTTGTCCTATCTGCACTTTCCCATTTTCTCTTCAGCAATCCATCTTGCACAAAAAGCGAGTCCCACTGTGCCCAGTATGCCTTCAGAGTTTGGCTCCGATCTGATATCTGCTGCCAGCTTGGTCTTTCCTCGTGTTCTTTCCAGGTCAATATTGGTTCGATGTCATTGTCTGCCTGTTGGGAGGAACGGATTTCGTCTATACTCCAACCCTCTATTGGCTCAGTCCTGATCGTTTGGATAGTTGCCTGTTCTTTCGCTTCTTTACCACTGACTAATTCTGCTGGGAGGCTTTCATTGCATTGTTTTACCTGTGAGACTGGGATAATTACCCTGGAGTCGACTCCTGCTACAGACTTCTGCCCCGCGAAGTAAGCATTTCCTAACTGATGGCTTCTGGAAATTTGACCGGTTTCTTGGTAACCGTTTCTGCTGGTTTGGTTTGGTCTTTCTATTTGCCTGTAACCCCAGTGCAGGCAGCCTTCTCGTCGTACTGGTTCTTTAAAATGCCCTTGCAGATGTCCTACTTTATCGCAGTTCCAGCAGCGCATCCTTCGTCTCTCCCGCGGGATATTTCGTTGCATAGTAGTTGGTCTTGAGCAGGAGCATTCACCAGATACTATTTCCCTGACGAAATGCATTCCTTTGGAAGCCTGATTGGATGCTTCCATCGCCAGAGCGAAGGCAAGTGCTTCAGCAAGGGTTCTTTTCCCGGCCATCCTTACTGCTGATTGTAGCTTCAAATCTGCAATTCCCCAAACCGTTTCTCCATAGCCTGCACTAAAGCCATATAGTCTCTATTCCTTTCGATATCGATTGTTTGTAACAATTCTGCCGCAGGACCGCGTAAGGCCATTGCTAGGGCAAAGCACTTTTCCTCATTGTCCCAGTCGTTTGCACAGGCAGCCATTTCAAACTGCTTCTTATAAGTAGACCATGAGGTCTGGCCATCGAATGAGGGAGGCTTCAAATCTTTTCTCCTTGGACCGCTTAAAGAACATTCTCGCAGTTTTTGTTTTCGCACTGTGTCGAGCTCTTTTGCCAGTTGCTGAACTTTGCTGTCCATTTCTTCGAATTTTTCGCCAACATTCTTCTCTATTCTTTCAAATTTGTTATCTATTTCTACGAACTTTTGGTGTAGAACGTTATTTTGTTCTTCCAGTTTTTGTTCTAGACTATTCTTTTGGTCGTCGAATTTTTGTTCCATGCTGCTCTTCTGCTCGTCTAGATTTTTCTTTTGTTCATCCAGCTTTTGTTCGAGGCTATTCTTTTGTTCTTCCAGATTTTTCTTTTGTTCGTCGAGACGGCTCTTCTGATCGTCCATTTTTTGTTCCAGACTGTTCTTCTGTTCTTCCAGATTTTTCTTTTGTTCATCCATTTTTAATAAGAGGAGTTGCATCATCGCAGCCATATCACTGCCGGTACTTGTCTGTTCATCCTCGTTAACATCAAAGGAGTATGCATCAGGATCATGTCCCTCGTTGTTCAAAGCCTCCTGAAGTCGAAGCACCAGGTCACTTTTTCCTCCACTGGCACTGAGGCTTCTCTTGTTCAACTCGGATTTGAGTATGACGAGGGTCAACTGCAATAGTTTTCGACCCATTCTAGATTTTTCAAATAGTCAGAAAATCCTTTTTTTTTATTTTTTTTTTTTTACACACAATAAGTCCTATCCCACTTCTGACACCAATGTAAAATGTTTGTGTGGGTACAAATAATAGAAGTTATTCTTTTCAATACAAATCCCTTTATTCAGTACAGTTACAATTCACTATTTAATTCTTTCTCTCAGTACAATTCAATTTCTCAACCGCTTATACTTTTCTTATCTTTTATTTAAACCACTTAATCACTTCTCCTAATTAACACTTCAAATTTCACTTTAGAACTGATTTGCATACCTTGGGGATGCTGGTATTTATACTCGAATGACATACTTCGAGAACAATCTTCGTCCCATACGATTTCCAGTTTGCTAGATTCTACTCTCCAGTCATCAATGGTCGAGACTTTGTTATTCAAGTATCGAAATCTTCTGGTCTTCGAGTATCGACATCTTCTGCTCTGTAAATCTAGATGTCGCTGCTCACATTTAAGTGGTTATCACAATACGTTTCTCTTTATATACTCATATCATTGTAAAAGGTACAAATTTTTCCATATTTCCAAAAATAATAAATGAAGAATTAGAAAATAATCATTGAAGTAAAAAAATTGTTTTTTTTTACCTACGTTGAAAACGAGATGGCAGTGGATCGGACATATGTACATGCACTTCGGCAAATTCACATCTACGTACATAGCTTGAAATGCAATTTCTCTTTTATTTTGGGAAAATCAGGATCTTATCTCTGTTTCATGATGGGAGTGGATATATATCCACTAAAAACAAGTCAATTAATATTAAAAAGGTAAACTCTTCCATTGCGAATACCACATAATGCAAATACTTTTTCTATTGCATTGTCCTTTGGGATTGAAATCGAAGACCGTTCCTGTCGGAGCAGGCCTATTTCTTTCTTCACCCGAATAAATGGAAACCAAACTGGACCAAAAATCACTTGAAGAATTTTGTACTCAAAATGACCAAGGATATCTTCATCCGCATGTATGCTTCTGCACCAGGCGGGATGGTGAGGGTCTTACGTAAACTCTCCGTAGTGTTGCTTGATTTGTCTATTACTCGTAAAAAATTTTCTTCTTAAGTTAAAAAAACAGCAATTGAAAAGCATAACTTTTCTTTCGATTTCTGACGAGGCGCCATTTTGTACAATCTGAGCAGTTTGACATACGAGTAGATTCAAAAATTAGATACGAGTATGGTTCGGTATAGCTATTTGTTCGATCTAGACTTCTTGGGTTTTCTTTATTGTGAATATTTGCTCAATTGCGGACTTGTTTATATTCATTACAATCACATCATTGGCAAATATTTAGTTTCAGGCAATATACGGTAGACAAGATATTGTACACGATGTTAAGAAGGCGATTCCACACTTTGTTTTGACCAAATTATAGAAATGGGTTCCTATATTGGTATTCCCTCTTCCGAGCCATCTAAGATAGATCTTCAGGAATACAACAAAGTTTTCTAGTCAACCGTCTTGTTTAGTTACGAGACTACTATTACTTTACTTTGATCGTATAAGCGAAAGTCGGATGTCATCGCCAGTTCGTTGTGCTGACAGTGGAATTTGAGTCACCCTTACCGTCAAAAAGGGTACAGAAGTGGTTTTCAGTATCCCCAGATCTGACTGTGACTCAACTATTTGAAATTATCGTTAAAAGTGAGAAAACCAGGGTTCAGTTTACTAACAATCACGGAAATTAAAATGGATGATTGAAATGTCGCGAAAACTTCGAAGTCTTTTGAGACCGAAAATTAATCGTGTTTTTTTAATCTAAAAAACGTTTACAGATATAGTAAAAATTGTTTTATGTATTTTATTATTGCTATTACTTTTACATATATTATTTGTATGTCTGAATGTCTATCGATAAGCAGATAAGGCTTAGGATTTTTAAAATTACATATACTATCCGACTGTTCTATAAATAGTTTACATTCAATTTAAATAATTATGCATTTTCTATTTACAAACGTTACCATACCTAATTATATCATAAACTTAAAAATCAATATATGTATGTATACATATAATTAATCGTATATAGAATAGAACAAATGTGGAAAAATAAATGTAGACAATTCCGGAACAATATAATTCTTTGAGAATAACCATCCGTATAAAACTTATTGACAACACATCAGGTACATAGTTTAAATGTTGAAAATTTTGTAAAAACTTTTAAGGGCAAGATACGTAAATTAAAATAATTTAAAAATAAAAATGGAGTTTATACTAAAGTCGACAGTTCATGTTGGGATGTACTGGTAACATTGCTCATATCCAGTGTTTGTGGTAGCCCTGGGCTAACAGATCCACTTGCCTCACGACCGGCTATAGGCACACATCCATTAGATATTATTTTTGGAGTAGGTGGCGTTGCAGTGGAAGGACGAATAGAATATCCAGCGGCACAAGAGTGATTAAAGCTCCCGTGTGAATGATTAGGTGAAATAGGTGTAACCGATGTTTGATGAATTTGAGCATTCGAATGACTCGTCGAGTTAAGATTCATATGATTAGAATTCGACTGATTGAGAAATTGTACTGGAGGTGTAATGGTATTGATTGCGGACATATTTAGCGAATGATTTCGTACACATATAGTTTTTTCCTTTTGCCAGATAAATACATTGTGTACCATTGCTCCACCACAAAACACTATTCCAATCCCAATAAGAACGCTCGTGATTATAGCTGGTGTCGAATGAAATTGAGTGAATGTATACAATATTATACCTGTAATAAACAGAAAGAATTTTAAATTAATTTACATTATTAAAAAGAAAATGAATATTTTAAGATAAAAATTGGGAATAGCTGCAGTCATACCTACGGCAAATTTTCGGTGTGAACTGCAATACAAACGAAAAAACAAAACGATAGATGATTTGAAACCTCTGATAAGACCAGAGATGAGACAATTAACATGAACTCTAGGGTGGAGCACGGATGTATGAACAATTTTTTTTTTGTTTTGAGATTGGGAATTCTAATTCTAAAGGGGGTTTGGTGCCTTATGTTAAAAGAAAAATAAATGTAGTTTTTCGATTAATTTGGTTAAGATCTTCTGACTCTGCAATGACTTGAAAAATTAAAATTTGATACAAGATTTTAGTAAACAGATAGGGGCAAAAATAATATAAAAGTAAATAGATAGATAAAAGTGCACAAAATGTACTATTGATAATTAGAATTTTAATTCAATATAAACAAAAAATAAATTCATTTTCGTAACAATAAAGATTATGTATTTTATATTTAAGATGCTTGAAAATCTTGTTTTGTCTCAAATTTAGGCATTGTCTTCCGTGATTCTATTTTGGTCTTTATTGCGCCTAGTCGGGACCTTTTTGTGTACTGAGAAGTGGCAGCTTCCGTCGTTATCTTTATGTTCAAAAGCCTGGGTATGGCACGGAAGCCTTAAAAGTAAAACTTAACCTTCACCACCAGATTCCACGATGCTCCGAATTTCTCGGTCACACAAGTTTTGCATAATCGGTGGGTCAGAAACCTTTTCTTGCCAATTTATTAAATCGATATACGTTTATGCATTGAATTTAATAAGCGGCACTTCAAACAGCCTGGGTGTTGAAGACCGAGGCATCATACGTGCTTTTAATATACGCCGAGCTGCCAGTTCTCTAATGTGTTTATTGTTATCTGCTACCACAGCAAGAACAATGTTTTCAGGATGCGCAAAATAATTTCGATTACGTTCTTAAGTTCTTCTGGAAGATATCTGGAGGCCATAACTATGTTTAAAAGATGGTGTGTACCAACCTTGAACGATGGTTTATTTTTGATGGAGAACCAAGATGGCGCGTAAACCTTAACAACAAACGTGGCCAAAGTGATCAAGTTTTCCAAAGGTGTCTCTGTTGTTATATATAAACGCATTAGGCGTTTGGCCCGTGTGTGCGAACCCTCATGAGACATTTTGCCTGAAGATTTATTTCACAGATCTTGAGGGAACTCACCTGATAAAATCGCTGACACAATCTTGTGCAAGCACTGATACTGTACTTAAATCTTTAGCCATTTCTGGTAGAACATTCCCTTCAACACGGCGAAATGTTTTAACAGTAAATTGTTCACAGGTTTCAAGTGCTTTTACCAAAGGTTCAGTGTAATACTGAGGTCCCGAAGTACATCCATCAAGATGTTGAAATAAGTTTCTTAAAGGTAGTTCATTCATGTGTAGTAAACATATTTTAAGTTGAAGTGCTTTTTGAAGTTTTGTCTCGATTAGTCTTATGCGAGGGTTGTCTGAAAAGTTTCCGACCGCAACGTAAAGATAGCGGCACTCGTCAATAAAGGCTAGTGAATGCTAGTTGTGCATCTTTTGACAGTTACTTACCGAAGTTTCAGTCATTTTGGACAGTTTTTAGTTGACAGTCGTTTGAGTGAGTCGATGTGAGTGTTTTTTTTGAAAATGGAAAAAATTGAGTATCGAGCTGTTATTAAATTCTTGTTTTTGAAAGGCAATAAGCCTACGTAAATGAGTTGGACTCCGTATATGGGGACCCTGCACCATCATTTACCACAGTGAAATTTTGGGCAGATGTCTCTTGTGTTTAACGTAAGTACCTGCCTTGTAGGCTTAAACTTACGGGATGCCCATACATCCATTGGAGCAAGGATACGCCTTGCCATCGCTCACCAAACATTTTCACTGTTTCAGATACCAATTCGGAACTGTGTTGCCGGCACAAGTTCCACCCTTGGTATGAGTCGAGGCCGACCTAAAACCTCTTACTGCTCTTAGGGTCGCAGCACCCAGTACTTATTGCAACTCTACATTGGGTCAAACCAAGGGAAAAACCAAGGGAAAACCCAAGGTAAGACCCTTCCCGCGATTTTGGGTTTAAACCACAGCCACAATGACGCTCCCACAAGGGGGCCTACCTGTAACAAGTCAGGCTCGGACTGAGATCCGGGGGGCTCCTGACTCCCATGGTACCGTGATTTAAGTCCTGGTAGGGACTACCGGTGGTCCAGCCGCCAACAAGACCTATGACCGGCAACTTGTGACTGATCAAATCGTAGCAACCTTCGGTAGCGTCATCTGAAGATGTTTACGATAAGACCAGTACTTTGCTCTGCCCCCGTTCATTATTAGACAACGTCATTAAAGGGCGAAGCCTTGATAATTGGGCGGGGGCCGAGTGAAATTTTGGGCAACTGAATTTAAACGTGGCCGTAAGAGCTTGGGAGATGATGAACGTTCGGGGCGTCCAAAAACTGCAACCACTGACGATAACGACCGCCGAATTAAAGTGAGAGAGATAGTAGAGGTTATGAAAATGTCCAAAGAATGGGTTTGTTACATATTAAATCAAGATTTAGGTATGAGAAAGCTGTCTGCGCGTTGGGTGCCGCGTTTGCTTACGTTAGACCAAAAACGTGTATGAATGAAAATTTCCAACGCTTTGTTGGCGCAGTTTAGGCTCAATAAATCCAAGTTTTGGTGCCTATTAATTACGTTGGATACACTTGGATACACCATTATACGCCCGAAACAAAAATTCAGTCAACACAGTGGACTGCAAAGGGCGAGGCGAGCAAAAACTGCTTTTTCGGCTGGGAAAGTGATGGTTTTTGGGATAGTAAAGGAGTTATTTTAATCGATTATATTAAAGGAAAAACCATTACTACTACGCTACTACGCATCATTACTTGCCAAGCTGAAAGCAGAAATTACGGAAAAACGGCCACATTTGCAGAAAAAGGAAATTCTGTTTCACCAAGACAACGCGCCGTCTAACACCTCAGCGGTTGCCATGGCGAAAATCCATAAATTATGGTTTGAACTGCTTGACCACCCGTTTTATTCACCAGATCTAGCACCAAGCGACTTCTTTTTGTTCCCTCATCTAAAAACTGCGCTTGGAGGACAGAGATTTTCGTCAAATGTGGAGGCAATCACCTTCGTGAACAATTATTTTGCAGAGACAAGTACTATTTGGACGGGTTAGAAAGATGGGAGCATCGCTGGGAGAAGTGTGTAGAATTCTAAGGAGACTATGTAGAAAAATAAAAAAAAAATTTGAGAAAAATGTTTTATATCATTGTTCGGTCGGAAACTTTTCAGAAACCCTCGTAATTCCGCCGTACTTTCCTGTATTTACGTTTGTACCGTCACAACCGATAGCCATAAGATGATGTTGATGAATCTCTTCATCTGATAGAAAATTTCTTATTGCAATTTGTACTCGTTTCGCCGAACCAGTCTTAGGAACTACATACGTATATGGATCCTGGCTCTTGTAGCAAAGAGATGTGCTCTTCAACAATTGTAGTTTTGTAAATTTTCCCATTTTTTTAAATCTATTTTATGGTTTTGTCTTTCCTTTGTCTTTCCATCAAAGTATAATGCAAATAATTCTGCAGTTGTCTTTTCGTTCATTGACTTCTCTCTGGTTTTCGTTTTCTCTCTTCGTATTTTATGTCTGTCGACATTTATGTCTGACCCCGACTTCAGACCGAATATCAAACAAAACAGATGACGCTATCGCTGCTGCTGCCCTATCTGATACTCCATACCTAACACATGTAGGATAATGTAGAAAATTCAACGCTTGAGGAAATTATTCTTTTCTTCTCAGGAAACACATTCATGTTTCCGTTCTTTGGGCGGAATGAAGTTATCCGTACTTTTGGAATTTTCAGACGCTGACGATGAGGTTGAGGAAGAGGATGTCGAAGAAGTACTAATCCCTAAAACAGCAAGCGTAGAAGTATTTAAAGCAGTAGCAGTTTGGCATTTCTCTCCACACTGTTTTCTTCCCAAACTCTTTTGCAGCCTTTTAGTGAAAGTAACGTCAATTCCCCGGATTGCCATATTTCCTACTCTTCTTTGGTCAATTATGCTTGTTCTTGTTTCGGAACTTTTTTATCTTTCTTTGGTACAGGTGCACTGATTTAATTCCTTGCATTTGCATGCCGTAATATCAAAAAGGAACTTGCCACTTTGCTGAAAACTTTTTAAGTTTCTTGAAGATTTTAGTAAATTCTTGTATTTTAAATGATATGCTTTCAATATCTGTATGATTCTGGTTCTTGTTACAGTCGGAATAGATGCAGATCGCCATATAATTTGTATTTTGCATGTTACTATAGTTGTTGCTTCTGGAAAGGTGCGCTCTTTTGCAGTTTCCAATTCGAATTTAAGTTGGTGCCTCGTCCAATCATAGTACATTGCTGCATCTTCATAAGTAGGCAGAACGTTTTTTTTTTTTCATATCACAATAATCACTAAAAATAGGACATTTAAATACACTTCGCGTTCTTTGCATGAGTTTAATATTTGTAAAAAAGACGATTATATGACTGATGCACAATACTGAATTGATATGAAACAAAAAGCGTGGCTAACGAGATATTCAAAAAAAGTGATTCGTCTCACTTGATTACGAACAGGTAGACTTTTGCTTTAATTTGTTTTTAATAAGAGTTTCAGTGTGTTTGCGGAGGCAGTCAAGGTTACCCAAATCGAATAATATTTTGCATTTATATATTTAAGCCTATAAGGCACCTTTTTTTTACTATTAGATACCAATTAACAAACAAACAAAAATTTTGCTCCAACCTAATGAACACTCAACGTTAGCTTTATTGTGAGGTATATTTTTATTTGATTTTAGAAATGTTGATCCAAAAAGTTTTAAACAATCTACAGACTTTCTAATCGTCGATTTTTTGAGACGTCGATATGTGACACAATTCAATGAATTCAGCTTTTTGACTTCGTTCAAAGAAACTTTGCAACCTCAAACTATTTTAATTTGGAAAAGGCTAGAGAGTTGTAAGCCCTAACATAAGCCACTACTACTACAAATTAGAACTGTTGATAACGTCAAGCAGTCAAAGAACATGTACCATAGTAGTGGAAACATGCAGCACTGCGGTAATCCATATTCACAGTCGCTATGACATACTATATTGATGGCATGATCGCATAACTTTCCCTAAATCTATAAAACTATTGGTTTGTCTAAACGAATTAATATCAATGACTATAAAAATTCTAAATCTTATCGAATGTAATTTATATTTGTAATTTAAATATACCTACGAGTACTTAATTTTGTAGCGTAATCCACAAGATCTTCCGCGTTAGTATCTGATGTAGGTCTGTGCCACACTAGCAAAGAAAATTTTTATGGTTATCAGCAGGCGATCTACACATATAAGTTTTTGCAGCAGAACTGGATTTACAACGACACTGAGAGACTTGAAGCCAATATATGACGAAAATAGTCGAGTATGTTATCGTATTTAGAAAACTGAATTTTTATAGCTTTCCAAAAAAAATTACCGGAAAAACTAAGATATGCAGTCGCTTAAATGTCAAAGTCAATCAGCGTGTGAAAAACGTACTGTTGCCTTATTAATAACAAAAACTTGTTTACTTTGCCGCATGCTTCTAAGATTGCTATCATATAGGGTCCGCCAAAAATTTTTTTTTTTGAAAATGCTATAAAAAAAAATGACTGAATATTTTCTCAAATTTCTTTTTTTATTTGAAAGTATCCTTCCGGTTAATAATGGAAAATAATTTCATTCAAATGGCTGCCTCGGCTGGCCATGCAGTAGCCTACACGATCGGTCCAATTTTTAAGCACATTATCGATTGTGTGCAGCTGTATTTCACCAATGCCTTCACGAATATTGTCCTTTAAAGCGTCAATTGTCTCTGGCTTATCGGCGTAACACTTATCTTTTACGGCACCCCACAAATAATAGTCCAACGGTGTCAAATCGCAGCTCCGAGGTGGTCAAACGACATCAGCTCTGCGGCTGATAATGCGATTTTCAAAAACAGGGCGCAAAACATCGAGTGTAGCTTCGGCTGTGTGGCACGTAGCCCCGTCCTGTTGAAACCAAATGTTGCCAATATCCTCCTCTTCAATTTTTGTGAACAAAAATTCGTTCAACATGGCCCGATAACGATCGTTTTGGGTGTATCGGCTTTTCAATGTATGCGTGCGGGTTTTCTGTGCCCCAAATGCGACAATTTTGCTTGTTTACATACCCGCCAAGATCAAAATGAGCTTCATCTGAAAAGATGATTTTTTTGGCAAAATCGGCTTCTTCTCTAAGTCGATCGCAGGCCCACGTTCCCAGCATTGTTCAAGCGTATACACAACCATATTCTTTCAGCGGAAGGATAAAACTAATTATCTGTCAAATCAGACATGAGCTAAGTATTACCATTCACGAAATAAGCACTAGTTGATGGCGGACCCTACATATTCAAAACTAGAAAATGTTGAATTCTTATGATACGGCTCCTTCCGTCTCCCGTTTTATCACCTTCTTAATTTCTCCAAGATGGATGGTGGCCAACGCGTACTACTCTTGTAAACTTTAAAGCGGAATACTGTACTGCTTGGATAAATATTATAATATCAATTACAATACATTAGTTTGTGGAAATTAGTTAGAATGTTAGTTTTCTATCGTGCCATACATAAATTTCCACAGGAGAGTCAGAATTAAGTTTCACTTAGGTTCTATGAAAACCATATTCTACTATTCAGCTCCCGTGGGTAGACCACTACATGCTACTGACTGACTTAAAACATTTGACCTACTTTCTTGGGAAAAGCGTCGCAAGTCCGCCGATATTCTCTTTATCCACCAGCCCTTTAGCGGCAACATCGGCTGTCTAACACTGCTAAGGTTTTGTTTAATACTAACCCACGCAATTCAAGGTCGGTCCTTCTTTTCCGACCAAATAACCACCGAACAACATATGGTTTTAAAGAGCCTTTGTGTCATATGCTACATGAAACTAGTAGAATGCAACACGTGTTCGGTTTTCATTTTCGCAAAAGAACCCTCAGAAACACCCTAAACCTCTCCTGATACTGAACTCTCAGTCAATTTTTTTAGTTTTAATTTTAGTTAAAGATCAGTTTGTATTAAGCTTAATAAAGTCCGAGGTTGACCCAGTGATGTTTAAAAAAAAAGTTAAATTACGCCTGATACGCCTAAGAGCTCTGAAAAGATGTATTTTAGTAGCCGGAGTTGATATGTCTTCAACTATATTTCCTGAGAAAAGGAAAGAAAGCCGCCTTCAATTCAATAGATATCCTTATTACGATTTCAGACAGCCGCAAAAGTTCGTCATGAAATGTATTGCATTAACGCTATAAACGCCTGTGCCTCTTAACTTCCACCTAATCCGAATGATACCTATATAATTAAAAAAATAATAAAAAATGTTTATATAATCAGGCATACAGAGTCATACAGTTGGAAGGAGAATAGTACGAAAGTACTATGAAGTGAATGCATACTTCCATCCGTGTACCAACGAAAAGAAATATTCACGTCGGTGGTAAAGAGTTTCCGGGTTAAGCAATATGATGCTTTCAGGAAATAAATTACCCATCGCAATCTGAAATTTCGGCATAATAACGGTTAAAAATTTCACACTAGAAAAATGGCAAGAACCTACACATGTGGAGAAATGTCTGAACAGAGCCAAATACAAAGGCTGCCAAAGAGAAAAAGCGGCTTCACGGAACGAGAAGCTTAGCGGGAGAAGATATACAAAGCTCATACAAATTACATACGAGTACATATTGTAGCAATTACGCTTTATATTAAGCAGGAGCAGCATTTAATTACATATTGCAGTATTATCTTGTCAAATATCAACAGACTCATAACAACAATAAATTACAATTAATGAGAAAATTAAATGGACAAGAAGAAAGAAATATTAATTTAATAAAAAAATAAGTTATTATAAATGACAGCATAAAACTCACCGGTGAGGAATATAGGTATAGAAATAAAAAATCCACCAACAGCACAGACTCGACTGACACTTGATTTCTGTAAATACTTATTGCTCCTAGAAGAGAATCTGGTTAGCTTTTGAATTCACATTAGATAAAACTTATAATAAATACCGCCCACTTGCTGTAGATCCTCTAATCAATTTAACTGCAAATAAGAACTGAATGGCACATACAAGCAGGCAGCACAAATTAAGCGACAATGATAAGGCGCATAGCGCTAAAGTAACATCATAAACTATAACATAGTCATCAAATGTGGCCGGTCCCGGATGTTGTATGGGGAACTCTCGTCCTCCGGGTGATATTTTCAATAAAAATATCAGAGAGAGTAACGCCAGGAGTAGTGATACTAAAAGAAAAAAAAAAATGAGTAAGTAAAAAGATTAAATTGAAAAGAATAGTGTTACCCAAACAAAGAAGGCCCAAACTGGTAAGGGCTTCTCGAACGCCAGGGCCCTGCTTAGAATGATAACCAAGGTTAAAGTTATTGCAACTGCTGTAAGGATTATTGCAACTATTGGTGGGCAATAGATTTATATTGTTGCTTATACTTGTTGGTGTAGTTGGCGCAATGTTTAGTAAATTTGTTAGTCTTGGACCTCCATTGGCAATACTCTTCGGTGGTATAGATGTCGTCGATAAGGTGGATATATTAAGTGGCTGTGGGGGCCGTTGATGTAAGCCTCTGGGATGTGGACGCGATTGCCCGGGTGGTTGTAAAGGAGGCATGTGCTTCAACATTTGTTTATTTATTTAATCGTTTTCCTGGGCTTGTTTCTTACTCTGAATATCAGTCGCAATGTCATTTTCAACAAATAATGCGTGGTTTGCAAAAAAGCTAGTCATCATTTGTTATCTAATATATTAATGTCGCATCTAAAAAGAAAATAAAAATACGTACATATGTAAGCTGTTAGCGTATACACTTCGAAAAAAATTAGGGTCAAACAACTGAAAATTAGTACAGTGCTATTCAAAAGAGTTGGCCAACGGTCACATACGCAGAGAGAGTAAGAGAATGAAAATGCATGGATGTGCATTGTGCACGTCCTCTCCCAATTTTTTTTCTTTCAGCGATCATTTTCGTAAATTTGTTGTTGTAAAGTTCCCTTTTTTTTTCTAAAAAATTAAATTTTTTTGAGTAAATTTAAGCGCAGGTCTCTTAGACTGGCCAACTGTTTTAAATATTTTAGTAGGAGACAATAAGACATTTGTCCTAATACTAAAATTAATATTCAAGTCAAAGCAAATAACAACAACTAAATATGTCAAGTGACACATGGACAATTTTTAGCAGATATCATGAAAAGATAGCTTCGTCAAAAGGGTGGTGAATGCGATTGTATGAGAACACAAGCGTTCTCACTTTAGCCTCACACCATCAACTCCTACTACTCACCTCCACGTGGTGACTGCTGGATGCCTAGTACCTCGACTGGAGATGGGGCAACCAACCCCTGTGTAAGATAGGTGGTGACAGCTGACGAGAGAGTGTGGCGAGGAATGCCATCTCACTAAGGCACTTTCTGTTGTTTCCGGGCGGCAAACGACGAATTCTAAGGATGGAATCAACGGTGGCGTCTACAGTTCTAGTTAGGTCGAACTAGTGTTATCTCTATATGAGCTGCTACAACGTGTTTGAATACCAGGTCTGTAGGGATCTCCACAAGTCAGGGTTTTTGAAAAGAGTTAGTGGCGGGTGAGCCCCTAATAAGGGCCAACGGCAGCACTCACATCCCCGAAGCGGGGGTTACTGGCTCCGGAATTTGGTCTGGCCCCTTTTTTATTAGGGGTCCCAAAAAGGGCCTGGCCCTCCAGCTTGGGGGTTGCGCGTGGGGTTAAAAAAGTTATTGTTACGAAGCGACCAATAGCTTCGGGTAAGGATGGATTCACTATTGGCGACCCTGCCAAACGAACAAAGGACAACGACTTTCGGATCTACATGTGAAATGTCGGACCTTGAACAGGCCGCATGAAGCCGAACAATTAGCGGAGGCCATATACTGCTATAAAGCAGATGTCACCGCCATCCAGGAAGTGCGGTGGGATACGTCTAAGTCTACGGATATTTCAGACACCACAACAACGGGGAAATACTATGAGGAAATTTAACGTTGAACGATTGCAATCGTAATAAGCCGCCAGAACTTTTTCCGATTGCGAATCTCTCAACCGTTCGAGAAGTCTTTTGCAGCCAGCATTAAGTTCTGAAGACCAGTGGCTTATATACCCAAAAGCCATCAGAAATGCCGCAACTGACGTGCTAAGTTTCACCCGCCCACCACCAGGAAACCTCTGGTTAGATATGAAGAGTGCCGGCTAGCACATGCAGCAAAACAACAACAAAGCGGCGAAACACAAAAGGACGAGAGCGGTTCGTGAGTTATACGAGCAAAAGACGAGGGAAGAACATAGGCTTCTCAGAAGAAAAAAGAAAGAGCATGAGAAGCTCGCGATCGAGGAAATAGACAGGTGCTACTCCAGGAATAATATTCGGAAGTTTTACAAAAGGTAGAAAGAACGTGTCAGGGTAATAAGACCCGAACGGAAACTTGTAGAGATGAACAAGGAAACCTTGTAGTAGAGTCACAGTCGGTGCTGAGGATATGGAAAAACCATTTCTGCAGAGCGAACCATTCAACATTGACGATGCAAGTCAGCAATTCCGTCCACCCGACCAAAATGAAGTGATGATAGCAAATTCTAAACTTAAGTCGAACAAGGCAGCTATCACATCTGAAAACGACATCAATTCAGAAATCAAACGAAGAATAAAGCTTGCCAATCTCTGTTTCTTTTAGCTGAGAAGGCAGCTATGTATTATAGTAAGGCCCTCTCCCGAACAACCAAGGAAACTCTATATAAGACCCTTGTAATCCCAGTTCTGCTCTATGGTTCCGAAGCATGGACCCTTTCTAAAGCGAATGAAGATATTCTTGGTAGTTTTGAGAGAACAATTCTTAGTGAGATATTTTCACGGGTTCTAAGGGGACTCAACGATGAACTCTACTAGCTGTACAGCGACATCGACATGGTCAAAAAACTGCGCATTGGGCGTTTTAGTTGGCTGGGACATGTAGAGCGAATGAAAACCAACGCCCCAGTCAGCAGAATCTTCGACTCTAATGCGGAGGGACAACACATTAGAGGAAGGCCTCGCCTTAGGTGTTGCTCGCAAATGGAATTGGAGTGCGCAACTGGAGACAGTTGGCCAAAGACCGCGCTAATTGGAGAGGTTTATTGGTTGACGCCCAGGTCCACCCCGGACTGTAGCGCCGCCTAACAACATCATGAGAACTACGTACATACGAGTACATAACAAAAATGAGAATTTCAACGTACCTACTGCACCGGTAATGAAAACTGAGTAGTCTACATAGGATAGTCGACATATGAACACATACTCGTATGCATATGTGGGATAGAAGCCTCGCTTCCTGGAGACCAGATTTTTCAGGGGATCTTCTTTGTGTATCGCAGAAATTGTTATCCCTGCAGAAGTCGGTTTTACTTTAACACGATCAGTTTTTGTACTTACATTTAGATTTATGGACTCCTTGAATCTGTTTGTAAATGTTTTTTGTTTGTATCAGCTGTCTATATCTATATATGCGTACAGAGAAAAGAGTTCGTTGGATATTACAATTTTCAATTAGAAAATGGAACACAAATGTTCAAATAACCACCTTTTCCAAAACTCATTTGTATTTGATTGGTTTCCTTTCCAAATATAATATAGCTCCTTTTCCCATAATACTCCAACGGGAAGAGATTTGATTTTAATCCACTTTGATTAACATTTTAATTAAATTCCTTATAAAAGTGCCATTGCCGGAATAGATATTAATAGAATGACTGTCGCTACCTACAAACCGCTTTACGGTCCATATAAATGCTGCCGAAACATATCAGTGACTACGAATACTTCTAGGTGAAGTGCTTTAGTGGTAAAATATATTAAAACGGATGAAGATATTATTTGAATTTTGAACACAGAACTCTTCGGCAGATTTTTGTTCTGATTTTTATTGGAGATATTACGTCATTCAAAGCCCGTCAATAACTACGAGTTTTACAGCGACATCGGCTGGCGCGCATCAGCACCTGAGATGGTTAGGAAAACAGAATGAATTGAATATTCAAATTAATAAGTTTCGATTTTCGATAGCGACAAGTATGTACAGGAAGACCTCGCGTTAGGTTGCATGCACAAGTAGAAGGGATCCTCAACCAATTTTGAGGAACACCGCGCTAGCTTTAAGGATTTATTAGTTGAGGCCCAGGCCTACGCCTGATTGTAGCGCCGTCAGAATTGTATCGTTTGTAAATATAAGTCAATTCCTACGAGTATTAGAAAAAGACTTGTCTGCTGTTAGGTTTTTCATTGTAACTATACCAGTTTTGTACAGACGCCAAAATTGCTGGCTTATGATCGCCAATACCCCGTTTGGTCCTGCATATAAATGCCTTTTATGTAGATTTGTCATTAACAGTGTCACCTATTGTTCATTTAAAGGTAAGAATATCTTGTATTTCGATTCATATGACAGATTTAAGTTTTAAATTCTCCCTTCACTCGACTTAGTTTGTCATTATCCAGAATTGGTGTAAGCGACTTGATTTATTTATCACTCGTATTTTGTTAGCCTCACAAAGAATACTTTATTGAATGATTTTACAATTAAAGTGATTCCATTTTATAATTTAAACAAGAATATTATAGTTTTTTCCGAGACTTACTTACTTACTTAAGGTTGCGCTACAGTCCGGGGTGGACCTGGGCCTCAACCAACAAGCGTTTCCAGCAGCTGCCCCGAGTTTCGCACGCTTCCCTTCGCAGTCCCTCGGGGGCGGATTCAAAAATTTTTCGGACTGGAGCATTGGTGTTCGTCCGCTCTACATGACCCAACCACGTCAGTCGTTGGACCTTCACAGGGATCTTAGAAAGGGATTTTCTAGTCAATTGCCTTCTCAGCCCAAAGAACCAGCGATTGGCAAGAGTTATTCTCCGTTTGATTTCAGCGCTTGTATCGTTGTCAGAATTAATAGCGGAGCCTAGGCAGACACAGTTCTTAACTAGCTCAAAGTTATATACATATGTCGAGGTTGATATTCTGTCCGAGATTTCGGAATTGGGTGTCCTTTATTGTCGGATGCATATACTTGCTGTCATCTGCTTTCTGCCATCACTCTGCTTTCTTCCAATTATGTCAATATATTCGACGTATGCGAGTATTTGGACAGACTTTTGAAAGATTGTATGCAAGCGGGCGAGCTTTGCACTGTTATTTCGAGAATGATGACAAGAAATCCCATGCCAGCGCATCGCCTTGTCTAAATCTGTGCAGCAGAAATAATTCGTTTCCCCATATAAAAAAGGAAAAGGCGACTGGATGGCGAAAAATCAATCTCAGATTCTTTAGGTATTAAAGAGTATGAGCAGCATTAATATCTAATGTGACTATCAAGAAATCAGGTGGCGAAATGTCGGAAACATGCCCGCTACTTGACCTTCCAAACGCTCTCATCCTGACAGCTGAACTCATAGACGAGCTCGTTAGTGTATCAAAACTAGCAACTGACTAATGGTAATAAAATTGATAATTGAACACGTTGCTTGGTATATTGTTAACAGTGGGCATTCAGAAAATTAAATATTTTGGAACGACTTTAATGAACTTTTAAATGGAATATCAAGGGAAGAAATACCACTAGTTCACCGACATTAAAAAAGCAAAATTGGCTCGGCAGCAGAAGGTGGAGGTCAAACGTTCACCTGTTAGGTTTCAAACACCAGCCGTCACGTCCCAAATTTCATACGCCCAAAAGGCGTCAGGTAGGGGGGCTACGGTACAGCAAGCGGCTGTTGCTTCTCCGGCGCCAATGCCGAGAACAACGGAAGCTGCACCTAACATGCTGGCCATCTTGCTCGCAATCCAAGGGCAGATGGCTCAGCAGGTGCAAGAACAGGCCAAGCGGGTGGACCAGATCTACGCGCTGCTGCCGGGCCTAACGCAACACTTGTCGTAATGGGTACGCACATGGTGGAGCAAACTTTGAAGGTCCTTGCGGTGAATGTTAATTCACTGATTAGGATCGAACGAAGAGCCGCGATGTTTAAATTGCTACAAGATCAAACTCCTGATGTGCTTTTCGCCAGCGAAACCAAGCTAACCGATAAGCACAAACTGGAGTACAATAATTATATTGTTAGAAGAAGAAATCGGCCCAGATCCAAACGTGTAGGCGGTGTCGCGATCTTCATTAAAGAAGGTATAAAACTTCACAGAGTGTACAAGGGAGTGTTGCGCAGGTTCCGGGTGTTGGAGGCAGTCGTCATTTACATACCGCTCCGCAGTGGAAAGCGGATGTACTTGGCCTCTGTTTATGCACCTGAGGCTTCACAATCCACCCTATTCATTACAGAGCTCGACACGCTTTTTCGACTTCTGAGGCTGGAATCGGGGGAGAATTATTTTATAATCGGCGGGGATTTCAACACTAGACACAGAGATTGGGGAAATAATTTGCCAAATACTAGAGGGAACCTACTACTCGATTGGTGGGGTCAGCACGATATCATGTACAGACTCGGTCTTAAAGCGACGGATAACCCGTCGTTTCCAAGAGGCGGGTCTTATTTGGATCTACTGCTGTACGACGAACGTATACGACTGACAGGTACGAATTTACAAACATTAAACTGTCTGCGCACATTCGTGTATGACAGCGACCATTGCGGTTTTAGAACCGAAATTACAGTTCCCAACGAAATTGCGGAATTGGAGGAGTTTGTCCAAAGATATACTTACAACTACAGTAAGACTCGATGGACACGCTTCTCCGCAACCTTGACTAGAGCGCTCTCCTCGAACACGCTCCACCCACCGTCCAATAGGAATTTGTCAAACGAGGAGATCGACAATTACCTAAAACAAATGGACGAGACAATTAAACAAACTACAATACCGCGAAATCGACGTACAACTAACGAAGACCTGTTCCGCAATCCCACTATTGACGCACTGCACCGACAGAAGAGTAGACTTCTGACAAGACTCAAAAACTTGTACAGACAGTTAACTGACAGACAAGACCCGGAGATTAGGACACTGAAGTCGTCGATTAAAAATGTGCAAACGTTAATAAAAGAGAATTACAGAATTTCTGTAAGTTTGCACTGGAACAACAAGGTTCGGACTATAAACACCAGCAACCCGAATATGTTCCCGCAAATAAATAAACTATTTCGGAGAAAAAATCAAAACGACCTTCAGTGTCTTAAAATAGCCCGGACAACAGACAACGAACGGTTACTGACAATAGCAGGTATTGATCCAAATGAGGCCGCTGATGATGACGACTTCTTTGTGATCGAGGATCCACAGGAGAAGGTTGAGGCCATAGGGGCCACTTTCCAGGAACTATACAAGGCCATTGATATCATTGGCCCTAATTATGACCTGGACAATCGCGTCTTGGTGCACGACTTCTGCATTCGTAATGAAATAGGGAACTGGCGATCCGAGGGCTTTGGTTTCACCCGGTTCAACGACGAAAATATGGCCAATAATGTCATTGCCAGAGAGGGTAGGTCACCCTCTCCATTCATTTCGAAGGAAGAACTCGATGAGATCTTCGACACAATCAGGGCTAAGAAATCAGTGGGGACCGATGGTATTCCAAACATCGTGCTTCGACATCTTCCTCTAGAAGCGGTTGACATTTACACCACCCTGTTTAATAATGCAATGAATAATGCACATTATCCAGCGCATTGGAAAACGGCGGTGGTTCAACCTATCCCCAAAAAGGGGAAGGATATATCCAATCCGGCGAATCTCCGGTCGATAAGTCTCCTTCCGAATATCAGTAAGGTTTTTGAAAAGGTAATCAATGGAGCTCTGTCTAGGTGGGTTGAGGACAAACATATAGTTCCGGATAATCAATTCGGTTTTAAGGCGGGACATGATATCTCACATGCCGCGTCTAAACTGGTGTCCGATATCCAATGGAATAAAGGCAAAAAACAATGCACTGGTGCCTGTCTTGTTGACTTGGAGAAGGCCTTCGACACCGTATGGTTAGAGGGTCTTTTCTGGGGATCAGTAAACCACTCTTGTACATTCTTTATAATATGCTAACCAACAGACAGTTCATCGTGAAAAATGGCGATGTGACTTCTGTTGGAATATTTCAAATTAAAAATGGTCTTCAGCAAGGCGCGGTCAATTCGCCGATCCTATTTAACGTTTATACAAGCGATTTGATAGGTTCACTTCCCCATACTATTGCGGGGTCCAAAAATCGAGGTCATTAATACTCTTTTACAGAGTGACTTCGATAAGATAAGACGATTTTGCGATGACTGGAAGTTGAAAATCAACTTTCAGAAGTCGGAAACCATTCTCTTTAGGACGCCGTTGTCTGGAGCACCTAGGGATACCAGAAAAAATTGGCGAAAGTTCTCAATCATTGGACAGCACGGACAGCCTCTTGCCTGTCGAAATGTTGTCAGATACCTTGGGATCTGGCTAGATCAGTTTCTGTATTTTGGCAAAAATGTAGATGCTGCTCTGGCCAGAGCTAAAGGCGCTTTTGCCCTTACAAAGAGACTGTTTTATAGCAGCCAACTCGATGCGAGGGTAAAGGTAACCTGCTACATGGCCCTTATCAGGCCCATGCTGGTATTTGGTTGTACCGTGTGGTTCAGTGTACGAGCAAGCTTAATGGAAAAGATTCGGGTGTTTGAGAGGGCTTGCCTTCGCTTGTACAGAACACCAGAGTCGGAGTACAAGAAATTTTATCCTAATGAGGTCCTTTACAACAGGGCGAACCTAATACGAGTGGACAACTTCATAATTAAGCTGACTCGAAGGCACATTGCAAGAGCAATGACCTCGACGAATAACCTGATATCTGGGGCTTACTACCCCAATTACCTTTACCAGGAGAGTGTGCGCTCTAACGGCTTCGTTTCACTGGAAGCATTCCTCTACCTTGATCAGATAGGGTTGATCCAGGATAGATCAGCGGTCCCGTTAATCTTCCATGTCGCTCGGACAGCTGGGGACAGGCGACTCAACTACAACAGAGACGTCGCACACGGCATTTCTGGTGGTTGAATGATGGAGAAGATGTTCCGTCGTCATTTCCGTCAATTACGGACCAGCCTCAATAATGAGGCAGAGCTGACCAATCTGTTTTCTCTGCGGATAGCGATGGCCAGCTTACATAGGTTTAGGTTAGCATTTAAGAAATATATACATATTTAGTATATATAAAGGTATATACTAATATATGTATATAATTGTGTATAATGTCTATGTGTGTGTATGTGAGTATTGTGTATGTAGGTTAAGTAGGCTAAGGTTTATTTTAAGTTAGATATTAAGTTTTTATAAAAAGTAAAAAATTATGTCCATATGCTAAGTTTTTGTTAGCAATTTTTTTTCTTAGCTTTAAGTATAGTAAATAAATATTAGTAAAGAAAATGTACATAAAGTCGAAAGACATAGTTATAAGAATTTAGAGTAGCTTAGAGTGCCTGTGTGGGGCCAGTAAGTTAGTATAAGATTGTTAAGTAATTTTAAGCTAGCATTTAAGCATTTTTTGTTAGTATGTAAGAGTTAATGATTAAGAAAATAAAATGCTTTAAAACTGAAAATACCACTAGTACTCGTAACTCAGCATCGAGTTTTGTTTACAGAATTTTTCGCGAAGAAATCAAAGAAAAACTATAGAATACAAGCATCAGTCGAAAAAATAAACTGTCACAATAAGGAAGGTGGCCAGCTCTGGGCACTAAATGGCTCTAAAATGTCATAAGCCAAGAGGAAGAACAAAGTCCCCAAGATATGTGGAATAAATTCAAATAAAAATATAAGAGAAATGCAAAAACTCTGCTCCCATTATAATGAAACATTGATGAAACATTCCCATTAATAATGAAACATGGTGGTGCAAATATAAGACAGTAATGAGCAAAAGGCAAACTTTTTCGCCTCGGCTAAATATGACGGATATAACGAAACCAATAAAGTGAACGTTGCAGAAAAAAAGTGGAATAAAACGGTAGCTACAGCGGCAGAAAAATTGTATCGGGAATTAGAAGAGGTACCCTCACAATACATCAATAGGAGAATAAGTGCAATGTCGAAGGGTGGACAAACAAGCTAATATTTATAGGTTTCTGACACACAGAAAGAGGTAACGGCAACCTTTACGGAAGCCGATGTTATATTATTATTATATTAGTATGTATTATTAAACTCCACGTCAATCAATGCGACTTTGTTGGACCCAGGTCAACTTACACATGGATTATGATGTAGAAAAATTACGACGCGTCTTAATCGTTTTCGAAAAAAGCGTTCGATAGAGTTTACAAAAATGTACCTAAGACGTATAACAGTGATGGTCGTGCCCGACCAAGCGGGAATAATCCGTGAGTACAGCCGCCAATATTTAAAGTGCGTTGTTTTACAATGTTGTGCAAAATTTTCTATTGCAGGAGCACATTCAAGAGTCCGGAACGGCTTCTTCTTTTACAGTAGATTATAAAAAATGGGATTATGGGATATACCCATAGGGGAGTCATTTTATTAAAAAAAAAAGAAGAAAAAAAATCAAGAAGATGATAAATGTATTACATTAAGTTCTTTTGAAGATATCGAACATTTGCCAATATTTTAGCGTAATGTGTAATGTTTTTTTTTTCGAAATTCAAATCATATTCAAGATCAGGATATTAGCTTCGAAGCATGTAATGAATTTTGTAATTTTGATAAAGAGATTTTCAGAAGTTTTTATATTGTCATTCAGAAATACCGAAGAAAGCATTTTTTTATAATTCATCAAAATATTAGAAGTATTCGCAAACAGTTTGATTTATATCTGACTCATTCAGAATCGTTTATCAATAAGCCAGTTATAATTTTCTTATCTGAAATATGGATTTTTGACACTGAATCTATTGTTTTAGTATACCAGGCTATACATTTTATCCTACATGTAATAGTTCTTGTGCTGCAGGTGGAGTGTCTGTCTTTATAAGTGATAAGTTAAAGTGCTGATATGGTTAAAGAGTCTTGGAAGTTTATCTTTATGTGGTTTTACAGGCTGCATGCTTTTGTTGAGGAATTGACTACTCTCTTTTCTGATGAAAAGCCAAAAAATTCGTTCATTCTTGGGATATAAATTTAGTAAAACTAATGTTTTAAATTATATATCTATTTCATCGGAAAATAGCTGGGAATCGTGCTTTAAAGGACCCAGAAGAGTAACTCAATCAACAAACCTGTATTGATCATATTTTCGGTAGGCTTGATCGCAATTGTGAGCTCATCATCACTACGCACATCCGGTGCAATATCGACGCAAATGACATTTTTGTAAATGTTGAGAAATGGCGTTCAAAGTTTTACCTCTTCTATGAAACAACATTGTGCACTATAAAATATAGGCAATATTGTCTTCTTGAGTACTAAAAATATTTTATTAATATGCGAACAAGATTTCAAAATATGTTTGCTTTCTGAAGTCTTATTAGAGTAAAGAAGGGCTTTGAAGGTTTCAAAGACCCTCAACTAAGTAATTATTGCTTTAAGAGTAAATTTTTTTGACAGTTACGACATTATGTTTCTTTATATTCTTGGAATAAAAAAGGCTGAATATTTTTTGTGCTTTATTTCGTATTTATTTAATTAAAAAAGTCCATTATAATATTGTTCGTAATATTTCGGAACAATGTTTGTTTTTAATAAATTTAGCAAGTCATTTTTTTTTTCTTCCCGTAATTAAAATTTTTGATGTGTAAGCCGGTTTTAATTTTATATTTTTGAAATCTTTTTTCTTGATTGAGCGTCCAATGTTTTGGGTTCTTGCAAGGATCCATTCTCCTTCGTAGAAGATCTTGTACTCAAGATGATCACTTCCTTTTGTGAGTCTTATGATTTTGATGTCTAAGAGTTTTATCTGGTCGTTTTTTGTGTCTTTTGTGATGTTGAAACCCATTTCGTCCGTTAGCAATTTAAGATCATAAAAATCCTTAAAGCACATCTCAACTACAACATCTCAACTAAGAAAGCCTCCTTCTTTTAGCATTCCTGATAAGTGTAATATATTGGCATAGGGGTCCGGACTTTTTAGCTCTTTTTATGTTCTTTTCTATTACGGAAAGTGTCATATTTTATTACAGTGTCCCCTTCGTTTTGCGTATGGCCTCTTATCAGATATTTGTGCGTTATGCTTTTTATGTCCAGTTTTAAAACAGCGAATAAATACATTGCAAGAACAAATCTAAGAAAAGTTTACTGGTATCAGAAAATGTAAGCTTAAACAACTTACTCCTTATTTACCAATTTTTTTGCTGACCACAGCAATTGTCAGAATAGAAAATATATTCGCTGTTTGGACGAGATTTTCAATCTTCCTCACGAAACTTGAGAACGCAAGTTCCAATCAAACTCGCTCCTCTGTGTCCCAATCCTTCATGCCAGAAGAAACATTTTGTCGAGTTATTTATGATGTTTGTTACCTGGAATCAAATAAGTAAAAAGTTTTAATAGTTCAATATACAAAACGATTACACACCGTGAAATTGTAGCAGTTAAGTTTTGATTTGTAAAAAAATGCTGCCGATTTACCTATTGGTACTGGCAGTACTGCCTGTAGATCATATATTGCTACAACAGTCATATTTTGTGGATCTTTACTTCTTTCAATATCTGCCGATTTTTCTTTTCGACTTAGTTCCTTTTCTTCGATATACCTTCTTCCAATTTCAACTTTTCTTCCAAAGTGCGTTCTTGTACGCTTCACACTGATCGCATTGGTCCTATTTGGGTATAAAAAACCCTATGTTGAATTCTTGATTAAAAATACGAGCATAGGCATCGTAGTTAGCTGCTGTTTTCTTTCCCAAAGTCCTTTGAGCTTCGTAATTTCAGTGCATCTCCGCAATGGTTAATCCGCCATCTATAATTTCACGACTAGTATTAGCTCTCAAGTAGTGACTTTCCTCTGATTTTTTTGCCATAGCTCGGACTTACGAATCCTTTTTTTTTGTGGCGATGTGTCGATTTTAAACTGCTCACTGTCCCCTCTTTCTTTGCGTAGCGATGGAATAATTTTTGACTGCTCCTTGTCAGACGAAGATGATGACATCAACGATGAGCTTTCATCATCTAAAGGCTTAAACTCACTTTCGTCTCCGGAAAAATCTTCATCTGTTGTGCCTTGGACATAGTTCATAGAATTTTTAACTCTTCTTAGTTTTATAGGAGTTAATTGACAATTATCTGAATATGAGTGACGATACATAGAAGCCATAAGTGACATAAAAAATTCAGATTGAAAAATGTACCCTCTGAGTTCAGAAGATTTGGTTGATCATCTTGCAAAACCTTACTTCCAGCAGGCAAGATTTCAGTCTCGTCTGATGACATAAACGTATTTGAAAGATCAGTCGTAGATTTGATTATTGGACAAGAAATATAGGGTTCCAAATCACCACTATTTAAGGCACTAGGTAAAATTGCTATCTATATAGTTAAGTGAAATGAAGCCTATATTTATTTTTATACTAAGTATGACTTACCTATTTCAATTAAGTTTGTGTTCAATTCACTGAGAATATTTTCTCTACTATATATTTGCTTTGTGTTTGAGAAGAGGATGCCTTGTTATCTTTTTCAAGCGCTAATCGCAGCATTTTTGTTGTACTTTAAATGTACTTTTAATTCTTACACTGCAAAACACACTTTTACTTATTTAAATTATAGTGAAAATATACAATCACTAGATTTATACACAAAAATATTAAGGGCTAAAATGACACAACGGCACTTCCTCAAAAAAAAAAACGCTAAGGAAAAAATAAAAGCAAAAAAAAACTGTATGGTTCAAAAACAACACAAAGCCTTTTAAGCAATAAAAAGTAAACACCTTGAAGCAAAGTTCACTTTTGACTTAAAAAAAATATAAAGAATCTCGGCTATATAGACGTAAAGTCCATTTATGTCATTCTTTCCCTAAGATGTACAAAACTGAACTGACCGATTGGAATTTACGACGTTATAGAATTTTAAGATGTACACTCTCTTCAAAGGCCCGCACGCAACTGACTAATGTGGCATTATTGCTTTGGAAAGACTTGTCGAAAAAGTTTTTGTGGCAAACGAAAACGTGCCCTATTTGGGAAACTAGACAAGGTACAATTATGCCGTTTTTACCCCAAAGAGAACTGGGAATTTAGAAAATTATGGCGTTATTAACTCTATTTCAGAAAAAATTGCATTTACGTCATTATTTCACCGGATGTGCGACTAGCTTCATAGCAGATTTTAAAATCACTGATTATTGTATGGTTGGCTTAGTTTTTCAAGGCACTAACGTGAAACAAACTGGAAAGCCGGCATAGTTTGAGAAACTTTTAGCATTGAATGTTCTATTGCAGGAAAGGACAGATGGACCTTGAAAGTAATCCCTCTAATGCTTTTAACATCTTTGCTATTATCTTAAAAGCTCATGTTAGTTCAGTTCTTATTGAAACCCAAAGAAAAGAAAAATAAATTATGTACTAAATGTAAAAAGAAACGACATCTCTATAATATTATACTCCCACAAACTACAACTAGCTAGGAACAATATAAGAAAAGTTTGGCAATTTTTAATGAGCTTATAAATAAAAGGCTACCCCCAGTCAAATAAACTCAACTGTGTATCTTTTCATGGAAATAATATAGTTAATCCCAATGAAATGTCTAATGTTTTTAACCAATATTTTACAAGTGTTGCTTCCAAGACTTTTCTGTGAATCTTCTAATTACTGTGTGGAAGATTGCTTTAGCAGTGAATGGAGTCAAGCCAATAGGCAAATAGCTTTTATTATGACCCGATTTCATCCTTTGAATTATTTCAGATCATAAACTCTCTAAAAAATTCTAGCTCACCAACGAGAGATGGATGGGCTAATAATTTTGTTAATAAAATTTTATTAAATATTGTTGATGTCTTAACGCAGATTTTTAGTCAAAGTATCCTTACTGGTATTTTGCCTTATGCATTAAAAACTGCAGAACTTATACCAATATTAAAGAAATGTGATTATACAAATCTAAATAACTATAGGCCAATCTCTCTTCTTTTAGTTTTCTCAAAATTTCTTGAGAAAGCAGTGAAATACCTTAGTAACCGTAAAGATAATAATAGTTTTAGCCTATCTTTAGACATTAAAACTGGTGTACCATAAGGCTCAGTTTTTGGTCCGATCCTTTTCGTGACGTATATTAATTCAATATTTAACATAGATTTCAAAGGCAAACGAACACGTTTTGCTGATGACACACGAGTAGCTTGCTCTGATTCTAATAGCTCTGCATTCGATCTAATTGCTGACTTAAACCATGACTTAGAGCAGGTAAGGCATTGGTTCTGTTTACATAAATTAATAATAAGTGATAAAACTAAAATAATATACTGCAATTTGTCTTCTACCATTGTCAATTTCTCCCGTTTGATTTTTTACGAGCAACGTCTGCAAATTATAAAAATTTTCTACCGAAATTCGGAGTTGGTGACTGCAACTTTAAGAGCGTTAACTCCAATTTTCGGTCGTAATTCTCGCCCTAGTAGACAGGCAACAACAAGTTTCGTGCAAAAATTTTAGTCTACATATTCGTTGTGTGATGTTACCGTGTCAGTGAGACAACGGGTTGGCCGAAGTGTCGAAAATATCGCTGCCGTTCAGGCGTCCGTAGCAAACGATCCAAATCAGTCAATTCCACGGCGTTCTTAAGAATTGGGCATCGCTCAGACCACATTATGGCGTATTTTGCGTAAGGATCTTGGTTTACACCCATACAAGATTAAGCTGACTCAAGAATTGAAGCCGATGGACCATTTGAAGCGACGTACGTTCACCGATTGGCGCCAAGATATTGAATTTCATCGCAAAATCATCTTCAGTGACGAAGCTCATTTTTAGCTCAATGGGTTCGTCAATAAGCAAAATATGCTTTATTGGTCGGGTGAAAATCCACATGTGCTTCATGAATCACCACTTCATCCACAAAACATAACTGTTTGGTGCGGTTTGCATGCCGGCGGCGTTGTTGGGCCATATTTTTTCGTCGACGATAACGATCGTCACATTACTGTGAATGGTCAGCGTTATCGCGCCGTTGATCACCGATTATTTTTGGCCCGAATTGGAAGATATGGACTTGGACGACATGTGGTTTCAACAGGATGATGTCACAAGCTACACAGCACACGCTACAATCGAATTATTGAAGAGTAAGTATGGTGAGCGTGTTATCTCAAGAAATGTGCCAGTCGATTGGCCGCCTCGTTCGTGCGATTTAACGTCGCTTGACTATTTTCTGTGGGGCTACGTTAAGTCATTGGTTTATGCCAACACGCCGACGAAGTTGGAAGAGCTCAGAGTCAACATTGAACGATATTTTACGTAAGGAGTGGTTACTCCATTGACAGAAATCCAACCTATCCAGTCACTGCGTCGTAATAATAACCATATTGCTTTGATTCCATCTTTCAATACACAGCACTATTTTAAGTTTTAATCTTCTGTTCCTCCAAAATTATTCAATGCATTTGCCGTTTGAGATAAGACGAGGGAGAAATGTTGTGCTTAACAATAGGAAAATTAAGGAATGGCTATTTCACTTTGATCTAAATGAAATAAATTTCCTAATTAGTCGCATAGTCTAAATTCGTTGAAAGTTTATATCACATAATTTATTCGATGAACTTTAACATTTGTTTTCTTCACACTTTTAACACAGTCTTATTTGAAAGGTTATTTTAATTAAGGTTTTATAACTGATGTATTTGACACTAGTTTAGGTCAAACTACAGAATGCATCTTCCATTTTTCAATCTATAATGAATCATTTCTTAATCTCTCTTTATTTATGTTTACTATACAACTGCTCTTTTTTCAGAATTTGTTTTGACTAAGATCTTGAATTCAATAATTTGTATAATTGTATTACATATAGATACAAGAATTCTTTTTGTTAATTCAAAAATGAATTGTAAATAAATAAAATAAAATAATAAAAAAAATAAATAGTGTTGTCATAAGCCCTTCGGGCAGGCCCGTAGCCAGGATTTTGTTTCGGGAAAGGGCTTATTCAATTTCGAAGTAGTAATTCTGTATACAAAAATTAGAAAACTACATGAATATTTTATTTTTGTTTGTATTTTTATTTTATAAATTAAATTTAGTAAATAATAATTCTTTTAATATTGATTCTTTTACAGCAATAAACGCCTTGCTTTTTTATTTATTTATTTATTTATATTTAAATAGTTTACAAAGAAATTAATTTATAAACTATTTTTTTAAGAAATCTGGGCATCAAGGCCATGTGATGTCGTCGTTTCATAGGTCATATTTTCCATAAATTTTTGTTATATGTCGTTAAATTTAAGATGACGAGATGTGGCTTCTTTGATATTTTGAAGAGTTTGAGCCTTTGCTGGGTTCAGAACTTCGGCTAGTTGCTGTTCGATATGTTCTGGGTCATGGGTACGTATAGAAATTGGGCAGGTGACCATGATATGCCAAATTGTAAGAGCCTTTCCAAAATGTTGACATTCCTCGGGTGTTTCTCCATTGTAAAGATGTCTAGTTGTGAAAAGGGTTTTTCCTACCCTGATTCGCAACAGTCTTATGCAGGCGTCTCTGCTGAAAGTTTTATTGTATGGAATACGAGTATGACGATTGTGGTGCATTCGAAGAAATGTTTGGCAGGATTTCCACTCCTCGGCTGTCTCCATTTCCTGAATTCTTCTGAAGATTCTCCTGGTGAGCTGATAAGAGTTGGGAGTTGTTACTATCTAAGGGTATTTGATGGTTTCTTTTGCGGCTGTGTCTGCAAATTCGTTACCCTTAATTCCGAAGATGTGATAGATGATAGATTCTCGTTAGAGTTGAGACTACTCCTAATGTATTCTAGGGAGGGGCACTTGTTTAATCCACTTCATAGTCCCTTTAAAATGCTTAAATTGTCAGTGAAAATAACAGTGTTCTCTGACCAAGTCTGTGTGATGGAAATCCCTTTTTCGATAGCCGTTAGTTCAGCTGTGTAACTGCCGGCTAGTTCCGGAAGGAGTCCTCTCTGGATGATTTTGGTTTCTCCGTCTTTGTTAAGCTCAATCACAGCGTAGGTAGAATTATTGTCCTTGCACGAGCCATCGGTGTATAAAAATCGGACTGCATTCGAAGAACCAATCATATCGAGGTGTAGAGCTTGAAATAGTTTATCCGGTGTTTCGTTTTTCCTGTATATTTCCAAAGTGGAATTAATTTTCAGTGAATTCCTTTTCCAAGCTGGAGGGGGATTAAATCAGTCTCTAAAAGGGTGTTAGGGAGGCATAAATGTTGGCTACATAGTAAGGACACCATGTTGCTTGCGGAGGTACAGCTCTTTCTGAATGATTTTTTGCTTAGAAGCATCGTCTTAGTACGTAGTATTGTGCAATGGATGCATGAAGTCGGCCAATGCCTTACTAGCTATATTCACTGCTCTCTTTCTTCCTAGGCATTGGAATGATGTGTAAACTCGGAGTGCTGCAATAGGCGTAGCTTTCAACGCTCCTGTTGCCGTGCGGAAACAGTCGTTGATCGATGCGTCAATTTTTTCCGAGTTCTTTTTCGTAGTACACATGTATATTGTCATGCCATGTTGAAGAGTGCCTTCCACAAGTGTTTTCGCTATTTGGAAGGCAGTTTCAAGGTGTGGCCCCTTTCGGCGTGAAAATATCATCTTCAATGCATTATTTCGCAATTTTAACTGGTTTGAGACATTGTTAAACTGTAAATCCCATTTAAGGTTTCCGCTGAATCAAACTCCCAGTATTTTGAGTTGTCTTTGGAGAGTAATTGAACATCCACGAAGGATGACCAGCGATGTTGTACATTTTCTTTTTCTACAAACTTGGAGAACTTCTGTTTTGGTTGGTGGGACTATTGCCCCTCTTTCTTGTGCCCAATTAAAGATAGCTGAGTCTGCTTCTTCTAACATTTGTTTGACCCAATTTGGATCCCTTGAAGCTAAAGCATAGATGTTATCAGCATAAATTCCTATGAAGTCAAGGCTATATCTTGGAGCGGCAAGTTTGGTAATTAGTGAGTTAATGTAGGCGTTGTATATAATCACAGATAGTGGCGATCCTTGTGGAATCCCGTTTTCAAGCTTAACTGAGGATGAGTTATAACCGTCAACGTTAACTTGAAATTTTCTTCCCGATTCAACTACTTTTAGGATCTTTTTCGGGGCTCCCCATAAATTCAGCTGATTAATGGCCGGGAAAACCAGGACTCTATCAAAAGCTTTTTCTAGATCCCAAGACATGACCAAATTATGCTTGGTTCCGGATAAGTTTTCAGTGATTTTGTGTTCTAATAGCTGTAAGAGCGTCTGAACTCCTCTGTTGCGTCTAAAAGCGTGTTGCCCTGGGTGCATCTTTTTCTCCATTGTCCAACCGATTCGTCTTGCAAGGATTTTCTCAAAAATCTTGGAGAGAACGGGAGATTGGACGATATTCTTCGAAAAAATGACAGTTGTGTGACTTTTTGGGTATAGGTTTGAGCTTTGCCCGCTTCCAGTCGTGTGGAAAGTTCCCAGTATTTATGATGTTGTATAAAGCGTAAATTTTTCCTTTGAGACTATCATCACTATATTTTACCATTTTGTACGTGATCTTATCCTCTCCCGGTGTCGTCCCTTTCACAGTCTGTAGGGTCATCTCGAGTTCAGCCAGTGTTATTGTATCCATAAGATATTCCAATTAGCCAGTTGAGTTCGGACGGTCGTCTATTTTAAAGTTAATCTTTTTTTGGATCGTGCAATTTGGGTAGGTGGTGTCCGCACTATACCCTTTCCATTTTTCTGCGAAAGCGTTAGCTATGACCTCCGGGTCATTTTGAAGATTATGACCTATGAGCATATATGGAAAATCTTGAGGTGGTTTCGAGGTACGAATTGATCTAATTTTGCTCGTATGGCGTTCGTATAATGACTGGTATATGATCTCTACTCTCCGAACCCGAAGGTTCAAATTCCCAGTGAAGCAAAGGAGCAATATCTTCGGATGCAAAAGATACATCTATCGTCGTAAACGTATTCCTAGTGCTAAAAAATGTAGGTGACCCATCATTAAGGATGACTAGATTATGATGGTTGGCAAAATTTTCAAATCGCGATCCAGGGAGATTGGTTTTATTTGAACCCCATAATATATTGTGTGCATTTATATCTCCCACAATAATGTGGTGACTATTGTTGGTTAATAATATTAATATTCAGGATTTCTGGGGTGATTTCTACACTGTTTTCTCTATATAAATTTGTAATTTTTACCGGTTTATTTGTTTTAATTTCAATTGTTTGATGGAGCAGGTTAGAAGAGGATGTAACGTGTGATACTATAGGTAAATTGTTTTTTACAAGAAAGCCTATACCAGCTTTTGCGTAATGGTAATCTTTGTTATGGGAAAAAGGTTGGTAGTTTTTTAATTTAAAATATGTTTTTGTATTTGTTGTAATGTGGGTTTCTTGAAGTGCTATTATGTCTGGATTATATTTATTTATTAATCGTTCTAGAGCGTGTTTGTTATTAAGATTGCCTTGAATATTCCATTGGAGGATGACAAGGTCAATATCCAATAGAGCCATATTGTTCATGATATTTTACATTTGATGTGGGTGGTGTATTGCAGGTATTGCGGAATTGAGAGAGAGTCAGAAATTGGGCGTGTGAGTGTTTTGATGTATGAGCGGTGTGCTCTGAATCAATACCAATTGATTCAGAATCAGTTTCTATTTGATTTATATAATTTATGGAAGTAGGTTGCTGTGACTTATCTTCTGTGGGGGAAAAAGAGGGGTATGTTTTTTGTGGTCCATTGCAAGCGTTTGGTGTTAGTCGTTTTTTAGTTGCATGTGGTTCATGTTCGATGTTGGTTTGCTGTGGTAGGCTGTTCTTTGGCCTGCTTTAGAGTGGTTGTGTGGTGTGTTGTGTTTCATTATCAGTAGTATTTGTTTCTTTTGGAGCTGCTTAATGTGCGATTGGTTCGATGTTTGAAGAGTCTCTTTGCTGAGTTGCGACTTGCACGTTATTGTCAGAGAGGGTAGCGGAGTTGGTCCGCTACAGTTGGATTCCTACCATTTCGCTTTTTAGGAGGCTGCAGTTGGTGAAGGGAAGGGTTATCGTTATAAATCTGCCAAGCATCTCTAACAGTGCATCTGCGATCAGCTTTGATCTTATTGACTGATTTGTACCGGAGAAATGAGGGGCAAGCGGAATCATATGACGTGTGGGTTTCTTCTCTGCAGTTAATACAATAGATGCGTGTATAACTATTATGTGGTGGGTGGAGACAGCAGTCTTTACAAACAATAGCATTGGTGCAGCGGTTTGTGGTGTGCCCTAGCTTTTGGCATGACACACAGCGCATGGGGTTAGGTATGAATTCGTCGACTTTGCAGTTAATCCAACCGATTTTGATGGCTTGTGGACGGCGAATTAAATCAAAAGTAATAATAGCTGCGCCTGTAGGTACAATAGCATCCTTCTCTTTTTTCATCATTTTCCTTACTTCCATTACTTTGAACTTTTTGAGCTCTTCCAGTAGTTCAGCTTCTGGTATATCAATAGTATGTGGCGAATAGATTCTACCTTGGACAGAGTTCAGATTGACATGGTTTGATACTTTTACGGGAATCAAGTCAATGAGTTTTGCCTTTAGGAATTTGTCTGCAGTTGGAACATTTAGGACTTTGAGAAGAAGTCTCCCGATCTCATTGATTTGACCTCTAAAATGTCTTTTGAAATGTGGTTCAAGCCGCGATTTACTTGGAATGGATTATACGATGCGAGTGGACGTAGATTTTCTCCTATTTTTTCTGTTCCACTGATAACAATATAGCGGGGTATGTTAGTGTCATTATTAATCACTGGTAATTGAGGAAAATCGTCTTCTACCAATTTTCGTTTGGCTTGTTTCTTATTCCGGTTTAAATCCACTTCTGGTGGAAGGTCTATAAACCGGTTATGAAAAAGGGGGGGCGGCCCCGGTCCATTTTACACTTTTATTTTTGCGAGGTTATATATATTTCGCTTACCGAGAGAAAGGGTAAACAATTATGTAAAAGGACAAGCCTTGGCTTTACTCTTCACATACTCAGAAATAATTCTTCTTAACAAAAACACGTCTTTACACGGCGATTGCCTGTTGAGGACTGGCCTTGCTTTTTTTAGGCATAATATCGATCACTTCATCTGGATCCACATGAATACCTAAGTGAACAGACAGCATTGCAAGTGCGCTAAGTCTTGGATGGCCCAGAACGATTCGGAATACTGTTTTGATCATTTTCATCGTTAAAAAGGTTCTTTGAACGTTAGCTGTTGTAACAGGTAGTGTGGCCAAAATTGTAAGCAAGTAGCTTATAATCCTAAAGTAAGTCTTGTCACATACATCTGCTAGTTTCAGAACATTGGCAGAGGGATCACCAGATTATGTACTCCACTTTAACAGCTGACAAGGATATTGCATTATTGAAGTAAAGAGTTAGCTTTTCCATTTCATATTCTCAATTAACGGCAGCAAAACCTGGAAGCAGAGCTTGAAACGATGTTAGAACATCCTCGTTGACCATAAATCTGTCAGTAAGATTTTTTATTAGAGAATCTAGACAGGGAATAAGTATAGAAACTCTAAAATAATCTTCAGGATATGATGTTTTTGAATTGGAGCGTGTTGTTTGTTTCAGAGAAATCCTCGGAGCTATTATGTTAACTTCAAAGAAATCCTCGGAAAGTTGTGATGCGGATTGAAAAGCGTCTCTGAAAAAATCTCCGGCATTTTCTCTTATGTTTTTAAGAGATGTTAAGACTCGTTTTGTGTGATTTATTGCCGACATGAAATTCAAAGATTCATTTTGCAGGAAAATGAGTAGCCTTAAACTAAAAAGTTTTTCGCATACAATGAGGCTTACCAGGAAATCACTTCTTTGAATTGCTGCCAAGAGAGTTGATGCTTTTGAAGACATCGACCACGTCTTGGTGGACATTTCTTCAAGACTAATCGCAATACATTTGAAGGGCTCTACAAATGAGATAATTCTGTCATGCCTTTCAATAAACCTTGTTTCACAAAGGGGCAAAAGTCGTTTTTTTCTGCTTTCTGGTGCATGTTTTTGTATGGCGTTTTGGAAAGTCTTATTTGCATTTGAATTGTTTCGGAAGAAATTGGCTATTTTGCTTACTAGGTACACCAAGGCAATTGCAAATCGAGGGAGTTGACATGGCATTAGACAGAGCCAGGTTCAAGCAATGACTTGCATAGTGAACATATCTGGCGTTTGGATACTGTTGCCGTAAAAATAAACGAAATGTATTCAAGGATATAATTAATGACATTATTTCAAATATTTTCTTTTTAAATCTTTTCGGTCGTCGGGGCGGGGGGGGGGGGGGGTTACGTATCTGTCATCGGGCAACTGATAAAACCGAATATTTGCATTACCATTTTTTCGAGCCTACAAACCCAACTCGTGACATCTTTTACATCTTACGGAAGAACTAAAAATTTAAATAATCGGGCACATAGTGTTAAGTGGCGTTATACTCAGCCCTATTTTGTAACAGAAAAAGTCACTTGAACTAAAAGATATATACATACTCGTATTTAAAGATACGACTGCTTAAACAAATAAATAGAGTACAATAGAGGGGTTGAGTAAATCAGTGTTAAACGAATGTCGTCCAAAAAGACTAAAAATCCAGGCGAGGTTTGAGAAAGAGGGCAATCAAATATAATTGGACCACTCAAAAGCAAAAACATCAACAAGTTATTGGGCTCATTAAAGAGATCTATCCAAAATAGAGCGACCTGTAGCATGTTTCAAAGTCCCGCAACCCCTACAAACGGAGCAGCAGCAATGTAGATTGTACGTGAGAGATTTAAGATATAATTACACGGGTTACATATATATTTCTACATTAAATAAAAACAGAAGAAGGCGCTAAGGCTGTGTACTCGTAACATAGGTTATTTGGATTTTTGCAAATGATTTTCCTATGTATTTTTGTTTTATGCAAGTTGGGTAATCATCTTTAATTTTTTCCCATTGTCCCGAAAGAATATGAGTAGTAACTTTATCATCCCAATCGCATTTTAATTTCCCCAACTCTTGTAAAAGAAGTTTTTTTTAGAACCGGGATTCACTAATCCTAATAGTTCAAACAGTATTTTCAGGAATTAGTAAACAAGTAAATAGTTTGTAATTTTTGTAGATGCGTTTGTATTTGTATGCGTATAATTTTATTCTTCTATAATACAATATATTCCAATGCTACAAATAATTAATTCCAGAGAAATTACTTCGATTATTCTACGTTGCAGTATCTTAGTGGAAGTCTACATATGTAAAATATTTTAATTATTAAGGATAGTCAAAAACTATAATTATTGGCTCTAGTATTTATGTACAATTTATATTTTCCTTTGATGTAAATTATCTATGATACTTTCTTTAATATATCATAAAATACTTTCAACTAAAATTTAAATATTAATTTCTTTTTAATTCACACAAATTGTTTGCTGTTATAGATTTATGGGAAAACATTAATTAAATCTTTGCCTACGAGTGATCATTTTTATGTTTTTTGAATTCTAATTTTTATAACTTAGTATTTGCATAAACCAGAACTTGTATCGAGTCGATAAACCGCCTAACCGTCTAGAACATGATTGCAGCGTACGTTTTATGTTTTAGCCTAAGCAAAATCTACCAGCACATAATAACCTGTTTCTTGTGTATGGTGCTTATTGTGGTTGTTCGTTGGTTGTTCGATTCACTCTCGTTTCATTTCCTCAATTTCCGTTACATTTGTATCTGAGGGCTCACCCTTCGAATTCCATAAATGATTTGAGTTCGTATGCGCGCCACCTGCCTTTCTTTTTCTATGCGCGACCTTTTCCTCAATAAAAAAAAAAAAAAAAAAAAAACACCTGCTACGGAAGTGCAAGAATATCCCTAGTCACTTCTTAATAATATACATTAAGAGATACATACGAGTATGTATGCAGAAATATCCATACATAATGCGATGTATCTTACATGCATAGATCTCGTATTTTGTTGCAAAAAACAGAACCCAAGGTACATATCATATGTACATATGTAGGACCTACCTGTGTACGTTGTATCAATTACTACATATGGATTTACAATTTTATATATGTGCCTATGTACCTACATATATGTTTATAATCTGAGTGCAGTAATACAATGTATGTACATTTTGACATTTAAATCACTGGCCTCTTACACAGAACCAGAAGAAGTTACATCCAAGCATAGGCTCGATGGCAAATCGTAAGCTTGAGAAATTCTTCAAGAACGGGTTATGCTTAAAAGTTAAAGCATCTGAATTGATGAACATTCCTAAATTTTTGAGAACACAAGCATACTACATATCACCATGCAAGTTGGCAACCACGAAGCGACGATTGCTTTCGACTTACCGTGCATAAGTTCCATTGATACTATCTTTTTACTTCCTTTCATTTTGATATACATATGTACGAGTATGCGAGGAATTTCTTGCACATATAAACCCTTAGGCACATTTAGTTAGTCACCTTAACTCGTATTTCGGATGCTTTGCAAAGCCGCGCACATTTTGTGGGAATACACTTTACACACACCGCTTCTGCTGATTATTATATTCCACAAAAATCGCGATATTCCATAAGGCGGTAATTAGTTGCACATTCTTTTTATTTCGTTTTATTATATACATATATTTTTGATTTTTCATAAACTATACACTATTGAACTTGCGTTTGATCATTTTAATGGCTTAGGTAATGAATCAAATTACAATAGTAAGATACTCTTAACTTGTTGGTTCATTCATTAGAATGTTCTTCATATTGAATATATGATAGATCTTTTATTAGATACCTTCTTTTCTATTTCTCTTTATTTTATTTTTTTCGCTTGGACGACCAAACCAGGTACCGACGCAATTACCACCGTGAAATCAAACGCAGCACTGAACTGGAATTTGATGGAATGGGAGTCTAGTACTCAGCTCAACACCAAAGAACGGCGAAAGCCGCAAACAAGAAAATCCTGTATGAGTGTAGTATAGTGTGGTATGCGTAATTTTACTTGACGGCTGTACTTTCTAACTACTTAATGAAGTGAAGAATGTATGCGAAGGTATTGTTATATTAAATCAAATAACTTTACGAGTATAAATAATGACATTCTTTTTTTTTAATTTTCCAACGATGATATGAGTATTTTAATTGGTAGTAACATAACTAGATTTAGCTAAGCAATATTACCTTTTATGTTAGCTTTAGCTCTCTTTGCTCATCTCATATGAATACCTACTTATGGATGTTCGCTGGTGAGCAAAATAATAGCAGTCCCATCTTGCAAGCAACGTTTTTCTTAATGTTCTTATAACCAAATGTTCATGTGACGACTATCGTAAGGGAAAACCTTCATGTTTGATTTCATATATCAATCTGGCACTAGCAGTACTCATTATTTACCCTATAAAGGTTGTTATTTTTTTTTTTTTGCTTTAATTCTGGATTTGAATTATAGTAAGATATATAATTCAATATATAGATTATATGTTTTAAATTAATTCATAATTAAAAAAGAGATGTGCTGGTATGTATAGGGTCCGCCAAAATGCTATAAAAAAAAAACTACTGAATATTTTCTCAAATTTCTTTTTTTATTTGAAAGTACAAACCTTCCGGTTAATAATGGAAAATAATTTCATTCAAATGGCTGCCTCGGCTGGCCATGCAGTAGCCTACACGATCGGTCCAATTTTTAAGCACATTATCGATTGTGTGCAGCTGTATTTCACCAACGGCTTCACGAATATTGTCTTTTAAAGCGTCAATTGTCTCTGGCTTGTCGGCGTAACACTTATCTTTTACGGCACCCCACAAATAATTGTCCAACGGTGTCAAATCGCAGCTCCGAGGTGGCCAAACGACATCAGCTCTGCGGCTGATAATGCGATCTTCAAAAACAGGGCGCAAAACATCGAGTGTAGCTTCGGCTGTGTGGCACGTAGCGCCGTCCTGTTGAAACCAAATGTTGCCAATATCCTCCTCTTCAATTTTTGTGAACAAAAATTCGTTCAACATGGCCCGATAACGATCGCCATTGACTGTAACGGCCAAAAACAAGAAAAATGGCCCAATTATGCCTCTGGACCAAAATCCGCACCAATCAGTGACTCGTTTTGGGTGTATCGGCTTTTCAATGTATGCGTGCGGGTTTTCTGTGCCCCAAATGCGACAATTTTGCTTGTTTACATACCCGCCAAGATCAAAATGAGCTTCATCTGAAAAGATGATTTTTTTTGGCAAAATCGGCATCTTCTCTAAGTCGATCGCAGGCCCACGTTCCCAGCGTTGTTCAAGCGTATACACAACCATATTCGTTCAGCGGAAGGATAAAACTAATTATCTGTCAAATCAGACATGAGCTAAGTGTTACCATTCACGAAATAAGCACTAGTTAAAAAACGTTAGATGGCGGACCCTATATTAGGCAAAGCAATTTAAAACACGTGACCGAAAAAGAATATTGCACCTTTATTGACGCCGTAGGAAACACAATTTGAATGTTCGCAGTCAACGTAAAGTTCCACTTCTCTAAAAAAAACATCCACGTAACCAATAGTCACTATAATATCTGTAATAGCATACCAATTGAATTCAATATTTTTTTCGGCTTATTTCCGATAAGCAAAAAGAACTTTTTGAGCTCGACTGTTTTTAAAGATGTTTTGACGAAGTCAAACTTGACTTTTAGTGCATGGGGTAAGCGTTAATTTATGAAATCGACGTAAAATATTTTCCCAATCCCTGTTTTATCGTTACAACAGTCTCCCAGTAAAAAATTTTCAACAATCCATCTCTTCAGCTATTCAGCAATATTATTTGTACCGCCATGAATGCTCATTCGTTTACCATCAAACCTACCTTTGAACGTACCATGAAATACTGAAATTCCTTCTTAAACTGAACAACATGCAAGGTTTACCAATTTCTAGGTTTCCAAGAATTATAATCTATAATATAAATATATAAAATCTCAAAACGATGTACATCGATCTCAATTACAAAGAGGTAAGTTAAATGCTATCGGTAAGTAGGGATCAGCTTATTTTTCATACGAGTGAATTATACTACCTACGATTTCTTATATTCTGCTATTCGTACAATTTCACCAGCTTTTGTGGGAAATAATGGCCAAAGTTGACGTTACGTTGTCCTCCTCCTCGGCATATAACTAAGGTACTCGTATCAATAAATGGGAAGTGGGGAATGGAGGATTGCTCTCATTTTCAATATTTTTCTCGCTGGAAAAATTATGCAACTCCGTTGTAAAATCCCGCGAGGTATTGAAATTTCTCAGGATTCGTTCAAAAAAAGATTGCGGTCGTAGTTATGTATGTACATGTACATGAAAACTAACAGCAGTTATAGGCTGAAAGCGGTCAAAAAGTACAGCTTGAGAAAGCTACAGTCGGCAATAGGATCATTTGCCCCTATAAATCTGCCTGTCGAAACGATGTTAGTTAATTTTTGCTTCTGTTATTACAACAGTTGGGACCATAAATAAACTCACATATGTAGAAGACTTTCCACATTTAAATTGACAACAACGCAATTGACTCATGCGATAATGTCAAGATTGTATTCGTGCATGACTCTTTTTTCCTTACACCATATTTGTTAAAGTATTAGTAGAGTTAGCTATCTACTTTAGTTTGCTTAAAGCTGTGATCAAATGTTCCAACGTACCTACGAGTAGTTACTCAATCCCAGAAAAAATAGTAAAATATTTTGGCAGGATTTTCATAATTATGTGTTTTGTTTTACTCTTATAACATTGCAATTATCTATGTATATTCATATATACATACTCGTATGTGTGTATATATGTGCATACGTAAACTTGTACCACAAGTGAAGATAAACCTTTTTAACAAACACGCCTTTTTTTTGCTTAGAGCAGAACGTCAACAATTTTGGAATTATTTAATTTTTTTTTAAAGAAAAAATTCCACTTGTGTCTTATTAAAGTGATAAGGTAGTATGGCGGCATAAATCAAAATGTGAAAAGTCTAAACAATTTAACATACATATATGTACATATGCATGTATGTATATACTGCTTGACTTGTTTTATAGGCAACAATAAGTATGGCTCGTGAGCAGGCACGTCATACTTCAGATGTAGAGCTATCAGTATCAAACTAAATATATTGGAATAAGAAAATACATATATTACAAATCAACCCCTGTCGAATTGAGAGTATGTATTGCCTTTAAAGAAAGGATAAAAATACATTTAGTCTCCCCGGCTCCCCCGACAATATGACTAGATCCAGAAAAGTAACTATATAAGCTGCATGTCTTCCTCTTCATTGTCCGTAATGTTTCCAAAAGACGTTAAGGGTAAGCATTTACGTTATTTCTTTAAAAGTGGAATGACGTCGTTGAGTTCCTCAATCTTTTCCATGAATATACTACAACATGTTTTCAGGACTCTTTCCACTTACTACTGCAATATTACTACCTACTTTCTCAATATAAAAATTGTTTCGTAAATCTATTCTTAAGATAACACTAATCGTTTGGTACGATTGCTTACCTTTTGTACGTATCCATGCAGGAGCATATTCGAAACAACTTTTTCAAAGCTAAACTTCGCTATAACGTTCAAAAATAATTATACCTATATACTCGTAATTTTATAGTTACAGGTATATTCCGATACCCTTAAGAATATAAAAAACAAAATTTAAAAGGAACGTTAGAGCATGGCTTAAGGAGTTCAACAGTAAATGTAAGTATGTACATATGTTGCACCTTTGAGTACGTATTTAAATGCGCCTAAAAGTATGACTACCTATTAAATGCGAGCGCATCGATTCTGGTGGAATTACCTACTTACATATGCACATAAGGTTTTTACTAATATGTACGTACACCAGGGTTGTTATCTTTTATATGTTGTTGCTCTAGTGCGATGCTGCCAAACCAAATGTCAATTCCAAAAAATTGTCACATACGTTTTTAGGAGATAATATATCACCGACAACTGATAAAGAAATGTTTGCGAATTGGCGCTTAGGTCAGCTTAGTGTAAATTATATGTTTATGTCATTCGCCAATTCGCTAATACATCTCCTACTTCAAAGTCCGTCAAAGCTCATAGGATCTTGCTTCTGTGCCATAAAATAGAACTTGGATGATTAGGATCTTACATTGAGTGCCCTTAGTATTTCATGGAACTACAGGAACAGCTATTAGCAAGTTTAGCTCAGATATCTGATGAGGTGTCATTATCACAGTTAATAGCCACGGTAGGCCTTAAATTTGGTTACCTCAAAATTAAAACTGTCAATTGTTTCACCCTGTCCGTTAATGTTGTTCGTTAATGTTGTGAGTTTGTTTCAATATTTGCAAAATTAACAGCGACAGTCGGCAGTGTTCTGTCAATGATATCAGTATGACACAAGTATTTAGTTGCACAGACTTTTGGAAAATTGTGCTTATGGTGTTTGTTTTCCAAGTTTCGCGGAATTTTCTCAAGTATGATGTTAAAGACGACGATTACTGTCTCGATGAGATTGCTTTCGACCTTTCCGGAGTAGCGGCTTTGTATAGCTCGTCTCTACAGATGCTGACAAATGCGACCTTGAAATTGAAAAGGGCTGGGTGAGTATCGAACCGGACTTCTTTCTCTATGATTAGACGTGGTGTGAATATTTGGTAAATTATAGGCCTAATGATGCAATGATAGCCGCCAATTAGAGTGTTGACAATTGGTTTGGAATGTTCACACAATACGATAGACAAGATCTATTATACCGAGTAAATAATGCGGTTTTGGAAACAAGTTGGGTTATGCTCTCTATCAAGTCATCTCTTGCTTGTAGTGAACGTAACAATACATTGTATTGTTGCGACATTGCATAACTTTGATATGGTATGATACTAGGAATAAAATTAGTTATTTTGACAGTTGACCTTTTTTCCACTTTTGACTACCGCTTCTACGCGATCTCGTAGATAAGAGTGGGGAAGTACATGTAGCAAAATAGCTCACCGTCAAATGTGCAATACATAAAACGACGAAGTGCTTCTGAACTAAACGAACAGAAGAGTAATGTGAAACGCACGCTCAATGAAAAAAGTAGCAAGACTTCTTAAATTATTCACACTACCAAATCTAAAACTTTGTTTTGCATCTATAACTACTCATATGTCGCCCGCATGCATAGGCGGTATACTTTTCGAAAAAAAAAATGTAAATATTGCACTTTCGCCTTCTTCGCTCATAGTGGTACATAGTTTTGCTGTAATTTTTGTAATATAACAATTTATCGAAGCGGCGACTTAACTTCATTTAAAGTGACGCAGCAGTAAGCCAAGTACATTTATAGAAAATTATTATCTAAATAAGTGCTAGTTAAGTCAACTTGAGAACAATAATAGTTTTGGAACATGATTTTATTTATACGTCTTGGCTGCAGCACATGATGCCACCAAAATTTAGTAGTACATTCTCGATAGTTTAAGGTTGGATCTTGGATGGCAAGCATAAAATCGATTTTTAATAGTTTCAAACAAAAAGAAGTCCAGTGCTGCCAAACCACAGTTACATCAAAACGGCTGAGTACACGCTTACTGAACAGTTCACAAAATAATAATTGCTGGATGGCTAGTGTGGCATATAGCACAATCCTGCTGTAAATAGAGCACCACAATCCTGCTGTAAATAGAGCACTATCAACTCCAATTCAATTTCTGTTCAAAAATTATAGGTTATCATGCCTCAATAGCACTCTCCGTTGACCAAAAGGAGCATTAGCTTCTCCATGATCATGTGCTGGTTTTGCGAGCTTAAATCTTTTTTATTTTCTGCATTTAAATAGGTCATTTAAAATATCAAAACTGGTTTGATTTTTGTCGATGTTTGTGGGCGGAGTTTTGTGTTGCTGATACTATGTTTGAGTGTCTGCGCTGTCATCTGTCAACATTTACTCGAGTAAGCTATTTTATCAGTAAATTTCGTCGTGTGAACACACAAAGTAATCGGAGAAAAATTGCGAACATTCCAAATAGTGATGTTTGGAAAGAATTTTTCGACAACTTTTGACAAATGGAGAGATGTGTTCAATTAAGTTAGAGTGAATTGGTCTCAGCGTCTGCGGTTTTAGTGGTACCATGTTTTAGCGTTTACAGGCCGCTTAATAAACGACAACGACGGTGTTGGTAGTATGGAAAGCCATATATTTTCGACAACCAGTCATGAAACACACCGAGTTAAAGACATGTTTTTTGTTTCGCCTACTTTGTCTTTTGTCGGCTCATAAGAATTAATAGATTGTTGTTCGATAAGACAAGAAAAAACCTTTTAACTGTTCCGGTGTGTTTTCAGCCTAATGTAAGAAAATTCCGCATGTTTTTTGGCAAACATACATGCTATCGTGTGCATATTTTTTAACATCTGTGCAACTCAAAGAATCACAAAATAAGACTTTAATTAAAAACAAACTATCATATCATCTTTGTTTATTTATGTCTTTATTTTACTTCAAAATAAACGAAATTAACTTTGTTTTAAGTCCGCAGATAAGTGTTAACAATCATCGCGTTTCTTTTTTCCTGGAATGACATTAAATCGTAGGTTTATACATTACATAGAAAAAAATGTGCCAATAGTTTTTCAATTTACAAAAATAGAGAAAGAAACAATTGCATACAATCTTGTTTTCGTTTCTATTATATTTTGTTTGTTTCTCTCAAAACAGACAACTATTAGCATTTAAATTTCACATTAATCTTGAATAAACATGATTGCAAATTACACATGCATATAAATAAGACAAGATCCCCATACGCTTTATTGATTTTTTTGTTTTTGTTCAAATATTTGAATTTTAAATAAAATATATTTTTATAATATATAAAACATTTATTGAAACTAATGCACAACAAAAGAAAAACCGTAAGGAATATAGTAGTATGTGTCTTGTATTGTGCAACAAAATGAATAATTTTTTTAGCTTTTGCAGATGTAAACCTGAAATATTTAAAGTGACAAGTACTGTAACTTCTCTATTTAAATATCCTTCATAACTTTTCATCAAATATGTGGATGCAACAAAAATACTTTATTCAATATTTATATATATATATATATAAAAAAAAAAAAATGACCAATGCAAAATAATGTAAAATCAAATAAAAATTTAACGTTCTAAGCCCCGAAATAGTTTACTTTTTATGACGTTAACTTAAAGAAAGTTGATTCAACGCAAGAAGTCGTTCAATTGCCGCATTTATATCACCGAATGTTGCGATGAGTGCTGTAAATAAAAAGAAAAATTTTGGTTATAAATATTTTTGAAAATTCTTATTTCTACCATGAAATACGAGTAGAACACGCATATGTTCGAAACTATAGTAGCTTCTTTTCACAGAACATGAAAATCTAAGAAAAGATTTCCAAAATGTGTTGGCGAACTCACATTTTTCGTAGTTTCCCGTTGAAGCGAGCGAAATAAGACTCAAAACTGTTTTTTTGTTTTTTTATTTCGAATTGTAAAAATTTGCTTAATTTTAATTTGTAAAAAAAGTATGATTTGAAAAAGAAAAATATTTGGAAATTTGTTTTTTTAATTTTTAACGACAACAAAATAATGGATAATGGAGAACAAACAAATAAAATTAAAATGCAACCTATTTTCTTGAACTTCATAATTTTAAATAAATGACTTACGAGTCCCCGTTAAACTTATAAAAAAAAGACAGTCTGTAAGTCCTTTCATTTACCTGCATTGATAGTTTTTACATTTATACATATTCATTTTTGTTTGATAAATCAACATGAACACCAGACGGACGCTTCCGTGCCATTCAAACTTATTTTAAAAATCGGTCTTCGTTTCGCGAAATGTGTAGATGATTACCTGATTTTTTTTTGTCCCGATAATAGACTAACTACGCTATCCGTCGTGTTGTGGATAAATTTCGTACCCCGACACATTATAACCGTGTTTTATTGGCAGCTCGGCAACGAACCCCAATAAAATCCTTTACTCACTCAAACACTCACTTCCCACCTAATATTTCAAAGTTGGTACAATTTTGTCCATATTTCCTTTTGATCAATCTAAAAACCCACTTGTTGACATTTGAATATGCTTACGGGTATGTCGAAATCAGGAATCTCAAAGTTGCTGCCAGCTTTTGCTCTGGTGTAATTACGGATCTCATAATGGTGTTTTGACATGGATATGTCTAACCGATTGTCTTTCTGAAAAATGTTTCCCACCTTCTACCATTCAGCGATCGTACTCTGTGTGCGGATAGGTTTGTCTTGGATGCATCCATTTGTGGGAAACGATGTAGTATGATACGCTGTTTATGTGTAATGCAGGTGTTTTAAAGGTTGTGTTCTTTTATTCGATTAATCGTAAATACATTCCTACCTTGTGTTGTGTGTACAATGGGTTGCCGGAACAGGGGTGGATAAAAAAAAAACACTATTTGTAAGAAAGGATGTGGTAGTTTTGTTGTCTGTGAATAGCGTAGGAAGTCAAAGGGTTACGTGTATTTGTCGCTTCGACATCCCTTAACTTACGGCCAGTAGATAAAATAATATCAAACAGTGAAGGTTTGAGATTTTTTTTTACACCGGGGTAAAACTTTAAACCATCTCCTTTTTTGCACAACCACCTATATTCCATTTATCTTCACTCGTAAAACAATTAAGGTTTTTTCGTCGTATGCCTACAAGACATATCCATGTACCAATGTATCTGCATGTCGTCTCGATACTTTCAGCAGTTTACTGCTTTTTTTTTCTTTTGCAGATCGTCTTTTATTAGTAAAAGGAGCTACTGAAAAGCTTCCTTATTCATCTTTAAATAACTGAAGAAAGATTTCTCGTCCCCAATTTGCAGCTTGTAATAAAGGAAAATGAACCACGTTCATCCCTCACTTTTCTCCACGACTTCACCCAAATTTTTTTTTCTTTTCTTTTTGCATCTCAAATGTACAATTTACACAAATTATATAAAATAATAGTCAACGAACACATCCTTAAATACGAAGTCGACAACCATCATGAAATAAAAATTTTCACAACCCCCGTCAGCGCTCCCTGGATTTCAGAATTCCTAAGTACTATGTTCACTTTTATACTCATTTTATTTACTGACCTAATTATCGCCACTTTTCGTTTTTGTTGTTGTTTGTCAAGGGATATTTTACTAAGCTGCATAGCCACTTACCAATAAAACACGGCTTATGTTCCTATAGAACAAAGTGTAGAAGCTGCGAGTGGGTGTTAATTATTGATCGGAACAGTTTGGGCTTTGTCAGTCCAATTTCTGGGTACAGGTAATGCAGGAATCTTAGCCACGCCATTATGACTTGGGACGGCCGCTCGCAAATTGCATTGTTATTGAAAAATCGTGTTTAGTGACCAGCTCACTCTTGTCTCAAGAATGGGTTTTTGAACAAGCGAAATTGCCGTTTCCGGTGTGAGGCAAACCCAGAAAGCACTTATGAGGCTTGATTGTATCCACAAAAAGTGTCATTATCTGTCCTCATTTCAACAAAAAGGAGTTCGAAGCTCGCTTTACAGTCAATGGCCAACGTTCCCGGACACTGATTAACTATTATTTCTTTGAAAACATTTATATGGTTTCAGTACACTGAAATACTGCAAACTATCCATGAATCCAGGAATAACTATCCAGTTATCCAGCTCTATATTGTGGTCCAAATTGGATCGACGGCGCACAGTGGCCCATTTAGGAAAAAATGGTTTTATAATTCAATTTTCGGGTGGGTCTATAATGCAAATTTTTTATGTTCACTGGATTATCAAATGTTTGGACCTCTGGTAATCGAAACAATTATTTCTTTTGGATCAATACTTTTGCTTGTAGAGTGTAAAAACTAGGCCAAGGGGTTTCAAAAAACCATGTTTATCATTTTGATATAGGGATACTTTCCTTTTTAAATTATTTATTTAGCGTTGGGTCTAGTTATAAGTCGATATTTAAGTGCGGTATTTAGGGTTTAGGTTAGTGTAGGTTTAGTTAGCTACATCGCGCTAGTCCCGGTATTGCACAGTGTTGATGGCACACAGATGTGATCCTGCTGTTTCTTCTGGTGCCGCTATAGGAAGTGTTTTCGGAATACAACAACAGAATGCAGTTTCATTAATATAGAGTTACTCATCCACAAAAAATAACTGTTTGGTGCGGTTTGCATGCCGGCGGAGTCATTGAGCCATATTTTTTCGTCGACGATAACGATCATCACGTTACAGTGAATGGTCAGGTTATCGCGCCATTATCACCGATTATTTCTGGCCCGAATTGGAAGATATGGACTTGGACGACATGTGGTTTCAACAGGATGGTGCCACAAGCCACACAGCACACGCTAAAATCGATTTATTGAAGAGTAAGTATGGTGAGCGTATTATCTGAATAAATGGGCCAGTCGATTGGCCGCCTCGTTCGTGCGATTTAACGCCGCTTGACTAATTTCTGTGGGGCTACGTTAAGTCATTGGTTTATGCCAACACGCCGACGACGTTGGAAGAGCTCAGAGCCAACATTGAACGGGAAAACGGGAATTTTTTTATTTTGTAAAGAAATCAGTGATTTCTTTTGCTGCAATAAATTCCAAGGGCATTGTCTATGACAACCAATGCTGCCGAGAATACCTCGTCGTCCACTTCCGTTCTTAGTAAATATTGACGCAATGTACACAACAATGACTTTGCTTCCTTTGATGTGATGGGCGGAATTGGTCCTGCTTCCGATTCTTCTTCATCTTCGCCTTCATTGTTGTTGCTTGAATTTGAAGCGGCCCGAATTTTGTCGTCACACAGAGCACCGCAGACTTCTACATCATCGGCAATAGGTACAAAATCATCGAAAGTCACAGATCCATCAAAGTTAGGAAGAAAGCTTCATCCATCCTGCGAGGTAGAATGATCCAGTTCTCCTCCCTTCTGTTGCAATTGATTCATTGGCTCTGTAATAAATCCGCATTTCTTGAAACAGTTTGAAATCGTTGTCGATTTAACATTTTCCCATGCTTTGTCAATCATGGCCATCGCTGTCAAAACATTTATGTTGGCTCTCTGTCCATTTTCAATGCTATCCAACATTATCATCACTACTTCTTTGCGGTACAAAGTTTTAAAATTCTGAATCATTCCCTGGCCAAGGGGTTGCAATTTAGAGTTGGTGTTAGCAGGAAAAATAATAAGATTCATATTACTGAGAACTGGCGGATTATTGTAAAATGTGCAATTATCCTGGAAAAGTAAAAATTTCCGCTTCTGCCGTTTCATGTCGATGTCTAGTTTCAACAGCCACTCATTGAACAATAGGAAACGTAGGAAAGGATTTGATACCCTTGAAACATCTAGGGTTAGCAGCTTTCCCTATCACAAGAGGTTTTATTTTTGTGACCCGACCATGTTTACTGCGAGTAATAATGTTTCCCCCATCCGTCTCATCCGCATTGAACACATTAAATACTCGCGCTTTCTCCACATATTTTTTGAAAACGATGTTATGCCGTTTTTTTAAATTGGAGAGCCATCTTCACTGGTGGTGAATCCTTCAATACCCAAACTTACAGCGAATGACTTAGCTTTCTCCTTCAGCATCCAACCTCCGACAGATACGTTTTGTCCTCTGCATTGACTAAACCATTTCAATAAGCATCCTTCAAGAACGAAAAAAAAAATCGAATTGCGGAGTGGAAACTAGATTTCGAAAAATTTTGTACTTAACAGGATCAAAGCAAACTGGGCAAAGAACAGAGAATAAAAACAAAAAACGAAAAAAAAAAAATTCGAATTAGCTACTGATGTAAAATTACAGCGTGTTTGCTGGCGGCCCGACTCGACAATCACTTCGAATTAACGAGCGTACCAAAACACATAGGTTTTGTTCCATTTATCAGGGTTTTTTCAATGGACCTCGAATTATCGAGAGCCGACTGTATATTGTATGCATATCTTTTTACGTGACAACGTCTATGGATAGTGAAAGATGGTGATGCAGCGTAGGATCTTCGAGGTTATAACTCTAATGTATGTGAGATCCAGGCAAGTGTCTCACGTTGTCTATAGTAATTGTATGTTGGAGATGTAATTAACATTGGAGTCATCTCAACCCTTAATTTTCGGAAGTTGTACCCATGAACACATTTAATGAGCATAGTTTGAAATGCAATATGTTTGCCAAATTTGTTTGCCGAATTTGATTGAGAAAAAGTCTGCCATTTTTGAAATCAGAGGTTCGCAGACTTGCTCCCAACTCTGCATGTCAACGTCAGTGCGTGGTGTGACCTTAGTACAATTGATTGCCACAGAATCAACAAAAAAATTTGTCACTTCGTGACGTTCTATTATATTTCCAATTAATTATAGGAGGGTGGGCTGAAAGTTGTCAAAAATTGAATTTTTCTTTTTTCAATTTCGACATTAATTACAAAACAGTTAAATACCATCAACTTAGTAAAGAAGATAGCTATAGCAATGTTGTATAGCCCTCCATAGTTATAGTTATTTCATTAATAGAACACTCTGCACATTTCATATTACAAATTAAAATAAAATAAATGTATGTGTCCCATTCAATATTTAGTATCTACATACCTTGCAAATTTGCTTCTCTATTGACAAATCCCATTGCTGAGAGCTGTTCTAATTGGGATGAGTATCTCTCCTCTGGTGGTTGAGTTGTATTTGCACCACTTGACATCCCATTTAGCATTCTTGCCATAAAATCATTAAACAATTGTGGATTACCTGCCGCACTAGTTGTGTTAGTTCCACCAGTTTGTTGGGTTGTCGTCGAATTAGTAGTAGTTGTAGTATTTGGCGTATTTACCCCTGGGGGTGGTGGCGGGATTCCCAATGAACCGACTAGGCCAGGCGCTGTAGCACGTAGTTCCTCCATTCCTTGTTGAATTTGTAGAATTGCATTTAAAGCTTGAGGATTTGTCATCATTGACAATACCTCAGGATTTTGCATTTGTTGCAAAAATTGTGGCATCATTGTTCGCATCTGCTCCTGAAGCTGAGGATTATTAGCAAGCATTGGACTTGTATTTAAAATACGTGAAGCCATATCAGGATCTGATGACAGTGCTTCCATCATAGTGCGTGTATAGGGAGCATTAAGAAGATTTTGCATCATTTGAGGATTTTCACCCATTTGTTGCATTAAACTTTGCATTGCTGGTGTATTTAAAAGTCCCGCTGGTGGTAAACCAGGTCCACCACCACCACCTGCTCTTGGTGTTTGTCCAGCATTCTGAGTACTTCCGCCCCAGGGATTTGGCAAAGGTTCTCGATTTTCAGTACCTTGTTGAGGATTTTCTCCTGCAATAATTTAAATCAAAATAGCAAATAATTGATTGTACAAACAGTTTAAATTTTTAAGGATACAACTATAAATCAATTCAAAACAATAAGAATTTACGTAAGCTTTGCTTGTCCGCCTTGTGCTGTACTATATCGAACAGACATGCAATAAGTTGCAATCGATTGCTCTCTGTTCTTAGACTAGCTGATACAAGACTGGGAATACAGAGATAAGAAAGTGACTTGAAGATCTGGCAGGCTTACGGGTGTATAAAAAATTGTGCGTTGGAGTTTATTGGTTTGAGCAAATATTAAATCCGTCGATTTGTACGGAGATCTATTATCACTTTTTTGTTAAATTTAGTGCAACAAGTATTGGGTAATATTATCTCAGCAACGACTTGATACTCGGATATAATGAAGCTTTGATTTCAATCAAAACTGTGAAACATTTAAGAGTAAAAATGTAGGGAAACCCTTAAAACGTTGTTCAATTCAATTCAAGCGGCATCAGATATTTTGTTGCGCAGTTTGACTGCTGGAAAAAAGTATCGCAGATTTGTATAATAAGGAAATTGGTGGACTGCCGAGATTTCGTATACTAAGATACTAGGACCTACGTGTATCTATTCCCATGGTTCACAAGATAGCATTCATATAGAAATTGGTGTGGGTCCCAAAAGAAAAAAATATTCTGGCGGAAAACTCAAATACATATGTCCGCACGGTGGGGATTAATCTTAATTCTTTCCCTGTAAGGTTTGGACGACCTGAAATCCATGTGCATCCTCTCTAGCAACCGAAAAAGCGAACAAATAAGATCCAACGCTTGACGTGTATAGGAATTACTGCTGTAGGTATATGCATGACATCGTCATGGGAGATATTCATAGGAATGCTGCCTTAAACTTATAAAAAAAAGCACTTAAATTTCATCGGTATGACAATTGACAATAGGAATCGTTTTTGAGCATGCGAAGAAGATTGTCAATGAAACAAGAAACAAGATTAAGGATATATGTATGTATATATAAAAATACCTCGAAATTTGCATCAGGAAATAATCTTGTTAATATCAGGACACATGACAGAAGATAGTAATTTTGCTGAAATAATGAAATCCAATAATTGAGTTTTTTTGGCATCGGTATCAGCGCTTATTTTCAGTCTATGTGTAAATTACACTAACAACTTTGCCTATACGCGTTAACTTATGGCGGCCTCGATTGGTTTCTCTCCGGAAGTTGAGCAATTTAGACTCAAATGCAATACTAAAAACTTCTTCAGACTTTGCTGTCAAAATTGTTACATTGCAATTTTTATTTCGAATTTTCAATTACATTTATCAAATTTGTAATCTGATTTTTGGAAACATTGCTGCCTAAAATCTTCATAACAAATTCATCATCTGATATTAACGTGGATGACGACGATGAGCGTAATAAGACACTTATTATTTCTGTTTTCATCTTCTTTAATTTTTTATATATATTTGCATGTGAATCAATTTGAACATTCAGAATAAATTGGCCAAGAATCTAGGGGAAATGTTGCTTCTGAAATGTAGACAAGTCGATAACCAGAAATAACGAAAGTCTTTGCGTTACACAATACCTGTTCTCCCATGAATACTTTCGCGAATAAGACCGTGACCGTTGAACATGTGCTGGGGGAATGTGATGCGCAGTAACATCAAGAAGTTTGAAACATTTCATCTACGAGCGAGAGTGGAAAACCATAAATTGGGGTAAACCCAAATCTTATGCGTGTTCTACATCGAGGGGACTAAACAGCGAGATGGCAACTAATGGATGACATAATGTAAAATCTGCCCCTATGAGGGAATGTCTTCAACGGACTATGGAGAATAGAGAAAGTGTTCGTTTTAGCCAACAAGATATATTTGGACAGTTCTACTGTTAGGATATGTACTCAAATTGAGGTGAAGCGCGTGCCAGTACACGTAAGAATAAAAAAAGAAGAAAGGAAACGATCGGTCTTGCTAAACAGTGTCTTTTACTGTTTGTGGTTTTTACGTAACAGGCCTGGTAACACTAGAGCGTTTATGACCTTTGAATGCTTAAGACATGCTAAGCTCAGGTCTGCATTTCGTAATATTTATATGACAAATTTTGATAAGTGCATGTAAACAAAGTCGTCAGCAATGCCATTCCATTTTTCTATTTCGATGCAGTTAATTTATTGAAATAAAAAAAAACTTTTAGCTAATTAATCATTGCTTGGCTAATTACGAACTTCTTTATTTAACATAAACCTTTCAATCACATACTCTTTGTTTCATCACATATGGCATTATTGAATCAGAATGCGCAGTCGCATTAAAGGCAACAACAAAGCATGTGTTCTGTTTTCTTACGATCTTAAAGTTGACTTAAATCGATAAAAAAATTTCTTTCGTTAATATTACTTAATTTATATAAAGTTCCCAATTATTTGATTGCATAGTGCCCATGCTAACTATTGTACAATACTGGAGGCACAAGAAAAGTTCTTACGAAAAAGTTTCCTACAGACATTGCATCTTACACTTTTGAATTTAATTGATGTTTGCTGTTTGTAATTGCTTACCTGTAGAGTTTTCCACTAGACCCGAAAATGGATTTCTTGTAAACGATTCACTTGCTGCATTTAATATTGGCTCTTGAATGTCACGATAGATTCTCTGTAGTGCATTATAACCTCCGGGAACACTTTCCAAATTTGATATAGCCCGATCGTGAGACCTCATCAATTCTTGTAACATTGAAGGATTGCGTGCCAACTCCATAGTTTGGCGCAACAATTCAGGATTGTTTAACATATGTGATATTTCCGGATTTCTTTGCATTAAATCCTGCATTTGGGGATTCGATGATAGCAGTGCACGCATTGTCTCCGGGTTGTTCATCATTTGCTGCACCAAAGGATTATCTAATAGGGTACGCAGCAAATCTGAATTATTCAACAGCTCACTTTGCATGCGTGCCTGTAGGTCGGTGAATGTATTCGAACCGGCACCCAAAGCACTCATTCCAGCCAAGCCACCCAATTGGTCAAGACTGAAGGGTGTTTGACGAACATCAGCTTGTGGCCTAGATTCTGGCTGTTCTTGTTGTCTAGCCGGAGTTTTAACCACCAAATGTACACTTAACCCATCCTTAATATTGTGTGTCTTCAAGGTGTCGGTGTCTTTCATAATTTTTCCAGCAAAAATTAGAACCAATTGCTCTGGTTCTGCATCAAACTTTTTTCCAACCAAAATTTTAAACTAAAGAGATAAAAGAAAATAAATTAACATAACAGGAGGCTTCAACAAATTGGAAATAAAATTAAAAATTTCTTGGAAAAAATGTTCAAGTCGTTGGTTGGGTAGAGAGCAGAACGTAGAAACACCGAGAACTTACTTCTTTAATTTGAGCATCTTCATCTACTTCGATCTGCTGTTTATCCTTGGTTGTTTTCACAGTCACTGTAATTTTTGGTTTATCGCCTCCTTCTGCCATCGTGCAAGTACAAAAAAAGATATATTAATTTAATTCCAACAAATAACTTTCACGAAGCAGAAAAATAAAACTAGAGAGAAAAAACTAATTCGTCACTTCGTACAATAATTTTTTTTTTTTTAACGAAGGCAGTGCAGCCCTGATTTTGACGAAGGTATTTGTCTCTTATCTACAGGTACATCGAGTGATAGGTAGCACTTGCGTAAATGGCTGTGTCTAATCAAACAATTTTTTTTTAATTTTTAAAATTGTTTCTAATGACAGGTTTAGTGCCATATCAAATGAAAAGGTTTTGTAGTAGTAAAATCCACAGTCCCGGTTACTTGGGCAGCGTTGATGGAACTTTATATATTTTTAATTCTTATATTTAATTTAATTCATGCAATTTCATTTTGTGGTCAGCGGGGCACATCAGTTGGCCACTACGCCAGATGTGTGGACTCAAATCCTGATAGCAAAATAAAAAACACAAAAAAAAATCTGATTCTTTTCTACAGCAAATGAGAAACATTCGAAATTCGAAGTTTCGTCTATGATATTGATTTTTTTTCACTTGTCGTAGTTGTCGCAGGTTGACACACAAAATAAATGGGAGATACTACAAAGTGGTCCGCATGTCAAAGTTCAGATATGGCTTGTCGAAAGAATATTTAAAACATTAAACATTGTTTTCCTCGTCTAATCGATGTGTAGTCCACAACTTAAACTATGACCTGGAAAGAAGCCAATAAATGCCAAGCTGACTTCGACTTTTTTGCTTCCAGCGGGACAATAATAAGCAATAAGTGGTCAGATTAGTGTCACCCAGCAGTCTTTAACAGGACTAAAGAATAATTGACCATTCAAAGCCGGCCTCTAAGTATAAACATTTTTCTTTGATCCGAATTCAGTTGCCTGCCGAAAATCAAATAACTTTTCTAGAAATTGATACCTCCTCGATCAGATTATGTTTTTAACAATCCTCTACATTGCCTGACTCATAGTCTATTCTCTTTTTTCTCCTCCACGGGCTTTCTGAGAGCGTAAAGGGCCTTTGCAATATATTGTCACCGAGGAAGGATTTTTGGATCTACACTTCTGTTTAATAAGAAGTGGTTTTCCGTACAACTCGCAGTCGTGCCCACCGACTATAATTTGATTCTGTAATTATAGACACGCCTGACTTCTCATTATGAAAACTTGTCTCGCTGAACGTTCTTACCATTTCTAAACCAGATCGGGGATGTAAGGCTGAGAGAAGATTTTTTGGAACCCGAATTCTCGTTGCCATGCGGTCCAGGATTCCATTGAAAGTTGGGGCACCACGCTTTTGCTAAGAACCCTATTGTGTCAGGCTTAAGTGATACAATATCCCAAGATTAACACTTTTTGAGCTTCGGGGATGGGATGGGTGTTGGTACTGAAAGCACTTTACCGCTGCAGCGTTTGCTAATCGTTCGACTGGAAAATTTCAATAAATGTTACACACCAGATGTACTATGGGTGTCTTATTCCTACAGAAAAAAATATGATGTACTTTGGCTTAATTATTTAAACGTTTTGTTTAAATTAATTTAGTAATCATTGCAGATCGATTAGGTTGAAGTAAAATTGTTTGAATATAACAATTCTTCAGTTTACATAAATCAGTAAAGATGGCATTAATGGAAATTTCGATAGCTTTTCTCTTAAACTCTTTAGAGTTGTAAGAATTACTTTCTTGAACAAAAAAAAAGTTAAATATCCTTAATTTACACAGTTAATTTCTCGAAAATAAATACAAATATGGTACACGATTCTATTTGGCGTTTCCATTTATTCGTTGGTTTTTGGCTTTTGCTTTGGAATACAATGAGATTGTCATGATAGTAAAATGTTCAATCAAAAAATTAATAGGTATAACAACTTTTATGTGAACAAACTATTAAACCGACGTTTGACAATTAGCTTACAAAAGCAAACTGGTCCAAAATTTTGACATTTCATTTTGTCACCTACACGTGCATAGATAAATGTAAATAAATCAATTGAAATGCAGTCTCAAAGATTTTTTATCGGAAATTTACCACCGGATACCAGCGAAAATGAACTTCACAAGGCTTTACAAAATTATGGAACAATAACAAATGTTGAATTGAAGAAAAAAGAAAACCTAGTTGATCCTGAAAATGTAAAAGTCCTTGCATTTGTTACCTTGAATTTATATGATGGCGATGTCGAGAGCTGTATGTTACCTTATTTTGAATAAATAGTAAATAAATATCAATGGCATTTATAGGTTTAAGGAAAATTAGTTCAAAACCAATAAACGGCCAGTATGTCAACGTATCAGTAGCTAAGGAAAGTTTTCTGGAGCGCCTTAAACGAGAAAGAGAAGAAAATGCTTCTTATAAACCAGGAAGCACTGCGTACACACCTTCAGCAAGTCCCATTTTCCAGCCTCCAAATAAATCTAAAAAGTTTGCCGAAACAGAAGAAAACGGTGATGCGGAAATCTGTGAACATGACGATCTTATTCTTATTACAAAGAAAAGAGCGGCAAATTCGATGCGGAATGGAAAAGTAAGTTTGTTTCTTGTTTTAAATTCTTTGGCTTATTACTGATTTGATAACCACTTGACAAAAAAACAATTGTTGCTATTGGACTTAAGAATGGGTTTGATAATCTATTGAATGTTTTCCTATTAAGTAAGTAGAGTTCTGCCTCCAGTAAAATCTTTGAAATTACTCGCCTGGATTAAAACCCCTTTACACGTGTTTTTTTCATAATCACAAAATCTTTTACCCCAATATTACCCTCCGTAACGGTGACAAAAAAAAGCATACGATATCCATATTTCAATATCGACAAATTGACAACTTGCCTTTCAACTAAATTGATCGCATTGCGATCGATGCAAGGCCACCATAGAATTTTCAGCAGACAAAATTAACTCGGACCATGATATGTAAAATGATTTAACAGCAGAAGACAAAAGTCACGAGCCCTAATATGTATGATTTCCAATCACGCCAATGATTCCTCAATTTTGGTCAACTTTGTTTTTAAAAAACAATTTGTTGTGCGTATCCAACATATTTATAGAAGGCGATTAAAGCCAGCCAGTTGCTTTCAGACATTCGTTTCGTCTAAATTAAATATATACCCAAAAGCTCCTGCGATTTGCCCAACCAAGCTCATTCAAATCTTTTGATGCCACAGACCCAGACGGTTAAGGTAAGGTTAAGGTTAAGTAAGAGTGGTCTTTGATGAGGTGCACTTACAGTTGTAAGTCGTAAGTTGGAAGATCCTGAGAGCGCCAAGCCCTAACCTCTTTTTCAACCAAAGAGATTTTTTGATAAATTTATAGAGCAGAGATCATTCAAATCTCGGAGGTGGGACCTGTAAAAGAAGTGCGCTACAAATTCTTCTTCTCCGTGCTTGCATCTCGTGCAATCGTTGTGTATGTATTTCAAGGTCCGTTATTCTGTCTGTACGTTTTGAAATATATCTTCTTTAGCTCTCGTGATCGAGTATGGGCCATATTAGTCTAAATGTTTAAATGTACAACAGTTATCCCGATGAGACAACCTATCACTAGCCTAGTTTTTTTTTCCACATCCGCTGTCTATATATTACATGTATATTCTGACCTTGGGGAGCTTTTGTACAAATGCTGGCAAATGTCGACAGTAATGACACAATTGTCAGAAAACGGTGCGTTTGGGAGTGTAGAAGTAGAAGTTGTTGAAATAGTAACGTGCATCTTATCTCGATTTTATAGAAGGTTGACGGGTTATGAAAAAGTACATTCTACGACTAATTGAACAGTGCAAGAAAATCGACCTAGTCATCAACTGATATGCCGACCGGATGGACACCAATGTTTCCACCTAGTTCAATTCCTGTTCTGAGCAACTAAGTATAACAGAAATAACATCAATGTGAGACTAATGTTGAAAATAAGAAACAATTTTTAAAGGAACCTTTTGGTAAAAGTCGCAAATGCCAACTCATATGCGACATTCCTCATATTGCTCATTTTTCTTTCAACTTCAGAAATATCAGGCTATCTGATAACTGGGCCGAAACAACTGAAGTTCATTTAGTGCGTCCGCGTCCAGTGATAGATAAAAGTAAACATTAAAAAAAATGACAGTTATTACAATCCACCAATCTTATAACCGATAAATTAAGCGACGGAACTGTATAAGATAATCAAAAATTGTCGAATTTCTCCTTATGAATACCGATTCTGATAGACATCAGCATTCATGAATGCACCAGCGATGTCACTCATGATTTATTCGTTTTGTTTCACTTGTATACACATTAATTTGTAGAAAAGTTGTCAGTTAACATTTGCAGGGCAAATGCGAAATAATTGTTCCGAGTTTTCTATAGCCCCACCACACAGGAGAACATTTTTTCAGAGAGTCCTATTTTGAGTTTTGTGATACCTTAAAAACCAGTACTGCATGATATTACCTAGTAATATTTTTAAGGCTTGCTTTGCTTGAGTTAGAGTATGTAGTTTCTTCGCTTTCTTTTCCTCTGCTCCTTTGGTCCAGAATTCGGCAAGTCTTAAATCTTTTCACTGTTTGGCTATGGATGTGTAAAAAATGAGTTTGCACGGAACCAAGTTCAATTATTTCATTTAAGAGATTCAAGAGCTGGCGTCGCCTTTTAGGATATTCAGCCATACAAATGACGTCGACTTCCGTCTGCATTGTTGATTTGTTTATTGCAATAGATTTTTGGAATTTTCAGAAAATCACACCCCAGCATAAATTCAGCATTTTACAATTTTAAGATATTGAAGACTGCTCTAGTTGGAAACATTAAAATTTCTAGAAATTTACAGCAAAAATACATTAAGTTCTACTGTTATTCAGCTTTTAATTGCTCTCATGTAAAAGAGTTTATGGCAATTGGAAGCTTTGTCCGTACTGTGTCCTCAAAATTTGCTTCCAACCATAAATTTATAATCATATGCAGAATGTTTAATTTTGGCGGATTGCTTCGATTGATTGATTTGATTGATATTTTCTCATGTGAATAGGCAGATTGATGTTTACAAATATTTGCAATCATTTCTTTAATTTCACAAGAAACTTTCCAATTTTTCAGATTGTCATTGAATCCACTAACAATACACCTGTCCATGTCATAGGCAAGTCCAAGGATGTTAAACACTTGAGTGAAAAGTCGTTTGACGCGGACAAAAAGCGCAAGGAATCCGTAAATAAGAAAAAGAACCAGTATCAGCTGCAAAAGTCTTTAATACAAAAGTCCTTATCCGCTGTGGTGAGAAATTAATAATTAATAACTTATTCAGTACATGAATACATGGTTTATTATTTTGTTTTAAGGATACAGTGAAGACGAAAAAAATCATCTTTAGCGATGACAATGAAGTCGGTCAAAGTAAAACATCTAACGTTAAATCTTTGTTTCAAGATGATGCAGATCAAGAAGAAAATTCCTTTGCAAATGACTTTAGTATAAAATCTGAATATGAGGGATCGCACGGTGCCGCTCTTATGAAGTTGCAAGCAAACATGAATCTGGATCCACGATTTAAAATTGATCATAAGTTCGTCGAAAATGTAGATAAAGAGATAATTGATGATAAAAATAATGAACGGGACTGGCAATATGAAATTTTGGGTCAAGTGGCTGGCAGCAGAGTATCAAATCCATCGCATCCGAAGGGCAATGAGAAGAAGAAATTAAAAATGTTACGATATGATCCATCTAAAGCGAACCAAGATGAGTTTTTGGTTAAAAGAAAAGAAACTCAACCAATGGAGGTTGATGACGAAAATTCTTTGGTTCCAGTTGAAAAAAGCGAGGTTTCAAAAGAAGTCTTTTATATGGTTAGTGACAATCTGGCAAACTCTTTGAAAACCCGTGGCGATGGATTCAGTTTATTAAGTATGTTTGGAAATAATGATGAGGAAAAGGAAAAGCTCACAAACGGATTATCAAAAGAGAAAATACTTATAAGTAAAAATGATAAAAGTGCAGCACTAAATCCCTTTACATATGATTCATCTGAATCAGAAAACGAACAAGAAGGTCACCTGCAGAAGCCTAACAAAAAGATGGAAGTAAATAATGGACAAAATCAGAGCAGCATTGAACCCAAAAATAAGTTATTCGTTGAATCGTTTTTTATAGCCAAAAATGACGTAAGATTAAAAGGTAAGAAAATGGGAAGATCAATTTTAATAAACAAACGAAGGTATTTATATATTTTACTCTTATACGGGTATACGAATATATATATATACATTATATAGTATGTATAATTATAATGCTGTGTATCATTTTAATTTTGTCTTTTCATTTCTAGAAGGAAAAACATTTTTCCGGTGTAATGAACGTACTGAAAAAGCAGAAAACTATGATGAAATCAAGGACAAATTGAAAGCAATTATTAATACAAAAATTAATAAATCCAAGCGACAACTGAGAGGAACAATTAAGAAAAAATCAATGCGTAATAGATGAAGAATTTAGTTCTCTATCGTATTTATATTTTTTTTTTAAATAAACGCCTAAGCTAATTAATTAAAGCGCTTATATTTTTATTGGCTATTTAACAAAGTGAAACAATTTTCGTTTTCTTTACATTCTGATATTTGCATGTCTTTTTATTTGGGTTCCTTAAAACTTGGCAGTTTTACTTGTCCAAATTGTTTAATGGAATCAACTGAGCCCAATTATTAGTCTAATATGTAGCTGTGCTCCTTCTTCTAAATATTCCCCTGTTACTACTGAGAGATTCTGCAAATATGTGTGGGTTATGCAAGAGCACGAATACTTAAAAAAAGAGCAAAATGATGCCTGCTGAAACCGAATAGAAAAGTTAAAACAAGTGCGTAATCAAAACATGAAGTTTACAGGTGAGAAAAAGGAGTTTTGTATACTTGTATTTTTGAGCAGATGTTAGTACAATTCTACGAATGGAAGAGTCACGTAAAATGTTTTGGATGTTCACATGCTGAACCAGATAACTTTTTGGCAGCTACACTTTTCAGAGCTGAACTAACAAATAACAAAATGTTTATTTCCACTCTCAAGAAAAGGTATAGTTTAACAAGTCGGAGTCTATCTGAGCACTGAATAATGAAAACCGATCATGCAATAATGGGTGGCCGTGGCTCAAGTGGTAGTGGACTGGCTTCCAAATCGGAAGGTTCAGTGTTCGAATCCCAGCCTCGCCCGAAAAACATTCACTTTTTCAGTTAATGAAAATCAAGTAAGATGAGTAGTTGACTAGAAATCAACAACAAAAGCCAACTTCCACTAAGAATTTAGTCTCCCCATTAAATGTTGGATGCCACCCATGGAGCAAAATAATCTTTCTTCTCTTTCTATCCCATTCTTATTTCTTATTCATATGTACTACGTACATAAATGCCAAAAAACAAAACTCAAGTAGTAATTTAAATTTCAATTTGCTCAAAAACTAGAGGACATAAAGCCATGCGGTTTTTTGTGTTCGATTCAGAATTGATATGCGCTCAGTCCTGATCGTTTGGATAGTTGCCTGTTCTTTCGCTTCTTTACCACTGACTACTTCTGCTGGGAGGCTTTCATTGCATTGTTTTACCTGTGAGACTGGGATAATTACCCTGGAGCCGACTCCTGCTACAGACTTCTGCCCCGCGAAGTAAGCATTTCCTAACTGGTGGCTTCTGGAAATTTGACCGGTTTCTTGGTAGCCGTTTCTGCTGGTTTTTCTTTCTATTTGCCTGTAACCCCAGTGCAGGCAGCCTTCTCGTCGTACCAGTTCTTTACAATGCCCTTGCAGATGTCCTACTTTATCGCAGTTCCAGCAGCGCATCCTTCGTCTCTCCCGCGGGATATTTCGTTGCACGGTAGTTCGTCTTGAGCAGGAGCATTCACAAGATTCTATTTCCCTGACGAAATGCATTCCTTTGGAAGCCTGATTGGATGCTTCCATTGCCAGAGCGAAGGCAAGTGCTTCAGCAAGGGTTCTATTCCCGGCCATCCTTACTGCTGATTGTAGCTTCAAATCTGCAATTCCCCTGATAAATGCATCCTTTGCCGTTTCGTCGATTATTTCTTGGCCTGCGGTGCCAGTCTACTCACGTCTGCTTGGAGCTGTTGCAGTGTTTCTCCTCGTTGCTGCATACGGCCTTGCAATTGAACCTTGTAAACTTCCCGCATGTGGCTATCCCCAAAACGTTTCTCGATAGCCTGCACTAAAGCCATATAGTCTCTATTCTTTTCGATATCGATTGTTTGTAACAATTCTGCCGCAGGACCGCGTAAGGCCATTGCTAGGGCAAAGCACTTTTCTGTTTCTGTTTTCGCACTGTGTCGAGCTCTTTTGCCAGTTGCTCAACTTTGCTGTCCATTTGTTCGAATTTTTCGCCAATATTCTTCTCTATTCTTTCAAATTTGTTATCTATTTCTTTGAACTTTTGGTGTAGAACGTTATTTTGTTCTTCCAGTTTTTGTTCTAGACTGTTCTTCCAGATTTTTCTTTTGTTCGTCCATTTTTAACAAGAGGAGTTGCATCATCGCAGACATGTCTCTGCCGGTACTTGTCCGTTCATCCTCGTCAACATCAAAGGAATATGCATCAGGATCATTACCGTCGTTGTTCAAAGCCTCCTGAAGTCTGAGCACCAGGTCACTTTTTCCTCCACTGGCGCTGAGGCTTCTCTTGTTCAACTCGGATTTGAGTTGGACGAGGGTCAACTGCAATAGTTTTCGACCCATTCTAGCTTTTTCAAATAGTCAAAAAAAAACACTTTTTTTTCTTCTTTTTTTTACACACAATAAGTCCTATCCCACTTCTGACACCAATGTAAAATGTTTGTGTGGGTACAAATGATAGAACTTATTCTTTTCAATAGAAATCGCTTTATTCAGTACAGTTACAATTCACTATTTAATTGTTTCTCTCAGTACAATCCAATTTCTCAACCGCTTATACTTTTCTTATCTTTTACTTGGACCACTTAATCACTTCTCCTAATTAACACTTCAAATTTCACTTTAGAACTGATTTGCATACCTTGGGATGCTGGTATTTATACTCGAATGACATACTTCGAGAACAATCCTAGCCATCCACCGTTCCATACAATTTCCAATTTGCTAGAAAATTCGATTCCACTCTCCAGTCATCAATGGTCGAGACTTTGTTATTCAAGTATCGAAATCTTCTGGTCGAGTATCGACATCTTCTACTCCGTAAATCTAGATGTCGCTGCTCACATTTAAGTGGTTATCACAATATAATCATATGGAACTCCACACATCATCTACTGGAGGATGCCTACGAGTTTGGGCATTAAGACCGAGCCCGATAAGGTCTTGACTGAGGTATACCGGAAATAACGATAACATTTTTATAGCTGTGGGCTGATGTTTTCAGTATTCTGTAATCCTAGTAAGTCAGAGTGAAATTTGGCTAAAACGACTTACGACATAACAACACTCAATGTTCTCCACCTTTAAGCTGGTGGTGTAAATGCAGATGTAATATGACTGTTTAGCACCGATCTGGCTTTGAACACATGACCTCATAAGGGCTTGTGTCAACCCTTGTATGGCTTCAAAGGATTTGATAATAACGGAGAATCAGGAAAATCCTTTCCAGAGATCCTCCAGAATACCGAGATCTCCTACTTCTTCTACTCGAACTCCGGGCGGAAATTTTGAGACAGCAGCAATAAGAGCTCATATTTGTGAAGAGGAACCCTTAAAATCTGAGTTCCATAAGCTAGGCGAGTAGATTAGGGAGCTCGTCGAAATGATTGAGGATTGAAAAAGGCGATCAATTCATCAACCCATGACGCACAGTATTGAGAGCATAAGAGGCCTCTATGAACTAACCGCGATCCAGCTCCGGGACGAGAAAGCCAAGGAGGTAATCAGAAAAAACAACTTATCACAAACCTCTCCCTGGCTGAAGCAAAAAGAGGTTCCAAAAAGAAAAAAGGAACAAACCGGCAAAAACCGTGAGGCCAAGAGAACACAAAAGGATCCCCCAATGGTAGATAATAATAATGCTGAAATCCCTAGAGGCAAAAGTGAGATCAAGCGAACTCGAAAGGACCTCCCAATGGAAAAGAACAATAATGTAGAAGTTCCTAAAGGCAACCCTACTTTCGAAAAGATACCATCGGAAGAATGCTGGACAAAAGTCGTTAAAAGCAAAGTCCAAAAAAGCAACTCTGTGCTCTGTTGTTTCAGCTCAAGGGGACGGGCATAAAAGCCAGCCGAGTTTAAAGGCGCTCTAAGCCAAGCACTAGGGTCGCAAGCGAATGTAAAGGCTCTGACCTACCGTGTTACTGTCGAACTAAAAGATGTCGATGAAGTAAGGAGGATATCGGCGCAGTAATTAAACTGCAATTTGGATTGGAAGGAGACGTACTATCTTTCTGAAAGACGTTTGGTGGCACCCAATCGACGGAAATAAGTCTCACCACAGAAAAGGCAAAAATGCTGCTAGATGCCGGATGAATAAAAATTGGCTGGCTTATCTGCCGAATCCGTGAAAAGGTATTACTAAAGAAGTAAGAATAAGCGCAGAAGATGCGGATCGGAAGGACGTATTGCAAAGGAGTGCAACAAGCATACCTTTTGCATGTTTTGCAAGAAAGATTACCCGTAGATACCGGATTTTCAAGGAAGCTATGACAAGACAAGAGATAGAGAGCGGACATAATCCTGGTCGGCGAACCATATAAAACCCTTAATAGCAACGTATGGATCTGCGACCAAACAAAGCTGGCGGCAATGTGAACACGCGATAAATAGACATTCCAAGAAACCTACACTCATGGATATGGTTTTGTCCGCGAAAAAATCAATGGCATACACTTTTATAGCTGTTATTCTCGACCAAGCTGCACAATGGGTGAATTTAAGGAAACGTAAATAACCTAGCTAAAGACGCGCGTGGAAGATATCCAATTGAAATGAAAAGTCAGCGAGGAATATACGCACAGTGACCACCAGGCGATATTGATAGACATAGATGAGAGAAAAGAAACGAAACAACCCAAACTTACAGACTATTGTCAGTATCTGAGGAAAAAGGAGCTTTATCAAATCGCCTATTCGGTTTTAGAAAATCGCGGTCTAACATAGGTGCCATAAAAGCGGTAGTAGATATTGCGACTAAAGCGATAGAAGGAAAAAGATAGCAATGGGGTACAAAGGAATATTGCGCAATGGTAACACTTGATATTAAGAATGCCTTTAACTCCGTAAGCTGATTATCCATAACAAAAGCACTTTCTAGAATGGATACAAAACACTATTTACTTGAGATAGTAAGAAGATATCTCAACAATAGACGACTTCAATATCAAACAGATAATGCTACCAAATATTACAGTGTCTCTGCAGGAGTACCACAGAGATCAGTAATAGCACCATTATTGTGGAATATTATGTACGACTGGGACTGGCGCTGCCACGAGGAGTTCACACAATAGGTTTCGCTGATGACATTGCTATTGTTACGGTCGCCAAAGATATTTATGAAGTAGAATCTGTTACAAATGCTGCTGTTGCGCAAATAAAAGATTGGCTATGTTTAGTTGGACTTGAACTTGCTAACCAGAAAACTGAGGTGATTTAATAACCAGTCAAAAGACCGTGGAATATGCAACCTTCCGGGTTGGAAGCCAAGCAATTCTGTCTAAAGGAGCACTGTACCCACAATACCTGGGAGTAATATCACATAATAGACTGCAGTTAGAACCACATATCTTCTATGCCAGCGAGAAGGCATCTTTACTAAAGCGACATTATCATGAATTCTACCAAATATTGGTGAACCTGGTTGCACTGAAGGGTGTTACTTTAAAGAGTGATCAGCTCGGTTCTCGGTAGCAGGTTCGGTGAGGCTATAGTTATATAATAATATGATTGCGTTCACCACCCTATTGATCGGGGTCAAGATATTGCGATGCCAGACAGTAGGGGCTTTTGACAACGGTTATATCGGGGTCGCTGAGGTTAGGAAGTAAGAATACATTAAGGAACGCGTTTCACTAATATACAAGTTCTAATTTTACCTCTTCGTTTTTGGAAAGACGCAGAATAAATGCTTTGAATAAGACTTTTTTGAGTGATGGAGATTAATCTGGAGAAACCGAATCATTGTTACAATTTACCACAGTAGGTCTCCACCATGGTGCTATTCGAGTCCTTCGATTCTGAACATCTGCCCAAGACCTCATATTCATCCTCAGATCGTAAAGGATCTCTTTTTAATTCGTCATCGGTATGCATTTCAGACAGAGTGTTAGAGCAGGAGACCGACGGCTTAGTTGTCGCCTCGGATAAATTGGAGTCGTCGCTATCCATTTTAGGAAAAGATATTGACCCTCCAAGATCTAACGTTGAATTTGCAATTTTAGTTAAAGAAGGAGGAGGTTTCTTATCAGCATACAGCTCATACTTTTTATAAACCCTTAGGTGAATTGACTCGAAGCCGAAATGAATCATGCCTTCAGTCTGCGCTAGAGGGTTAAGGGATTCCTTATTGATCACAATTAACGCAGGTCTATAAGGTCCCCTTAGTTCTTCCAGTTTCGCTTCTTTCAAGTCATGAGTCAGAAGAGTCGGGTTGCTGAGCCTGATGATCTCCAGATCATCTGGAGATGAGGCTTCGGCTGGGATCCAGGTGTGGGTCCTAGGTCTGAGGGATATCCTCCTTAGAGCTTTGCACCTACCCGAATCTCTCCTAATCCACCTATGGCCTTGGTGTAAAGATCGATAGGTCTTTGATAGGCACAAGGTAGTAAATTTGACGTGGTCTTAGTGCCAGCCAGCGTCGCTTATGATGGGAAGTGGCCCGGAGTCCTCCCGCATGATGGCCAAGAAGTTGTTTGACCGTTGAGGTGTTATCGATCCAACGGTGTCGTTTTTATCGATTACCGCGATCGTTATTGCATTTTAGAACTTCGCTAAAATACCTCAGAGATTTACTGGTGAAAGGCCCAGGGGTTTTCTTGTTATTGGTTTTGAGCCTTTTAGGAACCGGCACGGTTTCCTCCAACAATGGCTGGCGCTTGGAGGACTCCTTTAGCCTTTTGGGAGCAGTGGGTAATCTATCTTTTAGGATGTAGTTAGCCCACTCAATTTTGCTGTTTATGTCCGCACTTCTCTCAACCCCCGGAATGGATCCGAAGGTTTTGATAATGCGTAAAGATTTTCACGTCTTACATAGAGTGCTTTAGATGGAGTTTGCCGACTAGCTGAGCTTCTGATTCCTCCTTTAAGGGAGGAATTTTAGTAGCAGCAGCAAGGCCGTGGCCTTTCACAAACTAAGGCAGAGGAAGTGATAAGACCATGGCTTGCAACAAACCTACCAATCCTTGAATGTTTTAGAGGATGGTGCACCATTTCATGCCACACAGATTGAGTTATTTTTGGAGATGCTAGGCCCTCAGCTACTCTGATCCTCGGCACGGGTCGTATGAGACTTTGATCTAGCCCAGGGGAAAAGGAGAGGATGGGAAGGTGAAGAAGGAGAAAATCTTTCAAGATTCATTGACATTACTCAGCCTCTACAATTCAATAAGTTCGATGCACAGTCTCCACAATTATCAAGTTTAAAAATGCTAAGGTCTATTGTAGAGCATCTATTCCCATAGAGATCATCTGCTTTGTGCAATATAATCAGAAAACCCAAAACAGAGGCAGTTCCAATAAAAATACAAGATGAAATTTTCAACGCATGCAAGAAGATAGGCATCAATAAAGCTCCTGAACCCGATGGCACCTCAAATAAGTCAGTGAAAGCCCCCGTTCAAAAGAGGCCAGATAAGCTTATAACAGCGATGCGAAAGTATCTGAAAGAAGAAGTTTTCCCAGAGCAGTGGAAGTTGCAACATTTGGTACTACCATAGGGAAACAAACCACCTGTAGAACCAGCATCATATCGCCCAATATGTCTACTGGATACACCAGGCAAAATACTTGAACGGATCATATATGATAGATTACTCACTGTGACAGAAGAAAAGGCAGCATTATCAGATCAACAGTTTGGATTCAGAAAATCGTGCTCCACTGCCGACGCGACAGATAGCTATGGGGAACAAAGGAATATTGTGCAGTAGTGACTCTTGATATTAAAATGCCTTTAACTTAGCAAATCGAGTTATAAGAAGGATGGATAAACCATACTACTTTCGGAAAATTGCATCCAGCTACTTCATCAAATTGGTATTGGGGCTCCTACTCTGGAATATTATCTAGGACGGAGTTATATAATTAATATTGTCACCAGGAGTAAAAGTAGTCTAATTCGCTGACGGCATCGCCGTTGTAACCACTGCAAAGAATATTTGCGAGATAGAGTCGACTAAGAACGATTCAATCAATGTCATCAAATACTGGTTAATATCCATCGACCTAGAATCACAAAACGGAGGCTGTCCTTATAACCAGCCGGAAAAATGTGGAATACGTGGACACAACGGTAGGAAGTCAAATGATTCGATCGAAGGACTATATAAAATACCTAGGGGTAATACTTGACAATAGACGAAGTTTTTTGCCTCACATCGACTATTCGCGTAAAAAGGCGTCAAAGCTCTAGGCAGCACTTCTGCCAAACATCGGACAAACGTTTGGACAAACCGAACGCATGGAACCTGTAACTTCCATCATACGCATCTGGTCACTGTGGGTATCGAAAGTATCTTCATCGCTCCGGGCACGATAGCTTAATTTTTGGCTCAGACTGCCCAAATCAGGAGGAACACACTTGCAATACTCCATTGCATACGCTTTCTGCATACCAAGTCCACAGTCAATAATTGACCAAATGTTGCGGTCAGAAGAAAGTTGGATGGAGATTTGCGCATTCATAACAAATATGCAAAACGATCTGGAAGGATCGAAAGAATAAGACGTACAGGTGCAGCAAATATAGGAGACATGGCTAAACTGCTTACCTGTCCCGCGAAGTAATACCTACCGCTAGTCTCGCGAGGAAAACGGTCGAAGTGTGTAGGGTATGGTTTAGTATGTAGGCGTATTCCTGGAACCAGGCTAGAGAATCACGCATGCTGGTAGACCGGGCTACTAGTATCTTTTGAAGATTACACACCCTTTGCCGCAACTAAAAAACAAAAAAACAACAATGACCTTTTGCTAAAAACAGGCTAAAAACATTATAGACACATTAAAACGTAAAGATATCACAAAATGTTCATTTCGATTTCCGGGAAGAATGCAAGCAAAAACAAAAGCAGGGTAGAGCTTTAACTGTGCATTTTGGTGCAGCACTGATTAGCAACGAACACGAAAATATGATTTTTGTGCGCACTGGACGTACTAGGCGGACAAAGCTCATGGAGCATCCGTCCATAGGAAATAATTGGTTGGAACTTTCCGCAAAAAACCTTTTATCAAATGAACTCATCTTTTAAATTGTTTAATTAAAACAACTGAAAAAATGCGAAAGCAAGGCAAATCTGTTATCACTTCGTGAAAAAGTAAAATCTGACGGATATAAACTAACTACCAAATGGGCAACAGCACAAAAAATCGTTTGATAATATATGTATTGTAGACTAGCAAAAATCTGTATTATTTTTACATTCTGATAATTTTAGAATATTACTTTATGTACCAGCATTAAATCACTTTTTCGACACACAGATTCTGAAGATTAATTTTAACTGTACTCGTATATCTTTATTGCCGCGCCAGTGTTTACTCGTATAATCAAACGGACTACTCTAAATTTAATCTTAAGTACTAAGTAGTCGTATGTTGTACGTTCAGCTTAATAAATTCAGGTGCACGACACAACGGAAATGCTGAACGTGTATCGTGTTAACAGATTTCATCAAAATTCTTCTTCTTCTTCTTCAAAGAAAAAAACAAAACAACTCATAAAAAGCACATACATACATATTTGATAATTGACTATACTCGTAAGACGCCAAGTTCTGAGTGAGATGGTCTCCTTTGTCAGTCGTTCATAGAACTCCGTGACCGTGAGGAATAGAGGTGTCTCGGCTTTCAAAGTGAAAAAGTAAATTAGCAAGTAAATATCTATAAAAGTGAATTAGGAACATTTTGGCCAAGTGCATCGGTGGAATAGTGGTAGTGGTGTCGGCCGATAAAGCAGGGGTCGTGGGTTCGATTCCCCAAAAAATTACATTGTCTTTTTATTTTTAAAAGTTTAAATAAATAAAGTTCAAATAAAATAAAGTATGAAAGAGAGATCGTACCGATGAGTGATGGCAAGCGGTCCGCTACTCCAATAGCGGGACCAGCAGATGACATGATGTCATCGGAAAATGGTGCGAAGAAGAGGAGGAGGAGGAGGCTGAATTCATCTCCGAAGCTTGTAAAGCGCCGCTCCTTAACAACTTCTACTGAAAAGCTGCCAAGTATAGTAAGGGAAGGGGCGCCAACAACGTTAACAAAGGCGGCAGCTGATTCGGACCACGACGAAGACCATGCGTGTCTGATGGTGGAGAAGACCTCTATATGGGTAGTTTGAATACCTTCCAAGCTCTGATGGCTACTGAGTCAGAGGATGAAGAGGAAGAAGTACATGCAATAAATAGCTGCATTAAAGAGCTGCAGCAAAAAGTACTAGCTATTAGAAACAAACAAGTGGCGTGAAGACAAAATGAGGTACAACAACAACTCCAGATTTCTAAGGAACAGCCCACAAATAGCGAGGCTAAACAGAAAGAACAGCCGCTACAACAACACAAAACAGCACATGGGAAAACGGGAAAACAAGTACAGACACAACAGAAGCAAAATCAACAACAACAACAACAAAAATCACAACCGCAGCAACAACAACAGCACAAGCCCCAGAAACAACAGTAGCAGCAGCAAACACAGCAACACCAACAGCAAAAGCAACACCAGCAACAACAACATATGCAAACGCAGCGACAACAGCAGCAGAAACAAGACAAGATTATAAAGCAAAGAGTTCTACCCATAAATACCTACAAGATGGAACTCAAGGAAACTATCGAATTATGTAAGTCGGCCATAGGCAACAATTCTTTTGTAAAAAGGTTATCTTTAGATAGACACGCGATCCACTGCAATTCAGTGGAGCGCTATCATAAAATCAAAAATTTACTGAAGGATTCGACGACGGAGTTGTTCTCCTACGCCCCGAAGAGGGACAAGCTGCAAACAATGCTGGTGAGGGGATTGGAACCGTCGACTGATCCGGGGGAGCTCATTGCACTGCTGAAAGAGAAGAAGTGCCAAGGGCTCCAATTCGTGGGGGTCAAGCCTTTCACCACAGCCAGAGCCAAAAGGGAGAAGCGGCAACTGCCGATTTTCCTGGTCCAGCTAAGTCCCACCAGCAATCTGGATGGTTTAAGGAGTATTAAAGTCCTGGACTTCCAGGTTGTCCATTGGGAAAAATTAAAGAGGAGCGAAAACATTTTACAATGTGTTCGCTGCCAAAGGTTCGGGCACGACGCGTCGAACTGCGAAATGCAGCCTCGATGCGTGAAGTGCGGAAAGAACCACAAGTCCGAGGATTGCGCTCTGAGTAAGGACGGAGCGTCTGAAAAAAGCCAACTCTCTTGTGCTTTATGTAGGAACACGCGACACACCGCAAATTATCGGGGTTGTCCCAAATTCCAGTACATCAAAAGAATAAATCTGGCCCGGCAGCAGAAAGTGGAAGTGAAACGTCCACCCGTGCATTTGCAAACTCCAGCCGTTACTCCCCATGTTACCTACGCCCAAATGGCGGCAGGTAGGGGAAGTACGGTACAGCAAGCGAAGGTTGCTTCTCAGGCCCCAGCGCCCAGAGCACCTGAACCAGTACATGCTAGGGAGGTTGCGTTGCAATTTTCGTACGAAAAGGTATACGTTTTAAAAGAGTATATAGGCGTGTAGTACGTAGATTCCAGGTGCTGTGTATATCCCTCTCCGTAGTGGAAAGCGGTTGTACATGGTGTCTGTCTATGCACCTAAGGCTACTCAATCCACCTTATTTATCTCAGAGCTCGAGACACTTTTTCGATTTCTGAGGCTGGAATTGGAAGACAACTATTTTATTATCGACGGAGATTTCAACGCCAAACATAGTGATTGGGGAAATAATACACCAAATACTAGAGGGAACCTACTATTCAATTGGTGGGGTCAACACAGTGTGATTTATCGACTCGGGCTTAAGTCGACGGATAGTCCGTCGTTTCCCAGACACGGGTCCTATTTGGATCTTCTGCTGTTCGGCTCACGAATACAACTGACATTCACTAACCAACAAACTACAATCTGTCTACGCACTTTCGTGTATGACAGTGACCATTGCGATCTCAGCACCGAAATAACTGTTCCCAATGAAATCGCGGAATTAGATGAGTTTGTCCAAAGGCATTCCTACAATTATAGTAGGGTGCGTTGGACACATTTCACGAATGGACGAGACAATCAAACAAACAATGGACAAAACGATACCTCGGTACCAACACACTGACGAAGAAGACTTATTCAGCAACGCAACTATTGACGCACTGCACCGACATAAAAGTAGACTGCTGTCAAGACTAATAACCTTGTACAGACAGTTCACTAACACACATAACCCGGAGATCATGGCACTGAAGTCGTCGATTAAAAACCTCCAAACAGTAATAAAGGAAAATTACAGAACATCTGTAAGTTTGTATTGGAACAATAAAATTCGGGCTGTAAACAACAGCAACCCGAATATGTTCCCGCAAATAAATAAAATATTTCGGAGAAATAATCAGAACGACATTCCATGTCTTAAAATCGACCGAACGACGAACAACGAACAAATACTGGCAGCAGCGGGCATAGATCCAAATGAGGCTGTTGATGATGACAACTTCTTTGTGATCGAGGATCCGCAGGAGCAGGTAGAGGCTATAGGAGCGACTTTCCAGAAACTGTACAAGGCGAATGTTATCATTGGTCCAAACCACGATCTGGAGAATCGAGTCCTTGTGCACAATTTCTACCTTCGAAATGAAATTGTGAATTGGCGATTCGAGAGCTCGGGTTTCACCCAGTTCAGTGACGAAAATATGGCAAATAATGCCATCACCAACGATAGGGTACTACCCCCGTTCATTTCGATAGAAGATCTCCAAACGATCTTCGATTCACTTAGAAGTAAGAAATCAGTGGGAACCGATGAAATACCGAACATTGTGCTTCGACATCTCCCTCTAGAAGCGGTGAACATTTATACCACCCTGTTTAATAATGCAATGAATAATGCACATTTCCAGCGCATTGGAAAACTGCGGTGGTACATCCCATCGCCAAAAGGGATAAAGACACTTCCAATCCGGCGAATCTCCGCTCGATCAGTCTTCTCCCAAACATCAGTAAGGTTTTCGAAAGGGTAATTAATAGAGTCCTGACTAAGTGGGTTGAGGACAAACATATACGAGTAGTTCCAGATAATCAGTTCGGTTTCAAGGCGGGGCATGATATCATTCATGCTGCGTCGAAACTGGTTTCTGATATCCAATGGAACAAAGGCAAGAACCAGTGCACTGGTGCCTGCCTGATTGACTTGGAGAAGGCCTTCGATACCGTATGGTTAGAAGGACTCTTTTTCAAGCTAGACAGGTTGGGCATTAGTAAACCACTGCTGTATATTCTTTTTGATATGCTCTCCAGTAGACAGTTCATCGTGAAGAATGGCGATGTGACTTCTGCTGGAACATTTAACATTAAAAACGATCTGCAACAAGGTGCGGTAAATTCGCCGATCCTGTTCAACATTTACACGAGTGATCTGATAGGTTCACTTCACCATGCCATTGCGTAAGCAGAAGACATAATCGCGTACAGATCAGGTCCAAAGATTGAGGTCATTAATATACTTTTGCAGCGTGACTTCGACAAAATTAAGCGATATTGCGATGACTGGAAGTTGAAAATCAACTTTCAGAAGTCGGAAACCATTCTGTTTAGGACGCCTTTGTCTGGGGCCTCTAGGGATACCAGAAAGAATTGGCGAAAGTTCTCTATCATGGGGCAGCACGGGCAGATACCTTGGGATCTGGCTAGATCAATTTCTGTATTTTAACAAACATATAGAGGTTGCTCTGGCCAGAGCCAGAGGTGCTTTTGCCCTTACAAAGAGACTGTTTTATAACAGCCAACTCGATGCGAGGGTGAAGGTAATCTGCTACATGGCCCTTATCAGGCCCATGCTTGTATTTGGATGTCCCGTGTGGTTCAACGTGAGAGCAAGTTTATTGGAAAAGATTCGGGTGTTTGAGAGGGCTTGTCTTAGGACTTGTCTTCGCTTATACAGGTTTAAATAAAATTATATTTTTGCAACTCGCTCGCTGGCTGTGTAGCAGCTTTACCTCATTCGCCGTCGACTCTCGACGGATTTGGATGTTTATTTATGTGACTTAACAATTTAAAGTGTCTTTTGATGTTATCAGAGAAATATACAATTTGGAAGTGGACAACGTAGCTAAGACATGTTTAAAATTTAGAAGTTGTCATATAGCACCAAATGCCTTCGAAAAAATGCATGTTCACCTTGCAACGCAAATATTTAACCGGACAACTGCGGCATCGATTCAAACTGCTTTTGAACTTAATTGCTTAAAAGAAAGCTCTAATAAAGCTGTAGCAACGAAAGAGTACGTACTAAAAGCGGGGAGTTCAACTAGAGAATCTAGCTTATAATGAGTTGAAACAATTTTTGTATTACTTATAAGATATACAAAAATCAGTTAACCTTCCAAGAAACTGTTGTTTAAAAGGAATGGAACAAACTTGTAATGTTGGCGGCGGCTGGCAAATAATTAATCACTTTTCTTTTATGCTTTTATTTATTATAATTAATTTACGTTACAAAAAAAATAAATATTTAATTTCACGAAACAATAGATGGTGGCTAACAAATTATTTTATTCTTTTTATCAAGTTTCCTGATTGTGTGTCTGCTGCCCGTCTCGACTGATCAAATTCAATTGACTTCTCTCCATCGAGGCAGCTGGTTGTCAATGTGTGCAATTTGGGTTTTCTTCTCTCTCTAACACTCCTCTCCCCGTGAATCCTCCTTAGGTTCACTATCAACTGTAAGAACAGCAAGTCTTGAAGCTGGACGCCTAATGGATCCGTTGGAGGTTTTAACCTCGGCGAAACGAATTTGTCCATCCTTAGCCGGGAAAACTTTTTTGATGCGACCTTTACGCCAGTGATTTCTGGATTGGTTGGAGTCACAAATAATAACCAAGTCATTAACTTGTAACGGGCGTACCTTATCATGCCATTTGGGTCGTTTCAAGAGTTGATGTAAGTACTCTACGGTCCACCGCTTCCACAGACGATCTTTAAGTTGCTGTGCTATCCTCCATTGTTTTCTGAGGCATACCTTTTCGTTTATGGGATGCAGTGTTTGTGTTGAGTTCACGCATCTTAACAGGAAATGGTTTGGTGTTAGAGGCTCATCATCTACCATGGCTATTGGTATATATGTAAGCAGGCGTGAGTTGATAATGTCCTCCGCCTCAATCAGAACACTTCTCAATGTTTCGACCTTAGTTGTTTTTTCCTGTATAATTTTATTTAACAGACGTTTTATTATTCTAATGAGGCGTTCCCAGCATCCTCCTGAGCTTGGGTTGGAAGGACAGTTGAATACCCACTCGATATTTTGGTTTGCGGCTTCATCACGTATTCGGTCAATATTGAACAAATGCTGTTGTTCCTTAGGCTCACGTTGGGCACCGATAAAATTTGTGCCATTATCGCTTCTAATTTTTACTGGTACACCTATTCGATTTATGAAGTTACGAAGACAGATTATAAAGTCATCTGTGGACAGATTTTCGGCTGGTTCTAGGTGCGCTGCCCTTATCGTTAAACAGGTAAAGATGACGCCCCATCTCTTTTCTCGTCGTCGGCCAACAGCAACATTGAGAGGGCCAAATAAGTCGACTCCAGTATAAGTGAATGGACGTACATACGGAGTTAGACGATCGGCCGGTAGCTGACCCATAAGCGGCGTGATTGGTTTGGCCCTTTCAATTTTGCATTCCATACAATTACGTTGTATGGAATTTAGAAGACTCTTGACATGTGGAAACAAAAATTTTTGGCGGGTTTCGTTAAGAATGACTGCTGAATTTTGATGATGGAATTTCTTGTGGTAGTGCTGCATAATGAGCTCAGAAACGATATGCTTTTGTGGCAATAGAATTGGGCATCTGGCTTGAAGAGGTAGACAACGGGCTTCATCAATTCGACCTTGAACCCTCAAAATTCCTTGTTCGTCTAAGTAGGGTGTAAGGGTATATACTGAGTTGCGTTTGCAAATTTGCTTTGAAGACTTTAGGCCAACGATCTCATTATGGTATTGGTCTTCTTGCACCATCCGGCATATGTGGTTTTCGGCGCTGTTGATATCAGTTAAAGTAAGGAAAATGCTTGTTTTATATTCTGACGAAACCTTCCCTTGATACCGAAATCTTCTGGCGGCGCGCAAAACATAGGCCATTGTTCTTCTTAGCTTTGAGAAAGACGAAAATCGATTAAAATTTATTAAGTAATTACCTTTTTGGAACTGCACCAACAAACATGACTTAACTTCTTCGAATTCTTCATCCTCTGAGAGCGGATTGACTATTGTGGCCGGCCAGTGTTCTTCTGGATGTTGAAGGAAATTTGGATCCAAAAGTCACACGCTATCTAATTTAAGTCTTGGAGAACCCTTTGCACGAGTGGCTGCATCTGCACTATTCTTGTAGGTAGGAGTCCAACGCCATTGGGATGGTTGTGATACTGACAAAATTTCCGCAATACGGTGTCCCACAAAGGCTTTGAATTGCCGACCAGTTGAGTTAATCCAGTATAATAATGTTTTTGAATCGGTCCAGAAGGTAGTATGAGAAATTTTGATATTATGATTTTGAACTATCATTTTGCTGAGACGTTTACCAAGCACAGCAGCTTGTAACTCTAGTCTTGGAACAGACAGCAATTTTTGCGGTGCTCCTCGTGTCTTTCCGCAAACAAAAACAACGTCAATTCCTTGAAACAAGTGCAATGAATAACAACGCTTTACCTGAAATACCTTGATTTTTCGGAATTCTTTCCACCATGCTTGCCATTTCTTGTCCATGTCGGTGGTTAAAGGATCATCCCAGTCATACCACTTGTCCAAGTGTCGCGGACCAAAATTTTTAAATATAATAGAAATTCTGCTAGGAATCCATGGGGATCGAAAATTGCCATCACCATCCCTAAGAGTTCTCTTTTAGTTGGTGGCCGAATTTCTTCTAAAACTTCTTTTGGAATACGATGGAATTTTGTTCTGAATTCGAAGCTATCAGTAGCAGTGTTCCAAAACATCCCGAGTATCTTTTCTGATGTTGCTTGACGTTCCATATTCACCTCGTTGATACACTTTGTGGCTTCATCGTTCATAGTTGACTGCAGATTAGGGGAGTTCGATATGAAGTTTCTTAGATCGAACCCGGCTTCCTTATTGATCTTCACAACGTCCTTGCAGATTCGGATGGCTTCCTCTTCGGGTTGAAAGCTTGCGACGTAATCATCAACATAATGTTTGTTGATGATCGCATCAGCGGCTTCGGGATATTGCTGTTCATAATCGTGGGCATTTAAGTTTTTGATGAATTCAGCACTACATGGAGAGCAAATAGCTCCAAAAATCATTGAAACCATGACGTAATGATCAATAGGTTGGGTTGTGTTTCCATTTATCCACAAAAATCTTTGTGCTTGCTGATCGTTTGGGCGAATTCGTATTTGGGAAAACATTTCCCTGATGTCTGCAGCTACTCCGATTGATCCGTCCCGGAACTTGAACAAAATGCTCATTAATGGTTTGGCTTGCTCCGGTCCGTTGAGTAGAGCAGAGTTGAGACTGTTCCCATCTACTGTGGCTGCAGCGTCAAAGACTATTCTAAGTTTTTCAGGTTTGTGCGGGCTTTGCACAGCAAAATGTGGTAGGTACCAAACTATCTTACTCGTGTCCTCGATTTCCCATTAATGAAGTTTTCTGGCGTATCCTTTGCTAATATATTTTGACGTTTCACTTGTGTACTTGGTGGCAAATTCTGCATTTCGAGACATCCTCTTTTCGGCACCGAATAAACGGTTTTCCGCCATCTTAAAACTGTGTGGCAGATTGGGCTGAGAACTCTTCCAGAGCAAACCAGTTTCGAAACCCTTCCCTATACGACGTGTTGTTTCTTGCATAATTTGGCGAGCTCTCTTGGTTTCTTCTGACTCTAGAACTGTAGACGATGGATTAATGCCAAAGTTGCCAGCAGTCAAGTATTCCTTCACCAAATCGTGCAAGTCTTCATAGGGCTGTCTTACTTGGATATGTAATACCACTGGTGTTGATGTTGCGATATTGTTATTTGGGCCATAGACTGTCCAACCTAGTTTTGTTTTCAGAGCAATTGGCCTTTTATTCCCAGACTTGACAATAGTGGACGGGATTCCTAGGTGGACGTTGTCTAATCCGAGAAGTATTAGTGGTTTGACCTCTTTGGAGCTTCTCACTGGTAAGAATTCGAAATGTTTGAACTCGGACTTGTTAAACGTCTGGACTGGCAGGTTCAAGTTGTGGACTGTGCGACAATTTTTAATAATAAACGAAATTGACCCACCTTTACCCCTTATTTCAAAGTTCACCAATGTGGATGGTTCCGTTGTGGTATTTTGGCCATACCATTGAAGAGTCAATGGCTGCGATCGACCTTTGAGTCCTAATTTAGCTGCGACATCCTCATCTACGATAGAAACCGCTGAGCCGTCGTCAAACATTGCGAAAATATCGAGTCTTCCATTCGGCCCAAGTAAAGTGACAGGAATAATTTTGAATAAAGGGCCGACAGACGGAGTTGTTCGGCAGCCTAATAATGGCTGGGCAGTTGTGGAGCTGGCCGGATGTGACTCATCATGTAGGCTGGTGTGATGATAGCGACAGCAACCACGAATACCACATACTTTCTTGCTGCGACAGTTTGCAGTGCTGTGGCCTTTACATAGACAAGGGAAACATAGGCGGTGTGTTTTGACCTTTTGCCAACGTTCTTCAACACTAAGAGAGTGGTTGAAAATGTTGCACTTAGAGATGAAATGATTTTCACCGCACTGGTAACACTCTAGTTGTTGTGCACTTTGTAAGGCGGAAGTGTTTCTATTTATGTGCAAAATACGTCTTGGCTGAGACTGCGGTCTTGCTGTTCCAGGACCCTTGTTCAAATTCGATGATGGTGGCATCAGGCACACAATCCTTGCAAGTTGACATAACCATTTGGAAAAATCAGCTATGTTCGGATATGGTTTGATGGTCAATGAATGCTTCACCCACTCGTATTGCTTTTCCTGTGGCAATTTCAGGACCAACTCATCTAAGATGGAAGAATTTGTGAGGTTATGTTCGTTGTTCGAAGATTTCAGCAGTGCTACGACGTTACGTACCTGTGTAGAGAAGGTAAGAAGCTGTTCCACTTTGTTTTCGGTTATGGCTGGGAATTTTTGGATTTTGTGTAATTGGGCGCGTACAAGTACATCTGGTCGCCCAAAACGAAAATGCAACTCGTCGATTATATCCGGTACGTCTTGTGTGTTTATTAACATAGAAGCAACAGCTTCTCGGGCTGGTCCGACTAAACTCTTCTGGAGTCTCTGCAAATTTTGACGATTATTAAATTTAAAATCTTCTGTGGAGTCCCTGTAGTTGGCAAAGAATAGCGGCCATTCTTCCACGTTTCCCGAAAATGTTGGCAGATCGTGAAGTTTTATTATGTGCTGAAGAATCTCGAGGGTCTTGGAAGGATTCCGCGGCGTTGGCATTAGCTGCAGAATCGGTGGCGGCAACAACACTAGATTCACTACTTTCCTGGGGTTTAATATTTAATCTTTCGATGTCCTTTTGACTTTCATTTGCACAATTCTTTAGTTCCTGCACAGATGTGCGAAGTTCGTTTAAACTGTGAAGAATGGTTGTAATCGCGTCTGATTCCATCGCTGGTTCGTTTACTACTTGCTCGATTCCACTCTCACTTACACTTTCTGTGGCGACACTATTCCGCAAATTATCTCTACTCTTTTTTGTTGTCACCCTGTCACCCAAGCGTCAAATTTTAAGTTTTGGATAGAACGGCGGTTCTGATTGGCTGTTAAGATCGTTACTTGGCGGCTGTGAATTTGCGTTCGACTGGAGACAGACGAACGAAATCAGGAAAACATGTAATGTTGGCGGCGGCTGGCAAATAATTAATCACTTTTCTTTTATGCTTTTATTTATTATAATTAATTTACGTTACAAAAAAAATAAATATTTACTTTCACGAAACAATAGATGGTGGCTAACAAATTATTTTCTTCTTTTTATCAAGATTCCTGATTGTGTGTCTTCTGCCCGTCTCGACTGATCAAATTCAACTGACTTCTCTCCATCGAGGCAGCTGGTTGTCAATGTGTGCAAGTTGGTTGTTCTTCTCTCTCTAGACTCTTTAAGTTCTCTACGGTCTTCCCTCGATTTTCATCTTCAAAGCACATCCAGAAGCAGCGTTCCCTCTCCGCCTAATAATGATCAGTTGCTCATAAACATCATGTGCCAAATAAGCGATTTAAGCAACGAGATAACCGAATCACGCGCGCTGTTAATCGAAATTGCTGATCACATCCGGATAACTTCCAGTAAAATCGAAGATATACCGGTGCAATCCCAGCCCCCACCGACTGCATCATACAACACCTCGCTTCTTACTGAGATGCTTGAATCTGCAATTATGGAACCACCAGTAACTCCTGGATCATCTTCTCCTCCACCACAACCCTCTTCGGTAATCGATGCTACTACACCAACTCCTGAACCCACAATCTCAAGATTCGGAATCTTATGGACACTTTCGGAGTGGAACACGAGAATAAAAAAATTGAACAATTTCAACAAAGCTGAGTCAGTTGCCTTTTTAATAAGAGGTACTCTCCTCGATCGAAACGGGCTAACTAGTCTCTTCAAATCTAAATTTAAAATAGATGTCAGCAACTGCCGTAAGATCTCCGCCAACACCTTCAAGGTAAGCATCCCGTCAAAATATGAATGGATGTTTATCAGCCCTGCTTCCGACGTCATCAATCTGGGTGGATTAACTATGGAAAGAATTAAACCGAATAGAGGAAACAACAAACATCGCAAGGATACTACCTTTACCTCAAAATCCACTAAATCTAAAAAACAGAATAATGTTAATTTTAAATCTAACCCTATACCGAAGCCTAACTATTCCAAAAAAAACCCAACTCCTAACAAACAAACTCCTGATGCAAATTGGAGTTTTAAAGTTGGGACATTTCCTGTCTTCACTCCTCCTTCAATTCATACTGCCAATCGCGTATATACAAAACGTTCTTCCACCACGTCCAACTCAATTCCTAAGCGCGTATCTTTCAATCTAGATCCTCCTCCCAGTCATTTACAAAACCCAACATCTCCTCATTCCACTCATACAAAAACGGCATACCCCAACTTTATTCGCTCCCATATTTTAAATCCCTCCCCATGTTCTAAGCTAGACTCCCACCCTAATACCACACCACCTTCTTTTTTAGACCCCATTCTTCCTCCAAAGGCAAAGTTAACCAAGCACCTTATCGATTCTGAGGAAGATGACCGATATGTTCTCTCTCGTTTAAGAGACCGCAGATTATATGATAATGTTCGCTTATATCTCGCCTACCTACATGACAAGCCTGACTCTGTCTGTATCGACGGTATAACGAAAACCAATGCAATGGTTTCCATTCTGCAAGAAGGCCTCCCCACTAATCATAATGATCTGCGGCAACTTTTTATACGTTTTCATGAACAATTAGATATGATTCCTGATGACGTGGCTAATGATCTCTCTTCTTTTGCGTCTCATGTTAGCTCCAAGCGCATACTACACCTCCAGAGAACATGGTCTAGTTTCAAAAACTACCATCGCTCCTAACCCACCATTCAATTCTTTGCCGAAGCCTCCCAAATATCTGTCCCTGTATTATCAAAACGTACTCGTAAGAGGATTACGAACTAAGATTTCTGTTATATATCTTAATTCGCAGATTCTGCCATACGACATCTTTGCCCTCACAGAAACCAATCTCACCCCTGATATTAAGAATAATGAATTATTTTCCCAAGACTTCGATTTACACCGTGACGATGGTCTAGATAAAGAGGAGAATTTATATGGCCGTGGTGTACTTCTAGCTATACACTCTCGTCTCGAGTCTAGACCCTTTAAAAAATCGTCCACTGCATTCTTCGAATTCGTTTGCGCTAGAATTCCTATTTGCAAACGCAACCTATATATTTGTTGCTGCTATATTCGCCCCTCTCAACCAACTCAAGGTTACCAGCTAGCTGTTGATGCAATCGACTGCATTTTTAATGCTGCTGATCTACCTAAGCTTCTATGGACTCAGACTGATCAGTGCTACTATACTGCAACAAATTCTACCTCTGATAAAGAGAATCTTTTCATCGACTGCCTAACTGACTCTGGTCTATATCAATTAAGTGGTGTCACCAATAACATCGGCAGACAACTCGACCTAGTCTTCGCCACTGATACAGATAACTGCGTCGTTTTAGAAAGTAAACATCTGCTTTCTAAGTTGGATAGTTACCACCCTCCCCTTTCTCTTACGCTGACATATGACAATGGTCTTAATCCCGTTTCCTATGAATATTCTTACAGTTTTAATTTTCATAGGACTAACTACGCTCAGTATGGTCAATTTTAACTTTCTCTACAATAACCCTAACCTTACGGTTAACGATGCTCTTGCATCCTTTTATACCGAAATTTTAAAATGTCTCTCCCAATTTGTGCCTTTTTTACCCAAAAGGAATCCCTCATCGTCACCACCGTGGTATAATAAAGAGCTGCGATCTCTTCGTAACAAGTGAAATAAGCTCTGGTATTCTTACTTAAAATCGCGTTCCGACACCGATTTCTTCTACTACCAGTCTGCCCAAATTAATTTCTCTGTACTTTGCCAAACTCTCTATAACAACTATTTAAACCGAATGGACCACACACTCATTTCCGACCCCAAAAGATTCTTTCAGTTCATCAAAACTAAAAGCAAATCGGATAACTATCCATCATTCCTAAATTTTCTTGATAGGTACTCGGGCGATCCCCAAATTATTGCAAATCTCTTCGCAATCTTTTTTGGCCAAGCGTTCGCCATCCATTCCCAAGAGCCAGACCATTCTTACTTTTCCTACTTAAACAACTGCCCACAAACAACTTTGGAATCGGTGTCTATAACTTTAGAGCAAGTTAGAGATAAAATAATAAAACTCAAAGATGATTATTCTGCTGGCCCTGATGATCTTCCCCCTATATTTTTAAAGAAATGTCAAATGCATCTAGCCCAACCTCTTACAGATCTCTTTCAGCTTTCTATCACCCAGGGATTAATTCCATCAACCTGGAAAAGGTCGTTTATTATTCCCCTACATAAAAAAGGTAGAAAAGACGATATTTCCAACTATCGACCAATTGCTAAGTTGTCCTGCATACCTAATCTTTTTGAGAGCATTATCTATGACATAATGCTTTTCCATTGTAAATCTATTGTTTCCCCAAACCAGCACGGATTTTTCAAAGGCAGATCTACGACCACCAACTTAACGGAATTCGTATCAAGCACTTTATGTGCACTGGAATCTGGAAATGAAGTTGATGTGATTGCCACCGATTTCAGCAAAGCCTTTGATAGAATTTCTCATGATATAATCCTTCTAAAATTAAAGGCTCTTGGTTTCCAGATAAACTTTATAACTTGGGTTCAATCCTATTTAAATGAACGACTTTACTATGTTCTATTTAGGTCCATGGTTTCTGACCCAATTAAAGCCTCCTCTGGTATCCCTTAAGGCAGCCACCTTGGTCCCTTATTAGTTATTCTGACCATTAATGATGATAATGTTATCATTAAAAATTCATACATATCTGTTTACGCAGATGATATGAAAATATTTAGATATATATCATCTTCCTCAGACAGCCTACTTCTGCAGCAAGATCTAGACAGGTTTTGTACTTGGTGTCAGAAGAATTTTCTTGAGCTTAACGTCAATAAGTGTCAGGCTATAACATATACCCGTAAACGCCTCCCTACTTCACCTCGTTGCTATCTAATCTTTAATCTGCCTGTTCCCTTAGTGAATGAGTTGCGTGATTTAGGTGTTATCTGCGACAAGGAACTCAATTTCCGTTCTCACATTGATACTCGTAGTATAATAAAAAAAGCCAACTCTGCCCTTGGTTTTATCTAGCGCTAGTCTAAGGAGTTTTTCAATCCTTATTAGCCAAAACTTACCACCTTACACTGACCGGCTGAAACTTATAAATTTACAACCCCTTTCTATACGCCGAAATGTTGCCGACATTCTCTTTATTCATCAAATTTTAGTAGGTAATATCGATTGTCCTTCCTTACTTCAACTTATTTCTTTTAACACCAATCCCCGCAATCTTAGGTCTGTGCCACTTTTCCGGCTCAATATTCACAGAACGAATTACGGACACCTGGAGCCAATGTCTAGGATGCTTCGCGAAGTTAACGATGTTCTGGACCTTCTATACTTTGCTCTCCCCGTTCTATTACGGAAGCATTGTTCGTGGAAGAGCGAAAAAAACGAAAAACAAATATTCAATAAACACAACATTAAAGAGAGCGCATTCTGCTTTACCTTCTTACGGTTCTCAAATATAATGTTTATTATCAGTCAAATTTGATTTAAAAATATTACGTTGCGAAAAACGGAAAACTTCTATCCAACAAACAGAACACGCAACTTGATAATACAAAACAATTAAGAGTAACATCATGTTTGAGTATGATTCACTCTAGTTCGATCGAACTGGGACGTACGGGTACGTCCCATTGATTGGAAAAATGGTTAGATTATTTCCTTCGGCGTGCAATATCTATGTAACTTATAGCATCTGTGGTGGTACCACTATAGAGGAAGTGAGCCAGTACCACACGGGTGTTCTGTTTCAGGACGATTCCGCACCTCGTCATCGTGCTAAGACCGTAAGTAAACATTGAATGGTCCACTGTTATTTTGGAAATTTTATCTTATCCATGAAAACATGGTGTTTTTAATTGATTTTAATTAATTCCTTTTTCAAGATACAAATAAGAACTGGCGATAAATTCAGTCCATTGGCGGAAGCAGTCCTGATATGAATCCTATTGAACATGTTTGACATCGAACTCGGAAATAAAAATTGCTGGCCAATTTGCAGGAATTAAGACGCCACGTCGAAAAATTTGGTATGAAGAAATTAAACCATCTATATCACCAGCCTCTACTATCGAAGGTATATTGAAAAGGCTAAATATATTTTTATAAAACTAACAAAGTAGTGTTAAATCTATTTTCTAAGTTACCAATCACATTTTTGAAAGGTTATAATATAATTATTAAAGATTTCTTTCCGGTAATAACACGATACTGCTATGAATAAAAGCGAGATATCTCCACCCTTTCAACACCACACTAAATAGAGCAGGTCAAAGCCAACATTTTCTATATTACTTGAGTGCGCCTTTTTTTTTGCATCTTAGTGTACTAGTATGTACCTATACAAGCAGTAGAGCGATTTATGACTGCAATTTCCTTATCATAAAATATAATACTAGTGCTAAAATTGTTACAATTAAATCGTCGATAACATTTATTTTCTTAGCGGATAGAAATAATGTTTAATTGATACTCGTATGTTTTAAAAATCGAAAGTACTACAAGAGATATACTGTTTTCGTCAATTGTTGAAAGGAATAAAAATACATAATAAATCAAATTTTTTAGTGTGATATGAAATTGTGAGGTATACGAGTAGAACTGCGATAAGCAGCGCTTTTTAAGCCTGTCATTAAAATGAAAATGTAACATATTCGCTTATACTCGTCCGTTGTAATCAGTCATAACATCATCTGCTCTCTCATGCGAGTAGGTATTGTTTTATAATCACAATTCACGAATATACAATCGGTACCTATAATACTCGTACTCGTAAATAGTTTAATACAAACAGATAGACACTTTCTGATATCCCTTCTTGAATTAACAACTCAAAGTCGTTTAAATTGCTGATACAAACATTTGTTATATTGACCTGATAGTTAGTTCTGAAGCTTCGACATGTGGAGACGGGTGTTAAGTCTGCTGCTTACAAGCTCAGCAATAGTGTTTCAAATTTCATCATGTTATGTGACGATTGAAAAACGTGAGGAAAAAGTGGATAATGAGTGCAATTTATCCGTAAACTTAATAAACGAGATACGGGGATATGAGGAAGTAGTTTCAAAAATTACAGATGCTATTGTTAATGGGAAATTTAAGGGAGAAGTGCATAAAAGGTAAGACAAATATATGAAGATGCTCACACTTATAAGCATACATACATATATATTTTTATTAATTAAAATCATTTAAAACATTTTATCTGGTGTAGTCTTGAAACATTTACGGATAAATTTGGCTCAAGAATGGCGGGATCTGATACATTGGAAAAATCAATAGATTACATGGAGGCTCTTCTTAATAACGAGGGATTGGAAAATGTTCATACGGAGTCAGCAAAAGTACCCCATTGGATAAGGTGAGAATTTTTTTTAGTACCCTGTAATTCAGTGTATGCTGTCCTAAGAGGAATGTATAGAAAGTTTTTGGAAAGGTCGCAATTTTCTATTGTCAATAGATAAGATATTGGTTTGCTTCTTTACTCGCTGAGAGTTCAAGAAAGCACTCAAATTGCGTTTCTTACAACTAAGCTTCCTCGAGAGATAAATCACTTCCTCTCCGGCAAGATAACACCCGAAGTATTTGGTTGGTGTAATTCCCTACTCTCGAAATAAAACATATTTTATTTCAAATTTAAAAAGTTTGTAGACATTTAGAATTTTCTTTATTGTTTTTTTAGATTTCAAGTTCTTCATCATTATTTCTTTTTATAAAATATAAATGTCAACTTAACTTAGTTTTACAGCTTAATCCGAAGCTTTATATTTTGCCCAGTGAGTAAGCAAATCAACTTGTATTGCGTGCCATCGTGCTTAAACCAAAGATAGTAAAAGTTCATATCAATAAAAATTCGGCAATCATGGCTCTAAGCGCTCACCGTTGACCGAAATGGCGTTTCCAGCAGCATTTTCGAAATAAAACTGGTTTACCGATTACAAGTTGTGGCAATTTTGTTTGTTAACGAAAGTACGTTCGTCAGAAAGGGAAGCGATAATGAAGCGGCTGGTCATTTGCCTTCAATTGCAAATCCAACTGGACTTTGTATGAGAATGATTCGAGATATTTGTGCAAAATTCTCATCAGGATAGGCGCATCGTTGTTACTTCATTAAGTTCATGTGTGTCGCTATGTGGTTACTGCGAACTAAGGCAAAGAACTTGTCCATTGCACTCGACATATGTTCCTTCAATTTATTTTCCTAGCTTCTCATTGAAAGATGAATAATGGCTTCAGTAACAAACTACGTGTAGTACCAGCACCTATTATCGTATATTAGTTCCTAGTAAATGCAGTCCATTGCTAGTGTAAGAATCCACAGCTTTGGTATTCTTATCACTTTAAAATAAAATTGCTTGTCATTAGCGTAGTGTCCCGTTAAGATGTTAGTAAGTGCTGTTAGTAAAGGTGCTTGTCCACTTGAGAGTAAAGGATTTGTATGTACTTGAAAAGTACTTGAAAATGTACTGGGGTGTATTCAAGTACCTAGTAAATGTACTTGGAACAGAGTACTTAGGCAAATACTTGTACTTATTTATTTTTAAGTAGGGAGTACATTGTACTTGAAATTTTTAAGTACAAGTACAATTACAGGCTACTTAGTACTTTCACCGTACTGCAGTACAAATGTATTTCATTACTTTACAGGTCTGGTCCTAGCCTAGGTTTAGGCATAGATGAAACTCAGCCTTCATCAAGACCTTGTATATAAAAACAATGCATTCTCAAACTACTTGGCTTAAGAGCGCATAACTTCTATGTACCTATTGCTCAAAATATAATATTATTGGGATAACAAATGCCTCCGTTTGGAAGACAGACTAGACCTCATTTTACATTACAAAATACGACACTCAAATCTAACACTGGGTTTTTGCACTGCGCAAAACACCCACAATGATCAATAATAACACTCATTGAAGTCCGGTGCTAGTTCTACCGGTGTATAAAGACTGCCTTTTTTTAATTTTATTATACAAAAAAGTTCCCGAAATAACCACCGTGTGGCTCTCCCATTGTTCCGATTTGAGTTCTGTTTTTTTTTTGTTCCGTTGGTAAATCTGTTGTTGATATTCGCTCTAAATCTTAGGGTCATAGCACAGATAATAAATCTATATTATCTGTGGTCATAGCTTGACCACAGTTACGTAGCCAAGAGTACATCTATTCTGTGTGTGTTGGCGATTTTTTACAATTTTAGAAATGGATTTAGATTTGCAACAACGAACTTGTATTAAATTTTGCGTAAAAAACGGATTTAATGGTGCGCGAATATTGGAAATGTTGGAAAAGTGTTTCGGCAACGATTCTCTAAAGAAAACGGTCATTTACCAGTGGCACGAGTATTTCAAAAGTGGTCGTGAGTCAATCGAAGATGATAAATGTAGTGGCAAACCATCGACATCGAAAACCGACGAAAACGTTGATGGAGTAAAAGAAATGTTGGTCAATAACCGCAAATTAACCATCAGAGAGATAGCGAAGGACTTGAATATTGCCTACGGGTCCGTCCAACACATTTTGGTTAATGATTTGGGTTTCCGTCGTGTAGCAGCAAAGTTGGTGCCAAAAGACCTCAATTTCATGCAAAAAAGAGACCGTGTTGACGTCGCAAAAGAGATGATTTGCGAGGCTGAATCCGATCCCACATTCATCAAAAGGAACATTACTGCAGACGAGACGTGGGTTTCTGAGTACGGCACGCAATCTAGACATTAGGCAAGTGAATGGCGTTCACCAAATGAGCCGAGACAAAAAAAACCACGTCGTCAAAAAAGAAGGCAATGCTCACGGTTTTCATGGATTACAACGGTGTAGTGTATCATGAAATTTTGCCAGAAGGCCAGACAGTAAACAAAGAGTATTATTTTGGCGTTATAAGACGTTTGTGTGAAGCAATTCGCTGAAAGAGATCAGAATTGTGGGCAGTAAACTCGTGGATTTTGCAAAATGATAACGCACCGTCGCACAGTGCCATCATTATTCGTAATTTTTTGACGAAAAATGCAACAAATACCATCCAACAGCCACCGAATTCACCTAATTTGGCTCTCTGTGACTTCTTTCTGTTCAATCGAGTTAAAAAAAACACTACGGGGAACGCGTTTCAGCAGCCGAGAGGAAGTAATGGAAAAATCGAAGGAAGCACTGATGGACATATCGAAAACCGAATATAAAAAATGTTTCAAGGATTGAATCAAGCGCTGGCACAAGTGTGTTGCGGTCGATGGGAATTACTTTGAAGGGGACAATAGATTTATGTAGATGAATAAACTTGTATTTTTAATTTGCTGAATAAATTCCTGGAACTTTTAGATCAAGGTGGTATAAGATGAATATCAAGTGCGGGGGATAATATTTATCAATGTGCCTAGTACACAGTCAGGTATGCCAAAGAAAGAGAATGGTGAAAGCTTCAGTAAGACATTTTCGTAACAGCTTATGCGACCAAACAACTATAATGAATTATATCATAGCCATATACATAGATCCAAAGAGCACTCAGGTCGAAATCGCTTTGGCAGTGTGCAATACATAATGTTATTTTTTTCATATTATTTCATTATATTCTGATTTTGATTTTGATTTTGCGGCCCGGGTCAATCCAGGACAGATTTATTAAGCTTATTACAAGCAAACATATACTTAAAACTAACATTTTCACTTAAAAACTAAAGGGTGGGTTAAAGAAAGTTAGGACGAGAGGCATAGGTGGAAATAAGTATGTTCTTGAGGGAGAGTTTCCTGAGATGGTAGTCTAAGAGAGGCAGAACATCGTTAACTTCGCAAAACATCCCAGACATTGGCTCCAGGTGTCCGTAATTCGATCTGTGAAGATTGAGCCGGAAAAGTGGCACAGACCTAAGATTGCGGGGATTGGTGTTAAAAGAAATAATTTGAAGTAAGGAAGGACAATCGATATTACCTGCTAAAATTTGATGAATAAAGAGAATGTCGGCAACATTTCGGCGTATAGAAAGGGGTTGTAAATTTATAAGTTTCAGCCGGTCAGTGTAAGGTGGTAAGTTTTGGCTAATAAGGATTGGAAAACTCCTTAGACTAGCGCTAGATAAAACCAAGGGCAGAGTTGGCTTTTTTTATTATACTATCAATGTGAGAACGGAAATTGAGTTCCTTGTCGCAGATAACACCTAAATCACGCAACTCATTCACTAAGGGAACAGGCAGATTAAAGATTAGATAGCAACGAGGTGAAGTAGGGAGGCGTTTACGGGTATAAGATATAGCCTGACACTTATTGACGTTAAGCTCAAGAAAATTCTTCTGACACCAAGTACAAAACCTGTCTAGATCTTGCTGCAGAAGTAGGCTGTCTGAGGAAGATGATATGTATCTAAATATTTTCATATCATCTGCGTAAACAGATATGTATGAATTTTTAATGATACAAGCAACATCATTAATGGTCAGAATAAATAATAAGGGACCAAGGTGGCTGCCTTCGGGTACACCAGAGGAGGCTTTAATTGGGTCAGAAACCATGGACCTAAATAGAACATAGTAAAGTCGTTCATTTAAATAGGATTGAACCCAAGTTATAAAGTTTATCTGGAAACCAAGAGCCTTTAATTTTAGAAGGATTATATCATGAGCAATTCTATCAAAGGCTTTGCTGAAATCGGTGGCAATCACATCAACTTTATTTCCAGATTCCAGTGCACATAAAGTGCTTGATACGAATTCCGTTAAGTTGGTGGTCGTAGATCTGCCTTTGAAAAATCCGTGCTGGTTTGGGGAAACAATAGATTTACAATGGAAAAGCATTATGTCATAGATAATGCTCTCAAAAAGCTTAGGTATGCAGGACAACTTAGCAATTGGACGATAGTTGGAAATATCGTCTTTTCTACCTTTTTTATGTAGGTGAATAATAAACGACCTTTTCCAGGTTGATGGAAATAATCCCTGGGTGATAGAAAGCTGAAAGAGAGCTGTAAGAGGTTGGGCTAGATGCATTTGACATTTCTTTAAAAATATAGGGGGAAGGTCATCAGGGCCAGCAGAATAATCATCTTTGAGTTTTAGTATTTTATCTCTAACTTGCTTTAAAGTTATAGACACCGATTCCAAAGTTGTTTGTGGGCAGCTGTTTAAGTAGGAAAAGTAAGAATGGTCTGGCTCTTGGGAATGGATGGCGAATGCTTGGCCAAAGAAGATTGCGAAGAGATTTGCAATAATTTGGGGATCGCCCGAGGACCTATCAAGAAAATTTAGGGATGATGGATAGTTATCCGATTTGCTTTTAGTTTTGATGAACTAAAAGAATCTTTTGGGAAATGAGTGTGAGGTCCATTCGGTTTAAATAGTTGTTATAGGGAGTTTGGCAAAGTACAGAGAAATTAATTTGGGCAGACTGGTAGTAGAAGAAATCGGTGTCGGAACGCGATTTTAAGTAAGAATACCAGAGCTTATTTCTCTTGTTACGAAGAGATGGCAGCTCTTTATTATACCACGGTGGTGACGATGAGGGATTCCTTTTGGGTAAAAAAGGCACAGATTGGGAGAGACATTTTAAAATTTCGGTATAAAAGGATGCAAGAGCATCGTAAACCGTAAGGTTAGGGTTATTGTAGAGAAAGTTAAAATTGACCATACTGAGGAGGTTGTTCAGTTTGGCGTAGTTAGCCCTATGAAAATTAAAACTGTAAGAATATTTATAGGAAACGGGATTAAGACCATTGTCATATGTCAGCGTAAGAGAAAGGGGAGGGTGGTAACTATCCAACTTAGAAAGCAGATGTTTACTTTCTAAAACGACGCAGTTATCTGTATCAGTGGCGAAGACTAGGTCGAGTTGTCTGCCGATGTTATTGGTGACACCACTTAATTGATATAGACCAGAGTCAGTTAGGCAGTCAATGAAAAGATTCTCTTTATCAGAGGTAGGATTTGTTGCAGTATAGTAGCACTGATCAGTCTGAGTCCATAGAAGCTTAGGTAGATTAAAATCACCTAAAAAAATAACAACGTCATTGGGATCAGCAGCATTAAAAATGCAGTCGATTGCATCAACAGCTAGCTGGTAACCTTGAATTGGTTGAGAGGGGCGAATATAGCAGCAACAAATATATAGGTTGCGTTTGCAAATAGGAATTCTAGCGCAAACGAATTCGAAGAATGCAGTGGACGATTTTTTAAAGGGTCTAGACTCGAGACGAGAGTGTATAGTTAGAAGTACACCACGGCCAAGTCGAAGTCTTGGGAAAATAATTCATTATTCTTAATATCAGGGGTGAGATTGGTTTCTGTGAGGGCAAAGATGTCGTATGCCAGAATCTGCGAATTAAGATATATAGCAGAAATCTTAGTTCGTAATCCTCTTACGTTTTGATAATACAGGGACAGATATTTGGGAGGCTTCGGCAAAGAATTGAGTGGTGGGTTAGGAGCGATGGTAGTTTTCGAAACTAGACCGTGTTCTCTGGAGGTGTAGTATGCGCTTGGAGCTAACATGAGACGCAAAAGAAGAGAGATCATTAGCCACGTCATCAGGAGTCATATCTAATTTTTCATGAAAACGTATAAAAAGTTGCCGCAGATCATTATGATTAGTGGGGAGGCCTTCTTGCAGAATGGAAACCATTTCGTTATACCGTCGATACAGACAGAGTCAGGCTTGTCATGTAGGTAGGCGAGATATAAGCGAACATTATCATATAATCTGCGGTCTCTTAAACGAGAGAGAACATATCGGCCATCTTCGCCAGAATCGATAAGGTGCTTGGTTAACTTTGCCTTTGGAGGAAGAATGGGGTCTAAAAAAGAAGGTGGTGTGGTATTAGGGTGGGAGTCTAGCTTAGAAAATGGGGAGGGATTTAAAATATGGGAGCGAATAAAGTTGGGGTATACCGTTTTTGTATGAGTGGAATGAGGAGATGTTGGGTTTTGTAAATGACTAGGAGGAGGATCTAGATTGAAAGATACGCGCTTAGGAATTGAGTTGGACGCGGTGGAATAACGTTTAGTATATACGCGATTGGCAGTATGAATTGAAGGAGGAGTGAAGACAGGAAATGTCCCAACTTTAAAACTCCAATTTGCATCAGGAGTTTGTTTGTTAGGAGTTGGGTTTTTTTTTGGAAGAGTTAAGCTTCGGTATAGGATTAGACTTAAAATTAACATTATTCTGTTTTTTAGATTTAGTGGATTTTGAGGTAAAGGTAGTATCCTTGCGATGTTTGTTGTTTCCTCTATTCGGTTTAATTCTTTCCATAGTTAATCCACCCAGATTGATGACGTCGGAAGCAGGGCTGATAAACATCCATTCATATTTTGACGGGATGCTTACCTTGAAGGTGTTGGCGGAGATCTTACGGCAGTTGCTGACATCTATTTTAAATTTAGATTTGAAGAGACTAGTTAGCCCGTTTCGATCGAGGAGAGTACCTCTTATTAAAAAGGCAACTGACTCAGCTTTGTTGAAATTGTTCAATTTTTTTATTCTCGTGTTCCACTCCGAAAGTGTCCATAAGATTCCGAATCTTGAGATTGTGGGTTCAGGAGTTGGTGTAGTAGCATCGATTACCGAAGAGGGTTGTGGTGGAGGAGAAGATGATCCAGGAGTTACTGGTGGTTCCATAATTGCAGATTCAAGCATCTCAATAAGAAGCGAGGTGTTGTATGATGCAGTCAGTAGGGGCTGGGATTCCACCGGTATATCTTCGATTTTACTGAAAGTTATCCGGATGTGATCAGCAATTTCGATTAACAGCGCGCGTGATTCGGTTATCTCGTTGGTTAAATCGCTTATTTGGCACATGATGTTTATGAGCAACTGATCATTATTAGGCGGAGACGGAACGCTGCCTCTGGATGTGCATAATATTTATACTACAAGAAATTATAATTTACATATATCTGCATATATCAATATTTAAGAGATTTAGGAGAATAAATATTTGTACAATAATAATAAGTACAATAGCAATGATTTAAGGATTTGATTTAAGGAACGTGTCCATAGAGAAAACTCTTTATTAAATCCAGAATTGCACATATCCTGGCACAATTTTAGAGCAGTGAAAAAACATTTAAATTAAGCTAATATATTGATATGTTTACATATACACATATCCAGCTAAAAAGTCAAACTTTTATTGGTACAGCTGGGGTATAAGCGGATTATCAGAATATGAACGTTTTGCAAAATTTTCTTGAAAAAATGTATAGTTTTGACTTCTGGCTTACTTTGTTGTAATATTAAAATTCTTGTTGGGTCTTGAGATATATTTTTCAACAGGCTTATTTCTTGTTGAACAGTACCCCTAAGCAATTGCACTTGTCCGATCAATCAATATTTTTCGGAGAAGATGGAGTTTAGTTTGGGAAGATAATAAGGTTTTTTGCACTATATGTTGTCTGAGGAATTTGTTCGCCTTCATGCGCTACCTAAAGCGCGAGCTTTATCTACTTCGCTGAGCATTAGTGGCCTGTCGAAGTTATTCACGCTCAGCTTTGATAGAGTATATGCTTCAGCTCTGTAGAGCGGTTTCCTTTGTTTTACGGGATTGAACTTCATAAAACCTTTGCTGGCTTAGCAAAAAAAGAAACCAAATGTTATTCATCGTTTAATTTGCGATTTACATTTATATATTTTCAGACATAATACCAGAGCCGAGTTTAACAAAGTCCCTATGCAAATGTCTAAGTAGTTCTACAAACTTTTAACAAGCTGTTCCCAGTTCGCTGGTGTGAGTTTCACTCTCTTCTTACAAGGATTATATTGAAAAGGTCACATGACACATAACATATGGTGGGCATATTGTAGGTATCGATCAAGATATTGATTGGGTCAGGTTGTTGCTTTGTAGCAAATAGAGTAAAAAGTCTTAGGATTTCTTCGTCGACTGCTGCGTAAGATTGTCTGTGTTCAAAACTTGTCCTTTTTCCTTAGTAGATTCGAAAACTCTGCGGACCGGAGCATTGGTGTTCATTCGCTCTACATGTTCTTACCATCTCAGGCGCAGTTTTCTGACTAGATCGATGTCGCTGTACAGCTCGTGTAGTTCGTCTTTGAATTCTCCCCTCCAAAGGACCGAATATTGTACGAATAATTTTTCTGTCGAAACGGCTTTCTATAGAGTCCATACTTCAGCGTCATAAAGTAGAACTGGGATGATCAAGGTCTTATATAAAGTCTCATTAGTTGTTCGGGATAAGGCCTTACTACTCAAGTGTCTCCTTAGCCCAAAGAAACATCGATTGGCAAAAATGATTCTTCGTTTTACTTCTACTGAGGTAAAAGTTCGTTATTATCTCGAAATTATAGTTGTCAACTGTGACGTTCCGTCCAATTCACCGATGTTATGTGTCCCTTCTTGATGATATCATATGCTTGGTTCTGACCTCATTTACCGCTAAGACTATTCTGGCAGCTTGCGTTTCAATACTTACGAACGCACAGGGGAAAGCCAACTGAGTTCTGCCAATTAGTGTCTACGCTATTAGTGGTTTTTTTTTTTATAAATGGCGCGCGCACAAAGGATTTATTTACTATTAAGATGTTTGCACATAGCCCGCTCGAAAGGAAGTTAGGGAGGGAAAAAAAGAGAGATACTGATGTGCTTTCGTTTTAAATGATTGCAAGTTATACTGGCTAGGAAATAAAGAGCTCGACAGGGCATTCCATAAGCGAGTTGTTCGGCTTAGGAAAGAATCACGATATTTCAGAATATGTCCGAAGATGGGCTTGAGGGTGAATTAATGAGCATTCATAGCGAGACGGGTATTACGGTTAAAAACATAAAGGGGCGGAATGCTACTGGCAATTTCAGTGGAGCATTGGTGGTGAAAATAGCGATACAACAAGGTGAGATAGGAGATATTACACCGGTGTTCGAGGGTGTCGAATGACTATGAGTTTTATAGCACGATTTTGGATCCTATATAGCAGGTGCAAAGAGGTCTTAGGGGCACCTGACCAGATGTGGGAGTTGTACTCCAGTTTTGGGCGGATAAAAGCCTTATAAATTGAAGCCAGGTCAGAGGGGGTGAAATATTTCTTACATCGCTTGGGGAAACCTAGACATTTCGCAGCATTTTTGGTGACGTCGAATATGTGGTCATTACAACTTGTCATTGACACACATACCGAGAATGGAAAGTTTTTCGGTTTCGACGATGCAAGTGCCATTCATGGATAATGGCTGGGTGTTTAAATTTCGCTTTAACGACAGCAGACAGCATTGTGTTTTGGAAGCATTAAATTCCACTCTGTTGATAGTTCCCCAATTGGTTATGCTGTTAATATCGGAATTTAATGAGCTTAACATACGCTGCCGTTCCCGTTCTACAGCCGAAGAGCAGGGACGTGAGTCTGAAAACGAATATGAACATCAGAGAGTACTGTCGTCGGCAAAGTAATATATTGGGTTAGAAGTGGCAGACAAGAGATCACTGATAAAAGTTAAAAAGAGCGTCGGAGACAGAACGGAGCCCTGGGGCACACCAGCCCTGTTGCACAGACTTTGCATTTGTCATATGCAGCGTGCCACCTTGTCTCCTTTGTTGACATCAAGGTCAGATAGAGGTTAATTCGTCAGTGACCTTAACGGAGCAGCTAGCGTTCATTCTGCACAGACGGACAAGTTTGGCAGGGATGCCAAAATAAATAAAGTTTCTCTCGTAAAAAATCGTAGGTCCTCTTCATTGTGCATAGAGTTGAAGAGACTAGGTACACCATAGACTCTTACGCTGGACAAAGTTTTTGCACTTGTTATTGCAGTAAAAATGTTGTTAAAAAGAAGAAAATATAAGTTATACGCTTTATTTTCATTTGTTGAGCTTTGTCGACCTCATAGCTTGTAATAGCTTATAAAAGCTTTACAGAATTGTAATTTCGAGCAAATTAGTTCGATTAACGTAACGAATACGTTCAGTCACAGAATATGAATAGCAGAAAGGTTTAATGTGTCTCAATAATAAAGTCTCAAATTGTGAAATCGATTGACACAAATACAAAAGACTTCAAACGTCATCTAGATTAGAAATTATTTTAAACGAGTAAAATTAAGTGTAATAAACAAACTACTGGTTAAATTTTAGCTACCTGCACTTAAATCAGTCAGAAGAGAGATTTTCCCTCAAAATAGTACGTAATCTTCTTCAATAAGTCTAGTTTTAAGCTACGTGTCGGAAATAGAACCAGGTAGACAAATAATGGCGTCAAAAGCTTGAAGTGTTGGAGATATTTTTCTGAGGAATAAAGTGATCGAATCTGCTTTCAGGACTAAAGTGTAACAGTAGGAGTTAAGCTGCAGCTTTCACAAAACCAATTAAAGCCCTGCGTACTACAGTTCTTCATCAAAATTTATAGGCTTATTTCTCAACAGGATAATGCCATACTGAGAAAAACATAGCTAACAATTCATTTATATGTATATATATTGTAAATTAAAAACTGGACAATTTTCTAATAAATAAACAACAATATTTATTAAAAATTATTTTATTTATTTATAATGTCCTATTTTTTATATTTATTTAGTATTAAAGTGTTGAACTGGCACCGACTTAAATTCAATTCAATCTGTTCTGCAATTAAACTAAAGAGCATCCAGAATCAATTGAAGACCTGTAAAGTTTTGTATTCACCCCTGGGCTAAAGAAAAAAAGGTTTTTTCGATGTACATACTTACAATTACACGTTGCTCTCTAAACTTCAAGAAAAAATAAACATTGAACTAGAAAAGGGTAACAAACTTTTCAAGAATGAGTTACAAAGTTATATCTCATTAAAATTTAGGTAGTTTTAGCAAGAAATAATTTTAAAAAATGGTTTGACAGTTTTTTTTTTTAAACCAAAATGGTGTGTAGTTATGCATCTCATGATAAAGAGGGCAACCAAAAAGCAATACAAGCTAATTAAGGCCTCTATAGGTACAAACTTTCCAGGTATTGACACTGAATTCTTTTAAATAAATTGAAAATACTTCCCTGTGCTTATAGATGACAGTATTTTCTTTACGAGTAATAAAAATTTCTTTAAAAATGTGCACTAAGTTGATCAAAAGTTATAAACTCTTCCTTATATGTATAATTAATTAAATTTGAAACATAGTTGTCAGTTTTTCCTCTTACTTATTATACATATATTACATTTATTTTAGAGGATATGAGAGTGCTACTCTTGTTTTACCTCGAAAGGCGAAAATAGACCTCTTGGGCCTTGGAAAAACTGTGGGAACACCTCGTGGTGGTATTGTTGCGGATGTTGTAGCAGTTCGAACTTTTGATGAGTTACGTCAATTGCCCGATGACCAAGTAAAAAATAATTACCTATATATAAATATTTGCATATATGGAAGTTTACGATAACATTATTTCTTATTTTGTTTATTATTTATTTAAGGTTAAGGGAAAGATTGTTGTATTTGCACCAGTCTGGGAAAGCTATGGATCAACGGTAGCATATCGAAGTTCTGGTGCAGCAGAAGCATCGAAAAAAGGTGGTATTGCTGCTCTTATACGCTCGGCTACACCTTACTCTATAGCAACACCTCACACTGGGACATTATCTTATGTACAGGGTGTGAGAAAAATACCCGCAGCGTGCATTACTGTTGAAGATGCGGAAATGATACTTAGAATGTATCGTCAAGGTTAGTTTTATACACATATGATAATTATTCTCTAGGAAAATCTAAAATAACAAAATCGACATCAATAATTCATTAAATTTTGAGAACTTGTGTCGTTCCAAATAATTATTCCAAATATTATTCAGCTTCTATTCAGTTGTCGTCGAAGAACATCTTTGATGAGACTTACATCAATAGGGATCCACTATTAGACGATTTAAGGTTGTGCCGTTAAAATCCCTTCTAAAGAGTATTATTTCAAAAAGAAATTAGAATCTCAGATTACTATCCTACGTTAATACGTTTGCTTACATACGAGTATAGTATGTATTATAGGTTTCGGCTCATCATAAACCCACCTTTGGTCTCCAGTAATGATCCTTTTGATGAATGTGGGATCGGATTCAGCCTCGCAAATCATCTCTTTTGTGACGTCAACACGGTCTCTTTTTTGCATGAAATTGAGGTCTTTTGGCACCAACTTTGCTGCTACACGACGGAAACCCAAAGCATTAACCAAAATGTCTTGGAAAGATCCATAGGCAATATTCAAGTCCTCCGCTATCTCTTTGATGGTTAATTTGCGGTTATTGACCAACATTTCTTTTACTCCATCAATGTTTTCGTCGGTTCTGCGTTCATCATCTTCGATTGACTCACAACCACTTTTGAACCGCTCGTGCCACTGGTAAATGACCGTTTTCTTTACAGAATCGGTGCCGAAACACTTTTCCAACATTTCCAATGTTCGCGCACCATTAAATTCGTTTTTTTACGCAACATTTAATACAAGTTCGTTGTTGCAAATTTAAATCTATTTCTAAAATTGTAAAAAATCGCCAACACACACAGAGATATTTGTACTCTTGGCTACGTAACTTTTGCAAATGTCAAGCTATGACGCTAAGATTTAGAGGGAATGTCAACAACAGATTTACCAAAAAAACAGAACTATTCATTGGTACTTGATTTAACCCTGTAAAATGGGCGTTAATCCTACACCAACTAACTAAGTATTTTCCAGATTTTTCCTCAAAAAAAGAATCTTTTTCATTTATGTAAACCAATTTAAAGCTAAAGATCTGTAACCATTGTGAACAATGATTCATGACGCCTTAAACATGACTTCAGGCATACGGTTGGTTGTTTTTGATGAGACGCATCCTATTAGTCCAAAGTTAGTTCGCATTGAATATTCGATTTGAATAGTTTGTGGCTCATGAGCATATATCTTCACAAGGAGTAATCAATCGATGGCTAATAGCTCGTACATTTCACAATAAAATGTTTTCGCTGAATGGAGTCCTTATTAAGTCAATGGCTTCATAGGCAGTATGTGCATGTAACGACATTCTGCTGGAACCACACATTCTCCGAGCCAATGCAGTCTATATTTTTGAAGAAATAATCACTATCCGGTAGCGTGACCATTAACTATAATACAAGCCTTGACCTCAATTTTCAGAAAATATGGACCAATAATGCGCCATCAGCATGAACACACACCACAAACAGCACACTTTTGTGTGTGCAATGCGTGTCTTCTGGATTTGCATGAGGCAAGAAATGGAAATTTTGATTATTTACAACAAATCCATTGGGCGAAAATTAAGATGTGCCACTATTCAGGATTTTTAGATAAAAAATAAACAACCATGTGATCTCGTGGCTTTAGTTTCTGTTCCGTAACGGTTGTATACAAAAATCTTTTCACAAAATTGTTCACATTGCAGTCTGACAAATGTAAAAATTGCGCTGCGATTGACGCAGAGTTGAAAATTATGAATTATACGCCACACTATCACATTTACGCGTTGTTAACTATGGATGTAATATGTATTATAAAGCGAATAAATATTTACCAGAAATATGGTATTCCTGCTATTAACAAAGGTTTTTTTTGGATTAGAGAAGACAATTGATACGAGTATTTCCTGTAAGTAACTGATGTACGAGAAGACAGGATCAACGTTTACAGGGGCAAGCGCCTAGTGAGCTCTGAATATAAAGTTATAAATAAGTGAGCGAAACAAAACACTCCACTCAATCGAAGTGAAATATGATATTTTAGAAATATAGACATTCACATAAGGTAGAGAAACCGTAATTAGAAAAATTAAAAGAAGATTAATTTGCATCTAAACTAAGAGTACGAGTACAGTTTATTTATAGTTCCTTAGTATATATGGAGTTCCTTAGTATTAGTATAGTTCCTTAGTATATATATGTTATGGAGCACTGTTTTTGAGGGTCAATATGAAAACTGGTTGAAGAAGGAAATCAGAAAGAAAAAAAATTGAGTAGAATATAACGTATTTAATTTGAATTTTGATTTTAGTAATATCAACCCTACTTTTTCCGACAGTAGAGGAGCTCTTACATTTTGTGACTGTTCCCAAGATTTAAAAAATGCCCTCAACAATTTCTTTTTTCACAATTAAATAATAATACTACCTTAAGTCAATTTGTTCAGTGTATTTAAAACAAAAATTAATCAATCTTGAAGTATAAAAATTTTTTTTTAATATTTTGAGAACACAATGAACGAATGAAAACTATTTTTTTGTATAACCTCCCTGGGCGACCACCTGCAGATCGCACTCTTCAATCTAGAACAAAAAGTTACACAGATTTTGAAAGAACATGCCAAAATCTAATGAAGTACGTAGCATTTTCTTGAAGTAATAATTTTTACAAAAATGACGTCATAATGAAATAATTTTTCTTTTTATAAACAAATCAGTCAAAAACCGATCAAAAAATCCATAAGTTTTAATCAAACGAAAAAATCTTCGTACTTCACTGGAAAATGCCGCTAGGAGGCTACAGTTTAAATTTGAAGTTGATCGATGGAAAATTGAAAGCCCTAGTTGGTCGGCCGCCTCGAAAAATATTGTTTTGAGAAAAACTCATTTTTGTTTGTTTATCTACCTTCAATCTGCAATGCCTGGGCCATACAATTGGTCTTCCAAATAAATATTCTTCTGTTTCTGATTCTTTCTTTATGAAATTGTTGCTTTACGGGCATTCTTGCGAGCATTCGAAGATCACTCTCAAATAATTACTTCCAACTTGTTACGATTGGTTCGCTCGAAAAGTCTAGTTTATTGGACCGGTGCCGTCACAAATTTTAAAATTTGCATTTGGCCTTACGTCGCTTGGAGTTATGTCACGGCACCTATTGGACCATTTAGAAAAGGTTTCCTCACATAAAGGCATTTGGGTATTATGCTTGAATAGTCATAGAACCATTTAAGACAATAAAATGAGAATGGTACAACAAAATTACAGGGTAGTACCCGTATTGCCTCTTGGTGGTAAACCTCATTTCCATTTGTAGTCTCAAAAACTAAGTACCATTTATCACTATTTTCTACTTTTTTGTAACGCGTCTTATTACATCTTATATTCCTCATTAATCCTGCGCAGCTTGTGGCTGGTGGTTTTGGCATTTGAGAGATGCAATTATTTTTCTGTTGGCCTATTTTTGGCCTTCGAACCTATATTGGTTTTTGAATCAGATTTTCCGAAAATCTTCGCTGAACATAGCAGAACCAGCTGAAACATGTTTGATAAAATGTGTATGCCTTTTTTGTACAATATATTTGTAACATGGACATATGATAGTAAAAGCCTTAGTAGGGTTTGCGATCTAGTTTATTTATGGTTAAAGCCGGTTGAACGCCTGTAGAGTATGACAAGCCTTCAAGTTCAAGCGGCATGTTTCTGTCACAAAATATACGTATTGCAGAGTTTTCGCGCCATTTAAGCCACACAGTATTAATCAAATACGCGACATCGTCATCACAATTGCCTTGGTTGCTAATAAGATAGGTTAAGTAGGTATTTAAATTTTTGCACTTGTCATGATGTCTTCTAAATAAGTGTCAGGGTTAGAGTTTCCGCCTTTTAAAAAATGGCAATGCAGATATTTGGATTTATACGATTGATTCGTAACCAGTTATCTTTTAGCGGCTTTATTCAGTTATGAAGAGTTGCCTGAAGGGCTATCTCATCGCTGCTTATGATAGCGCTATTATGGGCGAATAGAAGGAAGTCGTTTCGGATATGTTAATGTGCTGCTTCAATAGAAAATTTTGCGATATTACTCCAAGTTGAAGTTGGAATCCGCTCTTTATTCCCGCTCTGAACATTTCATTTCTTCATTTTATTGAACACAATCGCATCCAAGATTGGATTTGCCGATATTCCATTTGACAGGTTCAAATCCTTAATATCTTTCTTAACTTAAGTGTCATAAACCTCGTGAGTATAGATTTGTCTGCGTCAGTACGTGTTATTTCACATATTAAGCTGATGTAATTTTGACATGGTTAGTATAATACAAATTTAATGATATGATAACTACAACGGAGGTAGTTGTGTACATACGTTAAAAGTTACTTTAACTAACCCAATTCCAAAATGGGATTATTTCTGATAAATCCAGGCTCTATGTATATTTTATGAATGATCTCTGTATTTTGCAACAGAAGGGACCTATCAGTGTTGCAAAAAGCTAATTAACTATGTTCTGCATCAGCTGTTTGCTTGTTTCTTAAACGTATAGCCATCACTATAATTATTACAGCAGTATATATATATATATAACTGTATACTAATGAATTGTAACGCATCAGGTGGGGGTACGTTTATCATAATGAAAAAGCATAAGTTTGAGCAAATACGAGTATGTATATGTTTTTATTTAATTTTTCCAGGTAAACATATTCGAATCCGACTTGAAATGGAAGACTACAATTTAGAATCCGTCGAGTCGCGAAACACCATTTCCGAATTACAGGGCACCACTTCTCCAAATAAGTAAGTATTCGTTACAGAGTTGTGACATAAGTTTAATTACATTTTAAATATATGTATTTATATACGAGGATGTATTTTTAGATCTGTCGTTATCCTCTCTGGCCATTTAGATAGTTGGGATGTAGGCGTTGGAGCAATGGACGATGGCGGTGGTGCCTTCATTTCTTGGAAAGCCATTAAATTCCTTAAAGAACTTGGTCTTCGACCAAAGAGGACTATTCGTTCAGTTTTGTGGACTGCGGAAGAATTTGGATTGATTGGTGCTCAAGAATATGCAAAGGCGCATAAGGCAAACGAAGTTGAGGAATTCAATTTTTTCATTGAGTCTGATACAGGTACGTTCGACCCTGTAGGATTAGATTTTTCAGGAAACAAAGAAGCGGAATGTATTTTTAGAGAAGTATTGGGGTATGTGGAGCTATTAATATATTGTACGTATGTTTATTAAATTATATGTATATCATATCTATGAAAAGGTTGATGACCCCGTTAAATGCGACTCAATTCGCCAGCCCAGCTGATGGAGGCCCAGATATATCAGTATGGTTAAACCGAGGTTTTCCTGGTGCATCTTTGTTGAATAAAAACGAACGATATTTTTGGTAAGTAATAAAATAAATTTCATGGATGATTAAAACTTAATTGATGTCATATCATATTCATATCGTTAAACATACAAATGTAATTATATGTATATGTATATCTAAAGCAAAGTAAAACCTTATTGCTTATTGATTAGACAACTGCGACATAGCACTGCTATAAGTTAAGAAGAATAGCATTTAGAATTTTGGCATTGTATTATAAGTTTAACATAACATATTTCGTGCTAAGTTAAATGGTGTTAAAATCAACAAAAAAAATCTAGTATTTTACAAGCTCATGGTCTTTTATGAGTGCCACGTCTTAGTTACAGTGCCAAATGTCTTGAATTATATCCTGCTCCATTTATCTGACTTAGGTCCATATCTAAGACAGATTATTAGTTCTCTTTAGAATTTCCTCTGAGAGCTTAAATTCCTTGGCTTAGTTTTATATTTAAATGAAATGTAAAAATGGACGTTGTCATCTTTCGACATGATATGTGTAACACATCAGTTCCTAAGAAGTTACGTTTCTGTTTTTGTACTCGTAAAGGGTCTTTCATTAAGCGCTTCCTATCTTAAAATTTGTGAGATATCGTCGAAATTTTTTATTCGTTTGAAAGACCTATCGATGCCATTATGTATGGAATATAACTTCGTCCAAATGTCCGCGGCGGCTTCTCTGGGTGGCGCGCATCGGAAATGTCCAATTTTCCATGACTCTTGTGCATAAATCAGGTTGAATTTGACCGATGGCATGGGTTATGTTGGCTTTGAGGGCCGCTGTGATTTGTGGCTTATTCGCTTAGACCTGCGACTTCAGAAAACCCCACAAGAAAAAGTCTAACGGATCAAATCGCACGATCTAGGTGGCCAGTTCATATCACCTCCACGTGAGATGACAATGCCCTCGAATCGCTCGCTTCAATGTGGCATGAGCTGTGTAGCACGTAGCGCCGCGCCGTCCTGTTGAAACCACATGTCGTTGGTGTCCATATCACCCAATTCAGGCCAAAAGAAGTTTATAATCATCGGCCTATAGCGCTCGCCGTTGACGGTGATGGCCTGGCCAACGTCATTCTCAAAGAAATATGGACCGATGACGCCGCCAGCCCAAAATCCACGCCAAACCTTGACTTTTTAGGAATGCATTGGACGCTCTTGGATCTCATGTGGATTGGTATCTTTGTCTATGGTCGTTTACCTTCAGCTCCTAGGTCAGTTGAATTTTGTACGGGTGCAGGCCCAAGTCACGATGCAAAATTCGCCAAGTTGTGGTCTGCGAAAGGCCGAGTTCTTGTGAACGCCGCGAAAACGACTGCTTCGGATTCTCCTGCACACTCTCACGGACAGCGGCGATGTTTTCGGCAGATCTTGCATTTCGTCGACGTACGGGTGTTTAATGTGTCCATCCATGGTGATTTGGTAAAACAGACTGAATAACTGACAGCGAGTTTGACAGATGTAGCTTGTAAATATATGTAATTTAAGAAATGAGTAACTATTCATATTCCTAGATAAATAGTGAAATACAGAACACAACAAAATTAAAAATTAAAGAAATTAATTCGATTTTAATGACATTAGGTTTAAAGACAGTTTGAATCAATCCCTTGCATGTATTGAATGTAGGTCTGAAAAATCGTTAAAAAAAACATTTTTATATATAGAATATGGATGGGTATGAATTTAGTTACTTACCTTCTCACTTATTCACTTAGGTGCCGCTACGATCATATTACTAGTAGCATTAGTAGTCAGCAACATAGGGTTTTCGATAGTTATTTTCTGGACGACTGGGTTCGCACATAATATTTTTTCAAGTACGAGTATGATGTTGAAAATGTCGCACGACAACGAGCTGTTTCATTGCACTGAAAGTGCGTCACAGCTTACTGTTAGCAGGATTACTCTATAAGTGCTGTTACTGCATCATATCACATGTATTTTTGAAAACGACAAAAGATATTGAATACGAGTATTGTTTGAAATGTGAGCCCATTTCGAAAATTAGCCATTTCACTTAAAAGGTTAACATAACGAATAAGTTTCGTAGTCCTGATTGGTTTGGCATAACGCCGTCTTCCAGGTTAATAGCTGTTTGTGTTTTATTTTAAGGTAAGTGGAAAATGGAAATAAAGCTTACAAATCTTCCTCAATGAAACGCCTTCTGTAGCATTTACAGCATAGTAGTATAAAATATCCCATTCTCGTTCTTCGTTCAAAATATTAATTACTTGGCCAGCAGACAGGACCTCGGATCTGAAATATCTTTTGCGAAACTCCTTCAAAATTGGGCGATCTCCTAGGAAATGTAAGACGTCCTCTCTCGCTCTCTGATAACAGAAACTGCACAAAATCGGAAGTTCGGGTTGGTGTGAGATGAAATTTAAATTCAAAACTTATTCTGTCAGTTGAATATTGGTTCAAGAGATAAAACTCTAGTAAATACAACCGATATTGAGAAGCTTCAGATTCAGCAGCATATTTTTCGTAAGTAACTACACTAATTTTGTCCAATAAAGCGTCAAACTGTCTTCTTAATGATATGGACTCCTCTGCCGGTGTTAATGAAAATTCGTGTCCGCAGTTAGACGCTAGGTGCCTCCATTCTTGGATGAGGTTTCCGCATGTTGTAAGGATATATGTAAGTACTATCCTGGGTAACTTTTCTTCGTCCATCGCCATCACTTTAACGAAATAGTCGAAATGCATCTTCAAAGTTTCTAAAACCAGTGGTGACGATTATTCTTTGACTTTGGAACACTCACGGTCAAACCACTTTTGTTTGCAAATATTTTTATTTGATGGGCTACTTGGTATTGTTGCTTTTATAATTAGATCAGTGAGGTCTTTCATAATTGGTGAACCAGTCAAAGTGTAAAGTGTACTTAATTGCATATTCAAGTTAAAACGGTATCTTGATCGACTGTTATCCTTCCATATGAGTTTTGGTAATAGCTTAAGTCCCGAGTTACTACATAAATTCAAAGCTTCCTCTATTACCCACGTTATTTCCAAGGCATGTGGTCCGAGAAGATACATAGTCCAACACGAAAAACATGCAGGAGAAGATCTGCGAATCATGTGCATAAATTGTGATTTGAGACCACTATTTAAAGTTGTTTGGAGAAAGATCCAACCAACCATTAAAATCCCCCATAAGCATTAGATCCACTGCGTTTAAAATTTGTAGCTCGTCGTTTAGCTTATCATAGCCACGTTGCCAGTGGCTGCAGTTCGTATATATGGGGACTACGTAAAGGGTCTTCTTTCATGTATTTACTTCCAGGACACATGCTTCATCCAACACTTTAAACTTAACTTCTACGCCAGTTAGGTCTCAACGATATCCAAATAATTGTTCGCCACTACCTCGTCCAAAGATCGCTGATTTAATTGCCGGCTTCCATTTAAGTTCATAACCCAAAAATATATGATTTCATGTAATAGAAAAATATCGAAATCCTTAATATAATTAAAAAACTCTATATATATTAACTTAATTTTTAGTCAATCTACAATCTACAACTAATAATTTTTAAGAACAAAAAAGTTTCATTCTGGTAGACGAGCATATCTCAATTGTTACGTGAGATCCAGCTTGTGTTTGCACCAACAGCATTTTATCGACTTTGTTGTATAAATCCCTTGTGTTTCCAGCCAAATGAATTTCGTCGTTAACCCCACTGACATTGACGTTTGATTTGTTTGACATTTGGCTGGCACACATTGTTTTGTTTTTCGACTTCATTCATAAATTTTTGCTAAGGTTCTATGTCTCCAAAAATACCTTTAATGGCTTGCTCTGCATTTTCCTCGCCACATTTCAAACCTTCGAAAGTGTCCCAGGTAAATATCTTGTCAGCTACAAGGAACTTGTCATCTCTCAGGGTGATTAATACGGTAATAAAAAGCATAAAGTCGATACTCTAGTCAAAGAACGACATAATAATTACAACTCGAGGGACTTAGATAGGTTTTCGTATAATTATAACATTAACATGGGTACGCTATCGACATAATACATATAAGTAAATATTAGGACTGTTCTCGCGAGATTTTTGTAACAATTTGTAAAAGAGAATTTGTTGCTATAGTTTGAGGAGTAGGAATAAATCCTCTCTTAAATCCAAAATCTATCAGGAACACGTTTTTGTAAAATGTGTTTGAAACGTCAAAAGTAACAAGTAAAAACAAAAAAGAAATTGTAAAACAGGAGGAAGATTTTTAGATTGGTTATTATTTCTATTTTATTGATGTAATATTTGTTTAGTGAGTTATATTGTATTAAGCGAACAAATTTTTAAACTTTTACGAATTTGACCGATTTTTTTTTAATTTAATTGATTTGACGTTCTTTACAATTCCTGCCCAAAGAAAAATCTCGTTCTGATATTTTTTAAGATTTGGCAGGGCGGGGAAATGAATTACTCTCTCAAATGCGTTCTCTTTCACAAATTTTTTCTCGCAGGAACAGGTTTTTGTAAAAATTTGCAGTCCTGGAACAGACCTATTATTATTGTACAATACCCTCTTTACAGATATAAAGTCAATGGCACCCTCTAGTTATTTTTTTGTGGTTTAATTGACATACTCGTATTCTAGTCAAACCTCTATTAAAACTCTGAAGATGACCACGCCGTTCTTATTCACTAACAATGTACTGCTTTTGGTTTTAAATTTATTTAGTTTTTCATTTCTTTTTTCATAAAATAACGATAATTTGAGTGGGTTAAATAGAATTTAATAACGAAGAAAAATCCATAACGAGTCTGCATATTTTGTAGTTTATAATATTTATACTAGATTTTCAACCAAGCTATTATTAATGTTGTTCGCAATGATTATTTTGTAGATTGTATTCTTTCGTATTTTTATGAACACGTATGGTTTTTATATTAATTTCAGGTTCCACCATACGGAAGGCGACACAATGCTGGTCGAGGACCCTGATAGCCTAGATCGTTGTGTAGCGTTGTTTGCTGCCACCGCATACATAATTGCTGATCTAAGTGTCGACATACCCAAAGATGTAAATTAAATAGTTTTTGCAATAAATTAATACGTAACTTCAGAGTTTTAAACTCTTTTTTAATAATAAAAAAGTATATAAATAAAAATGTTTAACTAGCCTTTTTGTGAAAGGAATACGAGTATCTTTTAGTGATGATTTAACGATGAGCGTATCTTGAATGTATCGGTGTATGTATAGTAAACGACCTGGACCTGCTAAGGAGATGAAACCTGGTCAAACATTTGCTGTGGACCTGATTAAAAGATGTTTAGTGTGAGAAACTTCGGCGGACAGTTACGGAGATGATGGACAGAATGGCAAATATCTTGTGCATTTAATTCGATATCTTCTAAACGGAGCTCCCAAATGTTCACTTAAAATCAATGGGTTACGAGGGTTAACTGAAAAGTCTCCGACCGCAACGTAAAGATAGCGGCACTCGTCAATAAAAGCTAGTGAATGCTAGTTGTGTATCTTTTGACAGTTACTTACCGAAGTTTCAGTCATTTTGGACGCGCATTTTTAGTTGACAGTCGTTTGAGTGAGTGGTTGTGGGTGTTTTTTGTGAAAATGGAAAAAATTGAGTATCGAGCTGTTATTAAATTCTTGTTTTTGAAAGGCAATACGCCTACGTAAATCAAAACTGTCTTGGACTCCGTGTATGGGGACCCTGCACCATCATTTAGCACAGTGAAATTTTGGGCAGCTGAATTTAAACGTGGCCGTGAGAGCTTGGGAATGTTCAGGACGTCCAAAAACTGCAACGACTGACGATAACATTGCTAAAGTTCACCAAATGGTGTTACACGACCGCCGAATTAAAGTGAGAGAGATAGTAGAGGTTATGAAAATGCCCAAAAACGTGTTTGTCACATATTAAATCAAGATTTAAGCATGAGAAAGCTGTCCGCACGTTTGGTGCCGCGTTTGCTTACATTAGACCAAAAACGTATTCGAATGAACATTTCCAACACTCTGTTGGCGCAGTTTAGGCGCAATAAATCCGAGTTTTGGCGCCGATTAATTACTGTAGATGAAACTTTTCAGACAACCCTCTCACATTGGTTAATTGGATTAATCAGACGGAAGGTACATGGAAATAAGTTGACTACCTGGAAATAAAATGGACGATGATATAAGAGATGGAATGTTTGTATAGAAAGTAGAAAACGTCTTCTTCAGAATTCAAGAACTATGGGATACTTTGTATAGGAATCTGCAACTCAATGCGACGTTCAGGATACGATGTCAGAATCATGCTCTGGGATTTAAATGTAAAAATGTGTGAACAAAGCACAATCGATGAAGGCTTTTAGTTAACAGCATAAGCGCATGAAACACGCATAACAACAAAATGTTTCAAACCGATAGATTTAAAAAAAAGTCGACTCTGAAGTGATAAGACACTGAGTTTTGAATATTTGCGCAGTTATTCAAAGCCGGATATTACGCTTTATACGGTAGCCGCTACTAATGAAAGCATGGGAAGATAAATGCATGTCCAATGGGTGCAAGATGTATGAGCTCTACATGTGTATCCTATTTATACGAAATCTAAATCTCTTTTGGATTACACCCATCGGAAATTACCGTTGTTCCTTCGGCTACGGGAAGCCCACTATGAACCAAATCCTCATAGACTTGAAATATAGTAAAGAATTATGTAAAACAACTAGTGTGCTGAGTGGTTTGGAAATTCCTCTTCCGAATTCTTCCGTACATGCACTGTATTTCGCCAAGTATAATAGATGTGTTTTAATAAGGCGTCTTGAATTTAGTAATGATAGTAACAGATAGTATGAGGGGCCTGCGCCGCGATTGATCCGCAAACTGCTGTGTGTCCCATAACTTGGATTGGTCAAGCAGCGCAATAATCAAGTTCGTAGCGAAGTGCTTGCCTTACCTCCCGGTGGTGGTTCCCGGTAACTGTTTGAGTAAACCCTTACTCATACGGGTTAAAATGAATAGGACATACACGGAAAGTAGCCTTATACTGGCCTACCACGTCATAGGACTCACAACAATTTACGAAAGAGATTAAAATATGTGACAAACTAACTAATGGCCTAGGATAAAAATGAACTTACTGTTGACGATCTTAGCAAACGTCGACAACGGTCTTCGGATTTGCACGTTAAATATTCGGACCCTTAACAGGACACGTGGATCTGATCAATTGGCAGAGGTTCTTGACTGCTATAACCCAGATATCACCTCCAACCAGGAAGTGCGATGGGATGGGCCGGATATAAGGATGAAAAACTGTGATATACTACGGTATTGTGGATGTGGATTTGCTATATCCGACAGACTTAGGCATGAATTTTGCAGCTGCCGACACGAGAGCGAGCGTCTTCTGACAATTCGCATCAAGGCTAAATCGATTTCCCTAGAAGAAAAAAAGAGCGCGATCGAAAATGTTGAGAAGTTGTACTCCGGGAATAACATACGGATATTTTACCAACAGGTATAAAGATTCGTACGGAAGCATGTAGAGATGAAGAAGGAAACCTTGCAGTGGAGTCACAACGGCACTGAGATTATGGAAAAACTTTTTCTTCAGACTATACAACGGCGAAGAAGCCCAACATTCCGCCGTCAGGCAGAATAGACCATGTCCTCCTGACCAGAATGAAGTAAGGATAGCAATGTAGCAGCTAAAATCCAAAAATCGGCTGGACCTGACGGCTTACCAGCCAAGGTATTCAAATCTACCGCAAATGACTTTATGGAAAGCATGCACCATCTCATTTCTTAGATCTGGTCAGAAGAGCGCATGGCTGATGAATGGAATCTCAGCATCGTATACCAAATTCACAAAAAAGGAGACCCTCTCAACTGCACCAACTATAGAGGTACAAGTCTCCTCAACATCGGATACTGCCATATTGTAAGAACGTCTGAAATCCTTCGCCAACAAACTGGCTGGTGCGGTTTCAGACCAGGAAAGCCACAATGGACCAAATCTTCACACTCCGGAAAATCCTGAAAAAAAACTCAAGAAGCCCAAATCCATACCCATTGATTTTAAGGCCGCATATGACAGCATTTATAGAGACGAGATGTCATGTCTAGTTCTGGCATCCCCGCGAGTTGTCTGTGCAGAATGACGATTGAGAACGCTCGCTGATCTGTCAGGTTGGTAACAATCGCGACTTTTGATGTGCATAACTCACAAGTTAACACTGGAGGCACAATCTTTCAAAAGTCGTGCAACTACTAGCGAACGCCCGATTATATCGACATAATAGGGAGAACACAGCGGGCTGTCACCGGTGCGTTGTCTAATATTGAAACGGAAGCTGCCAAAATGGGTTTAGCTGTGAATGGGGGCAAAATCAAGTTTATGCTGTTAACAAGAGAGGACAGACAACTACAAGGTCGACCTGCTATCCACTCTAGGCTCACGCTAATTTTTCGTACAGCGACCACACAGTTAGAGAAAAGATTCCATATGACAATACGGGAAAGCCAATTGGAGCTTCTTTAGGAATTTTAACTGGTCGTTATATTTCTCAATAACGACGTGGATATATGTATATTCACATACACTATTCTCTTTGGAATGATATCCTTTATTCCTCATCGGATGAAGAATATCAAACCAAAAGATAAGATGTGGTACGACTTGAGCTTAAAAGTGGCTGTCAGGGTTAGAGAAACGTTTTTTCGCTCCCTCAAGACTAACCCGACAGAGGGAGATCGAAAAAAGTTTAAACGAGCCAGAAATGACTGCAACGCCTTTCTTAAGCGTGTAAAATTTCAATACCGCCAAAAACTGACGCAAAAAATATTACAATTCCCCAAGGTAAAAAAATTGTTGGCCGTTCGTCAAAAACATTAGAAATTCCGTCTCCCAACGCGCATTTACAATGACATTCCAGTTGTCAGCTCTTTGGACATAGACTAACTATACCTAGATATCAAACTTTCCAGATATTGGAAAATCAAAACCGGTTTTGTACTGATCGTCCCTATCCGTGTGAACCTGTCCGTGAATACGTGAGAATTGTCAACAATGTCAAAATTCGAAAAGTTTTACGAGTGACGTCACCCATATAAAAATGACGCGGTGAATTTCGATTTTGACATTTCTCATATTTACAAATCTAATTTCGTGTAAGTTGCAAAAAAAATTTATGTTGAACAATAATTTTGTTTATTATATTTTCTAGGACAACAAAAGAAGAAAAATTTATACATTTGGAGCAAGAAGAAAACATTTTCAACAGAATACTGCGGCCACGAACAGATTGCCTTAGATTGGAGGTGGCAAAAGCAGTTGGAAAAGTTTGTTTACATTTTCTTGTGAGTAACTACAAACATTTTAATTTCAAAATAATTTAATTTACTTCTTTTTTACAGTAAGAACAATGAATCTAAATGCACCATTCAAGAGCTTTAAGAAATGTGGATGAGTGATCTAACTAATTACATGTAAGTAAAAAGAATACATTTTCGTATAGCTATACATATAATGCCTTTTTCCTTGCAGATCCAACATTTGAAGTGCAATGGTTTCAAGAAAAGAGTTCCCAGTGTGGAACCATCGTGAGCTGATCAAATAAATGTGAGTAAAAAGAATACATTGTCGTATAGCTATACATATAATGCCTTTTTCCTTGCAGATCCAACATTTGAAGTGCAATGGTTTCAAGAAAAGCTTTCCCAGTGTGGAACCATCGTGAGCTGATCAAATAAACTTAAAGCATTTTTTCGATTTTTGTTTTGTTTTGCTTTGTTTATCCAATAAATACAATAAATTTAAAGAAATTGTTTTTTCTTTCTTGGATTTGCTGCTTCTTCAATAAATTATTGACATTTGTTCATTTCACCACGGTGTGGGTAAGTTTTTCGCTTCACCATGAATGTTTTCATCAGGAGAGCATGTTCCGAAAAAATGTAAATTACAATTCTTGAATAAATTGGATTATTAGATTAAATGGAAAATATTGTATTACCTTTTCTTATGAAGTAATAAATAATAATTAATGATTATTTTGACTGTTTTTATTTGTAAAAATAGAACAATAAATAGAAAATTAGTGCTTTATAGGTCCATTTAGTACGACAGCGAATTGACCAATTATTTTTTGAAAAAATATGGATGTGACTGGACAATTTAGCTCATATTTAATGCTTTTGTATTACTAATTCCATTACTAACGCAACATTTCCATATACTTTGCTCAATTTTTGCATCAAAAAATTTCCGAGAAGAAGAAAATCGATGTAAACACAACGCTGTACGTTTCACAAATATCACGTTGTAATTCTAAAATTTGGCTGGAGTTTCGTGAATGTCAACGACATCAAATCGGAGTATAAATCTTATACCGTTAGAAAGAAACCTTTCGTCAGCGAAGCAAATAAAAAAAAAACAAAAGGACTTTGCTAATAAATAAAAAAACAAAGGATTTGTCTTCTAGGATTTCTTCAGAAGAGTCAAAATTTTGCATTTATGAATCAAATAGGCCTTCGAAAGCATGAAGACAACCAAATGAAACTTACAGTCCAAATACACAAGGCAAAAAGTAAAGCACGGAAATGGTGGTTGTGTAATATGGAGCTAAATATCCACTGTTGAGATCGGTAATTTAGTCACAGTAATTCAGAAAAAGAAGTATACTAAAATATTTAGAGCGAAAATTTGCTTCAAAGGACACAAACAATGCTTATTGCGAAACATTTTTTACTCCCAACAGGACAACGATTTCAAGAATAAGTCCATATCCACATAAAGTCCCTCACTTGCTAGTAACGCCACCACATAGCCCCGATCTTAACCCGTTCTCTTTGGAACGCCTTTGGAATCATTAAATGATGAGGTTACGAAAACATGTCATCACATCGAAGCCTCAGTTAAAAATTTTAATTTTTAGCGGAATGGCAAGAAATAATATGTGAATATATGGAAAAGTTGACGCATTCTATGCCAGACCGGCTTAAAGATGTTAACAGCATTAAAGAATACTCAACAAAGTAGTAGCAAAATCTGTTGAAAACAATTATAAACAAAAATTCCCTTCGACAAAACCAAATTAAGTTGGGATATCATTTCACATTGTTTGTTAAATTCTGGAAATTATTTTTAAAAAATAAACAATTAAAATACCACCGCTTTTGTACTTTATAATGTGTGAAAAAAAAGATTCTCGAAATATTTTGGAAAAGCTTTAAATTCAAATAGAAAAACAAATATTTTCCTTAAAAAACTAAAAAATTATCAAAAATGTTAATTGTACTTATTAGTATTATTACTTAACACATTCAAACTAAAAGAACAGCAAGGAAATTGATTTTAAAAGTTGCCATTAATTAATAATCCTTTTCATTGATGTCCAGAGTACAGAGTTTGTGCCTAAACATAAAAAATGCTTATGCAATTGACTCTCAATACAAGCTTAAGCTTGATTTCAGAATTGTAATAGTTTCAATTCATTTATATCTTCAAATGAAACTTTCAAAATATAATCCTTAGGTCATTTTTTAATTTTATTCTAAAACGATCCCCTTTTTGTTCAATTGAAACAAAAAAAAGGGTTTTTTTTAAATATATTCTATTATCTTCACTTTTTCACCACGTTGAATTAAATATTCACCAGCGAAAAATATTTTTCCTTTTATTTTTGCCTTTATTATATATACTTAGCGAACATTACGTGAAATTTGTTGTCATTTTAGCCATTCTGACAGGTTATAGAGATTGAGAATGTGTTGGTGATTCACTTACAGTGTGTCTGTGCGAAAGTTAAACGTTTGCAAAAGTATTAGTAGAGTTTGATATCTAGGTATAGTTAGTCTATGTCTTTGGACAAGGCAAATCTTCTTGCTGCACATTTTGTGGAGAGCTCAACACTCCCAGATTGTGCCTACACTTGATTGCGTCGAATCTTCAATGGGACGAATCCACTTTCGCACTCGTGTAGTAGCAAGAGTACTTAAAGATTTTAATATAAACAAATCCGCTGGTCCAGATGGTGTATCTCCCCTTCTTTTGAAGAGGTGTTCTTCCACGCTGGCAAAACCAATCAATAGGAATCCTTCCGAGGAGATGGAAAACAGCATTTGTCCAGTCAGTCCCTAGAAAATGGCAAATCTTCTCTCTCCTCCTACAGACCCATTGCACTTACGCCCCTTCTTTTTAAGGTCATGGTCAACTTTGATAATTCATTAACTTATGAAATATCTCGAAACACGAAAACTTCTCAATGACAGCAGTTTTCGAGGCAATAGGTCCACTGGTGATTTGATGGCACGTCTCACCGAAACGTGGAAACAAAGCGTACATCAATCTGGCGAAAGTAAGATAGTTGCACTTGATATTTCTAAGGCATTTGACAGAATCTGGCATCTGGCTCTTTTGTCGAAAATGCGTACATTTGGAATCTACGACTATAAGTTACCTTTCGGAACGTTCAATTCAAGTTGTCTTGGATGGTTTCAAGTCTGATATTCACAAAATAAATGCAGGCGTGTTCCAGGGCTCCGACACTCTTTTTAATTTTCATCAATGATCTCTTATCTCCTACTTCTAACCTAATATATTCCTTTGCTGATGACAGTATTCTCTGCTTTTCATATTCATCCCTGGACTAACGTCCCTGCTCATGTATGTTAAGCTCATTAAATTCCGATATTAACACTATTACCAATTGGGGAACTATCAACAGAGTGGAATTTAATGCATCCAAAACACAATGCTGTCTGTGTGCTGTCGATAAAGCGAATTTTACATACACAACCATTATCCATGAATGGCACTTGCATCGTCGAAACCAAAAAATTTTCCATCCTCGGTATGTGTGTCAATGACAAGTAACGTAGGAGTGACCACATATTCGATGTCTCACAAAAATGCTGCGAAATGAGTAGGTTTTCTCACACGATGTAAGAAATATTTCACCCCGCTGATCTGGCCTCAATATATAAGGCCAATTCGCACATCTAGTCAGGTGCTCCTAAAACATCTCTGCACCTGCACCGTTCTATAAAACTCATAGGCGATACTAATATCAGTCAGTCAATTAACACCTTCGAACACCGATGTAATGTCTCCAGTGTCACTTTGTTTTATCGGTATATCCACGACCAGTGCTCCATTCGCCAGCAGCATTCCGCCCCTTCAAACCTTCAACTGTAACACCCAGTATACCGTCATGCCCAGGGGTATACTCTAAAATATAGTGATTCGTTCCTAAGCCGTACAACTCGCTTATGGAATGTCCTGCCGAGCTCTTTATTTCCTAGTCATTGTAACATTCAGACATTTAAATCCAACGTATATCGGTACTTCTCTTTCTTTCCTCCCTAATTTTGCTTCTCTCGCGCTGTGTACAAATACTAATAAATAACGCTTTCAGCGCGCGCTAATTTAAAACAAAAAAAGCCGATGAATACTCGTATATCTTCGGTTGTTTCGAAAGAAAAATCCTTCGAAAAATATTCGGTTCCGTTCGCGTTGAAGGACGAACTATACGATCTGTACAGCGACATCGGCCTAGTCAGAAAACTGCGCATCAGTCGCCTGAGATGACTACGACATGTAGAGCGAATGGACACCAATGCCCCGGCTCGCAGAGTCTTCGAATCTAACCCGGAGGGACAACGCAGTATAGGAAGACTTCACCTTAGGTGGCGTGCACAAGTAGAAGGGGTTCTCAACCGATTTGGAGTGCGCAACTGGAGGCAGTTAGCTAAACTGGACTAAAACTGGAGAGGCTTGTTAATTGAGACCCAGATTCACCACGAATCTTTTAAACGAGACTTAACACACGCAGTCGACAGAAAAATCATCGATTGCTTATACAATAGTTTGGGGCCAAACCAAGGAATATCTATTATTATAAATATATTATATAATATATATATATTATATATATATTATATAATAATACGTAACACTCGTCCAACACTTATCTTTTTGTGGCCTTGATCCGTACCATGGCGTTCGCATACCATGCTACTGTAAATAGAATCTTGTACGTTATACGGAGACTGATTCATCTGTAGTTAGCGAAGCTAAGAGGGTTTTCTTTCTTGAGAATCAAGCACACGATAAGATAAGATTCCATTCAGCAGGCATCCTTTCAATTGACCATATTTTACAGATGAGTTCGTGTATGTTCTTTGCCAACTTAATCCCCGCTGCTGTAAACAATCCGGTAGCCGTCTTCCTCTGCTAATATGTCTTAATGTTAGATATTGCCATCCTGATCCCTAAATGGTCTGGTGGACGAAGTTGCTGTTGGTCATCTTCGCTGTTAAAGAGTATTTATTTATTTATTTATTTATTAATTCACAAAAATTCTTGTACATGTAAGGTTGAATCTTTTAAAATTGTGCAATCTAGGCAAAAATACATTACAAAACTAAATAAAAAGAAAATAATATTATAAATAGTAATCACTATAAGAAATAGGGGATGTAGGAACGAAAAAGATGCGAAAGAAAGAGTAATATGAGGGAGGAAATCGAGTAGAAGAGTTTGTATAAAAGTCGGGTATACACCATCAGAGCCAACATCGTTTGATTTGATCTTTAAGATTGTTTGACCTACACATACTATATATCATCAAGTCGAAGGAGGCAGAGATGTTCCGTTGAATACAAGTATTGTGGTTGCTTTGAACAAACTATTTAGTAAATTAAGGTCGATATTGTTGGGAAGTGCATCTTTTACAGACTTAAGCCCGATATCGCGAATATTACTCTAGAATTTGGAACTCGAGTCCCTCGGGTTGAATTTATCTTGATAAAAGATCTTTTTGTTTGATCGTATTAGAAGAGTTACCGTGTTTCGTGCAAACGCATATTCTTTATAAATAGCTGAGCATTTATATCTTCTCCATCTGGAGTAAAGGAGATTGCGTTTTTCTGTAAGGCTGAAAACTTCCGAAGTTAACCATGGAATGTTGGCCCTATTAGTTTTGCTGCTGTGTTTCAAGGGTACATGTTTATGAAATAAAAATAAGATACAGTTTTGAATATATTCCATATGAATATTGGCATTGCTTGTTGTATATATCGGCGACCAGTCCAGATTTCGGATATCTTTTAACAGTGCTTCTAAACTGATTTTGGAAAAATTGTATGATTTTATTGGATTTTCTTTTGCACAAGAAGGAAAAGCGTTAATTGTAAGGAAAATTATGTCGGTCCAGTTTGCTGAATTGACGTTTCTGGTGTCTAATATGACCACGGCACACTAATCGTTTGTTCCCAATCGCTATTGGTGTCCCTCGCTTGCTATATCAATTACTGTTTTGTTTGCGCCTACTGAGGAGCGGGATTTTCGGAACCCAGACTGGTATTTTGACAGTGCACTGCTTTCTTCTGCTATTGCTATCAGTATGTTATAAATGACGTTTTCTACAATTTTTCCTATGCTATCGAGAAGGCAAACGGGACGATACGGCGAGGAAACTTATGGAAGTTTATTTCCTTTGGGGAGGAGCACTAAACGCTGTAGTTTCCAGAGATCTAGGAATGTCCCCTCTTTAAGACAGCTGTAAATTCCTTCCATTGTATAAAGACGTCTGGGGTCGATTTAATTGCTGATTTAAGGACCCTATTTGGTGTTTTTCTATCGACAAAATTTTTGCATATCAGCAGCAATTCATTTTCTGTAACAGGTGGGATCTCTTTATCTGCAATTTCTATGACTTCGCGAAAACGGTTCGGTAGTTGTTCTGGAAAGAGTAGCTTAATAATATTTTTCAGGATTGTTGGGCATGTTAGTTGTCTTTTGTTCCTTGTCATCACGATCTTGTAGGCGGTTCCCCAAGGGTTTATATCGGCTTCGTCCATCAGTTTTTTTCAAACTCCTGTTTCCTGTCCTTAATGGCCCCTTTTAAGTATCTCCTCGCTTGCTTAAAGATAACCAGATTGTGATTAAAATCCATGTTTCCCCTTGAGCGTTGGGCCTTTCATTCCGCCCTCAGACAGATAGTTCTTAGGTATTTTATTTTGTTGTTCACCAATAGAAGGGTGAGCCGAATGGGCTGGGCTTTCTTCTTGGCATAGAAGCATCAGATGCAGAAATTAATAGGGCCAATAACTGGAGCACTACGTTATGCGCGTTCCCGGGTCTCAGTTGGTAACTACTAATGATCTCCTCAAACGTTGCTCTATCCAAGGTTGTGTCTTTGCACTTTGAACCAGTCATTTTGGGGAGGTTTCCGCGTTTCTTTTTTAGGAGTTCGAAAATCAGAGTCTGATGGTCACTTTGTGTGTAGTCTTCGCTGACCCACCATTTTGTGTAAAGTGCTAGAAAGCTTTTGACAAAGATTATGTCTATTATAGGGCCCAGGGCCCGAATTTTTCGAGAACTATATCCAGTGTTGCATATGTTTCTAGTAAGCCTCATCCTCTTGCATCCGTTGTCCTACTGCTCCATTTTGTTGCCCACTCGCTAAAATCTCTCCCTATTACTACTAGATCGCTTTTGTAATGACATGCTATGGTACAAAATTTAAGGCACTTGTAGCACTTGGTAGGAGTCTTTCATTAGAGCTGGTATAGCTTTTTTAGCGACTCACCGATATCCTCTATTGTCACGGTAGTCAGAGGTGGTGCCCGTAAGATATGTTTCCCAACTGTGTCACCAAAGATGATCACATTTCCAAACTGGACGTAAAAATCACCAAAGATTTTGTGCAAAGTCTGATCAAAGAGTTTATAGAAGCTGTCTTTGTCAAAGTTGACGTTCTCCTCTATGGAAGCAAAATCGCACATTATTCTTTGTTCGTATATTTAGCCTGCGGATTGTAATCAGGCATTCGCTTAGATATTTGAGGCTCTAGATTTATTGCCAAAGTGTTAATTTGATGGCAAATCCGCATCCAAATAGGCGGTGTTTCTGCTTTTTGTAGCACTTCTTTTTCTGAGGTCCTTAACAATATGTAAGTCCATCCATATCCGACGTTTTTCATTGCCCCACAACATATCGTATATCATACATATAATTAATTTTGAACTACAGGTCACTTTAATATAAATTTCGATTTCCCGATCACTTCAATTGTACAAAATGTTGAAATTGGAGTGGTCTAACACTAGAATAGGAAGTTTGACCCACCGTTAGGAATGTATTATGAAAATAGAGGTACCGAACAACTGAGTGTCCTAGTCACAATTGAAGTATAGCATTGTCAAATCACTTAAAATCCAGAGAAAAATCCAAAGAAATATAACGGTTATTCATAAAAACCTAATAACATATAGATTTGCATCTGCGAAATAATAATGTCGAAATATAGAAATCGGAATCGACAGAAATACTCGGATGAGATGTTTGATTTCATTTTTTACAATGTAAAAAAGTTTATTTATAATAAGTAAAGAGGCTTTTTTTCATAAATACAAAAATCTTAATTTAATTCTTAATTTAGTGTTTTTTTTTTTTCTGTTTCATGAGTTTTTGGCACAAAGTGGGTTTGGTATAGTTATTCGATAAAGTTTGTTTGAGATTAACATTATTATGGCACATTAAAATCTAGTAATAAAGAGTATTAAATCAGTCACTCAAATCTATTTCTAGTTCCTGCTAAACACTCAATAGCGATCACTGTTCGTTCTAACAGGTTCAAAAGTCTTTTTTCCCGCTCCTCCATTCGTTTAAACATTTCTTCATCACGTCGTTCTCTTCGTTTTAAGTACTCTATTAATTCATAATTGGTGCTATCGCCATCCGTAGAGGTTGATGTTTTTCGTTTGCTTTTCGACGATCTGCTGGAACTTTCCGAAATGTTGTCAGTATCAACTATAACATCAGGATGTAATAGAGTTGGGTCTATGTTGTGGGGATAGAAATTATGAGTCCTGTAAGCAAAGGAAAACAAGTTGTTTATTATTTTAGAAATTTAGAAATGAATTTTTTAACAAAATACTCTCTTTTTTATGAAATCGTAAGGACAATATGGAAAATACATTCCAAAAATTAGAAAATGTTACATACGGGTATGTAGTACATATGCATGTCAAGTAAACAAATTGTGTTGGTATAATTCTGGTGTTTTAGCATCTAATACATATCTATTGTATGTATGCACAAGAATTATTTTGTAATCCTGAAGAGCATTTCTACAATACAGTGAAATTACTTAATTTACACATTCATATAAGCTTAAAGTCTGTTACAGTTACGTGACTTTTTTGTCAGCTCCTGATATTTATAAAGTCATTGCAATTTTTAAAATAGTGACGTCCTCACAATCGAACGGATTAAAGGCTGAGACAATCCTGGACAGCCTTAGTAAGCTTGATACCAGGGCCGGACCTTGGATTGGAGCAAGTGGAGCAGCCACATCGGGTGCAAGATTATATAGATTCGTTAAATAGTGCTTTGCAAACATCGTTTTTAAATACATTCCAAAATTAACAGAAAATATTTTTCCCACTAGCCTAGTCGCAACGCGGCAACACTTCATAGTTTACATCCTCATAATAATAATACACACACCAAATGTACACTGATACCTATCATCAGCTTACAACCTTTTCTAGTGCCTGTGTCTGTACTCTGTACGCAACTTCAACAGCATAGTAACGCAGTTGCAGTTCATCCAAAAAAATACCCTCTTTCATCGAACCACTAACTTAATATTCACGACTTTTTTGTTGTATATGCTTCTGGAGCAGTTGTATCATGCCGCTCCATACGTCCTAAATTATGGCCAAATTGAAATGATCAAGTTATTTAATTATTAGTGGAGCAGGGTCCTGTTCAAGTAGAAAATTTTGATTTCCCTATAATTAAAAGCAGGAAGTTTAGTACCCGTTTTTACCAAAGAGGTTTAAAAGATGGTGAGAAAACATCAAGGACATGGTTAGTTTACTCGAAATCTTCTGCTGTCTCTTATTTTCGCAAGCGAAAAAGAGTGTCGTTTTGTCCAGCACAGGCTATAATGACTGGAGTCACTTGTCAAGGGCTATTCAAGAGCATAAGACAAGTCTCTTACCCCAAAATAGTAGTTGGTGGTGATCTGAATAGTAACCTCTTAGCAGAGAGTTCTCTTGTCCTGGGGATGAGAGCACTTAATTTGTTCCCGGTCAATATGACATCCCCCACTCATTTTTCTTCTGAATCTAGTACACTATTAGACGTTTTCTTTGTTAGTGACATCAAATTTATATTATTACATGATCAGTTGTCAGCACTTGCATTCTCTAGACACGATTTATTATATCTAACCTTCGAATTTTTAATGATTCTGTCTGTAACAACTTATGAATAAAGAGATTTTGACCACATTAACTACCTAAGTTTGGAGCACAGCGCACGAAATGTCGAATGGGAGCGTGTTACATGTATGTCCTGCCCTTGTGGTCAAGTTGAGTTCCTAACTCGGAATATTAACACACTTTTTAATAATCATGTTCCTATTAAAGTTAAAGTGATTAAACATGACCAATGTCCCTGGTTTTCAAACGAAGTTCATATGCTCATGTTACAACGTAATCGTGCCTACAGCGTGTGGAAACGTTTTCGAATAGTCGCCCATCTACGTCTTTACCGTACACTACGCAATCAGGTGGTTTCCAAAATTCGTGCTGCAAAAAAGCAAATGTATGGTAATACATTAAACCCAGCTATGAGAAGTCGACAACTTTGGAAAAATCTACGAGATATTGGAATTGGAAAGCGTAACACAGGTCCTGACACCAATATCGATGTAAACGCACTCAATCACACCTTTGTAACGCTTCCTTTTCCAGTTCTGAATCAAGTCTCTCAAAGCACTTCCGAATACCAAAATGGTCCGCAGAACCCAAACGAACGGATGTTCGAGTTCTTTGGGTTTGATAGCGCAGACGTGGTGGCAAGCGTTTTACTCGTATCTATAAAATCGACTGCGGTCGGTATTGATGTAATACACCCAGTTTTTGCTAAGGCCAGTCTACCCTTTCTTACACACATTTTCAATACCATCTTAACAACTAATGTTATTCCTATACAATGGAAGCTGGCGAAAGTCCTACCGATTCAAAAGAGCGCTAATAGCCATGATTATAGACCTATTTCCATTCTACCATATTTCTCGAAAGTGTTTGAACGAATCATGCAAAAGCTAATAAATACCCATATCCGTTCATGCAATCTTTTATCTACAATGCAATCCGGTTTCCGCCAATACCACAGTTGCACAACCGCAGTTATCAATGTTGTAGAGGATATAAGGAAGACGATAGATGATGACCAAGTAACTTTTTTAGTTCTTCTAGATTTCTCAAAAGCATTCGACACCGTGGATCACGACAATTTGTGTAACAAACTAGCATACTGTTTCCAATTTTCCACATCGGCCACTCGATTAGTGTCTTCCTACCTTCGGCTCATAAAAAAAAAAAAATCTATTTCTATTGGTCATATGCTACCTGAATTTCTTCCAACAACTAGAGGAATGAATGTTTTCCTAAAATTCATTTAAACGCTATTTAACAGGACACTATCTTGGGATACGCATATTAATGCGGCAGTAGTCAAAGTTTATGATATACTGCGCCTGTTATGGGCCTCTCTATAACATCTCCTTCGACCACGTTTTAGATCACTCATATTGTTATTCAATGTAATTCAAACACATCAACCCTTTATTTAATATTTAATAGCTATTTATTTAATAGACTACGTTTTGGTTCATCTAATATATCCCAACAGCTTGTCCATCCGCGGTATCATTATCTTACTTCGGAGCGCCAGTTCCTCATCAACGTTATCCGTCTTTGGAACTTCCTTCCACGGCATTTAAGAAGGTCAGGTACCATTGCGCAATTTCGGAATTAGTTACAGTCTTATTTCCACACAATCTCTGACTAACATTTTATTGTATTAATGCTTACGCGTATTAATGCTTGCTTGAGAAAAGGGGGATGTATATTGTATATTTCATATTACGTGTTCGTTGTTTTTTTTTTTTAAAAACTCTAACTATTGAAAAAACTCTAATTATTGAATTTAACGCTAACATGTTATGTAGCTTTTCCGCTTTTCTTAATAAATTATATTTAAGCCTTGCACTAGTTTATAAGATTATTGTTATCTTAATATGTAAGCTTTCAATGAATAAATAAATGAAACGAAAATAAATAAAATGAAAACTTTTCGGACTTGGAGAGATTTAGATTTAGGTTTGCAAAAGGGCATCCTTGATGCTGTTCAATGTTCTTTTGACGCAGTGGCATTTTTTTTGACATGGTTGAGAGTTTATTTGTTTTTTTCTCTAGCTCTGTAAGCAGATGGTCGGTTCTGAAAAAACATCTTATAAGTTTGACACTAAGACCCCTATGTATGAGCAGATGGGAGAGCAGAATAGATGCGATCAGCCCATTATACGAGTACCTATACTTAAGAGAAATTTATGAAGCCCTTGTTGAACTATCACAAACTGACGACTCTAAATCCAAAAATATGGCCCAGTCCCTTGGCGGAACGGTGACTGATTTTAGATTTACGAGTATTTGCTGTGCTGTAATTTAGCACACAATTTCAGATATGATTAATATTGCTAGCAAGTTCCTTCAACAACGGAATATGTTCCTCAAGCTGGCAGTTGAGATTTTGTGTTCAACAAAACAATTTCTCATAGGATTGAGAAATTGAGAAATGATGAAAAATTCTCCCTGTTTTTAGAGGAAGCTAGGATCATAGCTGTTGATCTGGAAGTTCCTTGCACTTTTCCAGGTATCGCAGTCTTGCGATCCCGAAAAAGGGCAACTCGGTTTTCCTACGAAGGAAGAGATGAGACCATTATTAGAACCGCAAGAAAGAATTAAGGTAGAATTTTATTTTAAAGTTTTAGATCTTAGATCAAGCCATTTCATAAATTTCTGAAAGATTTGAGCAGATAAAAGTGCACAATGGATTATACATATAATGTGTATATATAAGTGGCTCGGAATTTTAGAGAGAAATCATTATGTTGTCAATTTTGATTAATGAAAATAATTCCGCGATAGACTTTATTTTTAACTTTATTCATAACAGAAATAACATATGAAGACTCTTTTTCCAAATACTGTTATAGGCCTAAGAATAGTTTTAAATTTACCAGTTACTATAGCATCAGGAGAACGCTCATTTTCCAAACTTAAGATTATAAAAAAATTCTTACGTTCTTGAATGTTCCAGGAACGATTGGTATCTTTGGAAATGGTTGCCAATTGAAAAAGAAACTATGTGGGAGCTTGATAGTAATTTTCTAGTGGAAGGTTTTGCCAAAATAATATCCCGTAAGATCATTATCAAGGCACCATAAGGCAACACTCTTTTTAATTTTAAACTTGCTTGCCTATCGAAATACCTAACTTTAGTTCTTTAGTTTATATTTTTTTGTGACTTCTTAAAAGAAACCTTATTCTTGTAAAATGTACGTAATTTAATTATAGCTTTAAAATTTGTCATCTTTTTTCTTTTACTGGGCAATAACTTTTTACCAAAAAAAAACACGCAAGTGCAATAATATGTAGGTATCGGGGTGAAGCTGTGGTTGTATATATAAATTGACTTATTTATCAAGTAATACTATTATTTTAGTGCATTCATGTAAAATTTCATATAAATGTGATTATTAATTCGCGTTTTATCTCTAGTTAAACAGAATCATAATGGCAACTGAGACGATGATGGTGAAAATTGAGCATCGCGCTGTAATTAAATTTCTCACTAAGCAAGGAAAAAGTCAAAAAACTATTCATGAAGAGATGGTGGCTGTTTACCAGGGTTCCGCACCTTCATTATCAACTGTGCAAAAGTGGTCAAGTGAGTTCAAGAGAGGCAGAGAGAGCATTGAAGACGACCCCCGTTCCGGCGCCCCGGCTACTGCTTGTACGGGAGAAAGCATCAAAGAAGTCGAAAAACTTGTTCTTGAGGATGCCCGAATAAAGGTGAAAATGATGGCAGAGATCACCAAGCTTTCAATTGGTACCATTCATACCATTCTTCATGACCATCTTAACCGTTCAAAGGTCAGTGCAAGGTGGGTGCCACGAATGCTCACAGCGCCTCAGAAAAAAGTGAGAATCGCATGCTGTAGAGAGCTTTTGGAGATGTGTAGTGAGAACGCGGACGGTGTTATGGATCGAATTGTTACTGGGAACGAAACATGTATCCACCACTATGACCCTGAAAGCAAACAAGAGCCCATGCAGTGGCATAAAAAAGGAACAGACCCCCCGAAGAGGTTCAAAGTCACTCCGTCTGCCGGGAAGCTCATGGCCACAGTTTTTTGGGACTCAAAGGGAATCTTGCTCATTGAGTACAATAAAAAAGGTGAAACCATCAACGCCACATCCTACGCTTCCCCTTTGCATTATTAAAATTAAAAAGAAAAGACGGGGTAAACTCGCAGCGGGTGTGTTGCTTCTTCATGACAACGCTCCTGTTCACACGGCGCGAGTTTACAAGGCTGCTGCGCGAGATTGTGGTTTCGAAGAAATCCAACACCCACCCTATAGTCCAGACCTTGCCCCTAGTGATTATTTCCTGTTTCCGGATTTGAAAAAATGTCTTCGTGGAAAAAGATTTTCGGATGATGAAGAACTCAAGTCGGCAATAAATGGGTATTTTGCAGAGAAAGAGGAAATTTATTTTTTTGAGGGTTTAAAAAAGCTTATCTCAAGATGTAACAAATGCATTGATGTTAGGGGAGATTATATTGAAAAATAAAAACAATTTAAATTGAATCCGCATTTTCTTTCATATCGATACCGACAATATATTGAACGCCCCTCGTATTTATTCAATAGTTGCGTGAATGTATTTAATTTATATTTATTAGTTCCTAAGATTTTTTTTCGTTGTTAATTTTTTGATTATTTTTAATGCATGAAAGGTTTAACAAGTAAACCTTATCTGAACTTTTTTAATTTGTATTTATATGTATAGAGGAATAGACCTACTGGGGAAACCTAAACAAAAAACACGCATTGGTATTCTATCTCCTTGGGTGATGTGGAAATGTATAAATACATAATTAAATTTTTTCGATTTTGCGATTGTTTTACGTAAGAGTTACTCATATTGTTTAAATCTACATTTTTAAGGGACGCTATTTTTATTCTGCGCCGGGCGCAAAAATTCATCGAACCGGCTTTGCTTGATACAACACTTTTGATAAGTTCCTTGAGGTGGGACCAATGAGTAAGCGACGTAGGTGGAATAAAGGACAGCCTTGAGGGAGAGTTTTCTAATGTCAAAAATAAATTGATTGGAAATCACTTCATATAGCATTCTCGACATAAAATCTATAATTCACTCGGTGAAGATTAATACGAAACAGAAGGATAGATCAAAGATTATGGGATTATGGGTGTTAAATGCTTATGAACAAAAAGTATGTCAGCTTCTCGACGTGTAGAAGTTTCTATGAGTTTCACGTGGCCAATAAATCTCACTGCACAGCTTCTGCGCGCAATATATAGTCTATTTGGTGATCAGATTTGATTGGCATTTTCAAGAAAAGATCATACCACCTTGATCAAAAAGTTATTCAGAAAATTAAAAATACAAGTTTATTCATCTAAACCTATATTGTCCCCTTCAAAGTAATCCCCATCGACTGCAACACACTTATGCCAGCGCTTGATCTGATCCTCGAAACATTTTTTATATTCGGTTTTCGGTATGTTCCTGCGAAGGGTCACATGAAATGGAGATATTTTAGCACCATCTTTGCTGCTACACGACGGAAACCCAAATCATTAACCAAAATGTCATAGGCAATGTTCAAGTCCTCCGCTATCTCTCTGATGGTTAATTTGCCGTTATTGACCAACATTTCTTTTACTCCATCAATGTTTTCGTCGGTTTTCGATGTCGATGGTTTGCCACTGCGTTCATCATCTTCGATTGACTCACGACCGCTTTTGAACCGCTCGTGCCACTGGTAAACGACCGTTTTCTTTAGAGAATCGTTGCCGAAACACTTTTCCAACATTTCCAATGTTCGCGCACCATTAAATCCGTTTTTTACGCAAAATTTAATACAAGTTCGTTGTTGCAAATTTAAATGCATTTCTAAAATTGTAAAAAATCACCAACACACACAGAGAGAGATGTACTCTTGGCTACGTAACTTTTGCAAATGTCAAGCTATGACGCTAAGATTTAGAGGGAATGTCAACAACATTGTTACCAACTTAACAAAAAAAACAGAACTCGAATCGGAACAATGGGAGCTACACACGGTTTTTAATCAATGTGGTATATGCATGTACTCGTATATATTATACAGGATGATTCGGATAGTGTGTCGGAGACTTTAAGAACAGATTGCTTGACATATTTTGAGAAACAAACCGTATGGCTGGTGGAGGGGTGTGTGTATGTGTGCGTGTTCCGATAATATATGCCCTCCGAGATACGAGGTTTTACGTAAAGCCTTACGCTGAACTGTTTTGACTCCTATGAAAATAATCTATTTTGAAATTATTTGTGTATGGCAACAAATGGGGTATCGTTAAACTCGTAATTATGAGTATTTTTTTCGGAAAAATATATAATAAACCCCCACTTTTTACAACTTTGAAACGTGTACTTAGCCGCGGCGAAATCAGTAACAAAAATGTCAGTTTGTTTTTTATTTAGGTGTTTTAAGTTTCCTTGATTCCAGGCTTACGAGTACTCGTACTCGTACCATTTGAGATATTTCAAAAACTTTTTTATAGGCTTGAAGTACAATCAAAACATTTATGAATGGAACTCGACTTCGTTTATATGGCCACCGCGGGCACCTTTGCAGCGGCCCATTCGTTGGACCCAATTTTCAACGACTCGGCCACACATTTCGACCGAAACGGCCGCTATTTCTCGTTCAATGTTGGCTCTGAGCTCTTTCAACGTCGTCGGCGTGTTGGCATAAACCAATGACTTAACGTAGCCTCACAGGAAATAGTCAAGCGGCTTTAAATCGCATGAACGAGGCGGCCAATCGACTGGCCCATTTCTTGAGATAACACGCTCACCATACTTACTCTTCAATAAATCGATTGTAGCGTGTGCTGTGTGGCTTGTGGCATCATCCTGTTGAAACCACATGTCGTCCAAGTCCACATCTTCCAATTCGGGCCAAAAATAATCGGTGATCATGGCGCGATAACGCTGACCATTCACAGTAACGTCACGATCGTTATCGTCGACGAAAAAATATGGCCCAATAACACCGCCGGCATGCAAACCGCACCAAACAGTTATTTTTGTGGATGAAGTGGTGATTCATGAAGCACGTGTGGATTTTCACCCGACCAATAACGCATATTTTGATTATTGACGAACCCATTGAGCCAAAAATGAGCTTCGTCACTAAAGATGATTTTGCGATGAAATCGGCTTCAATTCTTGAGTCAGCTTGATCTTGTATGGGTGTAAACCAAGATCCTTACGCAAAATACGCCATATTGTGGTCTGAGCGATGCCCAATTCTTGAGAACGCCGTGGAATTGACTGATTTGGATCGTTTGCTACGGACGCCTGAACGGCAGCGATATTTTCGACACTTCGACCAACCCGTTGTCTCACTGACACGGCAACATCACACAACGAATATGTGCACTCAAATTTTTGCACTAAACTTGTTATTGCCTGTCTACTAGGGCGAGAATTACGGCCGAAAATTGGAATTAACGATCTTAAAGTTGCAGTCACCAACTCCGAATTTCGGTAGGAAATTTTTATAATTTGCTGACGTTGCTCGTCCGTGTACTTTACCATGATGAAAATGTTGAGTTTACTGAATAAATTGAGAGTAACAGTTTGATGGTTAGTGAAAGAGTGCGTTCACAAAATAAATTCAAAGTTGTCAAGTCCCTATTGGAAAACTCTTTATTAGCGACAGGAGAAAAAAAACATTTTATCTAAACTAGCTTAGATAGTTACATAACATTGTCAAAATAAGCTTTTCATTAATTGTATAATACTTTTTGAAAATTAATTTTCGCGTCTTTGGCATTCATTAACAGCTAAAATGTTTATAATACATTTATGGACACAATTTTGACAGCTGAACGGCTATGTTAGTAATGCTGCAGAATGAGTTTACCCAAACTGAGGATCTGAAATTTATATGCCGACTAATATAAAGAGTCTAGTTTAGCAAGCGTTCTTGCCTTGAAGCCCTTTGTAAACAAATCAATAATATAATATATGCAGCTAAGTTTGCAAAAGTGTATCAACTTTTTGGAGTAGTTAGTCAAAGACATAGAAGAACTAGCAGAGATGGCAAATTTTCCAGAAACACCAAAACACGATTTCTACCGATCGTCTCTATCCTATGACCCTGTTTGTGAATACGTGTGAACTGTCATTAATGGCAATATCTCTCCCATTTTACACAAAACCCGACAATATTACTCAAAAAAACGTCATCCACATTACACACACTCGTGCAAATCGCTCTCATTTTAGCAAATTTACTTGTAAACTGTAATTCTGGCAGGTTATAGAGATGTACGAAGTGTTGGTAATTCGCTTACAGTGTGTCTGTGCGAAAGTTAAGGGTTTGCAAAAGTATTAGTAGAGTTTATCATCTATGTTAGTTCATCTATGGTCGAGGGAGGCTGGTTAGTCGAAACGCTCATGAGAGTGAAGACATATGATGAATTATTCGTAATATATAAAAAGATTAGGAACAGAAAAGTATTATAGTAGGATACTACTTTTTGTTTCCCGAAATGTAGGGAAAAAGGACTGTTACTACTGGAAAGAAATTTCATTCTCTCGTCATCTTTGTTTGCCTTGCACGCTTGATGAAATCCTTCAGGCGGTAAATTACAATAAGTTTTTGCAAGCAAAATAATAGTCCAAAACTGAAACATGTCGGGATATTTCGGCGAAATGAGAACTTCTGTCTTCTTCGATGCAGGGGACCTTGTCATAGTGATTGTGATAACAATGGAACAGAGTTGAATCACACTATAACGAGACAATTGTTACTGTAGCATATACATATTTTTGATTAGTGACCGCAAGTAAAAAAAAAGAACAGAAACAGTGTTTATAGTGAGTAGGAAAGTTTAAGGATATTCTTCAAAAGAAAATAGATGCATCGTAATCACGGCAAAATGATATCTTATTTCATCCACTTTGAACCGAAGCTTGTCCGTTTCTCGACACAAAATGATCCCAAACTATCTGTACTGTTTGAGAGCACGCACGTGTCTTATCCCTAATGATACGAAACCGAAAGAACAGTCTTTTATAACCATTTTTGGAGAGACTTACTTTCAATTCCGTACCGTTCTTCCGAATGATATATGTAACATGAAGGTAGGCATACTCAGCAGTCTTAAGCGTCTATAGCACCTCTAGTATATTCAACTTCCGCAAAGAACAAGAATAAAGTAAATCGGTCTATTATAGAACAGAGGTATTTATACCGGGTAATCTTTGGCACTATCAAAGATGTATAATGCACGATATCTATCGAAAATTAACGCACACAACCTTAAATCAAAGAAACAGAAAACTGCTACAAGGAGAATCAAAAAATTAATGAGTTTTGCTTACCCATTGTACTCGCACTGAACTAATGTTATGTCATCTGGATTAAAATCACTGTCGGATATTGGTTCATGTCTGAAAACACATTTTATTGCATATAAATGCAGATTTATTTTATAAATAGCATTTAGAATCTTACTTTACTGCAGTGGCTTCCAAAGGAGATTCCTTTTTGTTTGGTATGTCCTGTTCTAGGTGATTATTCCTCATATATTCTGCCCTAAATGATCCCTCCCTTTCATGGGTATCATAATCGTTTAATTGAGCCTCTACAAAATTATTTGCTGTATATCCATCTACTTTTCCATTTGAAAGGTCTTCTCCTCCATTCTGTTGCGATGTTTCTTTAGATATGAGTAAATTTAGCGCGGCTGCTCTTCTTCGGTGATAGTATGATAATTCTTCCTTAGCTCCCATTTGCAGTCGCTTACCACTAGCTCCCCATGTTTCACCTCTTTGATCTTCTATTTCCTTGAACAGGTACATGTATGGCCAATTGCGGCGGACATGCTTTTCTGGGTTCTTTTTCAGCTGAGTATAGATTTTCTTAAGATTTTCATATCTGTTACAACACTGTTTAGCTGAACGTTTGCGAGCACTAAATCTGTTTAATATTTCAGCAACCATTTCCCAAACGCTGGCATGATTCTTTCTGTTTGATTGAAATGCACTTTGGATGCGTTCAGACTTAACAATGTTTAAGAGGGCTATTGATTCGGGTACATTAAAATAACTCTCGGGTGTTCTCGGAGCTCTTTGATGTTGACTAGTTGTTGGAGTTTTAGTTTCCTTAAATAAAATTTTACAGTGAATATTATGAACGGGTATATGCAAATAGATAAAGTATACAAAAATAATAAAACCAACAATTTGAAACAGACAGTTGCCAAGATCTTAATATATTGACAGATATAAGAAAAGTCCCTCCCTTTTGACGTTCCAAATTCAGAAAAACCGTAAATGCTTTAGTAAAAGCAAAAATACTAGATAGCAAACAGTAGGTCTTTTTTCTGAATCTTCTTAAGCCAATTCTTAGCTCTAATAAATAAATTATTATTAGAGGCGATTATTAACTTTAGTAAATATAGTACAATACAACAAAATCTCAATTAACACATATTCTATTAGCTATAAGAAAGCACCCCGCTTTCACTTCATCTGCAGTTGTACTAGTCAAAACTACACTAGACTAGTTTATACAAGAAAAACTTTTTCAAAAATTTTAAAAATAAATCACTTCATTAGCTGAATATAGTTCTACTCACATTCATCGGATAACAGGCATATCGGTGTTAAATGGGCTTTAAGTGCCAGTGCTGGAACCTTCGCCTTAATCAACCAACCGAATTGTTGCCGATTTCTTACCCTACACCAAAAGCAATAATACGCCATTGGCAGTGCTTGGACTTCTGCAGATTATTACTGAAACTGGTTTAGCGATACACGTTCAGTAAAAATTGTTGAAACTACCCTTTAGGATGGAGCTTCCACTAGGTTTAAAAGTGTCCGATGAGCACATTTTTATTCAGTATTACGAACTGCTATTTTCAAGCACTAAAAATTTTTTAAGCATACAATTCAACTTAAATATACATAAATTGTACACTACTATTGCTACTAACACATCTGCATTTGTGCGGCACAAAGAGAGTCATTATTATTATATCAAAATCTTTAAAGAATATGCCTTCTACCTTATTTTCATTTCCAACAATGCGTATATTAAAACGGGATGTACGACTGTAATCTATAATAAATTGTTCTCGACCATTTTATCTCGTCATCATTGTCCGATAAAAACCATGCCTCTATTCTCAGTATAGACTTTGAACAAGCCTTTGACAACTAAAATGAAAGATTGGCCCAAAAATGCTCAATTTTAAAAAGTCTTTCTTTACCAAGAGGACATTTTGTATAAAATACGATAACATCCACTCCAAATCTTAAAGGCTTAAAAACGATATCCTGCAAGGATCACCATTATCAGTGATCCTATTCATTATAGCTTTTAATGAAATAAGCAAAATAATTGACACCTTCCAGAAAGTAGGACATGTACTTTACGCGGACGATCTTTTAATTTTTCCAAAATGCAAATGTAGGCGATACTGGTTCCCGCATTATCGAAGCTCTGTCCAGCTGGAGCAAATATACAGGCTCCACTATCTCTTACTATAAGTCCGAAGTACTGCATATTTATAAAAAGTATAGTTGCAGTAAAAATATTTCAGTTAATTTGAACAATGATCACATAAAAAATGTAAGTTTTATCAAAATTCTGGGAATCCTGTTTGGTTCCAAGTTTTCCTTCAAAAATCATTGCCTTCACATAAGACAAAGCCTGATTGCCACGGTGAATATTATCAAATACTTGTCCTCAAAAAAAAGTCGTGCTAATGTAAATAATCTTATAAATTTAATTAAATTAAATGTGTTATCTAAGATTGACTATGGTCTACCAATTTACGGTAAATGCGCCAAAACATCACTGCAACTCATCAAAATACCCTTATCACACCGCCGTCAGAACAACTATGAAAACCCTCCACTCAACTCCAATTAACAATATACTTGCCGAAGCAGGACTTCCTCAGATCCATGATAGAATTGGGATCCTAACTGCAGGTATCATGCAGAAAATCAACTCGCTAATTCATTCACCTATACATACTATCGTCCACTAAACCATAAAACGGAAACGAAGCCAGAGACTCCAATCAACCTTATGCAAAGCACTTCAGACCGCCAAAGATTTTGAAATTCCCATATGTAAGGATGGGAACCATATGTAACAAAATGAACCAACAACCATTCTGGACCCTTCCAGGCTACGCGGTTAACACCGTATATAACACATATTATATAAAGCTTTTTATCTAAGCATTGCTAACAAACTTAAATTCGCCGGATAGAAACTCCTTTTTACCGACGCCTCAAAAACAGATAGCAACACAGCATTTGCAGTTTTCGACGAAAATGGAACCGTGTTATCTAAAGGCTTACTACCAAACTTTGCATCAACATTCACTGCGGAAGCATACGCTATATTCAAAGCGACTCAACTATCAAAAAAGCAAAGACTGTCATTTGTTCTGACAGTCTATCTGCAATATCCGCTGTGAAGAACATCGCAAACTCCATCACAATTGTCGTAAAGATTTGCGACCTACTTATATTAAACAGTGAAACACTAAAAATTTCCATTCATATGGATCAGAGGCAACGAAGCGGCTGACACGACAGCCTTTGGTCACCTTCTACCAATACAATATAAAAAAAAACAAAAAGAACTACATCCTTCAAAATTGGGAACTTAAACTCAAAAACGACTGGACTTACTACAACCACACCTATAAAAATTTTAATTGTAGTGGAGTCAAAGCAATCTACCCAAACAATGTCCCTCGGAAAAAACTACAAGGGTACACAAGGCTTAGAGTAGGTCACTCATATATCACGCATAAGCACCTATTCAAAAGGGAAACACCTATGTCATCTTTACGACGGAAAACCTACGCTTAACATGCCTCACCTACTTTCCTGCAAAAAAGTTGACCTGACCTGCAAAAACATCACCGAACATAATCTCTCTTTTCTTTTATCAAACGTTAGCCTTGAAAATATAAACAATGCTGACAACATTATGAATGCCCTAAAGGTTGTAGATTCCATATCACATTCTTCTCTCTCATTTTTTTATCTATAAACCACTAGTTGAAAGCCCTGGCAACTAGCACTAGATTAAGCATATTAAATTTGTAATTTACTTACATTTTAATAAAGTTATAATAATAATAATAATAATAATAAGAAATTGTTCTGATTTCAGTATGATGTTTCCTTCTAAATTGATGAAAGGACTAAGGTTAAAAGCTCGGAAAATGGTCTAAGACCATTTCGTAACCCGTTATTTAAGTTACTTGAAGAGTCGTCACTTTGTTGCCTATAACAGGCGCTATCATCGGCGAAGGGAGAAAAAGTCTTTTCGGATTCTTTAACGTGCTGCTGTAGTAGAAAATCTTTCTAGACGCTTAAAAAAACAGCTCACCTTAGTATACTCTTTTTTTTCTTTACATTCAACTTTGTTTTAAATTCATCGTACATATCGCGTATCCTTCGTATTTACGTACATTTTGAGATCATAGCGCCGATCATATAAAATCTCTGAGAACACTATCGGACACATTTTTCCAAAATTTTCAACTGTTTGCAGAAAACGCCTGAACTTAATCAGATTGACACAGATACTTTGCTGTGCAATTATTCTATCATTAACTGTCAAATATATTGTACATAATGTAAAGAAAGTGATATCCCATGAGAAGAGCACCCAAGTTGAATCAACTAAGAAATTACCTCTCGGCCAATGCAGAATAGGTTATACGAATATAAATGTTGAAATACAATACTACCCAGCACTTTTCCAGCGACTATAATAAATTTTCTTATCAGAAACTATTAATACAGCTACAATGCTCAATTCAAGAAATCAGAAGAAAAAATTTGATCATGTGCCAAATATGTACATAGATACTCATACACTAACTTTCAGGATTCGGATTTCACTGTAATTGCAATAGACTGCAGTTTAAAAAAAAATGTCTGCTGTATAAATATTGTATAAAATGTTTGCTATTCCTTGAATAACTCATATAATTCTGCCTCGATTTTTTTTTTTCAAATTTTTGTTAAATACTCGTATGTGCTATGTTAATAGATTTCGACTAGTACCTACTATAAAACCGCGATTTGGCTTGAAAACGCATCACTTGACAAGAATTCAAATCAATAACACTATACGTTCGTTAGGTATCACACACACAGAGACATTTTGTTAAAAACTGTTTAAAAACACTATAGACAGCTGAAAACGTAAAGATATCACAAAATTTTCATTTTCGAGGTGAATGCAGAATCTTCCCTATCAGCGAGTTGAAATTGTATTGTATGGTGTGACTTGTACGCTGGCGGCAGGAGTGCATATAAAAGTCAATGATGACAGAAAGATAATCAACGAATCTTTGTTTCCAAGTTTACGTGACATCGATGTAGTAGACGAATTATGGTTCCAACAGAATGGGCATACGTGTCATACTGGAACCAATAACATCGGTTTATTGAAATCAAATTCCAGTAATAGAGTGATTACAAAATTCTGACTTATAAATTGTCAACCAAAATCTTGTGATCCAACGCCGCTTTAGATTATGCAAAACCATTTGCTTATGTATTGCAGATAAACCAGCAATGATTGACGATTCGAAGGACAATATACGGCGGGGAATTATGGATATACGTATGTATATGTATGCCCCAGATGCTCGAAAAAGTGGACAAAAATTGGACCGACAGAATACCCTTTGCAATTCCGACCACCAAGTTGCGCTTAGAGCCTTCCGAAGGGCCCTAAATTGTATTTGAAAAATTTTCTAGTTATCCTACCACATCTCAAAAATGTCTCTTAAAATGTCAAAGCAAAATCTTTGTTCGTTTCGAAATGGCAGCGTATTTTCGGCTGCATGTGCACACTCGATTTTAGAGTCCACAGCAGGCGGTTCCGACCGCATGAACAGGGGACGCTCCGCCTGCTACTATTCTTAACAGAGCAAAGAGGCATCTTTGGCCTCAAAAGAAGCCCGTACACTTCGTAAACAAGTAAGAGCAGCTCAAGATGAGTTTTACGAAGAATCAGAAGGAATTTTGTGCCCCTTGAATGGCTGATCGGTAAGTTGAAAAATTGTAGTTTTTTTTGCTCCGAAAACTTTAAATCGCTTTTTTGAGGAGATCTTCTTTTAGCTATACTCTAAACCTTTAAAACATGATTTTCAATGCAAATTAAATAAATTGTTTAAACAAATTGGTAAAAAAAAGTGATTTTTTTCTGATCTCTATAATTTTTCGAAAATTAATTTTTTTTTTTCGTTTTAAAGGCTTAGAGTAGGAGACGACGTGCAGCGCTGCCATCTTGAAAAAAACTTTATAGTTAACAAATGTTTCTATCTGACAATAAAAGATATACCAATCTTTAACTGACTAAAAAATTCGTAAAAATCTACCTTGTTTCGGGACCTTCCCCCATTAATAAATACTCTCATCACTTCATGCAAGTTCTAGAATGCAATTCTTTTCTAAACGAAGTCCAAAAGCCTATTTCACTGAGTCTTGTTTGGCTCCACAATGAAATCTCGGGAAGTGAGATCGCCAATGAGAGGAGAGCTTCTCAGGCGCAAAATCAGCGTTAGGACTGTTTGCGTACTTGGTTAGGGCTTCCATTGAGAGTTGGGTTTCGTGTGAACATAACTGCAGATGACTCATGACTTCAGAATTTGGGCAGTGACTTTCCAGCAGTGATGGCAGCACTGCGAAACACTATCTCTATGAGTATCCGCCTTATGAAACGTTTACTTCCCTTTCTACGAGAGACGTATGTATAAATTTCAGTAAAAGGAACAGGAAAGGACTAGTCCTTTGTCTGAGTGCTCTATTCTTACGAGCAAAAAAATGTATAATCCAAAAATTGATATTAAAACAAAAGCAGGTCCCGTTTGGGAACAACAGGTCCCAAACCGATTTATGATTATTTATGAAGATACGGTATGTACGAGTACACATGATAACGATTGAATTGTTTAAGATATAAGGGAATGCATAGTTTTGAAAAATAGTTTGTGCTTGATTTTGTACACAAAAATTCACCAAATATACATTACAACATTTGAAAGACCTTTTAACTTCTTATGAGACGGAATATATCAAATTATGCATACATATTCGTACGGATTTTGACATGTTTATGTGTTTGAATGCGAACAAGATTAATTTTAAAACTATTACCGTTGTTTGTTTACAATGATGCATTCATACATGTGTGTGTATGTATGTGCATATGTAATTGAAAGACGACCATCCTACTGGATGGTCAGTAACTGCTTTAGAGTTTCTAATCAGAAAACGATCTTCTTTTTTTTTCTCTCTACGAGTATATGTATTAAGGTACATATTTTAATGTTTAGTTTTAAATAAAATAATAAAAATTCATATGTGAATATGTATATTACATATGCATGTACGTATGCACATATTGTATAAACAATATTGATCTGAATGGGTGTAGGTATGTACACTAATTATCAAAACTCGTTTAATTTAAAACAAAAACAAAAACATCTACTTAATTTACTGTTCTATTTTCTAATTGTCAACTAGCTAATGGCATATTGATTTGTATGTGTATTCACCGTTAAAATGTAAGCAATTCTATTCATATCAAAAGGTTCAACTCTCGTGTCAAGTTCTTACGGACGATGTAGTAGTGTAGTTGCCAACGGCAGCGGCCCAGAAGCCCTATTTAAAGAAACTTTTTGTTTAATAAATCCACTAATGTGTGCATATGTAAGTATAGTCGAGGAAGAAAACGACGTTGATTCCTTAAGTTTGTATCATTTTCTGTTTAATTTTTTTTTTGTGTTTTTGTTTTTTTGAATACATACATGTTTAGGTATGTTTGTATGTAGATATAAAAAAAAATTCCTTACCATTGAGTTAATACGTTGGTATGTATATTTGTTGATACTTTTTTTTTAACGATCACTAGACTGCGATCGAATTAAAATACCGATGAAGCACTGCCGCCCCACCAAATTAAGTCTATTAATATTTTTTTTTCGACTTTTTTTTAAAAAAAAGTTAACCTTTAGCCTCCGGCAGAATACGAGTAAAATATCATTGAAACTATTTCTGCAAATTCAATTACATCAACTGCTTGCTGGCTAAGCAAATAATACGAGTATACGAGTATCTGATTCCTACGGCAGGCAGACAGGCGGCAACAGGCAGATACATATGTAGATATTTTCGGATACTGATGTGCAACTGTAACACTATTTTCTTTTTTCACTTGTACTATACCGTAGCCGAAAAAAAAAGAACATGAATACAAAATTTCGTTAGTCTACAAGTAGGTACTTGTATAAAATCAGAAGGCATATAAGTAAATGTATAAAATTGAAATGAAATTCAAAAATTGAAAAATTGTGAGAAAACAGAAAAGTGAAGTAGCTCGCTACACCTAAGTACTCGGACGAATGCCAGTTATACACTACTCAAACAAAATTTATTTTTGAAGACGCAGTGTAAAGCGGTGGTGGCGGCAGCGACAACAGCGGCAACAGCAGCGATGGCTCGCTTGGTTACGATCGTTAGCTCATATCTATCCCCATACCATCAAAGTATCCCAAAAATAACCCCCTACAATTCAATAGTGGTGTATGGTGTTTATAAATATACTACTACGAGAAATTTTCCAGAGCGTCTGTTTTGTAAAATTGAGCGCGCCATGCGAGTAGATGGCGAACGGGACTATTCGTAGCCGTGGTACTCATAGCCGATCGTCGATCGTCGATTGTCGTCCGTAGCAGTATATTACTTTACCGTGCACATAATACTATTGTAATCGCTTTGCTCTCCGAAGAGCAGAATGCTCCTAATATTACTCTCAACGCAACACATTTGTGTAGCTATTTTGTTTTTGTTATTTTTGTTTTGATTTTACTTCTTTTTTTTTTTTTTTTTTTTTGATTTTATAATTTTATTTTAAACATACAAAATGTATGTACTGATGTATGCAAACGCTCTCACTAGCTAAGATGAGACTTCGCCCCTAAGTTTACTATCGTCGTTAGTAGGAAAATAGTAAACTGGGCTAGCTTCGGCTATCGTTTGTGAGCACTAGCTGAGGCACGGAAAACAGAAAGATTCTTTGTTGGTATTGAGTACTTACTTACTCCGCTGGCCGGCCGAACCACGACACTGCTATTGGTATGTAAGAGTATTTTTAGAACGATCACTTGGTTGCGCTGGATCTCGCGAAAGGCCATACTGACTGCAGATGAAACTGGATGTTCTTTTCATAATGTCGGTATGCTTGTACAATACTACTTTGGTGATTACGGCAATCGTATGGGATCATCATTGGGAAATACGAGGCAGTGAGAGACACAATCTCCAGATCAGAATGATGTTGTTTAGGGATGAAGTTATTAATGGTAGTAGATGATGGGATCAGCGAAGGTTATTCAATGAAACAACATGGTTGAGATGGCGTAGCTCTACTAAATCAAATGCGAACTGCATTTGATTATATTGTAACATATGTATGGTACGATTGTGTGGGTTATTATTTTAGAACTTTTTTTCATCTCTGGTATCTGCTGAAAATAGATTTTTATTTACACTCATGCTTCTTCTAACTTGAGATATTCGTAACTTACAGTGAAGGCATGCAAGTAGGTACATCCCATATGTATGAACGGATTTATGCATTTATGCTTGTATGTGGGTAGCCGGCTACACATGTAACATTTTTATATACAAAACATGTAATTCAAAATATCAAAAAGCGGCCAAATAGTTAAATGTATGTATATATACATATACATGCATGTTACGTTAAATATTTGTTTTTGTATTTTTTTTTTTTGTTTGAAATAAACTTTTTCTTGCGATCCTTATAGAGCCCGAACTCTTTTTTCCATTCCATTTTAAATGCATTTTCTATTATATTCAATACTCTTACATGCTATAGAGTTCGAGGACAGTACTCTCATTAATGTTCTGATAAATGTATCAAATGTAGGTACTATGCTACTTATTCCTACCCCTAAACCAACTCTAGTTCTGGTTATTTTGGTACTGAAATCGCAATACATAGGCAGTCACTGTCACATATGGCACTGTATAATGGTTCTTGCTTGTCATTTGTATCCATGTGATGAACAATAGAAGATACAGATAGGAGCCGTTTCCGGACCATCTGTCGCTTTCCGACCGAGTCAATACACAACACTATTCTGACCTCACATATCGAGTCGTCAGTCTCCTCTAATTTACACGATGCATCTGAAACCTACCCACTATACCGCTATGCACTCTTTTAAATCACTAGCCTTTTTGATGAAGTTAACTCTGCCTGTTCTTGCAACATTATACCTTCTGTGCCTCATTTTGTGTTGTGTGATAAGCTTAATCTCGCTAACTAAAAGCTTAGTTTTTGAACAACTTAAACAGTGTGTCTCTTTGTTCTCTCCTTATCTGCGAATTTACTTAAATATATTTGAATCCGTACGGCCCTTTTTTAATACTGATTTGAGAAATTACACTTTTACATACATATGTATGTACATGTATACTCTTCAAAAAGTAAGTATCTACTGCATATACAGTGTCCTCCAAAAGTCAGTTGAAATAACCATGCAAGTCACAAAATGGCTAATAAAGACGCAAGATAGTTACATTTTTCAATTGTTTTTTATTGATATTAATAATATGTACTTTTGGTAGTAGTACAATATATAGAAAAAATTAAATAAAATTCATTTGATTTAAGTAAAAAAAAGTCTCTTGAAAGTCCTCAATGTCAAATTGTCAAAAGTCTGTTGAAATTAAGATAAACTTGGTGTTTCTTTCTAAATTTCACAGCTTATTGGAAATTTAATATTTTGTATGACCGCCTCTATTTCGCAAAACAGCCTCAATGCGTTTCGGCATTGATTCTACCAACTTCTGCAACACAAAATTCGGTAAACTTGCCCAGGTTTCCAAAATCTTTTCGACGAAAACTGCTTTGCTTTTTCTACTAGTTGTTGGTATTCTTCGGTCGATTTCATTCCATAAATGCTCAATGGGATTGAGATCCGGTGACATGGAAGGCCAATCTAACAAATTTATTCCCTTTGTGCTAAAATAATCTTCTATTGTCTTGGCCGTATGTTTGGGATCATTGTCTTGTTGAAAGACAAATGATCCACTCAATCCCATTGAAGCAAGTTGCTTTCCAGTATGTCACAGTACATGACTGCATTCATTCTGCCATCAATAACATGCAACTTTCCCACGTCAAACCAAGAAAAACACCCCCACACCATAACACCTCCAACTCCATGTTTTACTGTGGGGTGAAGATATCGTTCACTGTAGGGGTTGTCGTCTTTACAACGCCAAACAGTTTGCCTTCGACGGTTTCCAAATATCTGAAACTTAGACTCGTCGCTAAAAATAACTTTTTTCCAAAATTGCAGCGGTTTATTTTTGATATTTTTTTGGCAAACTCTAGGCGGCGTTTCTTGTGAACCTTGGTTAGCAACGGTTTCCTCCTTGCAACATGGCCTGTTAACTTGGCATCATGAAGTCGTCTTCTTATGGTGGTTTGAGAAGCCGTTCCTCCAGTTTCTCCAATTTGTTCTTTTATTTCCCGAACAACTAGCCTTGGATTCCGCTTGCAGAGTTGCACCATAAGTCGGTCGTCTCTAATTAAAGTTACTCTGGGCGTCCAGAACGGGGTTTATCGACCAATGTAGCAGCTTCCCTGCTTTTAATTACAATTTTTTTGACTCCTTCAGGGCTAATTTCGAAGAGTCTTCCGACAGCACTGTAATTTTTAAGCTTTTCATATTCAAAGACCACTTTCTGCCTTTCCTCCACAGTAAGTTTTCTCTTTGAAGACATTTTGAGTACAAAAAGCCTAAAGTAAGATTATTTAACACATAATTTTAATTTATACTTAATATAAAACAATTACCAAAGAGAAACAAACAGTTTTAAAAAAAAAATAATGTCAATTCTGTAAACCGAACAGCTTCAACTGACTTGTGGCGTGCGAATGCAGCGCACTCATTGCAAATATTAACGATTCATAAAAAGTTAACTGTAGATTTTCGATCTACTGTTGGGTATGCAGGAGAACACATATTGTAGAAACTAGAAACGGTCTTAGGAGTAATGGAACACCATATTTCAGTTGATTTTGTGAAGGATAGCATGTATCCCAGCTGATGTCAACTAACTTTTGGAGGGCACTGTATGTATGTATGTATCCAGAAATATTTAACGTGGCTAAAGCATGCATTGTTATAAATCCGAACGAATGAACCATGATAAACCATACTTACAATGCTCATACATACACTGGCGATCACTAGAATGAGTCATAAAATTAAAGGATAAATAAGAAACGGCCGTTGGAATTTTCCAATCAATGAACTACTCGAAAAGCGTATAAAAAGATGCGCCACTAGGATGAGGCTATTGCGAAGTTTTCGTTGTAGGAGTTCACATCAGAGATTTTTTTCAAAGTTTTGTTAAGAATATTTAAAAAAGCGTTGAAAAGAACTGTTTTTATTTAGGTTAAAAAAAATGGGTTCGCGAAAGACTTTGACAGCGACAGAAAGAGGAAAAATAGATGCTTTCAATGAGTTAGGACTCTCAAGCCGAGAAATTGCAAGGAGGCTTAATAGAAGTAAGACTGTTGTGCGGATCCACAACACTATGGGAAAAATCAAAAAGAACGCACGCCAGAAGCAACAACATTGCGAGAAAAACGGTTAATTCTACGGCGTGTCTCAAATTCTACTCAACCAACGACTAAAATAAGGTCCAACAGCGGAGTATCAGCCAGCATAGCAACGGTCTGAAGGATAATCCGAAAAAGTGGTACTATACAGAGGAGAAAACTTAAAAGGAAACCTATTTTGAGGCAAGTACACAAGGAGCATCGAATGAATTTTGCAGGAGAACATGTCGCTTGGAGCAGTGAATGGAAATGCGTTGTATTTTCGGATGAAAAAAAGTTTAACCTTGATGTCCCCGATGGTTACAACTTTTATATCCATGATCTAAGAAAGGAGGACCTTATTTTGGCAAGACATCACAGCCGTACATCAGGTGTAATGGTGTAGGAAGCTATTACCTACTATGGCACAATCGAGTTGGAGTTTTTGTCCACAACAATGAACGGAAACAACTACAAATGGTACAAATGGAATGGTCACTTACAAAAGTGAAAACATTTTTGGACTCCTGCCTTGGATATTCCAACAAGACAATGCCCCCATGCACACTTCTAGGATTGTTAGAAGTTGGATTCAATCAGAAGACGTGGAACTTTTGCCATGGCCGCCCTATTCACCGGACTTAAACATAATCGAAAATGTTTGGGCATGGTTATCTCGTAAAGTGTATGAAGGCGGAAGATAATTTGAGGACAAGGGCGCTTTAATCGAAGCTATTCATGATGCCTGGACCCAAATTTCTCTTGATTATTTAAAAAAAAGACTGTATGAATCTATTCCAAACCGTCTTATAGAGGTCATATCGAAAAATGACAGGCATACTCATTATTAATGTAAAAAAACGTAATAAATAAATGTTTTAAAATCATAAAATCTAAACATTTCATTCATTATTTCCTTTCTTTCGAAGATTTTGCATGTGGCCTCATCCTAATGGCGCATCTTTTCATACGCTTTTCAAGAAGTTTGATCTTGGGAAATTCCAACGGTCGATTCTTATTTACCCTTTAATTTTATGGCTTCCTGTTGAGAAAATATGTACCTCTTCACAGGTAGTATAAAGAGTGAAAATCGATTGCGCACTACGAGCATGCTATCCCTTGATTACAATAAAACCGACTTTATTTTCATATTTTTTATGTGATTATGTAAACATACGCAGAATATATGTATAGACATATATATGTATGTACGTTTACAACTGCTACATAATTGGCTTTGATTATGGATGACATACGAAGCTACACCCTTATTTAATACCAATATTGGAATATCTAAACAAATTCACTAATTTAAACTTATAGTTGTAGTTAAAGCAGTGATAAGTGATTCATTCAAGTCCAACTAATTCTTTAAAATAAATCAGTTATAGTTACATATGTACATATGCTGAATTCTTGTTTAATTTTTTGCTTGCCTAGTTATATTAGGAAGCTTAAGGGACAAAGATCCTAGGTTTCCAGAATGAACCCAAGTGAGACCTCGAAACTAACACCAATGGCGTCCTTACTAGACGCAAAACTATTTAAAAGTATTTAGGTGATCCCAAAAGATGTATCCAGGTTATATTCGTAGTGACAACAATACATCGGTGGTCTTTACAAGCGCGCCCGGACAAGAATTCTAGAGTCCCCAACCAACATACTAGCAAGTTCCCCGTTGATTTAAGTTCTGATTGGGCAATAGAAAGGGTGACAAAAAGGCTAAGCCTGTTTCGGTGAAATTCCAACAAAATGTTCTGCATTTGACGGTGTGGCTTAGGAAAAGGTAAATGTTAAATTGACTCCATAAAAATCGTCTTCTAAAGTACTACCGTGTAAAAGACATCGTGACGCAGAAACGCCGCACAAATGCACAAGTGCTTAATGTAAAACTTTTCTAGCAGCGATTGTAAAAATAAACCGCCCGGTGAAAATCACACCAACTGAAATTAATCGACCTCTCTAAACTGAAGCTACCTGATTTTCGAATGACTCGAAAAAGTGGGCCACCGCACAATCACCAAGCCCAATCTCATCAATTATTAAAATGTTTGCACACAGTGCGGGCGTGGGAAAATTAGGGAGGAAACATAGATAGGTTCCGATGTACGTTGGTTTTAAATGTCTGAATGTAACAATGACTAGGAAATAGAGATCTCGACAGAGCATTCCGCAAGCAAGATCACGACGAGTACGTCTGAAAGTGGGCTTTAGGGTATGAGCATTCATGCCTAGCCGAGTGTTACGGTTGAAGGTTTGAAGGGGCGGGATGCTACTGGCGATTTCTATGGAGCGCTAGTGGTAGAGTAATACTGGTCTTATCGTAATGGTTTTCAGATTTTAACGCCACTAAAGGTTGCTACGATTTGACCAGTTATAAGGTCTGACATGAAAGAGGTAGGCCCCTAGTGGGAGCGTCATGGTAGATGTGGTTTTAACCTTAACCTAAAATTGCAGCAATGGTCTTACACAAAGTTGATTGACCCGCTGTGGAGTATGAAATAAGTGCTGGGTGCCGTGACCTTTAGATCGGTAAGGGGTTTTAGGTCATCTTCGACTCAAAGCAAGAGTGGAGCTTGTATCCTCAACACGATACAACAGGATATACAAGAGTCTGTTGTATATCCTGCCCCATTGTGAAATTATGTGAGTCAATCAATGACAGGTGTTCACTAGAAACACCTGAGACGTTCTGCCTCGAAAAAAGTAAAAAAGAAGAATGTTTCTGCTACTCTCTGTTGAAAGCTTTGCCCTCGCACGATTCCTGGATCAAAACAGTAAACAGAAATCGGTCGAAGCGCTGGATGGAAGTTTGTTGTTGCGGACAAATCTATTCAGCAGTACAACTCTGGTACTGATATGTCCAGCGCACAAGGTTGGAATGCAAACCACTGCTGCAACCCTCAAAGCCTACAGTTCAAATGAACAAAATTCTGATGTTGTATGAAAACTGCGAAAGCCTAAAGTTTGGGATTTGGTTGATCTCTTACGGTGCCCCATCTGATAATGTCTGATTGACGCAGAATGACACTGATAAACACTAGTTAAAGAAAATAGTATTTGCATTCAGAGGGCGGCAATAAAAAAAATTTATTCTCAGTTCCAAAAATCTCCATTTTCCTCTAGAAATCACGATTTTTGAGAGTTTAAGGCTATCCAAGCTACATCTGCTGAACCCAGAGGTAACTCATACTTGAGGTAGCTTTTCCATGTTGAATAAAAAACTTCAGATAGTATCCACAATTTACGCTGTACGCTGTGACTGTTGGGTGTACACTCTGGACTGGAGGCAGCGCTGAACCATTTTCCTTCGAAGACTCTACGAGGTTATGGGGCAGTGATAAACCAGTTTTTTGTTCTTATGGATCTCGTACGGGACAGTGCCTCTTGCAACACATCACGTGGAATATTGGTATTATTGCAAGAGTAATTGCCTGGTTGTATAAACCTTTATATTTATACAAAATCGTGATTGAAAATTTCGTCAAAATAAGAGAAATGTGCCAGCAAAATCGAGTAGGGGATTTATCAAATTTGTTGTTTTTTTAGATAATTGCCTATGTCTACTTTATAATTAAATGGATATTTCCGTATTTTTATATTTTAATTTTGCGCTCTTTTTGGTACATATTTTACGTATAGTTGGTGACGGCTTGCTAAGCTATTCACAATTAGTGCATATGCCTCGTCTGAATGTCATTAAATCCATTATTTGAAGTTAAAGAAGTTGGGTAATTTGATGTGTGAGAGGTCAAGAGTTTGCCTAGTATCCGTTTAGGATAGATAGACGAACTCTTTTGCTATATGCTTGATTAATCTGGTTTTCTTTACATTTAAAACGTTTTTTTATATTACATATGTACAATAGATGGTAATGGAAACTGTCTCAACTGAAGGTATAAGCATTTTACTGAAATACACTGGTCAAATAGTTATTTATTTAATTTTTAAAAGAAAAAAGAATTGAACAAAATCAACACATTCAGTGATCAGGAACAACTGCCATTAGTTGAAACAGTATTTTTCGAGATGAACAACGTTTACGCAATCGCCTATTAATATAGATACTCGTACATATATGTGTGTGTACCCATATCTACATATTCGGATGAGTACACATTCAAATAAATTTACACGAAGACTCTTCACAGTATGATAGTTATTTTTAGACCTTTTTAAATACCCAATTAAGCAGACTAGTTTCTTAAACAGCATTGGATACATTGATTTATTTAAATAAGAAATGATTCATATTTCTATCCTAACCTTATTCATGAATAGTTCATCATTTACTATAAAAGTTTTAATTAAAAGTTCACTTGGATTGTGTTCAATAGTTAATTAAACGAATTTGAATAAAGTTTTCCCTAGGACAATTCATTGATCTATTATCGTTTTGAATTGTATTCAATCTGATGGTTGAAGTGTCTTTTTTTAGTTAGATACAGTTGAATGCTACACTTATTTTTAGAAAACGTAGTGTATGCTAGTAAATAAAAAAATGTGGATGCAGCAAAGAAATTTTCGCAACATACTCAAAATATAAGAAAACTTAACGTAAATAAGTTTCTTGTTGTATCTTTTAAAATTTAAAGAAATATTACGTTTGCATTTTTACGGAACTGAAACAGAATATTCCATATCCTTGTTTTTTATTTAAAGTTTAGGAGCGACTTTAGGCGAACAGCATTGCGTGGGTTTGGGTTAAATTCTATACAAATCAATTGTTGGCGCGACAATCCGGGGTAGACCAGGGCCTAGTCTCCTCCACTCACTATTAAATATTACAAATTTCAGAATAGCGAATGAAGTGCTATATTCAATTCGGTAAACATATTGGCCATTCTCGATTTACTTCGATTAAAATTCTAATGGAATTTGTATTACGCGTACGTCAAAAACCATAGATCAGCACTATAAAAAAAGTGGACCAAAATTACTTCAATATTTTGAGGTAAGTTAAATAAAGTAATTTTCTTAACTAGAAAGTTCTTTGGCGTGATGTGAGAGGTGACACCCTTTACGAATAGTTTATGTATATTGATTTTAAATGGTTAACATTTTAGGAAGAAAAACATTTCTGTGTACGAGTATGTTTGACAGTTTTTTTTATATTAATAAAAATTTATATTTATTTTCTCGCTTCTCAAAGGATTCTTTAATTGAATGCAACAGCATATCCTGTTCAATATTATTACACACAGGTGGAGGCAAGACAGGTCAAATCAAGGCATTGCTTAAAACCGCTATATATCTGACAGAATACCCTTTTTTATGAAAATATGTCAAGGAAAATGTTTGTACACTTTATACTGACACTGATAAAAACAAATTAATGGGTATCCTAACAACTGACGTACTTGTCGTCTCCGAAACAAGTGTACCATATTTCAAGCGAAAGTTTTAGCACTCAAACAGGCTTAGCTAAAGTGGAATTCGATGTCTGCAAAGGATACTACAATGTACACTGTCAGTCAAGAAACTATGGAGCTACTATACGGCTTTACCAGCCTGCTCATAGAAAAAAATTTAATTATATAATTTAATTTTGAATTTTAATTTGTTTGTTGAACAGGCATTTAAAATCAATTCTTTTCGGGGGATCTTTCTGGAAACTTTTATTATCTTTAAATATTAAAAAAAAAATCTACATTCAGCGCATTACGTGATTGTTTTGGTATTAAAAATTGACAAACTAAGCGTACAATTTGAATGTGGTGCACGAATTCCAAGAAATGTGAAATGTGCCAAACACATCAACTCGTCATCGCGCGCATGTATTCAACCTCGCAAGACAAATTTACGTTGAATTTTAACAAAAGATTTGAATATACACGCCTACAAAATTCAGTTGAAGCCCATTTTCATCTCAGTAGATACGTTTTTTTTGGGCTGCAGGAATTGGACCGTTTTTTTTTATAATGATACCGGTTTACTTTTTAGTTTTAAATGCATTTTATTTTCTTAATCACTAACTCTTACATACTAACAAAAAATGCTTAAATGCTAGCTTAAAATTACTTAACAATCTTATACTAACTTACTGGCCCTACACAGGCACTCTAAGCTACTCTAAATTCTTATATCTATGTCTTTCGACTTTATTAACATTTTATTTAGAATTATTTATATTGTATACTTAAGGCCAAGAAAAAATAATTGCTAACAAAAAACTTAGCATATGGACATAATTTTGTATATTTTATAAAAACTTAATATCTAACTTAAAATAAACTTTAGCCTACCTAACCTACATACACAATAAACACATATACACACATAGACATTATACACAATTATATACATATATTAGTATATAACTTTGCATATACTAATAGCGGGTTTTTCAACAGGGACGCTACAAAAGTAGAGCGACAGGGACAGCAAACGACGCCATATTTCTTGCCGCTCTTTTGACATTTCTCTTCAGTAAGGTTTGCCATTTCATGATGGAAAGATATACGAGCCAACAACGATTCGAAATTATTAAAATTTACTACCGAAATTCGGAGTCAGTGGCCTCAACGTTAAGATCGCTACGTCCAATTTATGGTCGTCATAATCGTCCTAGCAGATCAACAATTGAGCGTCTAGTGGAAAAATTTGAATCCACAGGCACAGTACAAAATGTTCCCGTGCCAGTGAGACAAAGAAGTGCCCGTAGTGTCGAGAATATTGCTGCCGCTGAGGCTTCAGTTGCAGAAAGCCCAAATGTGTCTCCCACACGTCGTTCTCAAGCGTTGGGCATCTCTGTGACGTCGTTGTGGCGAATTTTGCGAAAAGATCTTGGCCTACATCCTTACAAGATTAAATTGGCGCAAGAACTGAAGCCGCTTGACCACCAGAAGCGTCGTATGTTCGTGAATTGGGGTGAGCAACAACTTGAAAATGATTCGGATTTTCATCGAAAAATCATCTTCAGCGATGAGGCTCATTTCTGGCTGAATGGCTTCGTCAATAAACAAAATATGCGGTATTGGTCAGGCAGCAATCCACACGTATTCCATGAGTCATCACTGCATCCCAAAAAAATTACGGTTTGGTGTGGTTTATGGGCCGGCGGCGTCATTGGGCCGTACTTCTTCCGTGATGATCAAGACCGGCACGTTACTGTGAATGGGGATCGCTACCGTTCAATGATAACCGAATATTTTTGGCCCGAATTGGATGATATGGACTTGGAGGACATGTGGTTCCAACAGGACGGCGCCACAAGCCACACAGCGAATGTCACAATCAATTTATTGGAAACCAAGTTTGGAGAACGTATTATCTCACGAAATGGTCCAGTCGCTTGGCCGACTCGATCGTGCGATTTGACGCCGTTAGACTATTTCCTGTGGGGGTACATCAAGTCTATGGTCTATGCCAACAAGAGGATTGATGAACTTCGTACGAATATCGAACGTGAAATTGCAGCAGTATCGGCCGATTTATGCTTGAAAACCGGCGAAAATTGGGTTCAGCGTCTGGACTTCTGCAAGCTTGCCCGTGGTGGCCATGCAAAAGAAATCGAGTTCCATACATAGTGGCATCGATCGTACTTTTACAGGAATAAAGAATTTCATTGATATCCAAAACCGTTTTTGTTTTATTTAAAAAAAACTTTTGTAGCGCTCTTATTGAAAAACCCTTTATATGTATATATTTCTTAAATGCTAACCTAAGCCTATGTAAGCTGGCCATCGCTATTTACAGAGAAAATAAATTGTTCAGCTCTGCCTCATTAGTGAGGCTAGTCCGTAATTGACGGAAACGACGACGAAACATCTTCTCCATCATTCAACCACCAGTAACGCTGGTGCTGCCGAACGACATCTCTCTTATCGCGATTCCTCAACGCCCTACTGAACCTGAGACGATCCACACTGCCATGTGCGACGTCTCTGCTGTAGTTGAGTCGCCTGTCCCCAGCTGTGCGAGCAACATGGAAGATTAACGTTACCGCTGATATATCCTGGATCAACCCTTTCTGAACTAGGTAGAGGAATGCTTCCGGTGGAACGAAGCCGTCAGAGCACACACTCTCGTGGTAAAGGTAATTGGGATAGAAAGCCCCAGATATCAGGTTATTCGTCGAGGTCATTGCTCTTGCAATGTGCCTTCGAGTCAGCTTAATTACGAAGTTGTCCACTCGTATTAGGTTCGCCCTATTGTAAAGGACCTCATTAGAATAAAATCTTTTGTACTCCGACTCTGGTGTTCTGTACAAGCGAAGGCAAGCCCTCTCTACAGGGCCATGTAGAAGATTACCTTTACCCTCGCATCGAGTTGGCTGCTATAAAACAGTCTCTTTGTAAGGGCAAAAGCACCTTTAGCTCTGGCCAGAGCAGACTCTACATTTTTTCCAAAATACAGAAACTGATCTAGCCAGATTCCAAGGTATCTGACTACATTTCGACAAGCAAGAGGTTGTCCGTGTTGTGCTTCGTGCTTCGACATCTTCCTCTAGAAGCGGTGGACATCTACACCACCCTGTTTAATAATGCAATAATGATGCCGGTAATGTTGGTAATATGGATGGCTTAAATTGAATGATAGGGATGTGGACGATATGTGATTCCAACAAGACGGTGCCACATGCAACACAGCCAATGCGACAATAACTTTATTGCACTAGAAGTTCCCGGGACCTATTATCTCGCAAGTGAGCGATGCTCAAGTTTATGTCAATAAGCCAACTAAAAGATAAGTTAATGCATATTGGTGGAAAAAAGGAGCAATTATGTCAGGATATCATCATAAATTTATCAAACGGATTCATATAGGGTTTTCCAATAAGGACGTGACAACTTTTTTTTTAAATAAAACGCAAACCATTTGAGATATTTTAAAAACTTTATTATCGGCTTGAACTACAATCAAAACATTTATGAATGGACTTCGACTGTGCAGCGGTCCATTCGTTGGACCCAATTTTCAATGACTCGGCCACGCATTTCGGTCGAAACGGCCGCTATTTCGCTTTCAATGTGGGCTCTGAGCTCTCCCAACGTCGTCGGCGTGTTGGCATAAACCAATGAAAATAGTCAAGACCGGCCCATTTTTTGAGATAACACGCTCACCGTACTTACTCTCAATAAATCGATTGTAGCGTGTGCTGTGTGGCTTGTTTCACCATCCTGTTGAAACCACATGTCGTCCAAGTCCATATCTTCCAATTCGGGCCAAAAATAATCGGTGATCATGGCGCGATAACGGTGACCATTCACAGCAACGAAAAAATATGGCCCAATAACGCCGCCGAAATTGTTATTTTATTTTTTGTGGATAAAGTGGTGATTCATGAAGCACATGTGGATTTTCACCCGACCAATAACGCATATTTTGCTTATTGACGAACCCATTGAGCCAAAAATGAGCTTCGTCACTGAAGATGATTTTGCGATGAAATTTATCATCTTGGTGCATCTACTCCAGAACCCAATCGGAGAACGTACGTCGCTTCAAATGGTCCATCGGCTTCAATTCTTGAGTCAGCTTGATCTTGTATGGGTATAAATCAAGATCCTTACGCAAAATACGCCATAATGTGGTCTGAGCGATGCCCAATTCTTGAGAACGCCGTGGAATTGTTTGATTTGGATCGTTTGCTACGGACACCTGAACGGCAGTGATATTTTCGACACTTTGACCAACCTTGTTGTCTCACTGACACGGCAACATCACACAACGAATATGTAGACTTAAATTTTTGCACTAAACTTGTTATTGCCTGTCTACTAGGGCGAGAATTATGACCGAAAATTGGAGTTAACGCTCTTAAAGTTGCAGTCACCGACTCCGAATTTCGGTAGAAAATTTTTATAATTTGCAGACGTTGCTCGTTCGTGAACTTTACCATGATGAAAATGTTGAATTTACTGAATAAATTGACAGTGACAGTTTGTTCCTCCATATGAGATGGGACAAAAAAAAATACCTTGTCTTTATATTTCCGATAGATTAGTCCATCTATCATTTCATGCAAATTACTTTCATTCTTTTCTAAGTCAGAAACAATTGCAAGTATCTTAGGATCCTGGTTTTGCGCAGCCGCTAGAATGAACTCGAAAGATTCATCATCAACGTGCAATATATTGAATGATCGACTCAACACATCGTCATTTTTCTGTGTTCGAAAACATAATCGAAAGTTTGTAGCTCCAATGCCCATCGAGATATTCACGGATTCAACTATTTCTTCCTAAGGGTCAAAGTGAGTGCTTGACAGTTAGTTACGATTTTGAATGATATTCCTAATAAATAAATTCGGAATCTTCGAAGAGCATAGATTATAGAAAGCGTTTCAATCTCGTAGCTGTGATATCTGCTTTCAGTTTCGGTTGCCCGTGTTGAAAAATAAAATATAGGATGGAACTTCCCATCCAACTGCTCCAAATCCGATTGAGCTAGCATCGCAATGAAGTTCGGTTGCACTATGTGGGCTATATATAGTCAAAACAGGAGATGCAACGAGCTTACTTTTTAATGTATCGAAGGCTTCTCTCTCAACCAACCCGAATACAAAAGGTGCATTCTTTTTTAATAGATCATAAAGGGGCTTGTGTATCTAAAGCAAAATTCTTTATGAATTTTCTGAAATACGAGTAGAAGCAAAGTCCTAAAAAGCTACATATGTACATCTTTGGTACATGATGGTGCCGGAAAATTTTTTATGGCATTTAAGTTACTCTCATTTGGTCTTATTCCATTTTCTGTAACTGTATACCCCAAGTACACAATTTCTGATTGCAAGAACTTACACTTGTCGAATCTTAAAAGCAATCCATGCTCAACGATCGTTTTAATTACTGATTTCAAAACCTTCAAGTGTTCTTCAAGAGATGATGTCGCGATGAGGATGTCATCCAAATACTCGTACGTTAGTATCCTTCCTTTTGAGATCCGCGTATATTCATATTGCCCCATAGGGGTAATAAAAGATGTGTATTTCACCGAATCATGGGACAACATAACGTGGTGAAAACCATTTTTAAGATCCAACGTACTGAAATACTTTTTGTTACTAAGGCGATCAAGATGATCTTCGATTAAGGGTAGTGGACAATTGTCACGTACAGTGATTTTGTTTAACTCCCGGAAATCAACACAAAGTCTGAGTTCTTTATTCTTCTTTTGAACCAGAACTATAGGCGAAACATATGGTGAGTTTGACTCGCGTATTATACGCTTATACGCCATACATTACGCCATAATGTGGTCTGAGCGATGCCCAATTCTTGAGAACGCCATGGAATTGAGAATTGACTGATTTGGATCGTTTGCTACGGACGCCTGAACGGCAGCGATATTTTCGACACTTCGACCAACCCGTTGTCTCACTGACACGGCAACATCAAACAACGAATATGTGGACTCAAATTTTTGCACTAAACTTGTTATTGCATGTCTACTAGGGCGAGAATTACGACCGAAAATTGGAGTTAACGCTCTTAAAGATGAAGTCACCGACTCCGAATTTCGGTAGAATTTTTTTATAATTTGCAGACGTTGCTCGTTCGTGTACTTTACCATGATGAAAATATTAAGCTTACTGAATAAATTGACAATGACAGATTGATGATTAGTGAAAGAGTGCGTTCACAAATTAAATTCAAGTCTCTATAGGAAAACCCTTTATATATTGATGATGCAAAAGGGGGAGTTTTGTACGAGTAAATTAATGGCATTTTAGTAGCTTTGCGGGCTGTGGAGTCTGTCTTCTCGTTGCCTATTATCCCAACATGGCCTGGGCTCCATAATTGATGAATACTCGGGAAGTTTGAGCGGATGATTGTTCTTATATACTAGATTATGGGAGTATTAACTTTGTTGTTAGCTATACTTTGTATTGCACTCAAGGAGTCACTGCAAATAGCCGTTTTATAATTGTTGTTGTTGGCGATTTCGAATGCATCCACTAATGCCATTACTTCACCAATAAATGGATTTAGATTGGGGATTGTGAGTTTTTGGGACACAATTTTGTCATGACTGCTTTCATATTGTAGAATGTTTGTGTGGGTACAAATAATTGAACTTATTATTTTCAATACAAATCCCTTTATTCAGTACAGTTACAATTCACTATTTAATCCTTTCTCTCAGTACAATTCAATTTCTCAACCACTTATACTTTTCTTATCTTTTACTTAAACCACTTAATCACTTCTCCTAATTAACACTTCAAATTACACTTTAGAACTGACTTGCATACCTTTGGGATGCTGGTATTTATACTCGAATGACATACTTCGAGAACAATCCTCGCCATCCAGCGTCCCATACAATTTCCAATTTGCTAGAAAATTCGATTCCACTCTCCAGTCGAGACTTTGTTATTCCAGTATCGAAATCTTCTGGCCTTCGACATTTTCTGCTAGATGTCGCTGCTCACATTTAAGTGGTTATCACATTGCTCCCTCCCTACAGTTGTTCGTCCCGAACAACTTCGTCATTCAGCATCCCGTTGAAATGACACATTCTATCCAAATGGACCACTTTCAATTTTCCTCGATCCCCACGCTGGATCCGGTAGACAACGTCATTAATGCGGGTTATCACCTTGTATGGACCTTCCCAGTCCTGTTGCAATTTTGGTGATTTGCCTTTCTTACGCTGAGGATTATACAGCCAAACCAGATCTCCTTCGTTGAAACCGGAAGATTTCGCCTTGATATCGTACCTAGTTTTCATGCGACTGCTTGCTAGCTTCATCTTTTCTCTGGTGTCTTCATGCAATTTACGAATCCTGCTGCGTAAGTCATTCACGTACTCGTTCACCTCTTTGGGCTCCGTCGGTGAGGATCCGAATTTTGCTTCACTTGGCAACCGAATCGTTTGACCAAATAAGATCTCGGATGGTGTGTGCCCTGTTGAGCTATGGACCGCGTTTCGGTAGGCCATTAAGAAGAGGGGTATGTGTCGATCCCAATCCCGCTGGCAGTTGCTGACAACCTTAGATAGATGCTCATTCAAGGTCCGATTGAATCGCTCGACCATTCCATCAGATTGCGGGTGTAGTGGCGTTGTCCTTGTCTTTCTTATTCCCAAATATTGACATATTTCTTGGAAGACTTTTGATTCAAAGTTTCGCCTTTGATCAGAGTGCAGCTCCATTGGGACCCCAAATCTGCTCACCCAGTTGTTGACTATCTGTTCGGCTACGGTCTTAGCCTCTTGATTTGGGATGGCAAACACTTCCGGCCACTTACTGAAGTAATCCATGACTACGAGAGTATATCGGTTTCCATTAAAGGTTTCGGGAAACGGCCCAGCGATGTCGATGGCTATTCGTTCGAAAGGTGCTCCGACATTGTATTGTTGCATTTATCCATGTGGCTTTACTTTTGGACCCTTGGTAGCCGCACATCTTATGCACTTTTTGCACCAATTCTCGACATCTTGTTTAGCGCTTAGCCAATAGAAACGTTCCCTTACCTTTTCCAACGTCTTGTTTATTCCCAAATGGCCTCCTGAGATTCCGTCATGTATTTCATGGAGCACTTGGTTGACTCTGGACCGTGGCACAATTAGCTGCATACGAGATGTTGTCCCATCTGCAGTTTCCCATTTTCTCTTCAGCAATCCATCTTGCACAAAAAGCGAGTCCCACTGTGCCCAGTATGCCTTCAGAGTTTGGCTCCGATCTGATATCTGCTGCCAGCTTGGTCTTTCCTCGTGTTCCTTCCAGGCCAATATTGGTTCGATGTCATTGTCTGCCTGTTGGGAGGAACGGATTTCGTCTATACTCCAACCCTCTATTGGCTCAGTCCTGATCGTTTGGATAGTTGCCTGTTGTTTCGCTTCTTTACCACTGACTACTTCTGCTGGGAGGCTTTGGTTGCATTGTTTTACCTGTGAGACTGGGATAATTACCCTGGAGTCGTCGACTCCTGCTACAGACTTCTGCCCCGCGAAGAAAGCATTTCCTAACTGATGGCTTCTGGAAATTTGACCGGTTTCTTGGTAGCCGTTTCTGCCGGTTTTTCTTTCTATTTGCCTGTAGCCCTAGTGCAGGCAGCCTTCTCGTCGTACCGGTTCTTTACAATGCCCTTGCAAATGTCCTACTTTATCGCAGTTCCAGCAGCGCATCCTTCGTCTCTCCCGTGGGATATTTCGTTGCATGGTAGTTGGTCTTGAGCAGGAGCATTCACCAGATACTATTTCCCTTACGAAATGCATTCCTTTGGAAGCCTGATTGGATGCTTCCATCGCCAGAGCGAAGGCAAGTGCTTCAGCAAGGGTTCTTTTCCCGGCCATCCTTACTGCTGATTGTAGCTTCAAATCTGCAATTCCCCCAATGAATGCGTCCTTTGCCATTTCGTCGATTATTTCTTGGCCTGCTGTGGGATATGACAAATGTGCCAGTCTACTCACGTCTGCTTGGAGCTGTTGCAGTGTTTCTCCTCGTTGCTGCATACGGCCTTGCAATTGAACCTTGTAAACTTCCCGCATGTGGCTATCCCCAAACCGTTTCTCGATAGCCTGCACTAAAGCCATATAGTCTCTAGTCTTTTCGATATCGATTGTTTGTAACAATTCTGCCGCAGAACCGCGTAAGGCCATTGTTAGGGCAAAGCATTTTTCCTCATTGTCCCAGTCGTTTGCACAAGCAGCCATTTCAAACTGCTTCTTATAAGTAGACCATGAGGTCTGGCCATCGAATGAGGGGGGCTTCAACTCTTTTCTCCTTGGACCGCTTAAAGAACATTCTCGCAGTTTCTGTTTTCGCACTGTATCGAGCTCTTTTGCCAGTTGCTAAACTTTGCTGTCCATTTCCTCGAATTTTTCGCCAACATTCTTCTCTATTGTATCAAATTTGTCATCAACGTTCTTCTCTATTCTATCAAATTTGTCATCAACGTTCTTCTCTATTCTTTCAAATTTGTCATCGATTTCTTCGAATTTTTGCTGGAGAATGTTCTTTTGTTCTTCCATATTTTTCTTTTGTTCGTCCATTTTTAACAAGAGGAGTTGCATCATCGCAACCATGTCATTGCCCGTACTTGTCTGTTCATCCTCGTCAACATCAAAGGAATATGCATCAGGATCATGTCCCTCGTTGTTCAAAGCCTCCTGAAGACGGAGCACCAGGTCACTTTTTCCTCCACTGGCGCTGAGGCTTCTCTTGTTCAACTCGGATTTGAGTTGGACGAGGGTCAACTGCAATAGTTTTCGACCCATTCTAGCTTTTTCAAATAGTCAGAAAACACAGGTTTTTTTTTTTTTTTTTTTTTTACACATAAGTCCTATCCCACTTCTGACACCAATGTAGAATGTTTGTGTGGGTACAAATAATAGAACTTATTATTTTCAATACAAATCCCTTTATTCAGTACAGTTACAATTCACTATTTAATCCTTTCTCTCAGTACAATTCAATTTCTCAACCACTTATACTTTTCTTATCTTTTACTTAAACCACTTAATCACTTCTCCTAATTAACACTTCAAATTACACTTTAGAACTGACTTGCATACCTTTGGGATGCTGGTATTTATACTCGAATGACATACTTCGAGAACAATCCTCGCCATCCAGCGTCCCATACAATTTCCAATTTGCTAGAAAATTCGATTCCACTCTCCAGTCGAGACTTTGTTATTCCAATATCGAAATCTTCTGGTCTTCGACATTTTCTGCTAGATGCTCACATAAAAGTGGTTATCACAATATCTATAAACACTGTATCCAGTTATTGAATTTTCTGTGGACGCATCGGCGTACAGAATACAGTCCAAGTTTCCCTTTTCTATAATTTCTGCAAATTGTTTCCTGAATACTACGGGCGGAGTGTGTTCTTTTGGAATTTTACTCATTGATGTGCTTACGATGGACGTTCAATATATTCTCGGTATCGATATGAAGGAAAATGCGAATTCAATTTAAATTGTTTTTATTTTTCAATATAATCTCCCCTAACATCAATGCATTTGTTACATCTTGAGATAAGCTTTTTTAAACCCTCAAAAAAATAAATTTCCTCTTTCTCTGCAAAATACCCATTTATTGCCGACTTGAGTTCTTCATCATCCGAAAATCTTTTTCCACGAAGACATTTTTCCAAATCCGGAAACAGGAAATAATCACTAGGGGCAAGGTCTGGACTATAGGGTGGGTGTTGGATTTCTTCGAAACCACAATCTCGCGCAGCAGCCTTGGAAACTCGCGCCGTGTGAACAGGAGCGTTGTCATGAAGAAGCAACACACCCGCTGCGAGTTTACCCCGTCTTTTCTTTTTAATTTCCTCCCGCAAATTATGCAAAGTGGAAGCGTAGGATGTGGCGTTGATGGTTTCACCTTTTTTTTGTACTCAATGAGCAAGATTCCCTTTGAGTCCCAAAAAACTGTGGCCATGAGCTTCCCGGCAGACGGAGTGACTTTGAACTTCTTCGGGGGGTCTGTTCCTTTTTTATGCCACTGCATGTACTCTTGTTTGCTTTCAGGGTCATAGTGGTGGACCCATGTTTCGTCCCCAGTAACAATTCGATCCATAACACCGTCCGCGTTCTCACTACACATCTCCAAATGCTCTCTACAGCATGCGATTCTCACTTTTTTCTGAGGCACCCACCTTGCACTGACCTTTGAAAGGTTAAGATGGTCATGAAGAATGGTGTGAATGGTACCAATTGAAAGCTTGGTGATCTCTGCCATCATTTTCACCTTTATTCGGGCATCCTCAAGAACAAGTTTTTCGACTTCTTTGATGCTTTCTCCCGTACAAGCAGTAGCCGGGGCGCCGGAGCAGGGGTCGTCTTCAATGCTCTCTCTGCCTCTCTTGAACTCACTTGACCACTTTTGCACAGTTGATAATGAAGGTGTGGAACCCTGGTAAATAGCCACCATCTCTTCATGAATAGTTTTTTGACTTTTTCCTTGCTTAGTGAGAAATTTAATTACAGCGCGATGCTCAATTTTCACCATCATCGTCTCAGTTGCCATTATGATTCGGTTTAACTAGAGATAAAACGCGAATTAATAATCACATTTATATGAAATTTTATATGAACGCACTAAAATAATAGTGTTACTTGACAAATAAGTCAATTTGTATATACAACCACAGCTTCACCCCGATACCGAGAATATGTTGAACGCCCCTCGTATACAGCTTATTGGGAAGGTGTCTATTTCATATTTACAAGTTTTGGGTGTTAAAGTGTTTATGGCTGTGAGGTAGCGTATGGAGTTATAAATTGAGCTTTTTATTTTTGATTTTGCGTTAATTTTCCAACCTGTTTTGCAAATTTCATGTAATGGGTGTCTATAGTCTGAGCGGCTTTTTGCAACTAGCTTACTCTGGTGGATTCTCTTCATGTCTATAAAATGTGGAGTATTTGTTTCAGCCAACAATGCATCGATAGGTGTAGATGGTAAGGTACCTATTGCTTTTCGAAGTATTTAGTTGATTTTGGTTTGGGTTAGTTGATCTTGGTTTTTAGTCCAATTGATGTAGATACGAGGGGCGTTCAACATATTCTCGGTATCGGGGTGAAGCTGTGGTTGTATATATAAATTGACATATTTATCAAGTAATACTATTATTTTAGTGCATTTGTGTAAAATTGTGTAATTTGTGTATAAATGTGGTTATTAATTCGCGTTTTATCTCTAGTTAAACAGAATCATAATGGCAACTGAGACGATGATGGTGAAAATTGAGCATCGCGCTGTAATTAAATTTCTCACTAAGCAAGGAAAAAGTCAAAAAACTATTCATGAAGAGATGGTGGCTGTTTACCCGGGTTCCGCACCTTCATTATAAACTGTGCAAAAGTGGTCAAGTGAGTTCAAGAGAGGCAGAGAGAGCATTGAAGACGACCCCTGCTCCGGCGCCCCGGCTACTGCTTGTACGGGAGAAAGCATCAAAGAAGTCGAAAAACTTGTTCTTGAGGATGCCCGAATAAAGGTGAAAATGATGGCAGAGATCACCAAGCTTTCAATTGGTACCATTCACACCATTCTTCATGACCATCTTAACCTTTCAAAGGTCAGTGCAAGGTGGGTGCCTCAGAAAAAAGTGAGAATCGCATGCTGTAGAGAGCATTTGGAGATGTGTAGTGAGAACGCGGACGGTGTTATGGATCGAATTGTTACTGGGGACGAAACATGGGTCCACCACTATGACCCTGAAAGCAAACAAGAGTACATGCAGTGGCATAAAAAAGGAACAGACCCCCCGAAGAAGTTCAAAGTCACTCCGTCTGCCGGGAAGCTCATGGCCACAGTTTTTTGGGACTCAAAGGGAATCTTGCTCATTGAGTACAAAAAAAAGGTGAAACCATCAACGCCACATCCTACGCTTCCACTTTGCATAATTTGCGGGAGGAAATTAAAAAGAAAAGACGGGGTAAACTCGCAGCGGGTGTGTTGCTTCTTCATGACAACGCTCCTGTTCACACGGCGCGAGTTTCCAAGGCTGCTGCGCGAGATTGTGGTTTCGAAGAAATCCAACACCCACCCTATAGTCCAGACCTTGCCCCTAGTGATTATTTCCTGTTTCCGGATTTGGAAAAATGTCTTCGTGGAAAAAGATTTTCGGATGATGAAGAACTCAAGTCGGCAATAAATGGGTATTTTACAGAGAAAGAGGAAATTTATTTCTTTGAGGCTTATCTCAAGATGTAACAAATGCATTGATGTTAGGGGAGATTATATTGAAAAATAAAAACAATTTAAATTGAATTCGCATTTTCCTTCATATCGATACCGAGAATATATTGAACGCCCCTCGTAGTAAAACCGTGTAGTGTTGCTCCTCTTGTGAGTGTTTTGGCTATTTCGATCGATGTGTTTATGTGAGGTCCTTTGTGTTTTTGGCAAATGATTTTCATTAAGTTTAGAGATTTGTTTAACCTCTCTTCCACTAACTTAGCATGTGCATTCCATTTCCACGTTTTTGTGCAGACAAGTCCAAGCAATTTCATTTTTTCTTTTATGGGAATTTGGATGGAGTTGATGTTTAAGGTGGTGGTTGAACAGTTTTTCTTCCTGCATACATGCAGGGCCTCCATTTTTTCAATCGGCAACTGCGCGCCTGTGTTGTTGCACTATCTCAGAGCTTTACCTACGACTTGTTTAAAAGCATAGGAAACATTATCTGGATTTCCAGACCCAAGAATGAAGATGTTGTCTGCGAACATTAAAATGGTTTCTACTTGCCGATCATTGATCCTTTAATTACGTAAAGGGCTTCCAACATTTCTGGTAGTGTAATTGGTGGTACATTTTCGACAGGTAAAAGATTGTTTATTTTCATTTTATTGTTGAGCTGCACAACATGTGGTGGAAAGTTTTCATCTAAACTGTATCCTGCCCATTTAGTGGCAAAAAGTCGAGCGATTACATTTGGATCAGTTGTCACTGTGGAGTCTTTTCTGATTACCGTGATGTTGCTTCGAGTCTGTTTATTATTTATAGTCTTGACCTTGTTCCAGAGGGTTGTCGAGTCCATCGTTGGGTTTATTGAAGATAAGAAATTCATCCAGGCTGCTGTTTTTGCTTCATGTACCGACCGTTTAACTTTGGCTGCTAGGCGCCTGTATGCTATGATGTTACTATTGGTGGGGTGATTTTTTACTATATGCCGGGCATGTCTCTTCTCGATGGTTAATTTTTTAATGGTGGGGTTAAACCAGACTGGTTGTTGTGGAGAGTTTTACGGGTAAGAGGCGGGAATTGAGGTGGAAGCTGCTAGACTTATTATTTTTCTTATATTGGATGCCTCTTTATTAACATTTTGCGAGTTGACCTGATTTTTCAGAGAATTTTATCCAGTCAGCTTTTTTTTCGACGAATCGGGATTGGAATTTCCTTCTTATAGAATATCTGTATTTAAAGGGAAGTGTTCACTTCCTTCTAAATTGTTGTGTGTTTTCCAAGTGGCTATATTCGCTATTGCCGGCGAGGCAATTGTCAGGTCAATGGCCGAAAAAGTGTTTTTTGTGGAGAAATCTGTTGGAGATCCATCATTGAGGAGCACTAAATCTGAATTGTTTAGCCAGCTAGCTACTATAGGGCCAGCATTGTTGGTTTGTTGAGAACCCCATATTGTGTTGTTGGCGTTAAAGCCTCCTAGTGTTATGCTATGCTGCAAGTGATTTGCTACCAGATTATAGTATTCCTGTTGGGAAATATCTTGGTTTGTCTATAAATATTCTGGATTGTTAGCGGATAAGAGGGTAGGTGCAATTTCAAGGTTTGGGTGAGCATTCCATGTTGACAGCTTGTATATGTATGTGGAAAATTAGATTTAATTAGTACTTCAGTACAATCTTTGTTGCGTTCATGTTGTTTGTTGTTAAAGTAAGCGATGTACTTTTTGTATTTGGATGGTGCTTTTTCAACAAGGATTTTAGTTTCTTGCAAGGCTATGTATGATGTCGGGGTTGTACTTTTGGACGAGAATGTCCAAATATGGGAGGTTGTTGCAGTATCCTTGTATGTTCCATTGGAGTATTTTAATGTTATTTGTTATATGTGTGTTTGCTATTGGTAATTTTCGATTTTGATAAGTTATTGTTAGTCGTGGGCCTCTCTGGCTGAGGGAAGAGCGTGTAGGTTGACCACCCCCCGCTATCTCTCCAGCCAGTGTTGTCCACAACCTTTGATAGGTTATTTGGGTATTGTTAATATTCATTTTCATGAAGTAATTTTTTTCTTGAATAATCTTTTTAGATATATGTGAGAATGGTGAGTTTAGTTTGTTATTATTTTCGGTGGTAAGGCTTGTTTTGTTTGGTAAGGTTTCTGGTGAGCTTGTAGGTTGGGTATTGTGAGATGGCGATGGAAACGAGCTGTTTTGTTTTTGTGTTTTTAGGTTGATTTGGGCATTTGGTTGTTGCAATGCTTTGAGTTGGGCTGCAGAAGATGTTGATGGTTCAGGTGTCGTTGATCTTGCTTTCACGTACGTGTCTTTGTTGTAAACGGGCGTGTTAGGAGGCTGTTTAAGTTTTGTTGATGATAGTTTTTTAGTTGCTGTCTTAGGAGCAGTAGAGGCTTCTTTTGCTTTTGCTGCATATGTTTTTGTTTGAAAGATAGGTTTCGTCGGATTAACTTGCCTGTATGTGCGTTTTGCTTCAGCCAGACTACAATTTGTCCCTAGTTTTTATTGTGAGGATTTCTTTGTTCTGTATGTATGCTGGGCATGTGTTAGAAGAGGATGGATGTGCTTCCTTGCAATTTGCACATATTTTTCTGGTACAAACTGCTGGGTCATGTGATGGAAGGCTACAGTTTTCGCAAATTTGATTTTCTTCGCAATTTTTGTCTGTGTGGCCCTCATTAGATTTGGGTTGTATTCATTTACTTTGGTCTTGTACCAAGCAATGTCAATATATGATGGAAGTTGGTAGCGATCAAAGGTGAAGAGCATGAGACCTGTAGCTTGCTCGCCTGTGTCTGTTTTCTTAACGAATTTGTGCACATCGATAACACCTTGTGATTTTAATTCTTCTATTATTTCTTCTTTTGCTGTGTTTATTAGACACGGAGCGTATACCACGCCTTTCGATGAATTCAAATTGGCAAGCAATTTGACTGAGACAGGTATTTCTGCCAAGTTAGAAATGTTTAGAAACTTGTCTGCGATGGTTTGCGATTTGGTGAGAATTAAAATATTCCCATCTCGTAGAAGTGATATCTTTTCATATTCCTTACTTATTGCATCAATAGCCTTATTAAGGAGGTAAGTAGGAATACACTTTTGTTAGAAAAGGATTGATTTTCATTTTTCGGGGAGATTGTGATGAATTTGGGGTTTTTAGATTTTGTAATTTCAGGGAGTTGGGGGAAGTCAGTTAGTGAAGAGCTTTTGATTTTCTTTGTGCTAGGTTCCAGGTTAATGGAATCTGCTAACAAGTCAACTCTGTTTCCGGTTTTTTTTCTTCCTGGCCCCGGGGCCATTGTGTTTGGTGAAAGGTTTGACCGTTCACCGATAATATTGTGATAACCACTTAAATGTGAGAAGCGACATCTAGATTCAAAGACCAGAAGATTTCGATACTGGAATAACAAAGTCTCGACTGGAGAGTGGAATCGAATTTTCTAGCAAATTGGAAATTGTATGGGACGCTGGATGACGAGGATTGTTCTCGAAGTATGTCATTCGAGTATAAATACCAGCATCCTCAAAGTATGCAAATCTGTTCTAAAGTGAAATCTGAAGTGTTAATTAGGAGAAGTGATTAAGTGGTTTAAGTAAAAGATAAGAAAAGTATAAGCGGTTCAGAAATTGGATTGTATTGAGAGAAACAATTAAATAGTGAATTGTAACTGTACTGAATAAAGGGATTTGTATTGAAAAGAATAAGTTCTATCATTTGTACCCACGCAAACATTTTACATTGGTGTCAGAAGTGGGATAGGACTTATTGTGTGTAAAAAAAAAAAAAAAAAAAAACAGTGTTTTCTGACTATTTGAAAAAGCTAGAATGGGTCGAAAACTATTACAGTTGACCCTCGTCCAACTCAAATCCGAGTTGAACAAGAGAAGCCTCAGCGCCAGTGGAGGAAAAAGTGACCTGGTGCTCCGACTTCAGGAGGCTTTGAACAACGAGGGACATGATCCTGATGCATATTCCTTTGATGTTGACGAGGATGAACAGACAAGTACCGGCAATGACATGGCTGCAATGATGAATCTCCTCTTATTAAAAATGGACGAACAAAACAAAAAAATGGACGAACAGAAGAACAGTATCGAACAAAAAATGGACGAACAAAAGAAAAATCTGGAAGAACAAAAGAATAGTCTCGAACAAAAGTTGGATGAACAAAAGAAAAATCTAGACGAGCAGAAGAGCAGCATTGAACAAAAATTCGACGAACAAAAGAATAGTCTAGAACAAAAACTGGAAGAACAAAATAACATTCTCCAGCAAAAATTCGAAGAAATCGATGACAAATTTGAAAGAATAGAGAAGAACGTTGATGACAAATTTGATAGAATAGAGAAGAACGTTGATGACAAATTTGATACAATAGAGAAGAATGTTGGCGAAAAATTCGAAGAAATGGACAGCAAAGTTCAGCAACTGGCAAAAGAGCTCGACACAGCGCGAAAACAGAAACTGCGAGAATGTTCTTTAAGGAGAAAAGAGTTGAAGCCTCCCTCATTCGATGGCCAGACCTCATGGTCTACTTATAAGAAGCAGTTTGAAATGGCTGCCTGTGCAAACGACTGGGACAATGAGGAAAAGTGCTTTGCCCTAACAATGGCCTTGCACGGTCCTGCAGCAGAATTGTTGCAAACAGTAGACATCGAAAAGCATAAAGATTATGTGACTTTAGTACAGGCTATAGAGAAACGGTTAGGGGGTAGCCACATGCAGGAGGTCTACAAGGTCCAATTGCAAAGCCGAACGCAGCAAAGAGGAGAAATACTGCAGCAGCTCCAAGCAGACGTGAGTAGACTTGCACATCTGTCATACCCCACCGCAGGCCAGGAAATTATCGACGAAATGGCAAAAGATGCATTTATCAGGGGAATTGCAGATTCGAAGCTACAGTCAGCAGTAAGGATGGCCGGGAAAAGAACCCTTGCTGAAGCACTTGCCTTCGCTCTGGCGATGGAAGCAGCCAATCAGGCTTCCAGGGGAACACATTTCGTCAGGGAAGTAACATCTGTCGAATGCTCCTGCACAAGAATTAGTGCCGAGGAACGAGATACTCGACGGGGTAGACGGATAATGCGCTGCTGGAATTGCAATAAAATAGGACACCTTCAAAGGCAGTGTAAAGAACCGGTGCGACGAAAAGACTGCCCTCACTGTGGTGGCAAGCAAATGGAGGAAGAAACCCGCAGAAACAGGTTCGTAAAGGATTTTGCTGGCATTGCAAAGAGCCTGCATCAACTTACAGGAAAAGGCCGACAGTTCAGGTGGTCTGGAGAATGCGAAAAAGTATTTCAAGAACTGAAGCGACCGCTGTACAAAGCCCCCATCTTGGGTTACCCCACGCCCGGAAAAATGTTCATCGTGGACGCAGACGCTAGAAATGTTGGGGTCGGAGCTGTGATCTCCCAAGTTCATGACGGTCAAGAGAAAGTGGTCGCATATTACAGCAAAGTACTCTCCAGACCTGAACGGAACTACTGTGTAACCCGGCGCGAGCTTCTGGCTTTAATTCTGGCTACGAAGCATTTCCATAAGTACCTCTACGGACAAAAGTTCATTCTCCGGACAGACCACGCAGCTCTGAAATGGCTACTCCAATTTAAGAACCCTGAAGGCCGAGTTGCAAGATGGATCGAGCAGTTGCAGGGCTACGACTTTGAAGTGCAACACCGCAAGGGAACACTCCACTCAAATGCTGATGCTCTCTCTCGTCGACCGTGCGGAGTAAAATGCGAACACTGCAATCGTAAAGAAGCAAAAGAACAGGCAACTATCCAAATGATCAGGACTGAGCCAATAGAGGGTTGGAGTATAGACGAAATCCGTTCCTCCCAACAGGCAGACAATGACATCGAACCAATATTGGCCTGGAAAGAACACGAGGAAAGACCAAGCTGGCAGCAGATATCAGATCGAAGCCAAACTCTGAAGGCATACTGGGCACAGTGGGACTCGCTTTTTGTGCAAGATGGATTGCTGAAGAGAAAATGGGAAAGTGCAGATGGGACAACATCTCGTATGCAGCTAATTGTGCCACGGTCCAGAGTCAACCAAGTGCTCCATGAAATACATGACGGAATCTCAGGAGGCCATTTGGGAATAAACAAGACGTTGGAAAAGGTAAGGGAACATTTCTATTGGCTAAGCGCTAAACAAGATGTCGAGAATTGGTGCAAAAAGTGCATAAGATGTGCAGCTACTAAGGGTCGCAACAATACAATGTCGGAGTACCTTTCGAACGAATAGCCATCGACATCGCTGGGCCGTTTCCCGAAACCTTTAATAGAAACCGATATACTCTCGTAGTCATGGATTACTTCAGTAAGTGGCCGGAAGTGTTTGCCATCCGAAATCAAGAGGCTAAAACCGTAGCCGAACAGATAGTCAACAACTGGGTGAGCAGATTTGGGGTCCCAATGGAGCTGCACTCTGATCAAGGGCGGAACTTTGAATCAAAAGTCTTCCAGGAAATATGCCAATATTTGGGAATGAGAAAGACAAGGACAACGCCACTACACACTCAATCTGATGGAATGGTCGAGCGATTCAATCGGACCTTGAATGAGCATCTATCTAAGGTTGTCAGCAACTGCCAGCGGGATTGGGATCGACACATTCCCCTCTTCTTAATGGCCTACCGAAACGCGGTCCATAGCTCAACAGGGCACACACCATCCGAGATCTTATTTGGTCAAACAATTCGGTTGCCAAGTGAAGCAAAATTCGGATCCCCACCGACGGAGCCCAAAGAGGTGAACGAGTACGTGAATGACTTACGCAGCAGGATTCGTAAATTGCATGAAGACAGAGAAAAGATGAAGCTAGCAAGCAGCCGCATGAAAACTAGGTACGATATCAAGGCGAAATCTTCCGGTTTCAACGAAGGAGATCTGGTTTGGCTGTATAATCCTCAGCGTAAGAAAGGCAAATCACCAAAATTGCAACAGGACTGGGAAGGTCCATACAAGGTGATAACCCGCATTAATGACGTTGTCTACCGGATCCAGCGTGGGGATCGAGGAAAATTTAAAGTGGTCCATTTGGATAGAATGTGTCATTTCAACGGGATGCTGAATGACGAAGTTGTTCGGGACGAACAACTGTAGGGAGGGAGCAATGTGATAACCACTTAAATGTGAGCAGCGACATCTAGATTCAAAGACCAGAAGATTTCGATACTGGAATACTGGAATTCTGGAATAAATACCAGCATCCCCAAGGTATGCAAATCAGTTCTAAAGTGAAATATGAAGTGTTAATTAGGAGAAGTGATTAAGTGGTTTAAGTAAAAGATAAGAAAAGTACTCGTATAAGCGGTTGAGAAATTGGATTGTACTGAGAGAAACAATTAAATAGTGAATTGTAACTGTACTGAATAAAGGGATTTGTATTGAAAAGAATAAGTTCTATCATTTGTACCCACACAAACATTTTACAATATTGAACACACGGTCGCGGTACAATTAAAGAAGTTGGAGGAAAAGAGATGGTTATATGTGTGTTTGACTTTTGAAATGAGTAACGTCAAATTAGTTCTGATTGATACTAGTGGAACGACAAGTGCACGCTTTGAAGGTTAGTCGGTGACTGCATTTATAGGATATTGCGTTTCATACACAACCCCCATGTCTAAACTCTTTACTAAAATAAAAACATAAGAATTTTTCAAATAAACACTGGGTTTTTTTTTCAGATTTCAAAATAGGCTCTTAAAGGGGCACCCATTATCAACTCAATCTTCAATGACATAGGGATGCCACTCGTTATTTTTTAAACTCATGCTCAAGCAAGATGCGATGGACGAAACCGCTGTCAGGTTATCAGTTGGCATAACCTAAACAGACAAATTTTACGCCAAACTGAATCTAAGGCAACCAAATAGTCTTTTATCTTTGAACAACTTAATAGTGATTTATTTTTAAAAATGAAGAATTGTCCGTAAAAAATTATCGATAATCTCCTCAGTTTTACCGAAATTACCTTAAGAATCGACTTCCAATGAAATGGAATGCCCTTTAGAAATTTACAATGCATGAAGACATTGAGCTCCAGAGATCCTTCACTGGTCCAAGTATAATCTAATAAATCAAGTATTATTTAAATAAAATGAAATTAAGAATGTAAATATTTTTATTTTTTTCAGTAATTAATTTTTATTAAACATATTTTGAAATAGATTTTATTTATAAAATGCAAAATATTAACAAAAAAAATGTAATAATTTGTAAAAGTGTATAATAGGGCTGAAATTGTAAGACGCAATTCAGTGGGCTTGTATTAGTTATTTCATATGTATGTATGTTATTATGTACTCGTATGTATATAAATTATTAGTTTACACACGCAATGCTCATTTATGTTTACATGTTTAGTCGTAAATTGCGGTGCGCATGCGCTGAAATTGCTTAAGGTTGTTCTCTTGACTTAAAATACATATATATTATATATTATATATTTTTGTTTTGTTTTGTTTTGTTTTTTTATTTTTAAATTTTCTATCTACCTCATAAATAAATGTAAACTTAACTTAATTTGTGTGGTGTCACATTTAACAAAATCTTAAAACGAATTATAAAACTTTCCCATCAAAAACTTAACTTGAGTCAAAGATATGGCTTGGGGCGCGGGTCCCTTTAGTAAACTGGAAATATTTGTATCTTTTCTTGTTAGTAGGTTGTAGTTTTTGTTTTTTTGAAAACGTTTGCCTTTGTTTAAGTTTACAAGTATAACCATAATTTGTTGTTGCTTATATAATAACTTCTGCAAAGAAGTATGTATGTATGTATGTATTTATGTATGTACATATATAAAACGGAAGGGCAAATATTTTTTTTAAAATTTAATATATGTATATATGTATATATATGTATATATATTTTATTTTTGTTGTATATATCATGAATTTGTAAACTGAATTTATTAAATGTTTATAAGAATGAGTTATAAATATTAATTTGTATTAAAATGTACATTTGATGGAAACAATAGAATTGTATAAATAACGTTAAAATTTTACATGTAACAATATAATTAAGAGAACGACCGGAACTCTTTCAATCGTCCCACGAAGGAAATTGCGTTTCATCGACAAACATACTGAAGCCTGGCTTTGTACTTGACGTTGTTTGCTTATTCTTGATTTGGTCAGAAGACGTATTTTTGACCGGTTTCGCTGGTTTAGCTGGCGGTCCCGGAGGCTTTGGTGATGCTTTTTTCACTCTTAGAGATGTATTTTGTTCGCGAGTTGTTGTCTTTTGAGGAGTACCGTTCCAGACATTCCGTTCAGTATTACCGTAGTTCCACACAACATCGGGTGTACTGTAGTTCTGTTCATAGGTTGGCTGATCCCAAACAGCTTTTTCATCAGTGTTGTTTTCCTTAAATCATAAAAAGGCAAAATATTTACTAAAAATGTGAAAAGTGTAACAGAAAACGGAAGAGAGAGATTTAAAATTCGTCCCAAAATTCGCTTCTTAAAATATCTTTTACGAATACAGGCGGACAAATTCTGATGCTGATGCTGCATATCTTGATGCCTGCTGAATAGCTACATATACTACTGTCAATGTATACACAATATATAGAGGGTGCGACCTCTGGATCTTCGGTATAAAAATTTCTTCAAAAAGTTCATTGTTTGGTACATCGTAGTGTACGCATGGCGCGCCATATTGTTGAAACAAGAAGCCTTGTCCACCGATACCGATTACCATTGACGATACAAGATTTATTGCACGCGCTAAAGAAGTACTTCTTAATATAAACGTTATCGCAGACTCACTTAGCCCTCAAGAAATGTGGAACAGCATGCACGAGGCATGCATGACACACGCAAAGTCCCTTCTAGGAACAATATCAGGACATCATCACATCGAGAAAAAAACATGGTGGTGGAATGACGAAACCAAACGAGTTGTGACCGACAAGAAGCAAGCATTTCAAGCGTGGACAAAATGTGATCGGAGTAACGATATCGAAAAGTCTCGACTTGCACTTGAATATGAGCGACTTAAAAACGTTACAAAGAGAGTCCTGGCCGAAACCCGAGCAGCAGCAGCGGAAAACCTTTACCAGGACTTGGAACAAATATCCTCACGATCGGCAGATAGAAGACAAGCTATTCAAGAAGTTCAAACGTCGTACAATAGTAAAGTGCCAAATATTTTTAAACTCGCTGCGCAAAGGCGAAAAAATGCGATGCAAATAACGTCGCCAAAATACATTAAAGACTCCTACGGGCACTTACTAACAAACGAAAAGGACATCTGTGATAGGTGGCTTGAATATTGTAAGGACCTACTTAACAAACAGTTTCCACGTGATCGCGTCCCTGCAGCTGATCCATTCGAAGAAGAAGTTGCTGACTTTCAACAGAAGAAATACGTATAGCTATCGGAAAAATGAAACGCGGGAAAGCGGCTGGACCAGACAACATCCCATCAGAGTTTTGGTCGAAGATGGAATGTATCGGCAGTGAATGGCTGTCGAAACTCTTGAACAAAATAAAATGCGGACAAACTATGCCGAATCAATGGAGAAGTAGCTTTTTGGTTCCGTTATACAAAGGCAAAGGCGACACGCGAGAATGCAACAACTACCGCTCAATCAAGTTGATGTCACACACGATGAAAATCGCTGAAAGAGTTTTAAACGAACGTCTTCGCAAAATCATAAAGCTCGACGATAGCCAGTGTGGATTCGTGGAAGGAAGATCGACGGTGGACGCAATCCAAAGCATGCGAATATTAATGGAAAAACATCGGGATTCGTCAAAAGATCTGCACATGGTATTTATTGATTTAGAAAAAGCATTCGATCGTGTGCCTAGAGATCTCATATGGACCGCGTTGAGGTATCAAAAGGTACCGGAAACGTATATACGAATGATACAAGACATGTATGGAAACGTCAAAACTGCTGTTAAATGTACCGCCGGACTTACGATTGAATTTCCGGTAAATGTCGGAGTGCATCAAGGAAGCGTTATTAGCCCTTTCCTCTTTAACGTGGTTCTAGATTATCTTTTGAAAGATTGCTTGCACGAAGCAAATGTAACATCGATTCTCTTCGCCGACGACGCAGTTATTCTAAGCGATAATGTCGTAGATTTACAAAACGTCCTAAGTAAATGGAAAGACGCGCTAGAGAAAAACGGGTTTAAAATAAGTCGATCAAAGACGGAACATTTGACCTGCCCATTTTCGGATCCACTACGACCTATTCCAGATATACTCGTAATGTTGGACGGAATAGTTCTTCTAAAAACCACTAGGTTCAAGTATTTAGGATCAATCGTTAACGTAGAAGCGAAATGTGACGACGACGTAAGGCACAGAGTAAGTGTGGGGTGGATGAAATGGCGAGAAAATTCTGGAATCTTTTGTGACCGAAAATTTCCACTTAAATTGAAGGGAAAACTTTACACCACGATGGTTCGGCCAGCTCTTACATATGGTTTGCAGTGCTGGACAATATACGAAGCGTTTAAAAATAAAATAACGGCAGCAGAGATGAAAATGTTAAGGATGTCGACTGGAGTTACGAAACGTGACTGCATTAGATCTACGCACATTAGAGGAAGTCTACACATAAAGAATTCGGTAATCGAACAACTTGAGTCGGATAGAATTAGCTGGTATTGCCACGTTCAAAGAAGATCTCCGGAAAATCCCGTTAAGAAGGCAATATCAACTATGGTCGCTCCTACTAAAAGTAAAGTAGGTAGGAAAAAGAATTCCTGGATTGCTCAGATGGCAAATGCACAACAACGCCTGGGGCTAACCGCCGAAGCGATACAGGACCGAGCAGTATGCAGACGCGTTCTGCGACATTAGCCAACCCCATAAGCGGAGCAGTAGCGATGCAGTAAAAATGGGAAACTCGTTATGCATAAGTTCGTGTAGCGAGAAAAGGGCTAGTAAAAGGAAAAGAAGAATACGAGACTTTGGATTCCGGACAACACTCTCTCTCACAGTTTTAACAGCTTCATCGGAACGACGTGGACGCTGTCTAACGTGTTCTTGGCACTTCTCTAACCGTACTTAATAAGATTTGAGGTCAGACGACGAATTATGTTGAAGTAAGTCGCCGAAAGACCATAATATTATTTTCAATGATTACCGATTAAATCCACGTTTCCAAATCGTGCTTACTGAAGCCGATCGGTTGAAAATTATTAAAATTATATACCGAAGCTCCAGATGGCGCTTCCGTACCAAAACTAAGTTAGTTTTACTCAACACATACGAAATCAAATGAGGTATTTCGTGTTGACTTGATTGGCTAAAACTACCTCTATGAGGTGAAGAAAACTTAAGAGATTATGAAAATATACTTGAAGAAGTTATGAGGAGACTGGACTCATATCGAGTTACAATTAATGAGCACACATATAAATTTTTCCAGGAAAAAGTAGAATATCTAGGGCATCAGGTCAGCAAAGAAGGAATTAGGCCGACAAAAGATAAAATGGATTCAATGAAACCTGAACATGCTGCATTTGATGTAACTAGTTTAAAGTCATATTTAGAATTGCTGAATTTCTATAGAAAATTCATTCCACGCATGTCACCAGAATTACAACCGCTTTCCGATTTGTCAAGCACGATAGAAATTCAAAGTTCACTAGGTCAGAAAAATGCCAACGGGCATTTAGCCTTTCTTGCACGGATTATTGATGATGAAGAACAAAAAAGAACTATAAATGAAGCAGAAAAAAAATATTCTCAGCTTCACCGCCAGGCATTGACAATTGTCTTTGTTGTACGATAATTTCATCGGTACTTATACGGCAATAAGTTTATTTTACTCAGCGATCATCAGCCGTTTCGAAAAAAATTTCCGAATATAACAACCACCAGCAGCTACAGCTGAACGTTTCCAATTTTCCTAGACAAATATACGAGTACATATGTACTCGTATGATGCGTCAAAACACCACTCACAAACAACAAGCTCAAAATTCGAACAACAAAAATTTAGCTGTCACGCATTACGAGATGCGAGAGTTTTGCAGATTTTCGAAATTGACTGCGATGCTCGCTGCAAGACTCGCATTATTGTAAACGAACACATTGAATTACATGTTACGGAAATATTTTTGACAGTTCATGTGCTCTCGTTTTCGAATAACATATCGCATTCGAATGCGACTCTCGTATCGCATCTCGCAGTATTGTAAATGGGGTTTAACTTACGAAATAAAATACAAGAAGGGCATAAAACATGGACATGCCGATGCGCTTTCGCGATTACCATCTTAAGAATCTGCAGACAAAGAACCTGATAAGATTTGTAACTTAAGTCTTCAGGGCTGTTTGTCTGAATTACCAATTCAGTTTTAGAAATACATATTTAGCTAGTGAAAGTAAAAATGTACGCAATAGATGGCTGGCCAAATAAAATGATGATGGATGAATAGCAAGTATTCCGATGAAGTAGGGTCAAAGAAATTCGTTATTATATGAAAATGGGGCAAGTGGGTATTATTACACTTAAAATGTCTGAACATGTGTTAAGTTTTTAGGAAAATGGGACATAGAGAGAAAGAAAGATTTTTGGGCTCAGTGGTTTTTTCGCTCCATGGGTGGAATCCAACATTTAATGGCGAGACTAAATTATTAGTGTAATTGGACTTGTTGTTGTATTATAGGCAACCATTCGTCTTACGTGAATTAAGTTGCCTGAAAATGTCTTTCGGGCGAGGCTGGGATTCGAACACCGAACCTTCGATTTGGAAGTTCGTTCTAAAATTCTTGGTCACGGTCATCTTTGGTGGCCAAGTATAGATCAAGCTATAGAAGAAAACATCAGAAATTGTACAATATATGATTTAACTCAGCAAAACCATTCTGACAAGAGCATAGTAGATTGGCCAAAAACATTTCATCCATTTGAACGGATATTGTTTTTTTTTTTGTTTTTTTTTTGTTTTTTTTTCGTACGATGAGTGATAGCAAGCGGTCCGCTACTCTGATAGCAGAAAATATTGCGAAGAAGAGGAAGAGGAGGCTGAATCAAACTCCAATTCTTGTAAAGCGCCCCTCCTTAACAACTGCTACTGAAAAGCTGATAGGTAGAGTAAGGGAAGGGGCGACAACAATGCCAACAAAGGCGGCAGCTGATTCAGACCACGACGAAGACCCATGCGTGTCTGATGGTGGAGAAGACCGCTATATGGGTAGTTTGAATACCTTCCAAGCTTTGATGGCTACTGAGTCAGAGGATGAAGAGGAAGAAGTACATGCAATAAACACCACATGGAACAACAACAACAACAACAAAAATCACAACCGCAGCAACAACAACAACACAAGCCCCAGAAACAACAGCAGCAGCAGCAAACACAGCAACACCAACAGCAAAAGCCACACCAGCAACAACAACATATGCAAACGCAGCAACAACAGCAGCAGAAACAAGACAAGATTGTAAAGCAAAGAGTTCCACCCATAAATACCTACAAGATGGAACTCAAGGAAACTATCGAATTATGTAAGCCGGCCATAGGCAACAATTTTTTTGTAAAAAGGTTATCTTTAGATAGACACGCGATCCACTGCAATTCAGTAGATCGCTATTATAAAATCAAAAATTTACTGAAGAATTCGACGACGGAGTTCTTCTCCTACACCCCGAAGGGAGACAAGCTGCAAACAATGCTGCTGAGGGGATTGGAACCGTCGACTGATCCGGAGGAGCTCCTTGCACTGCTGAAAGAGAAGAAGTGCGAAGGGCTCCAATTCGTGGGGGTCAAGCCTTTCACCACAGCCAGAGCCAAAAGGGAGAAGCGGCAACTGCCGATTTTCCTGGTCCAACTAAGTCCCACCAGCAATCTGGATGGTCTAAGGAGTATTAAAGTCCTGGACTACCAGGTTGTCCATTGGGAAAAATTAAAGAGGAGCGAAAACATTTTACAATGTGTTCGCTGCCAAAGGTTCGGGCACGACGCGTCGAACTGCGAAATGCAGAGTCGATGCGTGAAGTGCGGAAAGAACCACAAGTCCGAGGATTGCGCTCTGGGTAAGGACGGAGCGTCTGAAAAAAGCCAACTCTCTTGTGCTTTATGTAGGAACACGCGACACACCGCAAATTATCGGGGTTGTCCCAAATTCCAGTACATCAAAAGAATAAATCTGGCCCGGCAGCAGAAAGTGGAAGTTAAACGTCCACCCGTGCATTCACAAACCCCAGCCGTTACTCCCCATGTTACCTACGCTCAAATGGCGGCAGGTAGGGGAAATACGGTACAACAAGCGAAGGTTGCTTCTCAGGCCCCAGCGCCCAGAGCACCGGAACCAGTTCCTGACATGCTAGCTATTTTGCTCTCTATCCAGGTGCAGATGGCTCAGCTCCAACGTCATCTAACTGAACAGACCGCGCGGGTGGATTAAGTATACGCGCTGCTGCCTGGCTTAACGCACCTTTTGCCGTAATGGGTACGTACGTGGCAGAGCAAACTCTGAAGGTCCTTGCTGTGAATGTGAATTCACTGATTAGGTCACACTATTTAAGTTGCTTAAAGACCAAGCCCCTGATGTGCTCTTGGTTAGCGAGACTAAGCTTACCAAGAGACACAAAATGAGGCACACAAGATACAAAATAGTACGGAGAAACCGACCCAACTCCATTCAGGGAGGTGGCGTTGCAATTTCGTATGAAAAGGTATACGTTTTAAAAGAGTATACAGTCGTGTAGTACGTAGGTTTCAGGTGCTGGAAGCATGCATCGTGTATATCCCTCTCCGTACTGGAAAGCGGTTCTACATGGTGTCTGTCTATGCACCTAAGGCTACTCAATCCACCTTATTTATCTCAGAGCTCGAGACACTTTTTCGATTTCTGAGGCTGGAATTGGAAGACAACTATTTTATTATTGGCGGATATTTCAACGCCAAACATAGTGATTGGGGAAATAATACACCAAATACTAGAAGGAACCTACTATTCAATTGGTGGGGTCAACACAGTGTGATGTATCGACTCGGGCTTAAGTCGACGGATAGTCCGTCGTTTCCCAGACACGGGTCCTATTTGGATATTCTGCTGTTCGACTCATGAATACAACTGACATTCACTAACCAACAAACTACAAACTGTCTACGCACTTTCGTGTATGACAGTGACCATTGCGATCTCAGCACCGAAATAACTGTTCCCAATGAAATCGCGGAATTAGATGAGTTTGTCCAAAGGCATTCCTACAGTTATAGTAGTGTGCGTTGAACACACTTCACGAATGGACGAGACAATCAAACAAACAATGGACAAAACGATACCTCGGTACCAACACACTGACGAAGAAGACTTATTCAGCAACGCAACTATTGACGCACTGCACCGACATAAAAGTAGACTGCTGTCAAGACTAAAAACCTTGTACAGACAGTTCACTGACACACATAACCCGGAGATCATGACACTGAAGTCGTCGATTAAAAACCTCCAAACATTAATAAAAGAAAATTACAGAACATCTGTAAGTTTGTATTGGAACAATAAAATTCGGGCTGTAAAAACCAGCATGTTCCCGCAAATAAATAAAATATTTCGGAGAAATAATCAGAACGACCTTCCATGTCTTAAAATCGCCAGAACGACGAACAACGAACAAATACTTGTAGCAACAGGCATAGATCCAAATGGGGCTGTTGATGATGACAACTTCTTTGTGATCGAGGATCCGCAGGAGCAGGTAGAGGCTATAGGAGCGACTTTCCAGGAAGTGTACAAGGCGAATGTTATCATTGGCCCGAACCACGATCTGGAGAATCGAGTCCTTGTGCACAATTTCTACCTTCGAAATGAAATTGTGAATTGGCGATTCGAGAGCTCGGGTTTCACCCAGTTCAGTGACGAGAATATGGCAAATAATGTCATCACCAACGATAGGGTAATACCCCGTTCATTTCGAAGGAAGAGCTCCAAACGATCTTCGAATCACTTAGAAATAAAAAATCAGTGGGAACCGATGAAATACCGAGCATTGTGCTTCGACATCTCCCACTAGAAGCGGTGAACATTTATACCAACCTGTTTAATAATGCAATGAATAATGCACATTATCCAGCGCATTGGAAAACTGCAGTGGTACATCCCATCCCCAAAAGGGATAAAGACACTTCCAATCCGGCGAATCTCCGATCGATCAGTCTTCTTCCAAGCATCAGTAAGGTTTTCGAGAAGGTGATCAATAGAGTCCTGACTAAGTGGGTTGAGGACAAACATATAGTTCCGGATAATCAGTTCGGTTTCAAGGCGGGACATAATATCATTCATGCTGCGTCGAAACTGGTTTCTGATATCCAATGGAACAAAGGCAAGAAACAGTGCACTGGTGCCTGCCTGATTGACTTGGAGAAGGCCTTCGATACCGTATGGTTAAAGGGACTCTTTTTCAAGCTGGACAGGTTGGGCATTGTAAACCACTTCTGTATATTCTTTTTGATATGCTCTCCAGTAGACAGTTCATCGTGAAGAATGGCGATGTGACTTCTGCTGGAAAATTTAACATTAAAAACGGTCTGCAACAAGGTGCGGTAAATTCGCCGATCCTGTTCAACATTTACACGAGTGATCTGAAAGGTTCACTTCACAATGCCATTGCGTAAGCAGAAGACATAATTGCGTACAGATTAGGTCCAAAGATTGAGGTCATTAATATGCTTTTGCCTTCAACAAAATTAAGCGATATTGCGATGACTGGAAGTTGAAAATCAACTTTCAAAAGTCGGAAACCATTCTGTTTAGGACGCCTTTGTCTGGGGCCTCTAGGGATACCAGAAAGAATTGGCGAAAGTTTTCTATCGTCGGACAACACGGACAGCCATTTGCTAGTCGAAATGTAGTCAGATATCTTGGGATCTGGCTAGATCAATTTCTGTATTTTAACAAACATATAGATGTTGCTCTTGTCAGAGCCAGAGGTGCTTTTGCCCTTACAAAGAGACTGTTCTATAACAGTCAACTCGATGCGAGGGTGAAGGTAATCTGCTACGTGGCCCTTATCAGGCCCATGCTTGTATTCGGATGTCCCGTGTGGTCCCGTATTTGAGAGGGCTTGTCTTAGGACTTGTCTTCGCTTATACAGAACACCAATATCCTAGTACATACAATTCTATTCCAATGAGGTTTTGTACAATAGGGCGAACCTAATAAGAGTGGACAATTTCGTCATTAAGTTGACTCGAAGGCACGTTGCAAGAGCAATGGCCTCATCGAACAACTTGATCTCCGGGGCTTACTACCCCAATTACTCGTATATGTATCACGAGAGAGTTCGCTTTGACGGCTTTATTCCTCCAGAAGCGTTCTTCTATCTAGATAGTAAAGGTCTAATCTAGGACAGATTGGCGGTGCCGCTAATCTTCCACGTCGCTCGAACAGCTGCGGACAGGCGACTCAACTACGACAGAGACGTCGCACATGGCAGTGCGGTGCGTCTCCGGTTCAGTAGGGCGGTAGGGAGTCGCGACATGAGGGATGTTGCTCGGCAGCACCAACAATTTTGGTGGCTTGTTGAAGGGGAGGATCCTTCATCGTCGAACGCCTCCAGTGATAGTTAGCTTCATGTGAAGCAAGGTGGGCCATCCTAATTTTTTTCTTTTTTTTAGCCATGGCCGGCTTACATAGTTTTAGGTAGGTTTAAGTTAGATTTAAAAAAATATATATATAAAAACAAAAAAAAAATGTATATATATACATATATTTATATATGAAGTATATATATATTATATATATATATATATATATATATGCATGTAGCTGTAAGTAGGTTAAGTATATTAAGATTTAGTTTTAGGTAGTATGTAGGCTTTTAGTTTTAAGTTTTATAATAAAATTAAAATACTCGTAGTCCTCGTACTAAGTTTTTAAACCTGTTTTCTTAGTTAAAGCTATAGTTAAGTCACTGTAGAATAAGAATAAAACCCGCCATAAACGTCGAAAGACATAATTTTTAAGTATTATGTTTAATTTAGAGTGCCCGCATGGGGCCAGTAAGTTACAATAAGATTATTTTTAAGTTATTTAAGCTAATTTTTAAGCGTTTTTGTCTAGCATGTACGAGTTAATTAATGAAATCAAATAAAAATTGCATTTAAACTGACTGTATTTTTTTGTAAGCTATATGGTATTGTGATATCCATTTGAATGTGAGCAGCGTCACCCACGCAAACATTTTAGAGTATTAATTTTTTGATAATTTTTGATAATTACTGAAAATGGGTGGAGGCCGCCACCATGAAAAATACAAACGTGTACTCGGTAGTAGAGCAGTTATCTACAAGGTTTTCGATTTATGGGTTGCGAAAAGAATTGATTTTGGTTTATTCTTTTTTGTAAAATTGTGCGAAGCAAATGACATTATTGTTTTAAAAAGCTTCCACCTTACCATCCAGCGTCAAATGGTATTGCTGAAAAAGGCGTACAAACCATAAAAAATGTGTTCAAAAGGTTTTGTGTTGAGAAAGCATATACCAAAATTGGTTTTCAAAAATTTTTTAGCTCAGCATTATTTAATTATAGAAATACACTGACATCCATACAAATAAGATCAACATACGAATTATTATGACATTTCACCCCAAACCTAGAACAATAATTAGTCTAATAAAAAATGCTTTCTGAAGACAAATTCAAAGAAAAAAGGGAAATTGAAAAATTAGATAAACAGCAAAATACATTTCAAAAAAAATGTGGAAATAGTTTTGCCATTAATGATATTATACAGGGTGTCCCAATATTCGTCAACGATAATTTGGGAAATGATTCCTGGGTATATTCTAAGAAAAAAATCGTTCTACAGTAAGGGTCTATCTCCAATGCTGACATCACTTATCGAGGATTTAAGGAAAGGCTTACTTTGGTATACCCTCACGCATGTTAACGGAAATTGCTCAGTTAATACTAATGGCAGAAACTTCTTTTATGACCTTGTTTTTAGAAGAAATAATACCCTTTGTAACTGCATTTAAATAAAGTTGATATCTTGTTAGAGTCTTCAGATATCCAATTTCTAAGCCTGTTCCAATTTTCTTACCCATGCTAATTTTCGACTTTGAGCTCGCTTTTCTCCAGAAAATCCGTAATAAACATAACGTTTAACTATTTTGTCCTTATCAATAATAAAAAAAATCATCAATAAGTTTGGAGAAAAACCCATAGATTTTATTATACGAGTAATTGGAAAAACCTGAAACAGGTAAAATTTATAAAAAAGGGTTTTTTTGCTTTAAGCTCCAAAGGCTGTGAGTAAAAAATGATTTTGTGTGGTTTTAGATAATAATTACAACAGTTATAATAGATGCCCAAAGTGTCCTCCTTGGTTTTGTATGCATGCTAGAGCCTGTTTTTGGATTTTACTGCGAATGTTTATTGATGCTGACTGCTGCCTCACTTTATAAGGCATTTATATATAATACGCTCTTCTAAATCACTTAAAGTTGCTATTTCGGTTAAATGAACAAGTTCTTTCATTCTTCCCCATACAAACAAATACAATACGGTAAGGTCAGGAGATCTTGCAGGCCAGTGAACTGGTCTGACCCATTTCTTCCTACTCTTCATCTAGCCAATTTGTAACCCTAAGACCATAGTGGGCTGGAGCCCTGTCCTGTTGGAAATATGATGAAGCTAGTTGAATTAGTGGAACGTCCTACAATAGCTCTGGTAAATTATTTGGCAAAAACTGCAGATAGTTTAGAATTCAGCCCATGTGGTAGTTTGAAGTGGCCGATTAACTTGTTTCCAAGTAAACCTGCCCACATATTGACGCTGAATTTGTCCGCATGTTATGTAAATTGTCCGCAGCCCATGCATGAGGATTATGAAAATCTGTTATACCATCTCTTGTAAATTGAGATTCCTCCGTCAAAAGAATTCTACTAATAAACTCGTTGTCATCCAAGCTCCGCTCCAGCAACCAGTTAGAAAACTCAAATCTCTTTTCCAAATCATTAGGAAGCAGTTCTTGTACAGGTGTATGGTGGTATGGATAAAGTACATTCGAAATTTTATGTCTGGAAACATTGAATTGCAAAGCTGAGCGTCTGATGCAAATTGACGGATCAGTTGTAATAGCTTCCAGTATTCTTTAATCAGGTGAAATTCTTCTTACTTGTGGAGCTCTTGCGTTAGGTCGTGTATTTGAAACTGATCCCGTTTCTCGAAGCCTTCGATACGTATTTTCAAATACTGCTTCACTAGGAAGTCGTCGGTTAGGATAAAGTTCATGGTATCTTCGTCGCGCTCTATTTGAACTTCCTGTACTCAGCCCATAAACGTCAATAAAGTCTGCATATTCTTGTTTTGTAAGTTCAGACATTTAAAACAACATTTCTAGCCACTTTAACCTTGGCGTAAAAAATTAACCCGATGAATTAATTTTTTTTTCTAATCTTTTATACCATTTTTGTTTGGTAAATTTTCCGAATAGGCCTTCACACCCGAAACCTAACTCTTTCTGAGAATTTTTGAGGAACAGGGTAAGGAAATGAAGGTTTTGACAGGTAGTCAACTAGACGAGCACGCTTTAAGACTTTTTAATAGATATAGAATTTTAAAAAAATTATTGGAAAATTAATAATTCTTGGGAAACCACTGTTATTGCCAACTGTTGTTGGAAACGTAGGTAAAAAACCATAAATTCCTTTTTTACCTACTGCAGGTTTCCTCAAATATCATAAAATCTATGGGTTTTTCTGCAAACTTGCTGATGTTTTGTTTTTTATTATTGTTACGTTCATAAGAAAAAAATAGTTAAACGTTATGCTTATTACGCATTTTCTGGAGAAAAGCGACCTCAAAGTCGAAAATTAGCATGGACAAGTAAAATGGAACAGGTTTAGAAATTGGATATCTGAAGACCCTAACAAGATATCAACTTTATTTAAATGCAGTTACAAAGGGTATTATTTCTTCTAAAAACAAGGTCATCCAAGTTATGGCTCGGGCACAACTATATATGTATATGAATTTATTCCGATATATCATTTTTACGTCAGGTCAGATTATTGCCCGGGATTCCGCCTCCGGTATTTTCTTCTGCTTGATTGCAGTGCTTTCAGATGTTTAAAGTTTATTATTGACTTTGATGACTTAATAGTCAAGTTTATAACCACTTACCAACGGAAAACCACTGTCATGAAGAGAAGTCAATGTAGTTTTCATTTCCAAAATATTCTCATGTTGTCCCAATGGACTTTAGACCTATATGTCTACTCGTATCTTGTTTCATTCTGAAAACTCTAGAACGACTGACTGATATCCATATACGAGCTAAAATTGATCCATCACTTTTGTCAACGGCTCAACATGCCTACTGTAAAGGAAAGTCAGTGGAATCGGGTCTGATTTCACTGACTAGCCACATCAAATGATCCCTGCAATATTGTGATAACCACTTAAATGTGAGCAGCGACATCTAGCAGAAAATGTTGATACTCGAAGACCAGAAGATTTCGATACTGGAATAACAAAGTCTCGACTGGAGAGTGGAATCGAATTTTCTAGCAAATTGGAAATTGTATGGGACGCTGGATGGCGAGGATTGTTCTCGAAGTATGTCATTCGAGTATAAATACCAGCATCCCCAAGGTATGCAAATCAGTTCTAAAGTGAAATTTGAAGTGTTAATTAGGAGAAGTAATTAAGTGGTTTAAGTAAAAGATAAGAAAAGTATAAGTGGTTGAGGAATTGAATTGTACTGAGAGAAAGAATTAAATAGTGAATTGTAACTGTACTGAATAAAGGGATTTGTATTGAAAAGAATGAGTTCTATTATTTGTACCCACACAAACATTTTACAATATAAAGAGTATACAACGGTTGCTTTCCTGGATATAAAGGGTGTTTTTAATAACGTCAACACATCCGCAATCATGATTGCGCTGTCAACTCTGCTGGTAGATGACTCACTTGGGGAGTTGATCAGTCTTATGCTAAAAAGCAGGATAATCAAATCCAAACTTGGTGAGACTTCTGCTAAAAGATGTGTCAGCAGAAGGACGCCGCAAGGCGGGGTCCTCTCTCCCCTTCTCTGGAGCTTAGTAGTTAATGAACTGCTGATATACCTAGAAATGGGTGGTAGCAGGGTGATTGCCTATGCGGATGACGTTGCTGTAGCCGTGTCAGGTAAGCATCTCCATACCATGAAAGAACTCATTTAAGTAAATCTCAATAGATTAACCCGTTGGCAAATCGCTGTGGATTGGGAATAAACCCCCATAAAACTGATCTTGTCCTCTTTTCCAGGAAATACAAAATTCCAATTATAGACCCTCTTTCAATAAACGGTTAGTTTAGTATTTTCTGATACAGCGAAATATCTGGGTCTCATTTTTAATAGGAAACTAAACTAGAAACCTAAAATTCAAGAAAGAGTCAATAAAGCTACAATAGGCGTATTATCTTGGAAAAAAGCCATTGGGAATAAATGGGGCCTTTAACCTCGCATAACCCACTAGCTAAACATCTCGGTCATAAGACCGAAATTTACTTATGGAGTGGTCGTCTGGTGGGAGGCCTCAGAAAATACAGTCAACTGCATTAAACTAAGCATATTCCTAAGAACAGCATGCATAAGCGGAGCCTTACGGTCTACTCACTCTGCGGCATGAGACATTCTGTTTCATTTGACTCCCCTCGATATTTTCAGCAGGCAAGCAGGCAAAGTGAAATAATTCATTTGGCCACGCTAACATTATTAATACATTAGGAATGCTCACAGAGAACATCAATTACACCATACCTGAACCTTGGTTTGACAAAAACTTCCATGTAAGCTTCCCCTCTAGATCCTTCTGGGAGGAAGATGTTTTCATAGTAAGTCAATCCATCTCTACACAGATGAATCTAAAACCTATAGAGGAGTTGGTGGCGGCGTCTTCCAAATCACTGTAGCGCTATCTAATCCCTGGACTTGGTCTGATTAAATTCTAAAACCGCAGTTGAATGCCAATCGTTTCTTATGGAGATGGTAGAGCAGTTCAACCTTCACCGTTGTTCGGTGCCGGGCCACAGAGACATTCCGGGGAACTCACCAAAATTGGAACCACTCTACCTGTTCTACCGCAAAAGGGTAGTATAGGTATACCAATCGCTACGTGCAAACTAACATTAAAGCTGGATGCCAATAAACGAACAGACTTTAGGTGGACTGTTGGACCAACATATCTAGTTACTAAATAGATCTGGCCAAAGCTAGATTTGAATCGCTTTAAGAGTCGGATCCTAGGAAACATCTTAGCGCCATCACAGGTGTCATCACTGGACACTGCCTCATAGGCAAGCACGCAAGAAGACTTGGCGCTTGTACAAACGATTTCAGTAGAAGCACGGGTGGCCGTGGTGTAGTGGTACTAGCAATCGGTTTTCACTCGGAGGGTCAAGGTTCGAATCCTACCCATTGAAAAGTTTTTCAAGTTTCTCATTTGTGTAATTGGAACTCAGACAAAATAATTCTGCGTGTGAAGGCATAACACTGACACGTAGATTTGGCTGCTGTAGAGTTTCAAGCACAAAAAATAGTGTGAATTATAACCTTCGAATCACTCTGAGTGAAGAAAAAACTCTCCGTCCTATTCGGACCTCCCACCCCTGTAGAGCGAATATCGAAACCAAATACACCTGAGTTTCAAACCACTACAAAAAACTAAGGGTTCAGCAGCTATATTACTTTCAATAGAACACTTTATTGGTAGTTCATCAACAACCTCGTTACTTTCATGATTCTGACTTTCTTGTACTGCGCTAAGTTTTTGGAAAGTACTGAAGCAATCTGCAAAGCAGTGATGCTTAACTCTCCGTGAGTATATTTGTGTGGGAGCCTTTAATCTTAAGTCGTGCTTGATACTGATAGGTTACTCGACCTGGAAGACATTTGCGCTCATCGTTAGTCCCTTTTTCACTTAGTGATTTGGTTCGAACCCCAATACTAAATCGCATTTCTGACCACATTATATCAACAGATCCTCAGTTTCTCGGTGTTGATGATTGATTTAAGTTACGAGTATAACTCTAAAATTGTCTACCAAAATCAGATGTATGGAGCATGAAGTCGAATATATTATTGTTAAAAATTATTGCATCAGTCTTCATAATGGTACTAATTCTAATATTTGAAATAGGAAATAATAATAAATCCATGCACAATAGTTTAGATAGATTTTCTTGTATGAATTACAATCTTAAATATATCGAAAATAGTATGAAAATACTTACGAAAGTGTCTTCAACGCGCAATTCAATCTCCTCCGAAGCGTTTTCTAACGTACTGTGAGTAATGCCGTAGTAAAAATATACAATCAAGCCTATAGACATCCAAATTGTAAATCTAACTAATGTTAATATACTTAATTTAAATATTAAGTATATGTTCACTGTTATAGCAATTGCTGGAATGTACGGAAGTCCGGGTGTTAGAAATGCAAGGGCATACCTAAAATTAGTAAAATTCTATTGAATATCATTTCCTTTTTTACTCTAGTGACTAATATCAAACCTGTTCTGGGGTTGCCTGGATATAGTTAGTAATATCACAAAAATACCTATAATTAATATCGAGAAAACGAATCCGGCAAACTTTCCTGACCACCCTATCGCAGCGAATAAGTCCAAGAAAAATATGAACATGTACATCAAACCGACCAACTTCGTTACAAACATTCCTATTATCAATAAAAACAAATTAATAACATTAGAATTTAGAGTGAAACATCACCTTTACTTACCACTTTCAGATGTTGCTGGTCCTGGATTGACCCAAGGAAATAACCCTGGGCACATATACGAAAATTCTTGTAGTTTTCTTCCTAGAAGACCAACTCCGATAGTATCAAATGCCGTAGCGTTACCAGTTGGCCCTGTTGGAGCACCATGTACGCTTCCGTAAAACTTATTTTCTGATCTATCTGATACCAAGAACTGGTCATCCCTTCCCATATATCCGTCTGGACTATCATCAATAAATGAATCATCTGAATCTGGAGACCCTCTAGTAATGCGTTTGATCGTCAGATTGTTTGTTGTTTTTTCTGCTGTTGGATCCGGAGTACTTGGCGGTATTGGAGTTCTTAATTGAGCAGGCAGTAATTCGACCAAAGATGTGCTGTAAGGTTGATATCGTAAAACAAGAACGCATGTCGAAACGAGTGTATATGCTAAAAGTGTTCCAATCGACATCATTTCCACTAGAATCTCTAGACGAATTGTTAAGGCTACCAGGGCAGCTGCCACGCCACTTCCAAGTGTTGCAATTCCCGGTACACTTGTGCGTTCCCAAAGTTGGGATAATTGCCTATAGAATAATGAAAAAAAAAATAATTTTTTTTAGTTCATTTCACATAATAACATCGAAAAATATTTAAATGAATTATGTTTGCTAAAGGAACATATTTATATTGAGTGATTGTGCCTAGGAGAAAAATATCACATCCACGATAACCATCTTACTATAAGCAAGTGTAAGCTATTGGAAGTTTTGCAAAATTGACCGTTGAGTGCAGAAAATAAATTTAACTAGACGAAATGTCTCAGCCTATTATTTTTCCAAAACAACCAGTTATAATAATGAAAACTTAATGATACAATGGGTTTAAAAGGAATCAGAATTAGGTATTCAAAACTTTTTAGATGAGGAATTTTAGAGAGTACTCGTATACGAGTATATAAGTAATTTTAAAAATATTAGGCATATAACTTACTTGAATATTAGGCCGTCTTGTGCCATTGCATAGATCACTCTTGGCATTGGAAACATTGATCCAAACATTGCTACTGAAAGGCCGGCGGTTGCACCAACTGCAACAATGGCTCGACATTTTGGAGCACCAACATATGACCACATTTGTACTAAAGCTGCTCCGGTATTTATTTGATCATAAGGTACTGGAAATAAGTTTTAGTAATAAGGATTTGTTAAAAATGTTGGCACCTAACTTAAAACTATATGCAAAAGTATACATAAACTGAATTTTATAAATAGTAAATAATTTTTTTTAAAATAAATAATCTAACCATATCTTCAAGATAACTTCAAGATATTGTGGAAAAATTTCTACTACTGTAGGTAACACGAGTTATATACAGTGCAAAATATAAAATCGAAAAACAGCAATATAGCACATTTGAGCTAGCCGAAGTCGATAAAACATAAAACATAATGTTAACTAAGCAATATTTTAAAATGAAAAAAAACGTTATCTGAGAATTGTTAAGCTAATCAATATTTTAATAGAAAAACGATTGGACCCTATAAAATCTGATTCGTTGTTTTGTATAAGTGACATTTGATAGAGAGCACTAGGTGAAGACAGCGGCACTTTTGAAAATAAGTAAAATATTTTTAAATAAAATAAAATTCACCCTGGAGAATTAATAAGACAATTATATGAGTGGCACAGTCTGGTGGATCCCTTTTCTTCAAATTAGGGATCCATCGTGATGAACCATATACGAATAAACGGTTATCAGTGCTTAAAATTGGCATTCGGAAAATTTGCTATTAGTGTTACAATTAGTGAAATTGCGATAGCTAATAGCTGACAGTAATACGAACATAGTGTATTGATATGCAATTATTAGTAATTTGTAAGAATTTCATTCGAAAAAATATAAGTTTATCGAATTATCGCTTATAACGAACAGTTTTAAATGGAAAATTTAAAAATCTATTGCTTATAACGAATATTAAAAAAAAATTAAGTAGGCTTTGCAAATTTTGTGCACTTACGAGTAAAATGATAAATTCTGAGGATTTTCCTTTTACTGTTTTTTTTTCGCATTTCGCATTCTGTTTTTGAGAGGAATTGGAATAGTAATTTTTTATATCAAGAAAGCTTAAAAGTGTTAGTTGTTTTTTGAAAATGAGTTCAAAACATAGAGGTTTTACAATCGAAGAAAAATCTACAATAATTTCAAGGCTCGAAGCTGGTGATTCCAATAAAAGTTTGGCAGCAGAGTTTCTGTATCGGCTTCAACAATCTCTACCATTTTCAAAGACCGAGATAAAAGTAAGTAGAATTTTAAAGAATCCAACTTGAAATTAAAGGAAGTTCGATGCACTTAACATCCCGATATAGAGGCTGCTTTGTTCAGCTGGTTCAAAGCCCAAAGAAGCTTGAATAGTCTATTAAGAGGACCAGTTCTACAAACTAAGGCAGAAGACTTTGCAAAAGGGTTGGGAAAAAAATAACTTCACCTGCTCAACACTTGAATTCAACGATTTTGGCAAAAGACATAACATCGTTAGTGCAATGGTAAGCGGTGAATATGGTAGTTTTTCTAAAGAAATTGTGGATGATTGGTTGCGTGGTGTTTGGCCAAAGCTGCGAGAGGGCTATTCGGATGATCAAATCTTCAACATCGACGAAACAGGTTTGGTCTACAAAATGACACCTAATAAAACTTTGAAATTCAAAGGAACAAATTACGGTTTCAGTAGGAGCTAATATGACCGGAACTGCTAAACAATGTTGGTTATTGGAAAATCAACAAAACGCGAGGTGCTTTAAAAAGGTCAGGAAACTTCCATCATTGTATGAGTTCAATAAACGAGCCTGGATGACATCAGACATATTCGAAAAACATTTAAGAAATTGGGATAGACAGTTGACAAAACGAAAGGATATAATTCTGTCGTTAGTGGACAATTGTCCTGTACATCCAAAGATCGATGGTCATACTTCTGTGGAGCTTGTGTTTTTGCCGCCTGATACAACTCCTGTGTTACAACCAATAGATCAGGGTATAATCAGATCACTAAAAGAGCATTATAGAAAGCTTCAAGTACTAAACATAATTCGTAACATCAAGAAACAAGATGGACCACATGTAATGAGGATGCCATTGGATGTCATTCTACTGATTTCCAGAGCTTGAAAGAAGGTGTCTATGGCAACTATAAAGAATTGTTTTAAGTATTGTGGATTTATCCCATAAGAACCTGATAATTCAATCCAAACTTTGAGGCACTGGATTAAACATATTCAGTCATATGATAAGGTATTTGATTCATAAAGTTTTGAAGATTTGGTTAATATGGACAACAACATTGCGACTGCAGAATTATTAACCGACGAACAAATCATTGATTCTGTTCACAATGAAAATGTGGAGTGAGAATGAAGAAGGTAAGAAGAGTTTTTAGTCTTGCTTCTCTGACAGTTTGAAAACATTTTGCAACATTTTTACTTATAGAAACTGAAATAATTCCAGTAAAAATTGAAGATGCACTTCAGTGTGTTTATGTTTACATCTAAAAAACAGTTAATTATTTACTTAGAAGAATGAAAAAAAATGTTGCCATACACATTTTTCTATTACTTACTTTTATAATAATAGGATCTATGCAAAAAAAACATAAAAACCAAAAATTGTAATTTTGTATTTTTGTGCACTAGTCGTTGCACTGTGCGTCGTCGGCGTGTTGGCATAAACTAATGACTTAACGTAGCCTAACAAAAAATAGTCAAGCGACGTTAAATCGCACGAACGAGGCGGTGAATCGACTTGCCTATTTCTTGAGATAACACGCTCACCATACTTACTCTTCAATAAATCGATTGTAGCGTGTGCTGTGTGACTTGTGGCACTATCCTGTTGAAACCACATGTCGTCCAAGTCCATATCTTCCAATACGCTGACCATTCACAGTAACGTGACGATCGTTATCGCCGACGAAAAATTATGGCCCAATAACGCCGCCGGCATGCAAACGGGTGCGGTTATTTTTTGTGGATGAAGTGGTGATTCACGAAGCACATGTGGATTTTCACCCGACCAATAACGCATATTTTGCTTATTGACGAACCCATTGAGCCAAAAATGAGCTTCGTCGCTGAAGATGATTTTGCGATGAAATTCATCATCTTGGCGCATCTTCTCCAGAACCCAATCGGAGAACGTACATTGCTTCCATCGGCTTCAATTCTTGAGTCAGCTTGATCTTGTATGGGTGTAAACCAAGATCCTTACGCAAAATACGCCATAATGTGGTCTGAGCGATGCCCAATTCTTAAGAACGCCGTGGAATTGACTGATTTGGATCGTTTGCTACGGACGCCTGAACGGCAGCGATATTTTCGACACTTCCACCAACCCGTTGTCTCACTGAAACGGCAACATCACACAACGAATATGTAGACTCAAATTTTTGCACTAAACTTGTTGTTGCCTGCCTACTAGGGCGAGAATTACGACCGAAAATTGGAGTTAACGCTCTTAAAGTTGCAGTCACCGACTCCGAATTTCGGTAGAAAATTTTTATAATTTGCAGACGTTACTCGTTCGTGTACTTTACCATGATGATGAAAATTTTGAGTTTACTGAATAAATTGACAACGACAGTTTGATGATTAGTGAAAGAGTGCGTTCACAAATTAAATTCAAAGCTGTCAAGTCCCTACTGGAAAGTCCTTTAGATTATATTAATAACTAAACAAAACTTTCTGATCCCTTACAATATATTGTACCACTTTCACCTTTTAGCACGAAGAGTGGGTAATAGATACATATATGTATTGTAAAAGTAATTATAAAAAACTCCTCAATCCAACACTATAATCTAAGATTTTCTCAATTTTGCGATTATTACAATTTATTAGGTTGAATTTCGATTAAATATATTGAATTAATTAGCGTATATTGAAATAATAATAATACATACATAAAGATACAATAGTTCAATGTACGAGTATGCTATTTATAATTTACTTACCAACTAATGTTAATATCAGGCTGCTGGTGACATATGCGAATAACACAATTAATAATGAGACGACTATTGCTTTTGGAATGCTCTTTTGAGGGTTATGTGCTTCCTCTCCAGTTGTTGCTATTATATCGAATCCTATAAATGCATAAAAACATGTTGCAGCTCCAGAAAATACCTTTAAAATATGCAAAACATTAAATTAAATTCAATTGTGAGTATTTACAACTTACACCACTCCATCCGAATGGCAAGAATCCCTGATGCTCAGTCCAAGTACTTGTATCTACATAGAATAGGCCTGCTGTCATTATAAACACCCAACAAGCCAAATTTAAAATATTAAGAGAATTATTAAATAAAACTGATTTGCTTGCACCCATTGCAAGCACACATGTCATCAGAACAGTGATACCAAACGCAATAAAATCTGGCGGTTTACCTACGTTTAGAAAGATTACATAATTTATATTATTCGAAAAAATAAATTTACTATAACACGAACCGAAAATAGTGCCAACATGCTCTGCAATACTCTGCCCTATTAGACCTCCGGTCAACGAATCGAAACTAGAACTTAATGCACATGCACAGGCACTCGTACCTGAAAATTTGACGTAATCAGTATTTGTAGAATTAAAAACATTAGCCATTGTATTTTACCAATCAAATACTCAAGTATCATATTCCAACCAATAACAAAAGCAACGAATTCTCCAACAGCAACATAAGAATACATATATGCAGATCCTGAAGTATTTGGCACTCGTACTCCAAACTCAGCATAGCAAGCACCTTCAAAATAAGGGTAATTCGTAAATTTCCTTTCTTTTATTTTAAGTTATTTAACGTACCCGAGAATATGCTTGCAACTGCTGCAATGATGAAGCTTAATATAACACCCGGTCCGGCTATGTTCTTTGCCACCATTCCCGACACTAGGTACATTCCAGTTCCGCAGCAAGATCCCACTCCTAATGAAGTCAAGTCCAATGTGGTTAAACATTTCTACAATTCAAACTCAAGTCTAAGTTTCTCGAAATATATTGTACAATATATTTAGTTTGAAATAACTCACTGTAAGTTTGGGCTTTGCATTTCGAGAACTTTCATTGGGCACCTTCCTAAGGTCTTTAGTGCGAACTAACTTGGCAAAAAGCGCAACTCCAGAAGTAACTCCAGCTGGCAATGGAAATGGAAACTTCATCTACAAAAATAATACAAAAAATATATCCATCCGAAAGTAACACATGTAATATAATATGCGCATTTATATTTATGCAAATAATTCATTTTTTTATAAACTTTCCTGTAGGGCAAAATACAAATTTCATGACAGAAAAACCAGGTGAGTTTATAATGGCTTGAAACCTTCTGTTTTTTTTTTCATATTTGCTATCTAACTCATAACCCAATAACACACTATATAGTAGGTATCGAAAAGCCCAGCTAAACAATTGATGGCCTTACGCTTATCCTGATAACCCTAATCATTTTGAATTCCTTTTCTACTCGTATGATATTGCCCTAAAACCGAACAACAATACTATCGACATAAAATTTTTTGAATTGGCTTGCTCAGCCAGGAAAAACTGCAGCAGATTGCCCATTCTGTGGTAGAAAGTAGTAAATACGTAAGAAAATCTGAAAACTTCGAAACAGGTGTATTTTGGAGGAAAAAACACTCGAATCTTTACAGCTCAGCCACACTGGAAAAAATACTCAGATGATCTGATGGCACCTACTCGTACACTGGGTTGAAAGCACAGACCCTCTGGCTCATGTTTGAGACTCACTTCCCTGGTAACATGATCAGAAAACCCTCACAACCACCCCCTCTCACTGAAGATGCAATTGAACTGAATAACACCCGCCGTCGCTGGTATCTGTCATCGATTGTGGACTGCATTAAGGCGCAGGCAGTCGTGGGCTTATCGACCATTGGTGGATTAAAAATGGTTTTCACTCAAATCCCTTTACATGAGAAAACCGATTGGTCTAAGTCATCTAATAATAAAAAACTTCACTATACATTCTTCCAACGAAACTAAGTATATGTACGATTATGTGTCATAATCTTTGGGCTAAGCATATTGACCCGAAGCCGAACTCAGTGTTTGCTTTCTGGTAATATAAGGGAACTTTCGGAAAGACATAGGTTTTATCACCTATCAGGGTCCTCTAGATATACACGGCTATTGTATGACCAATTATATGAGGTTAGGTTAGGTAAGAGTGGCTGTTGGAAATACCAACCCACTTAGGCCTATTCGCCCATTGTGATGCCACGTGGATCTATGATCATCTTACTATTGGAACCAGTTTGAGCTTATAATAAAGCGTAGTAGACTGTTAACGTCTATGTTTTCTAGATCGTTTAGGTCGTTGTAGAAGAAAGCTCCTAGATGAAGCTGGGCATGTGCAGAGTAGGTGGAGGATTGTCTCCTCCTCTTCCTCGTCAATGAAGCTTCTACAGAAATCTTTAGTAAAAGCGCCAAGCCTTCTTGTGTGCTTGCCTATGAGGCAGTGTCCAGTGATGACACCTATTATGGTGCTGAGATGTTTCCTATCTAAAAGGATCAGACACTTAGAGCGACTCAGATCCAGCCTTGGCCAGATCTGTTTGGTCGCTAGACATGTTTGCCCAGCAGTCCACCTAAGGTCTGTTCTTTTATTGGCATCCAGCTTTAGTGTTAGTTTGCACTTAGCGATTGGTATACCTATACTACCTTTATCCGGTAGAATAGGTAGAGTGGTTCCAATTTTGGCGAGCTCTGCAGTTCCCTGGAATGTCTCTATGGCCCGGCACCCAACAAAGGTGAATGTTGAACTGCTCTGCCATCTCCATGAGAGATGATCGGCCTTCAAGGGCGGTTTTAGAATATAATGAGATCGAGTCCAGGGACTTGATGGCAGCCTGACTATCCGAAAATATGCGGATATCCTTTGCAGATATCACGTTTTTCTTCAGCCAGGACAGAGCTTCTTTAATCGCCAAAATTTCCGCCTGGAACACGCTACAGTGATTTGGAAGACGGAAAGAGAGGCTTAGATTTAGCTTATCTGAGAAAACACCGCCACCAACTCCGTTATCGGTTTCAGATCCATCTGTGTAGAGATGGATTGACTTGTCTTCCATGAAAGCATCTTCCTCCCAGAATGATCTAGAGGGGAAGCTTACATGGAAGTTTTTGTCAAACCAAAGTTCAGGTATGGTGTAATCGATTTTCTCTGTGAGGATTCCTAATGTATTAAGAATGTTGGCGTGGCCAAATGAATTATTTGTCCACTGTTTAGTCGCATTAAGGCGAATAGTTGCAGTCGCAGCTACTTGCCTGCTAAAAATGTCGGGGGGGTGTCAAGTGAAGCAGAATATCAAATGCCGCAGAGGGGGTATACCGCAAGGCTCCGCTTGTGCATAGACATGCTGTTCTTTGGACTCTGCTTAGTTTTTTTTTTTTTTTCTTTTCTTTATAATTTACGCGCGCCTAAGGGGTTTGATACCCTTTTACTGTTGCCAGGACGCGGGCGGAAGGATAGAAGGAGGAGGAAGGAAAATTGTTTTTGTAGTGGTTTAAAACTCAGGTGTATTTGGTTGCGATATTCGCTCTCCAGGGGTGGGAGTCCGAATATAACGGAGAGTTCTTTCTTCACTCAGAGTGATTCGGGGTATAATTCACAGTATTTTTCTGTGCTTGAAACTCTACAACAGCCAAATCTATGTGTCAGTGTTATGCCTTCACACGCAGAATTTTTCTGTCTGAGTTCCAATTTCACAAATGAAAAACTGACTTGCCATGCGCACAATTCGAACTTGGACCCTCCTATTTCCTAGAAAAGAGGACAAGATCAGTTTTATGGGGGTTTATTCCCAATCCACAGCGATCTGCCCAGCGGGTTAATCTATTGAGATTTACTTGAAGGAATTCTTTAATGGTATTGAGATGTTTCCCTGAGACGGCTATGGCAACGTCATCCGCATAGGCAATCACTCTGCTACAACCCGCTTACAGGTATATCAGTAGTTCGTTAACTACTAAGTTCCATAGTAGGGGAGAGAGGGTACCGCCTTTCGGCGTACCTCTGCTGACATATCTCTTAGCAGAAGTCTCACCCAGTTTGGAGTTGATTATCCTGCTTTTTAGCATTAGACCGATCAACTCCCCAAGTGAGTCATCTACCTGCAGAGTTGACAGCGCAGCCGTGATTGCGGATGTGTTGACGTTGTTAAAGGCGCCCTCTATGTCTAGGAAAGCAACCATTGTGTACTCCTTATATTGTAGGGGTCGTTCGATGTGGCTAGTCAGAGAGTGCAAAGCCGTTTCCACCGACTCTCCTTTACAGTAGGCATGTTGAGCCGTAGACAGAAGTCTTGGATCAACTTTAGCTCGAATATGGATATCAATCAGTCGTTCTAGAGTTTTCAGAAGGAAAGATGATAGACTTATAGGTCTGAGGTCCTTTGGGACTACATGAGAGCATTCTCCGGCTTTGGGAATGAATACTACATTGATTTCTCTCCATAACAGTGGAATGTGGGTAAGTTGTACACAGCTCCTCATAATATTTTCTAACACTGGTAGAATAATATCTGAGGACCTCTGTAGCTCGGCAGGTATTATACCGTCCGGACCAGCAGACTTGTATGGTTTGAAGCTATGCAGCGCCCAGAGCAGTTTGTCTCTCGTAATCAGACCATGAATTTTGGTCACGGTTGCAGTAGGCCTATTTGGGCTGCTACTGGCCGCGAGTTATGAGCTACCTGGAAAGTGGGTGTCCAGAAGCAGGTTGAGTGATTCATCACTTGAGGTTGTCCAAGAGCCATCGGTTTTTTTCAAACAGCTAGGCATCATAGGATTTGTGGAGAGGATTTTTCTTAGCCGCGATGCCTCAGAGGTTTCTGTAATTTTGTCACAGAATGACCTCCAAGATTGTCGCCTTGCCTTCCTCAGTTCTTTTTTGTATAATTTGAGAGATTCTTTATATAAGTCCCAGTCTGTCACTTTTCTTGTGCTTTTTGCTGCGTTGAAAAGTTTTCTACAGGCGTTTCTGAGCAGTCCCAGTGCTGATGTCCACCAATGTGGCTTTTTCTTGCCTCTTGGTTAAATAAGAGGGCAGGAAGTGGCCATAGCCTGATTGAGAGCCAGAGTAAATTCCCTAACTTTCATGTCAAGCTCATTGGTGTCACTTGATAGTTCAGAGGATAGCGTTTCTGACAGTATTCCTCTGTATTTTGGCTAATCAGTTTTCCAGTAATTCCGGAAAGTTGGTTGGCTGGGGGGAGCATCACTCAGATCTGTGGTCTGAAAAGGAGTGTTCAAATGATACCATCCAGTTCGTTAGCTTTTGGGTGATGCTGTCGGAGACAAGAGTAATATCTAATATCATGGAACAAGCTATCACGTAAATACATATATCTCAGCTGCGTTTTTCAGACTCCACACAACGGTCTGTCTCGGCTTCATGAGGCTTTCCATAGAACTCGTAAGTCTGGCTCTCCTTTCAACGCACTGATGAAACTCCTTCCCCTTTTTATTTATATGATGAGCATCTCTCAACACCATCTTTCCGTCCTTGGTACGATACGCACTGAAATTTTGATAACCTTGCGCGTCAACAGCCTTTTGTGAACTTGCCTTCTGATACAATGACACCAGCACTCTTATTACCGCGAAAGAACAAAATTGACTCACTCTGTTCTCAAGAATGATTTCGACTAAAATCTGAGCCATATAAGAAGTGTTGACGGGTGTTTACAAATGGCTCCAAAACCGATCTATCAAATCGCCGCATACATAGGCGATTGTGCCTTTTTGAAGGACGACATGGTTATGTTACTCTTCATTAGAAGAATTCCTTTGTGTTTTTCAAGCGGGGATATAAGCAACCCTGATATCAAAGAACTATGTTGTGAAGAATAAGTGAAAGGACCAAAATACCCAAGCTGTATTTAAGGCATGAAGCATTGCTGAATCCTCTCACGACTTACGACCGATTGAGAAGGAGTACTGAATGGACGAGTTCTTTGTATGGGTCATCTGCTGGAAAAATAAGATCTACTATTCTTAAAGTGCGATGGAATGACCACGACAAAATAAGATAAGAAACTACGATATACATAAAGGTACTGTTGCTTGAATAAAATTTCTTACGAACTAGCAGTTACCCCATACTTCATCTACGTTGTATGAGAAAACATACACACGAGTAATCGTATGTGTTTAAATGATTTTGAAATTGGTATGTTGGTTATTGTCTGAACTCTAAATTATAACATCTTGAAGTAAAAAAATTTTATGAAGGATTATTCGTAAAAATTTGTTTTTTTTTCTGAACATTAAAAGCCATAAAAATATCGAACATATTAGTTTTTTTTATTTCTGTGTTTTTTATCATAAATCCGTCGTCAAAACAAACAATTTGAAAAAAACGAAATTCTAAAAATTGATTTTTCGATTTTTTATGGCCAGAAAACCAGGTGACCGCGAAAGTAAATATTTACCAAAAGTTTTATTAAGGCCAAATATACCAATAATTTTTGTACAAAATTTCTTTGTACACAGCATTTGTTGTTGTTGCTTCTGAAGCTAAAATATGCATACGTACAGATTATGTTATCAGAGTTGCTGACTCTAGAGCAAGCAACGTATAATGGGCCGTTTTAAAAACAGCCGGTTGTCAACACCAGCAGATTTGAGCGTCTATCCCTGTCTACTTGTTTAACGTTGTGGTAAAGCAAACGCTCGCAGGAAACTCTACTCGCTTAAATTCAAATGGGAAATCGTTGATAACGAGTGGAATACGTGGGTATAAACACCATTTCGCCTACACTACAACTCATAAGAATTTCCGCCTCAAGCAGATTTCTTTGCAATTTGATTACTTTTTGTTGAGTTCCGTTGCACGATTTCGGAGGATGCAAGTTTCCAAGAAGCATTATCGAAACACTGACCAGTTTGAGTTGAAAGAATTCAGAAATTCAATCGGATAATTATTGGCATCATTTTGTGGACTACGGTGTTCATTGACGTGTATACCACTTCACTTCTTTCAATTCCTGATAAAATATTAATATTTATTTCAGCGGCTTTGTCGTTTCTAGGTGTCAGAATAGCTCGTTCAAGCATCCAGGAACTGCTTTGATGTGATATCTGTGCAATATCAATGTACACCAAACGGATAAGTTCCTCTAACGTATAAATAATTTTTGGGTCACATAGTAGAAATTTCTTGAGCGTGTGGGCATTCGCCAAGTTTCGCTCTTATGTTAGCCGTCTGATGTAGTCGGTGAACATTGGGCCAAAGAGAGGATCGTTTCAGTGAGGCATTTACCTCGTCAGGGAGCGTTTTTCGAAAATCGCCGGAAAAGAGCATTTGCTTGAGAACATATGGGTCTTTTGGCGAATGTCCTACAATGTTACGTCTACAGCCTCGTACACTCCATCGTACACTCATCCTAAACAATTAAAGAGTAGTCCTGAAATACTTCTGCCTTTTCAGTATTACGGGAAACCGCGCACACAGGAGTTTTATTGCTGACTATGTCAATTGAAATTTTGAACATGGAATGCGCCGTCTTGGAACAAGGAAGCAGTGCTATCGTTCCTTGTCTTCCCACCTGCGCCAGAACGTCTATTATAAGCAAAGTCTTTCCGGTTCCACCTGGGGTATCGCAAACAATTTTTTGCTTTCATTTGGATTCACGCTTTGGAGGACAGTGTAATATATAAATCTGTCTTTACTTGGAGGAGAACTCTAGGATGCAGTCATTTATGATGTCAGACACCGTCCCAGGGCTGTAATTCACTTCGGTGGCATACTCTCAGTTTACGTGCGGTTGAACCGGCAGTCGTTGAGGGACCGGAAATCCGTCATCACTCAATAGGTTCCCACCGATGGAAAAAACAACATCTTGGCGTAAATAGAGACTACTATAATGCGCTCGTCGGTTTCCAGAATTGTTTCTTCTGCATTATGCCTTAAGTTCCATAGGAAATCTTTTGACACATGAAGCCGTTGTTTATCACACGACTCTACTGTATTCGAAAGTCCACAGAACATTAACATGAGAGCAAAACAATGTCGCATGCTACTGGAACTGTCGCTCACGCAAACATACGCGAGAGTATCATCCCAGTGTTGACTGTAATCAAGTAAATGACGCGCCCTACAGGCTGCATGAAACGTTTGCTACTCTACGTCATCTAATGTCTTTAGGAACGAAAAAAATAATGTGGGGCCTCGAACTGAACCTCTCTGTTATTAGGATGCACAGTGTATACCCTACCCATTGCATTGTGTTTAAAAACCCCAGGGAAGACTTTAACTGGGCAGCGGCGCCTAAATACTCCACTTTGCTTGTCATACGCATAGTACGGTGGTACTTTTTCGTACTTCGGGGTTTTGGGATAAATATCTTCTTCGCATAATTTATAAAAAGCCAAAAGCGTTGTTTGTCGCGGATTTTCAAAACGCTCTCTCAAGTGATTGTGCTGATGCGCAAATGTAGCTTGGCCGCTTCCTTTATTCACTTATTTAACATACAAACGTATTCAATTGACTGGACGTTTGTGCACGACTACATATGGGTTTGTAACGATCTAGAAAGTATCGCTGAATACGGATCAACCCATCTATTGTCAATTTTTACCGTCTGCCTGTACATGTTCACTTCGGTAGTGAATCCACCCTCAGTGGGTGGTCGACGAGCGACGGCATAACGACAAACCTCTTCGGAAACCTTTTTGAACACCGGTCGTTCTTCATACACGGTGAATTTCTGTTTAATAAGCCACCGACACCGTTAATAATCTTGACGATTTGATGGAGAGCAGGGTCTACTCGTATTTTCGAGTCAGACACCTCAGCGTAAATGGCTTGAACAATGTCGTAGGGCCTGAACTTTTCTGTGTGCTTTTTCTGAATACATGCAGCAAACACGTTTTCTTTTGTGAGAAGATCCATTAGACGCTTTAATTCCTAATGAAATACCCTAGATATCAAGTTATGTCTGTCGTAAGGCTTTTGCCTGGAGGAAGCACTTTCGTCATATTTTCGCACATACCAAAACACGTCCTGCTTTCGTGCATATAGCGCGAACCTCGAAGGAAGAATTACAATCATACCCAGCCTATCTGCGTATATATCCTGCGGTATAGCGTCTTTTAAATCAGTGTAATTTTTAGCCAGCTGTTTTTCTGGTTTGGTCGAATAAATACTAATGGTTATGTTTCAATTTTGGCATATTGTACTACTAAAAACTGACTAAAAAACGAACGATAACCATAAGAAGATTCTCATTCAATCTCTGCTAAATCAAATAGCTATAAAACTGCATCGCGGATATCTTCTCATTAGGGTTTATTGGCCTATTTCGAGATCTAAACCTTGTACTGCGAAATGATATCCGATTTCCTCACGGCAAAATATAAGTAGATACCGTAGAGAATCTTAGGCGCGATGCCTCCACTGGGTGCCTCGTTTCGTGTGACAACATAGAAAACAGAAAAAGGAAAACAAAACACTGGGTAGCAAAGCAACAAAAACTAAAATGTTTTTTTTTTCTGTTGGTCATATGCAGCACTAGCGGTTACTGGTGAAGTTGTTCATTGCTATGATATCTTAGTTAATGGGTATGATTAAATTTTGTGGAAGATAAAATACAACTTTTAATTTCTATAGCTAAAAATATCGAATGGGAATGAAACATATCTCAAAATGTTTGCTAATTCAAAAATAAGACAAATCAAATTGTGTTTAAGTCAATTGACTAGTTTTGGAGCAGTAGCGTGGATACCACCTAATAAATCAATCCCCATGCAGAACGTAGAAAAAGTGTTAATTGCAGATAATAGCTGAGCCTTTTAAAGTATAAAACTGTAAAGTTTCATTTATATCCGTTCAGTAGTTTTCGTGTGATTCGCGCACAGACATGAGTATCATTACCAGTTTATTATACACAGTGGCCTCCAAAAGTTAGTTGAAATCAGCTGGGATACTTGCTAACCTTCACAAAATCAACTGAAATATGGTTTTCCATTACTCCTAAGACCGTTTCTAGTTTCTACAATATGTGTTCTCTTGTATACCCAACAGTAGATCGAAAATCTACAGTTAACTTTTTATGAATCGTTAATATTTGCAATGAGTGCGCTGCATTCGCACGCCACAAGTCAGTTGAAGCTGTTCGATTTCCAGAATTGGCATTGTTTTTTTTTTTAAACTGATCAGAAAATTAAAATTTGTGTTTTTGTTTCTCTTTGGTAATTGTTTTATATTAAGTATAAATTAAAATTAAGTGTTAAATAATCTTACTTTAGGCTTTTTGTACTCAACATTTCTTCAAGGAGAAAACTTACTGTGGAGTAAAGGCAGAAGATGGTCTTTGAATATGAAAGCTTACAAATTACAGTGCAACTCTGCAAGCGGAATCCAAGGCTAGTTGTTCGGGAAATAAAAGAACAACTTGAAGAAACTAGAAGAACGGCTTCTCAAACCACCATAAGAAGACGACTTCATGATGTCAAGCTAACAGGCCATGTTGCAAGGAGGAAACCGTTGCTAACCAAGGTTCACAAAAAACGCCGCCTAGAGTTTGCCAAAAAATATCAAAACCAACCGTTGCAATTTTGGAAAAAAGTTATTTTTAGCGACGAGTCTAAGTTTCAGATATTTGGAAACCGTCGAAGGCAAACTGTTTGGCGTTGTAAAGACGACAACCCCTACGGTGAACGATATCTTCACCCCACAGTAAAACATGGAGGTGGAGGTGTTATGGTGTGGGGGTGTTTTTCTTGGTTTGACGTGGGAAAGTTGCATGTTATTGATGGCAGAATGAATGCAGTCATGTACTGTGACATACTGGAAAGCAACTTGGGAGATTCTGCTGCTTCAATGGGATTGAGTGGATCATTTGTCTTTCAACAACAAGATCAAGACAATGATCCCAAACATACGGCCAAGACAACAAAAGATTATTTTAGCACAAAGGGAATAAATTTGTTAGATTGGCCTTCCATGTCACCGGATCTCAATCACATTGAGCATTTATGGGAAGAATACCAACAACTAGTAGAAAAAGCAAAGCAGTTTTCGTCGAAAAGATTTTGGAAACCTGGGCAAGTTTACAGAATTCTGTGTTGCAAAAGTTGGTAGAATCAATGCCGAAACGCATTGAGGCTGTTTTGCGAAATAGAGCCGGTCATACAAAATATTAAATTTCCAATAAGCTGTGAAATTTAGAAAGAAACACCAAGTTTATCTTAATTTCAACTGACTTTTGGCAATTTACATTGAGGACTTTCAAGAGACTTTTTTTTTTACTTAAATCCAATGAATTTTATTTAATTTTTTCTATGTATTGTACTATTACCAAAAGCACATATTATTAATATCAATAAAAAACAATTGAAAAATTTAGCAATTTTACTCCTTTATTAGCCCATTTTGTGACTTGCATGGTGATTTCAACTGACTTTTGGAGGGCACTGTATATAGATACTCGTATTTCGATAAAAGTTTAATTTAGGCAACAAATCTAGAATGTAGAAATAAAGGTTAATTTAGGCAACAATTCTAGAATGTAGAAAAACTCCTCCTTACACTTCGGGTCTAGAGTAAAATTGCAAGCATATGATACACCAAATACAACTCTTATGATCATATGGATATAAAAAACTCTAATTTCAGGTTAAAAATATGTTATCGGAGCGATTTCCATGTCGTCATATACATATATACAAAAAAGCATCCACTGTCTGAACCTACAATCGAGTAAATATCGATTCGGAACATAACCCCATTGTAGTAAACGTCGGAATGCAAACATCATCATCGATGAACTAAGAACAGCGAAACGAACAAAAATAAATTCGTAATCCGCCTCAAAAGCAAGTAGCCGAATCTTTTCCATTAAGAAGAACCACAAGTGCATTCGTGTCCTTCACATTTCACATAAAATAAAAACTTTTTTTTTTTTAGTAATTTGATAGGCTTATACATGTATACACTACCGTATACGAGTACTCGTATGTATTGTGGAAAAGACTCGAATCTGTTGAATCAATACCTATCAATAAAAAAAAAATAACGGCCATGAAAAATATCCACTCCTCTCTTGGGATGACCCGGCTAACATGAGATTTCTTTAATATGGACAGGCATCAAAAGTGAATCTATCGGTAAACAAAGGCAAAACACGCCAATGATTTTAACCAAAAGACATAGCAAACACCACCGAAATCTCATACCTTACATAAGCATTTCGGTTCTGTATTTTATTCTGAAATTAAATCAGAATCAAACGAAAAAATTCTATGAGGGAGTCTAAATTTAAGACAGCAAATGAGTACTCTCAAAGACCTTAATCTATCTTAACGAAAGTCCAGCGAGCCAGAATGTTATAACATCTAGAGAGAATGGACAGCAACGTTCCTGTCAAACCAATATTCAAGTCCGCACCTGAACAACGACGCAACAGAAAACCAACTAGCTTACATAACGCAACTGGAAACGACAGACTAGGCTTCTTTGTTAATATCTGTGTTTATCTTGAGATGGTAAGCCACCGAAATAGGTAATGTTGTCAGTTCGGAACACATTCTGTTGGTGCACTATGCTATACAACTATAAAGTTTTTGTTGTTCACTGTAGAGAGAATTCCAAAAACGAAAAGTTCAAAGCAATCATAGTTTAAGGTAATAAGGAAGCTATTTTAAATGTCTTTAGAGCTTGGCAACACAAAAGCCATGTACTACGAGTATTTGCCAGGGTATTGAAACAAATGGCAATAAATGGTTTGATCTTTCATTTTTATTATGATTTTCTTTAAACTCTAAGCAAAATAATGTTTCCTTTAAAACTACAAACATATGAGTACTACTTTAGCAGTACTTTTTATTGTACTCGTATATCCTCTTTTATAAAATATGGACAAAATAATAAAAAAAAAAATTTTGTAAATACAAATATGAAGATGCATACTCGTTAGTTACAGATACGAGTATTATAGCATAAAGGGTATGTAAATAGACAGAGATTGGAATAATCAAGTCAAATTTGTTTAGTATAGAAGAGAATATTACGTTTGGATAAAAGCATGCCATCCTATTTAAACATAATCTCTACAACTATTCAAAACTCGTACTAAGGTATGCATATTTTTATAACTTAAGTAAAAAACACGACTTCCCATACGAAATATCTTATATTTTCTCTGCAAGACCTATATTACTTTAAGGTTCTGCTAAATGAAGAGCATATTTTATTATTCAAAATGGAAAAATAAGATGTGACTATGTGTCTATTTGAGGTACATAGGAACAATACATACTCGTATATTTGTCCCGTAGACATTTCATATATAATATATAAAACACTATACATATGTATGTCCACTAATAAGTGCTAGTGCACAAAATCTATAAACATCTTGGTATCTAAAAATGAAATTGAAAACTCAAACAACTGTCATCGAAATCCTTTTAAATTTAAAACAAAAAAAATAAGAATCGTCCACTCGATGATCCAATCAAACTAATTGGACAATCCGAAAAATTGGTATTGAAAAACTGTTCAAGGCAACACATACTCTCGAAATATTTAACCTTGATTGCTACATGTCCATTGCTCAGTTATGTAACATAGAAATTGCACTTATATAAGTACAGATTTACATACAGAATAATATATATGATGTTTAAAGCCATATATTCAGCCAAAAATCGATAATGAATTAAATGTATTATTCAAACAAATAGAAAAAATAAATTAACAGTGTTGCACTGAAAGATTTTATCAACAGGTCTAATATACAATACCAATGCTAAAAAGTATCTGCAAAAGAAAACCTTGAGTTTGATGTGTGTGCAGTCAAACCAAGTTGTGTATTCAAGACACTTACGAGTATTTACTATAATTAACAATTTATTTATTTATTACCTTTAATAGTGTTTAATGACTCTGTTTTAGCTTAATGGAGTGCTCCTTCCGTCGTCTGTCAATCGCTTATAATTGGTAATTGTGCACGTATTTCACTGATCCATACTTTTTTTATTTTAATTAACGGTCGTATTTGCATCTGAAATATATGAGTTATCCTTAGGAACATAATATTTAAGGTACAACAAGAAGAATTTAACAAACAAAAAAAAAGGAAGTATAAAATTCCAATCAACACGTAGCTAAGCAGTTAAAGCTAAAACACTTTTCTATCATTTTTTTTTTTCTCTCTTTATTTCTATCTTTTTGTACTTTAACTTTATGCAGTATACATACATATATTGTATGTACAAATATGTCCATGTTTAACTTTTTGAATAGATTAGATTAAATTCATTAGTTTAACTGCACTTAAACAATTTACTTAATAACAATTAAAAACTTTGAAAAATGTATCTTTTTTACTAACTGGGAAGGTTTTCACAAGTATTCCAGCGCCATTTTTCGTTTAATCAGGAGTTCTGTTCTGTGGTATTCTTCCTTGAATGAAAACTTCAAACAATTTATTCACAGAGTTGGCGCATTACAAAGGGGGTTTTATTTTTACTATCTGTATCTAGCGAGAATATCCTGGTGCCATCGTTGTGAAAAGCTCTTATTCATTCAACTTTCCCTCAGGAGGTGGAAAGCTGACATCGGTAAGGGTTTGGATGTGATGTAGGGTGTTAAATATTAAAGCGCCTACACAATGGGAAAACTTTAAATGCCATGACCTTTTAATAAAACCTGCATTTAGATGTAACATCTCTGTGTACACTTATATGAAATTAGACATGATGAAATATCTTTGCATAGTCTCTTTATTGTTATTATACGAGTACATATTATATTGATTTCAATGGTACATACTCGTATTATATTTACTTCAATATTTTTGAAATTATTTTCATTATTTCTGGAAAATTTACTTATTTTTGTTAGATGCACTCCAATATAAAGTAGATTTGACTCTAGAACTATGATAGAATCTCTTGCTAGTTCAATCACTGTTCACAAATGTCTAATAATCCGCTGGAAGTGTATTATATTTGTAGTAGTCCACAAAAGTTCAACGACAAAAGAAACAAAATTCAATTTAAAATTTTTAGAAACCTAGAATACCGTTGTACCAAATATAACATCGAACTTCATACCATATCAATGCATACGAACGTACGAGTACATTAATCGAATTTCGAATCAAATGTGAAGCTACGGCTTTTCCGACGAAAACAAAGCCAACTAAATACACTTTATGGATTAGCTAAACATTCCATTGCGGTAATTGTTGGTGAATTCAGCAAACTGCTTAGGGCCCTCAGAAAGAACAAATCAACTAAACGAACTAAATCGACGGCGGAAACTCTAAGCTCATGCTTGGCCTCATGCGTAGCCTTATGTTGACTCTCTTGCTCCTAATAATGATACGTCAAATGGTGAGAAATCCAGAGGAATACAGAGATTTGCAAAACTTTTTTAGAAATTCCTCATCTATGGATGTATCTAGGATGCAAAGAGCTTACGATGAGAAAAGTCTCGCGGTACTGCATTTTAAAACCTAGTAGAATTCTACCTAAAATGCACTCAAGAAATTGCATATGCAATTTGAATGCTAATGCAGATGTTGTACTCGTAGGTTTTCTACATCCAACATTCCAACATCCCTAAAAAGTCAGCGCCATTCTTGTTATTTCCTAACTTCTTACCAGAATCTTTTCGGGCCACTACGCTTTTCTTAAGCACCTTTATGTGATAGTCATGGTAACACCAATGGATGCATAAAAACGATACATACATATATATATATACACACATATTGAGTGGTTTATTCCGACATAAAAAATATGAAAATAAGAGCAAAACTAACTTTTTTCTTAATAAATATGCACTTTGATATAAAAGACCAAAGCCTTAAATCAGATACATGAACAAATTTACATACTATCATTGATTCTATGGTAGTTACTTATGTAACACTATAATCCGAGTTAAATTAAGGCCTCATCTCACACTGACTAAGACCTTGCCTAACTAATAACTTTAGGTACCTAGGGCGGTAGACCTCTGACACTTGAGAGATTGAGAGATACTCGGTCGATTATCTCTTCTAATTGCATTCAGTAGGTGTCATACTTTTTCGAAGTGATTCACCATTGTTTTGAAGGTGGCAATTTTTTCTTTACGCATAAGGTCAATGGATACGTGCCTCATAATGGAGGATCAGTGCAGTTAAAAACAAGCAATTTAAAAGTAATGTCACAAATGTATAAATTTACAAACTATTTTGGCATTAAAATCGTCTATCATGACCTTAACGTCACTCATATAAAAGTACTTAAGATACATACGAGTATTATGTATCTCTACTTGAGATATGTATATCACAGTTTTTTTTTTCTCTTTTAACTTCAACTTCACATAGGTGGAAATTATTAATGCCAACTTTTTACTGCCTAGAACATCTACTAATTGTTCGGCTGAACGTTTTATATTACATGGTCAACCGGGTGCTATTCCTGAGTGTAAACGCACTTCAGATATATGTAGATACACCCTATGATTAAGATCGTTATTTCCCATCCTTAAATTTTCACCTGTCATTTCCCACTTGTCAATTTTCCACTTGCCTTTTACCATTGCATACCATATTATGTACCTAGTAGTCTCATAAATTAACTAAGTATAAAATCATAAAATTAATGCAAATAATACAAATTGTTAATTAAAAGTTTACAAAAGAAAACTAAATTGTAAGTAATTAAACTTGTGGAAGTCCTATGTAATAAATTGATACAATTTAAAATAAAGGTTTTGAAGCTGCTACGAAAATTAGTCTGGTTGCCGCCGAATTGCCACAACAATCTTCAAAACAATTTAAGGAGCAATTTGATCTTGCTGGGGGAAAATGTCGCCCAAGAGGATATCTGTTCCATAGGCTTTCACAAGTTTTGGGAAAGTAACCAGATCTCCAATAAGACGTTCTAGTCCATCACCTTCAGAGAGCTACAATTGCTTCTCTTGTGATGAACCAGATTCCGCGGGAAATATGGTTCAGTGTGACCAGTGCGTTTCATGGTTTTCAGAAGTGACACCAGCACCACCTGCTAAATCTGCTAGCGCCCATAATATTAGCGCAGAGATTACAACTTCCTTGTTTGCTACAACTGCTGCTAACACCGCAACGTCTTAAGCTAGGGTATTCGCCTCCGATAAACCGGGCACAAACCAAGGCAGAAGTTCTAGGTGCTCAACAAGTTCCCGAACTTCCAAGAAGTCTATTGCTAAACATCTACAAATAGAGCTACAAATGTTGGAGGAAGAAAGAATATTAAAAGAAAAACGTGAAAAGGAACAACATGAACGCAAAGAAAGGGAAGATAGTGAGTACCTTGCTAAAAAATAGCAACTCCTAGCTCAGTTGGCTGATCAATCCTCAGGGAGTGAGGATGGAGATTCTGTACTGTCAAGGGCAAAAGTAAGTACTCGTAATTGGATGGATATAAGCCAAAATCAAAGAGGAAGAAAGAATATTAAAAGAAAAACGTGAAAAGGAACAACATGAACGCAAAGAAAGGAAAGATAGTAAGTACCTTGCTAAAAACAATCAACTCCTAGCTCAGTTGGCTGATCAATCCTCAGGGAGTGAGGATGGAGATTCTGTACTGTCAAGGGCAAAAGTAAGTAATTGGTTGGATATAAGCTAAAATCAAAACTGCCCACAATCAACAAAAATGACATCAGAAACCTGCCTTCGCTCCCACAAAGCCGAAAAATCCTACAAGCAATATGAGGCTTCAGAGACAGTGGTAATACAGCAACCCACGCTCAATACTCTCACGTCCCATCGTCTGATGACTGAACCTCGACAACAAAAACAACATATGAACCCTATTCCGTCATACTCCCCACACTGACAGCATCATCCACCTGACACAACTTTTCCCTCAAGCCGCGGCTTATCAAGAAGCAATGTATCGGCGTGCCATCTAATGTTTCGCGATCTGCAGAGTTTTGCAAGTAATTCTGAAGAATGGCCCCTTTTTATTTCAAATTTTGAACGAAGTTCCGAGCTGTGTGGATTTTCAGTTGAGGAAAACCTGATGCGCTTACAAAAGGCATTAAAGGGAAAAGCTTTAGATGCTGTAAGAAGTCTGCTTATGCATCCCGATTGCGTACGTCATGTGATTGCTACTCTCAAATTGCTGTACGGTAGGCCAGAAATCATTGTCCAAGTGGTGCTTCAAAAAATTCACTTAACGCCACCACCAAAAGCTGACAGGTTCGACTCAATTGTTTGCTCTGCCCTGGCACTTCAAAATTTTTGTGCGACGATAGAAGCGTCTGGATTGGTTTATCATTTAAACAACCCAACGCTATTACAAGAACTTGAGAGTAAGCTGCCCCATGATATTCATCTCAACTGGGCAATTTGCAAGAAAACGCTTTCAGAGTGCAGTCTCTCGCATTTCAGTGGATGGATGTATCGAATTGCCGAAGCTGCTAACGGGGTCATTACTCCGCTTAATATCCCATTAACATCAATCAGCATGAGCTACAGGAACAGCGGAAGGGATAGAGGATTCGTTAATGCACACGCTGCTGAACTTTATGTGAACAAGAGAGACCTATCCTCCGTGAAGAGAAAATGCGGTATTTGCAGCGGCAGTTGTACATCCATCGGTGAATGCAAACAATTTCAGCAATCTAGCCGAACATCAAAATGGTTAGCAGTGAGAGAGCATCAGCTATGCCGCCGGTGTTTGAGTAAACATATCAACAGCAAATGCGCCACGACGTCGGTTTGCGGAGTAAACAATTGCACATTCAAACATAACAGATTACTTCACAATTATGAAATGGAGAATGAAAAGAAAGAAGAACAAAAACATCAGAAACACTACTGTTATAGCCACCGAAACGATTCCAATTCCACTTTGTTCCGCGTAGTTCCTGTGGTTTTATATGGAAACAACACTCAACTCCACACGTACGCGTTCTTCGATGACGGTTCCTCCTTGATGCAGCTGGATGAAGATATCGCACGACAACTTGATATTAAAGGGAAACCACAGCCAATCTGCTTAAAGTGGACAGGAAGCACCCATAGGTATGAGAATAAGTCCGAAGTTATGACACTGGAAATTTCGGGCGTGTCTCCAAATGAAATATTCCCTAACAGATGTTCACACCTGCAACTACCTCTGCCGTCAATTAACTCAAAGGTATTGCAAAAACGATACGAGCACCTTAAAGGGCTGGAAATCGAATCCTATTCCAACGCGATGCCTCGTTTACTCATAGGTCTAACCAACACCAAACTAGGACTGCCTCTTAAATGTAAAGAGGATTGTGTGTCTCAAAGGACTTTCAAGAAGTGGGCTAGCGAGTGAGCACCACAGCTTTCATATGTGTGAATGTGTGAATGTGTGAAGGTGAACTTGTACAGTTGGTGAAATCATAAACTGCGACAACTTCGGAACATCCTCTCCGGACAAAGTTTTAATGCCAGTAGATAACAAGCGTGCCTTAGATCTCATAGTTACTCACACTGTTCGTAAGAATGGCCGCTTTGAATGCTGAGAGAGCTGAACTTACGTGAAAAACTTACAAAAAAAATAGAGGAGTACGTCGTCAAGGGCTATGCACGTAAACTCTCATCCAAATAAATTTGTGGAAGAAATAATCGTTCCTGTATACAATAAAAATAAGCCGGGAAAGTTAAGAATCGTTTGGCATGCCGCAGCCAAAGTCCAAGGTGTCTCTCTAAATTCATTGTTACTGAAGGAGCCGGATCAACTTGCAACACTAACATCTGTAATTTAAATATGCGGGGACATCCAGGAAATGTTCCATCAGGTCTTAATTCGGAAAGAAGATCAACACTTTCAAAGATTCCTGTGGAGCGATCAAGCTGATCGTGCCCCAAATGTTTATGCCATGACGGTCATGACTTTTGGAGCTATGGAGCGCTCAGTTTAATAAAAACAGAAACGCCGAGGACTTTGAAGAGAAATTCCCACGAGCAGTCGGTTCCATTAGACACAACCACTACGTTGACGACCTTATGGACAGCGTAGCTACAGTGGCGGATGCCATTAAGTTGGCCAAAGATATTCGCTACATCCATCAACAAGGGGGTTTCCACATTAGGAACTGGATATCTAATTCGCCGAAAGTGCTAAAGGCACTGAACTCTGACCCTACTGATAACATGGATTTAAATCTCGAAGTCAATTTTGGCACAGGAAAGGTATTAGGAATGTAGTGGTGTACCTCTTCCGACTGTTTTACCTACAATCTTACCACTAGTCCGAATCAAGGTGAGATTCTCTTTGAAACCCGTCGTCCCACAAAGCGAGAGGTCCTAAGGGTCCTAATGACCATTTTTAATCCTTTAGGACTTTTAGCACACTTTCTCATGTATATAAAAATAATTTTACAGGACATTTGGCGAACACACATTGACTGGGATACACCACTTCAGGATATGGAGCACGAAAAATGGCTAAAATGGATCAGTTGCCTTCCATTAATAAAAACCCTGAAAAATCCCAGATGCTACACCAACAGTGTAATAAAGGATTTGTCTGAAAGACAGCTTCATGTGTTTGTAGACGCCAGTGAGAAGGGTTTCGCAGCTGTGGCGTATGTACTCGTAAGAACTTCAAACAACAACCAGGTCTAGTGTGCACTGATCGGAGCAAAGACAAGAGTTGCACCACTCAAGAGCCTATCCATTCCTCGTCTCGAGTTACAAACTGCTGTTCTTTGTGATAGATTTGCTAGATGCATTGCAGAGTCACACACTCTTAAATTTTCTCGACTAATCTTCTGGTCAGATTCTAAAAACGTTTTGATTTGGCTTCGTTCGGACCACCGGAGATATAAACAATTCGTGGCCTTTCGACTTAGCGAAATTTTGGGACTTACTGAAGTAGAAGACTGGCGATGGATCCCGACGAAGATGAACTTAGCTGACGAAGGAACTAAATGGCAGAAACCACCAGAGTTTAACACGTCTAGCCGATGTTTCACAGAAGCTCATTATCAAATAATACGCCAAGGTTTTAAAAATATTGAGCCAGGGGAATAGGTTGACCATAGAGAAAATAAAGTCGTTGAGGAGATGAGTTGTATTTACAATAGCGAGAAAGTTATAGATTTGCATTTGACGATATTAAGTTCTAAGCAGTTTTTGAGGCACCAGATTGAAAACCGGTCGAGGTCTTCTTGAGGAAGGGTGGATAAGGAGAAAAATTGTGTATCGTCAGCGTCAAGGGAAAGGAGGAGTGTTTAATGACCCTCTCAAGAGTAAAAAAGTAAGATTGAAAAGAAGAGGACCAAAATAGCTGCCTTGTGGAACCCCAGAAGAGACCAGGAAAGGAATTGAAATTGCGGATCGAAACCGAACACCACAATATCGGTTTACCCAGTAAGAAGACATCGATTTTAAGAAAAGAGGTTCGAAGCCGAGAGCAAACAATTTAAAGAGGATCAAGAATCGGTTGAAATAACACCGATTTATTTGCCATTTTCTAAGCCTGGACTTAAAGCTTAAGGCTTCGCATAAAATGCTTTCAAAGAGTTTAGGTATATGAAGGAGTTTAGCAATGGGACGATAATTGGTAACTTCATTCTTTGATCCCTTTTTGTGTATCGGCATTATAAAAGAGGTATTCCAAAACTGGGGAAATTCTCCCTGTGTAAGGGATAGACGAAATAGATACGAAAGGAGGAAAGAAACGTTGGAAGAGAATTTTTTTAAGAAAAACGGTGGGGAGACCATCTGGGTCAATAACAGCAGGATCCAAATTTTGAATGAGAAAGGGGCCAACGGGGAAATTTGGAAGGTCGCTGAAGTAAAAGGGATCTGGTATGAAGGAGTATCACTCGGAGGTAGGAGGATCACTTGAAGCTTTGTTTTCGAAAGAAAGGGAGGAATGATAACCATCGGCTTGCGATTGACATATTGATAAAAAGACTTGGAGTCATTCATAAGATTGTATTGGCTTATGCCAGAGTGGAGTTTTTGAGAGATCATCGAGCAGTCTGAATATTTTAGTCGGTAAATTTACGGAGTATTCCGATTAGAGTTTCGGAAATTTTGAAATGCGATTCCTTGACATATTTTGGAAAAAAAAGTATGAGATAAAGCGGTTTTAATCAAGGCATGGTTTTGCTATTTTTCCTCCTACATGTTATATATGTATTTTCATAGTATTAAAAGTTATTCAAGTTTTTTTTCGAAAAAAGGAATGCAATTCACCTCTTTTTTCTAACCAAAAAATATAAACAAGAAAAAAATGCCAGGCCTTTCCAATCCTATAATTTTCAGTATACGATTGAATTGTGCAAAACAGGTCAAATGTTAAATTAAAAAATGGTCTTAGTGTCCAAAAATCAAAATCAAACAAATTACACACGGTTTCAGGTTTCTTAAAAAGCTCAAAATTTGGCTGTTATCTAGGTCTGAAGTGATGATACTTTTACAAGTTACGGTTTAGTCAATTATACTAAATATTTGTATTGCAACTTTCATTTTCATTCATCATATTTCGTTCAATTCATTTTTCTATTTCGACTCCCACCTCAACTTTTCCGCCACTTCGCTCAGTGAATGTCATAAACTGCGTTTTTTCTCCTTTTCTTTCGGCTTTTAAAATTAATTCCGTGATATAAACTTATTGCTAAACAACACTCTTGTCACTGGTCGTCTATTTGGCCACAAAGTGTGTTTTTTTTAAATATTTTAAATACCTAAGTATCTCTTAAGTACCTCTTTTTTTCTAGAAGTAAATTTTGTGCAAAATATAATTGTAAATTGTAGGTGTAATGACCGGTGCTGAAACAGTAGAGAGTCTAACAAACACAAGTGGTGATTCCGACAGAACTTATTGATTTATATTTATTTAGACTACCACGCTCTAACACGATCTCTAACAGACTAACTCGCGTAGCCGAAGTTGTGTGGAGGATTAGCCGCGAGCGAGAGAGCGCATCGTGGGTGTGGAGAGCACTATGTAGTGAAGCGATGAGTGGCGAGAGCGTAAACCTGCGTGTCATCTCAGAGTTCATCCTCGCTGACAGGTCGCCACATCCCTCCGATTTTTTTCAGCTTCAGCTTCATGGAAGAATCCACGGTCCGAGCATCATCTGCGACGTCTTGTTTACCTTCACCAGGTGAGAGGTCGTGACTGGAGTTGGAATCTTCTTTACATGGGTTACATTTCGTCTGAAGGTCTTTCCGTCTTCTCCTCGAAGAACTATTTCGCTCGGGCCCCGTTGGATCACTTCAAACTCGGTTGAGTCAAAAGTCGGTATTAATTTGTTTGCAGGAACCAGGTTACGAAGCAAAACCTTATCGCTGACACCAATAACTCTTTCTTTTGCTCTGCGGTCTCTGTCTCCCCTTTCTTTCCCCAAATGTTTGCTCATCGTGTCCATGTCTCGCGCCTCTGAATCCAAAATATTTCCGCTTATATCTTGTACAGAGGGGATCTTGTCCCTGATTGTTCTGTTGTAAAGAAGCTTCGACGGCGACTCACCGGTTGTACCATGTGGTGTAACGTTGCACATTAAGGTGAACTTTTCTACTTCCCTTTTACAATCTGCCCCCTTTCCGTGGCCAATTTGAAGCCGCTTCAGAATAGATCGATTCATGTTCTCCCCCTCGCCGTTCTCCTGTGGCCAATAGATGTGGTTAATTCAATATTGTTGGCTTCACAATAGTCTTTGAATTCGCTGCTGTAATTTTCTTCATAACCTTTGTCTCTTGATATCGGGAGTAATAATCAATGATGACAAAAATGAAATCGTGGTTTGGTAATGGCCCCAATAAGTCGATTGCGATACATTGGCAAGGTCCGTCTGGGAATGCATGTCGTTGCGTGGGAACTGGTGGTGATGATTTTGAAACTAGCAGACATTCACGACACTGCTTCACGAATGACTCAACTTCCCTGTCCATTAGCGGCCACCATACTTTTGACCGAAGTCTGCGCTTCATGACTGTTTCTTCTGGATGGCCTTCATGCCCTTGATCCGTGTCGTTGCATTTTATTATCTCGCTAATTGTAAGTGCGCGGGGAACCGTATTTTCGATCACTGCACAGACGCTGTACTCACAATGGCTGTCAATCAAGTCAGTTTCTTCAATTTTGCACAATCTTGATAACGAATCGGGTATGTTCAATTTACCCGCCTGATATATTACTTTAAACTTAAAGGATTGAAGTCTCAGTGCCCATCTTTCAATCCGAGCTGGAGGCTTTGATGTTCAATCATATCATCTAAATAATTGAAAACATTTTCGCAAGGGGCCAAAAGGTTTTTACTTTTTGGAATATTTCCGGGGCCGAATTAATCCCAAATAGTAGTCTCTTATACCTAAACATACCTTTATGAGTTATAAACGTAGTTATGTATCTACTATCTTCGTCCAGTTCCAGCTGGTGGTACGCATTCAAGTCCAGTCTTGAAAAGTATTTTGCGGCTTTTCGCTTAGACATCACAGGTTCAAATGTGGGAAGGGGAACATTTTCGCGTTGTATGGCCGTATTCGCTCGTCACATGTCGATACAAATCCGGATCTCTTCATCACTTTTAAACGCTACTACAATTGCCGAAATCTAAGAACTCGGTCCAGATAGAGGCTCGATGATATCCTATTCCATTGCCTCCTCTAGTTTTGTTTCGACCTTCTCTTCTAAAGCCGCTGGGACACGGCGTAGTAACTGCTGGACTGGTTTAATCGATTCATCAATTGATAGCTTAATTTGAATCCCCTTTTATTTTCGGGAACGGTTTCGCATCTTCGAGGTAGTTCACGTCCAGTTCCAGTTTCAAAACTTCTAACTTGATTGCTGTATCTCGCCCCAACAAAGATTGTCTTTCATTCTCAATCACGTAGAATGAAGAAATCTTTTCGGTTCCGTTTCCAATGCATATCGGAGCTTCAAACACCACCTTAACTTTAAGTAGTTGGTCACCCGCGTAAGCCATAAATTGGTTTGGTGTTTCATATCGGGTGTTCCACACAACTGCATTATTACTTTGTAGTGCCTGCCAATCGGATTCGCTAAGATGGTTGAATCGTGACCCCGAGTCGATGACCATCTGTATCTGATGCCTTCCGATATGACAATTTATAATTCCACCGGCACTATCCTCGTCCCCCTCTACAACTTGGTAGCAATCATGTTCTGTCAATTGATCATTTCCTTCCCGCTCAGTTGCTTTTCGGGTTTCTTCCTCGATGAAGCGCACTTTTGAAGAACCAGATCTATGTTGTTTGGTGAATCGTTCCCTTTCATCATATGCTTTACACTTGATCAATTTTGTTTTGCACTTACGCGCATAGTGCCCCATTAACCTGCACTTGTTGCATTTCATGTTTTTCGCCAGACAGCTTGGAAAGTTCCCCAAATGGCCTTGCCTGCCACATCTAATACACTCATCGTTTTCCTTTCTGCCCTCATGCAGAGAAGATATTTTATTAATATATGTACTTGAGGTTGGTGGTAACATCACTTCAGATTGATTATTGATCTGCTCGTAGACCTGACACATTTCAGTGATTTCTGTCACGGAATATTCTTTTTCCAGCAATCTTTTCTTTAGATCGTTTGGTGCCCACGAATTTGTGCTCTTATCTTTTAGGCATATCTCAAGAATTTCTTCTTTGGTTTCTTCGAATGAACATTCTGCCGCCTGATTCCTTAGTTTTATTATAAACTTGTTTAAATTCTCTCCTTGTTCTGGTCTCAATATGATCGAAATACATGACATTCGAAAGTAGAATTTCTTTGTGGTGAGAAATATTGGCCAAGCTTGTTGACTAGCACTTCAAACACGTCGACCTCTTTTCCCTCACTGGAATTGTGGCCCCCCTAAATGCAGAAGCTTATTTTTCCTCTTCACATTGTCTTTTATTTCCTCTGCCGCCAAATATGTAGAGTGAGTATGAACGGTACTAATTCTCCCATTCTGATCTTATTATCGCCTTATCGATCACTTCACATAAAAATGGTTTGATTTCGCTCATGGTTAATTCCCTTATTTTTCTTTCCCGATTTCTTTCTAACTCTTTACCACAATTCAATGCGACCACCTTTTCCAGCGAGACTGTTTCAATTCACAATTTAATGTGACGTTACTTCTGCTTTGCACAATTCAATGTGTCTTTACCGGCTTCTACTCTGTTTTTTTTTTGTTTTTTTTTTTTTTTTGTTTTTAGTTTGCTGCACAATTTAATGTGCCTTCAACAAATTTCCCTTTCTCTTTCCACAATTTAATGTGCCTTCGTAAAAACTTCCAATTTAATGGAATACCATTAACAGTTTAGTGTTACTCCACAATTTCTTAGCCGATCCAAATATCAAAACTATAACAAAACAAAAACAACAACTACACAATTCATACTTTTCAAACACTTGCAGTGTACTTGCACTTGTGTATGTATCTACATATGCGATTATTTATTATTTATACATATACACATACGTATATATCTTATTCCGCCGCATACTTATTTTGCATTTCTATGAAAACAACAAAATAATTAATTTAAAGTTTTTTTTTTTTACCTCGTCGCCAATGTAATGACCGGTGCTGAAACAGTAGAGAGTCTAACAAACACAAGTGGTGATTCCGACAGAACTTATTGATTTATATTTATTTAGACTACCACGCTCTAACACGATCTCTAACAGACTAACTCGCGTAGCCGAAGTTGTGTGGAGGATTAGCCGCGAGCGAGAGAGCGCATCGTGGGTGTGGAGAGCACTATGTAGTGAAACGATGAGTGGCGAGAGCGTAAACCTGCGTGTCATCTCAGAGCTCATCTTCGCTGACAGGTCGCCACAGTAGGTATTTAATAATAATTGTTATATTATAGAATGTAAGAAACTGAATAAATTGAAATTGAATTGAAATTGAAAATAGTAAGTAACAGCTTGTCTGTGCAACGTGCCATATCATTTCAATGGTTCAAGTCATCTGGTATAGTTATATTTCGTCCGTAAGCCATCTCCATGAATAAAAATTCATTGTCAAGTCCCAAAATGCCGTAGACCACAGAATGCGTCTATCCGACCCTATCCATCAATTTTCATATTGGCGATTTAACCTCTTACCGAATGGCATGAATATACCAGTGGGCCATCCTACTGGTACAATATGGTCCTTGTTAATTGCAAGGGGGTGTCAGCTAGTAGTTCCTTAAAAACATCAAGTAGAGGACCTAATTAAGCATTGGAGAAAGCTGGTATGATCCGTTTAGCTTATCATCCAATTTGCTAGCCCACACATTTCCGTTGAACGTGTGTTAGAAGTTTCTTTATTTCGTGAAGTGGGAGTTACTTTTTGCCCAATTGGGCCAAAAAAGTATTTTGAAAGACTCTGAGTGTTTCTTAATGTCTCTAATTTTAGATCTGGTACTCCAGTACTAGTGTGAGATGAAATGGATGTATGCCTTGTGAATGCAGAATAAGTCTTTCTTAGATTAAAGTGTCTACTTACTTGTCTGAGATTGATACTTTGATGATTTGATTTCACGTAATGTAAAACGTCTTCACTAACTCCTTTTTGAACTCCTTCCTCCCTAGCTGGGTCTGACTCTCGCAAATTTGCGCCTTTACTCCCTAAACCTGCAAAATATGCCGATGAATGTCCTGGCAGGTGGTACAGCCCTAGCAGGGTATCTTCTCTCGCTTTAATCTCGCTTTTTCACCATTACTATTGACTGTCTTTTCGATTGACTTAGTGGCTTAGTGGCCCAAATAATAAAAAAAAAACAGCATATAGTAGTACGAGAAGGCAAGGATTTGTTTTACGAAAACACATCGAAATTCAGATCCAATAATTTTCGACTATATTGAAAATAAAACAAGTTTTTGTTATATAAATTATTTTCTTAGTTTTAGACTTAAGTGGTGTCCATCCGCTCCACATGACCCAGCCGTTGTTGGACTAGCTTCTGGCTAAGTCGATGTCGCTGTACAGCCTGTACAGTTCGTAATTGTATCTCCTTCTCCACTCATCGTCTATGAAGACGGGACCGAAAATCACCCTAGGAATTTTACTCTCAAGGCAGCCAAGAAAACCCTCATCCATTTTTGATAAATCTCATGCATCTGCTCCATAGGACAGGACTGGGACTATTAGAGTTACTTATGTTGTTTAAGAAACAGCTTTGCTAGTTAATTACCTTCTTAGCCCAAAAGAGCAGCGATTTGCAAGAGTTCTTCTTCATTTGATCTCAGCGCTGGTGTCCTTTTCAGAATTGGTCCTTAATTACCTCAAAGTTATATGTTTAAGGTGACATTCTGTCCGAGACGTCGGTGTTGGTTCTCCTTTCTTGTTGATAGCATGTACTCACTTCCGCCTTAATACGCGCCACTGACATCATGCTGCTTTCTTCCGATTGTCAACATCGTCAGCACATGCGAGTAATTGGACGGATTTTGAAAGATTATTCCTCTTGTGTTGGCCCGTGAGTTTTACACTATTTCTTCAAGAATGATGTTAAAAAAATCGCATGACAGTGCGTCACCATGTCTAAATCCTTTTTTGACATCAAAGGTCTCATTGAGTTCTTTTCCGACCTTAATGGAGCAGCGTGCATCCTCCATCGTCATCCTGCACAAACGGACTAGTTTGACAGGGATGCCAAATCTAAACCTTGCTCTGCATAGCTCGTCTCTATAGATGCTGTCATACACGGCCATAAAATCGATGAATAGGGGGTGTGTATCGACTTGGGTTTTTTCCAAGATCTACCGTAGTGCGAATATTTGGTTGATGGTCGACTTTGCAGGCCTAAGACCAAACTCATATGGACCAATCAGGTTATTAATGAATGGCTTCAGGCGTTCACACAATACGCAGATAGGATTTCGTAGGCGATGTTATGTAAGAAAACTGATGCCTTTGTAGTTGGCGTAGTTAAAAGGGTCAGACAAACAATGCTGAGGTTCCATTCATCGTCATCATTCATTTTCGTCCGACCATATTTTGCAGATAAGTTAGTGTAAGGAACATTGCTTACTAAGACATCGCCTGCCGCTTTGACAGTCAGACCGTCCCCTCCCCCAGCTTTGTTGGACCCAGCAGGTTGGGTGGATGGAATTGTTAGGCCACATCGTCCAAGTTGAAAGGTTTTTCCTGACAGCGGTAATTGGTTCGTCATATCCGTTACACAGTATACTGAAATGATCTTTCCAAATCCTCAGCATCAGTTGCGACTTTTGTTTTTTTCTGTTGGAATAGGCACTCAGACAAAGAACTAGTCCATTAAACTCTTTGTAAATTCCATTTAATAAAATCTTTTAGTCTTCCGAAGAAAGATGAGTAAGCGCTTCAGTGATAAGATGCTTACAGTACCAGCACCAACCACGTCAGCACCGAGTACCTGCAGCCTGATGCGAGCATAAGCTGGATATTCACAGTGATAGTGCTCTACCGTGTCATCACTACTTTCACAACAAGCATTGCAAGATGTTGTGTCACTTATGCCCAGCCCATTTAAGTGCTTAGTAAAAGTATAACGCCCTGTCACGACAGAGACAGCAGAAAGGTGTGTTATATCATTTGCAGTTGTGACCCAACCGTCAATGGAAACCTTAACCGAGGACGCAGGCAGACCCAACGTAGGCTCTGGTCCTGAAAAACTCTCCTCTGAATTTTGTCTGTCAAGTTCATCGGCGATTTCATTTCCCGTGATCCCATTGTGCCCTGGGACCCTTCCGACTGTGTTCAGTGAACTCTTGCATTCTTGAGCTAGCAAGGCCCTAAGCGCAGCTTGACTCTCGCTCCAGATGCAAATGCCTTGCCCACTCCACCGGTTCTCCGCAATATAGTTCACTGCCATCATTTACGCAATATAAATATCCGCTTGAAAAACAGATGCAAACTTTCCTAACGTGAAGTGAAATCTAACGTTGTCGTCCTCCAGAAAGACACCAGCGCCACATCCTATATTGGTTTTGAAGCCGTCCGTGAAGACCCGACTGCATTTCTTTCCTGGCTCAGATTCTGGTAGAAACCAGTCCTGGGTAGAGGGAAAGTCGATTTCAGATTTTTTCCGCAACAAGAGTTCTGGTGTCGTTGCATCGAACGGCATTTCCATAAAACTAGAATTATAAGACAGCTGGCGAGCAAAGTCACCAAAGCTCCAGTGCGTGTTGTACCAAAGACCACTTCTTTTTAAATGGAAGAAGATATAAATATCAAGGAGGGAGATTCAGCAATGCATCTAGATGAGAGCCAGGAGTGCTGGAAAAAGACCTCTCGCCTCTCCACTCCAACTCTGCACTGCCAGAAGGCCGAAAACGCCTTAGAGGCTTTGGATGTAACATGTTTATTCCAGAGAAGTTTGTTAACCAGGATGACACCCAAATACTTAGCTTCTTTGGAGAATTAAATGGTGATGCCTTTAAGCACTAGGTGAGTCAGACCAGACAGCTTCCTGCTTCTCGTAAGAGGGTTGACTGAAAGCCCATTACTAATGCACCAGTCGTCGATCACGTCTAGGGCTGCCTGCGCTTTAGAGCAGACAGTCGCTAAACACGATCCAACAGACAGTACAGCCTCATCATCCGCATATGTTTGTGTATAGACGTTAGAACTATTGAGCGCGTTGAGCAGAGAGTCGAACAACTTGCACCATAAGAATGGTGACGGAGCGCCGCCTTGCGGGCAACCCCCGTTAACCTCCGCCACCACATATTGACCACAGCCAGCATTCGAAATCAATGTCATATTTGCCAGCATTGCCGTGTTGTCTGCCCGAGTTACACATGTCGTCAAAAGTTGCATTGTCGAAAGCACCCTCAACGTCGATGAAAATGCCCAAATCGTATTCCTTCTTGCCGAGTGCGTCTTCAGTTCTGCCTACCAGATTCTGAAGCGCACTCTCGCAGGAACTTCCGCATTAGGAGGCGTATTGCATTGCCGACAGTGGATGCATTCGCAAGGCGGTTTTGCGGACATGGATCTCGACTATTCGCTCGATGCTTTACAGCATGAAGGAAGTGAGACTTACAGGTCTGAAACTCTTGAGAGCGAATAGTCCTCCTTTTCGACTTTCGCCAGGGTTCTGGTATGTATGCCAGTGCCTAGCAGTGAAAATTCTCCTTAGAATTGACAGCAGCTGGTCTATATCTTTTTGTAACATAACTGGGCATATACCATCGGTGCCAGGCGACTTAAAGCCATCTAAGGAAGCAACAACATTTTAATGGCCTCATCCGTCACTACAGCTGATGAGATATGAGTATACCAGCTACGGCGTGTTGTGTTGTTCAGCTCACTAGCAGCTTCGTTGATAGGCGCTAGTTGTGAGCTGGTTCCGATTAGGTAACCTGGCAAGTGAGACTCGAGCATGAGGAGGAAAGTCTCTGCTTTCGACTCAGTACAGGTACCGTCAGATTTTCTGAGTGGTTACAGCGTGGTTAATGTTCCCCTTTTGAGGACTTTGACAAGCCTACTGGTTTCACATAGTTTCGATCTTTTCACAAAAAAACTTTATAAGAGGAACTAATCGAAATCCGAATAAGCCTCTTAACTTCTTTTTGCTTCGATCTGCAAAGATTCGAATATTCCTCCAAATTAGCCTTAAGTGACCTGTTTAGACGCTTTCTGGATTCTTTACGAAGACGCTGCAGGTCTGCGTTCCACCAAGGAACGGGCGATCTGCAGGATTGCTTACTAGCTGGACATGCCATTTCGAAACACTTTTTGAGGGTCAGGTTCTGAACAGCTTCCTCTAGCTTTTATTTTGTTCTGAGCTTAGGGGGAATACTATTGTACTCGTCGAGCTAATCCTTAAATCGTGTCCAGTTGGTTTTATGCGGATTCCTCCTCATCAACAAGGTCGAAACCATCGATTCTGAATTCGATGTATCTATGGAGATGGAGATCTCCGATCGTACTTTGCAGCTAGTAATCTCCCTAGCATACCTGTTGAATAAAGTTAAATAGATTACTTGTTGATAGCCAGGTCAGAAAATAGTATGAAATCCAGGAGATGATTACCTCTCACGTTGCATTTGCTACTGCCCCAAAAAGTGTTTTGAGCATTAGCATCGCAGGATATGATAAGTTCCATCTTCCTGGAATTATAACATTCAATGAGTTCTGATACCGCCTTCGGTGGTCGCGTCAGTAATGAATCATAGGGAAAATAAGCAGGCACAACGACGAATTTGTTCCATTCGTTTCGTAGCCTAGGTCTGCAGGAACTAAATCTTGGTTACAAAATTGCACAAGGTTGATTTCAGTATACAGATTAAATGGGTACAGGGGTGGTCGTTTCCTATCAGCACTCATTTGGAAACAAAGTGGAAGTTAACCCTTCCAAGGTGTAGAGAGGGACGTGAGTCATGCCCAGACTTAATGGTCTCGACAGAAGCTTTGTCTAAGCCCACAACAAAAGAAGAGCCATCCAGGGTTCTGGGAATGAAGACGCATGCATCAGAATATATCCCGTTTCTCTGAGTTACCCCGGAACCCAGAAGATAGGGCGCATTAGTTTTGGCTGTGTGAAAACCTCGAAAGTTTTAGTTTCCAGGGGTGGAATTTTCGGCACAGATTTGTTTAGCCATTCAAAAGTTCCATTCTCCATATCGCAGACCTCTGCTGGAATGCAAACATTCTCTGCTTTGGCTAGCTCCCACAGTTAATCGACACAGTGTTCGCACTCAGGATCATTCAGACTGTTGTCATTGCCATCCTTCCCATTTCGAAGCCAGAGAGGAGATAGCAACATCTTTCTAGGTGCGTCGGTCTCGTCTCCTTTGGCGTTTCGGGATTTTTTTGCTGGTTACTTTTCCAACGACGTCCAAGTTCCGTCCACCAGAGCTGAAACTTGTGTTGGTTGCAGCCCCGGTTTCATCCGGATCTTGTGCGCTGGAAAAGCCACCACCGGAGTAGTTTCTGAACGGGGATTTCATCGCTTTGGCCGATTTCCGTCGACCAGAGCTACAAACTTTGCTGGTTGTAGCATTGGCCTCGGCCGGACGTCGTGTGCGTGTGAAACCACCGCTGCTTTGGTTTTTATCAATGAATTTGAACCGGAATGGTTTCATCCAGGCATCGTGCGCGGAGAGATTCATCGACAGGTTGCGACTCTACTATTATGTTCTTTTGTTCGTCTCCACAGGCTTCGATTAGGGGTATCGTAGCACGTTTTCTTTTCTTCGTCAAACCAGGGGTTATGGTGGCCGAGTGAGAACCAGCAAGTCTCTGATGACTTTTTGGCAATGTTGCCACTGGTCTTCGATATTTGATGCTTTCGGTCTCTTACGAGAGATTACCGGAGACTCAGTCGGAAAAGGATTCGGCGATCTTTTGCGATTGGAACCGTTCGACGTCAAACTTCCTCACAGTATTAGCATGCTTTTAAGATATACGGGATATATAGCAACCTTGGTTATATTAAGGTAATAATCCCTTGGAAGATTCGGACTGCCATAATACTGGATGAGTGCTTTGCGTCGATCGCAATTTAGTCAATCTGGCTGACGGTTGATTGAGCACAAGTTCTCCAGGTCCTTATACGAGGGTTGTCTTAAAAGTTTCCGACCGCCACGTAAAGATATCGGCACTCGTCAATATCTAGTGAATGCTAGTTGTGCATCTTTTGACAGTTACTTACCGACGTTTCAGTCATTTTGGACATTCGTTTGAGTGAGTCGATGTAAGTGTTTTATGTGAAAATGGAAAAAATTGAGTATAGAGCTGCTATTAAATTCTTGTTTTTGAAAGGCAATACGCCTACGCAAATCAAAAATGAGTTGGACTCTGTGTATAGGGACTCTGCACCATCATTTACCACAGTGAAATTTTGGGCAGCTGAATTTAAACGTGGTCGTAAGAGCTTGGGAGATGATGAACGTTCGGGACCTCCAAAAACTGCAACCACTTACGATAACATTGCTAAAGTTCACCAAATGGTGTTAGACGAATTAAAGTGAGAGAGATAGTAGAGCTTATGAAAATGTCCAAAGAACGTGTTTGTTACATATTAAATCAAGTTTTAGGCATGAGAAAGCTGTGCGCGCGTTGGGTGCTGCGTTTGCTTACGTTAAACCAAAAACGTGTTCGAATGAACATTTCCAACGCTCTGTTGGCGCAGTTTAGGCGCAATAAATCCGAGTTTTAGCGCCGATTAATTACTGTAGAAGAAACTTGGATACACCATTATACACCCGAAACAAAAATTCAGTCACAAAACAGTGGATTGCACAGGGCGAGCCGGTTCCAAAAAGCAAAAACTGTTTTTTCGGCTGGGAAAGTGATGGGGACTGTTTTTTGGGATAGTGAAGGAGTTACCTTAATCGATTATCTTCAAAAATGAAAAACCATTACAGGAGCATACTACGCATCATTACTTGCCAAGCTGAAGGCAGAAATTGCGGAAAAACGGCCACATTTGCAGAAAAAGAAAATCCTGTTTCACCAAAAACAACGCCATGGCGAAAATCCATGAATTACGGTTTGAACTGTTTGACCATCCGCCTTTTTGTTCCCTCATCTAAAAACTGCGCTCGGAGGACAGAGATTTTCGTCAAATAAGGAGGCAATCACCTTCGTGAACAATTATTTTGCAGAGAAAAACGCCAAGTACTATTTGGACGGGTCAGAGAGATGGTAGCATCGCTGGGAGAAGTGTGTAAGTTACAAGGAGACTATGTAGAAAAATAAAAAAAAAATTGAGAAAAAATGTATTGTATCATTGTTCGGTCGGAAACTTTTCAGACAACCCTCCTAAATATCAATATCAAGCCCCGCCTCAAAGCCGATTTCCCTAAATCCGTTATTGTCCTGCAGGCTATACTTTCCGACAGTACTACCAAAGATGCCCTCTTTTCCTAGCTTTGCATTAAAATCGCCGAGGACAATTTTAATGTCATAGCTGGGGCACAGCTCGTAGGTCTTGTCCAAGAGCTCGTAAAAAATATCTTTGATGTCGTCTTCTTTCGCCTCTGTGCGGGGCGTATAAGGCTAATGTTGGACAATATGACTTGCTACGAGGCCCTCGTTAACATGCCAGAAACTCGAGATTGTCTGCCTCTAACAACAAATCCTCATACAAATAGGCGCGCTGCTTATGACGTCGATAGCAATCGCCGTAGCAGATGGCCCTTTTCGAAAACGTCATTTGATCGTCATTTTGATTCGTCAATTTGATCGTCATTACAGCACATAAGGGTTGCAATCGTCAAACTGCAAAGGTTTTTTGCTACCATTGATTTGAGTCGCCTGCATGGTTTTTTTTGCAATTGCATTTGGCGTTTTCGAATAAAGCAGATGGAGTCCTTAAGAATATTTATTGGGAAAATTGTGTTGGGAAATCTTAGTGAGAGTACAAGTAATAATAATAATTATAATTTACAGAACTTCATTTTCATTGGGATGGACGTGGTGTAGTAGTACTAGCAATCGCTTCTCACTCGGAGGGTCTAGGTTCGAGTCCTGCCCATGGCAAGTCAGTTTGTCATTTGTAATTGGAACTCAGACAGAGCAATTCTGCGTGTGAAGGCATAACATTGACACGTAGATTTGGCTGTTGTAGAGTTGAAAGCCAGAAAAAATACTGTGAATTATAGCTCGAATCACTCTGAGTGAAGCAAAAGCTCTCCGTCCTATTCGGACTCTCTATTTTAAATGAAAATGAATGCAACACTTCCGAACGAATGTTCAATATTTTGAATAGCTAGAGATCTGAAACAAAAGAACGCCTAAACGAGTAGTCTGAGTATTACATTAGCTCAGCCGTTTCAAGAGATCAAGAGATCTAATTACTCCGGACTATACAAGTAGATCAAACATTAATTTTAAGAGGCGTTTAAGGGGATTTAATAATCTTAGGTTTGCGGTGTAAATCTACACAATAAGTGAGTTCCTTCTCGTATCTACAATTTTATTTAACAATAATTGCTTCTGTATATTTTCTGCGTAGAATATAGACCTTTTAAATGAAATATCTCTTTCTGGAATGCTTTTCGTTTTTTTTTTATTATATTTTATAAACTTTATTAAGAAATAGTAATGATAGTTTAATACACCTTATGAAATTAATCGATAACCTTAATCGTATATTTAATAATTTTTCTGAAAACAAAATTCAAACATATTCTTGAAATAATCACTGATGGTTTCAATGTCCAAAATCAAAATTAATGAACATACAATTAACACAATATTGTTAATAAAATCTATATTTACCACTTTGTTAAATAAGGAAGAAGATAATATGATTAGAATAATAAAAAAAAAGTGCTTTGCTTAAATAGTAAAATAGTTATATCTTTTGTTTGCTTTTCGGGGTTCGTTATTTATGTGAAAGGTGTATTATCTAATATAACTTCAGAGCTGATAACGACAAATATGTATTGTATATTGGTATATCCACATCTATTACTCTTTATATTAAAAGTTATCAAATAATTTTTAAGCAGATCGAATAATAGCTTCATAAGCAGCAAATATCATGGCAGCTACTTCCACAGACCTAGACTTTAAGCTAAGTGTAGCATCCGGATTGCCTGGTTGTAATTTCAATTCAAGCAAAACCCAAATATTGTTTGTCAACTTAAGAGATTGATACAACATGTCTTGCCCTTCGACGTTTCGCTTGGCAATAGTAAAGATGTTATTAGCAGTCATTTTTGAAGCTATTGCATCAGTGTTACCATTGACACCAGATAAACTATATTGAATTTCATTAGCAGCTGGAATTTCCTTCCACGTCGTGAGGAATACACGCTTATCTAATTGACCATCTTCTGCGAACAGTACATTACCGTGTATAAGACATGCAAAGTAGAAAATATCGACGTTATTTTTAACCGCAACCTGTAGATTATTGAGTGGTTCCATGCGTTGAACTGGTCCGGTTGTACCCAATGAAAGGCTAACATCGCAGCTTTGTGTAGGTGCTAATGGAGCAACTTGTAGAGGTGATGCTGGAACAATTCCGAAACTGTTTTTATTCAATTGAATAGCAAAGCCATTCATTGCCTGCATAGCGCGATTGGTAAAGGTGAGATCCATTGAAATTTGGCTATTGCGGCGAGAGAATGTCCCTTGAATTTCTAAACCTTTTCCCTTTTCTGCTGGTAACCAAATGATTTTTGGAATTTGTACCATTGGTGAGATTCCACTAGGTCCGAGCCCGAATATGTCACCCAAGAGCCCAGAAGCTCCACTAGCCGCTGGCTCACTAGGCCCTGTACCAAGCTGTAAATATGTATTTATAAAAAAAAACAACAACTAAAATATAACAATTTGCTTCTCACCAAAATATCTAAGCCTCCACCTAAAAGATCAATGTTATTCGTTGCAGGTATTGCAGCTGGAGCAGCTGGTGTATTAATGTCCATGGAAAGTAGATCGCCAATAAGTGAGTCTTGATTAGGAATAACAGTTGCTTCAGATGGAGCCTCTGTAGTAGGCTCAGCTCCTGCAGTACGATTAGGAAGTGATTTACGAACACCAGCACCTCTTCCCTCTACAAATGCTGTTGGGGGCTTATGATAAACACTGGCTAATGAACTTATATGACAAATCAACTCATCCAAAAGTGTTGGTTCTAAAAGATCAGTTTCTTCTGAAATTAATGGTTTATCTGCCAATACAACTTCTTTTGCGGCAGCAGGATCCGTTGATAGCAAACGCCAATAAATAAAACCACGATCACGTAAATCGGGATTGTCAGAATCTTGAGTAGCCAGCGAGAGAACATGCTGAACCAATTCCTGTGTATCTGATGGTCGTTTCAAGAACAATTTTACCACTGCCGTTAATAATTGCAATTGCACTTGAGCATTTTCATCTGGAAAACCTTCCAGGAAGCTATCTAGCAATTCATCAGCATTATCAATACGCTCAGCGTATTCTCCAATAATCCAAACCATTGAAGCTCTAGCTTCTGGCTCATCGAGGGTATCTAGATTTTCACACAGAGTACTAATGATACTTTCGTACTTATTTGGATATTTTCTAAAGATGTCCTTGATTACAACGATGGCTTCCTGTACGACATAGTTCACTTTAGTTTGAATTAAATCCAAAAGAGTGGAAACACATCTTTCAGCTGAAGGTTCAACCTGTAAATTATAAGTTATCACAAATAATATAGCTTATTACTGAATGAGACTTGCAAACTATTAATAAATATATAGTTTGCTATTATTTATGGTAAATTTGTTTTGTTTTTGTTACCTTAATGGCGCATCGCCCAATAGCTCTTACAGCCTTACGAACAAAATCAACGTCAACTTCAGTAGCATACTCTTTTAACTCGCTCAACACTTGGGCAATATTACTTTGATTAGCCAGACGAATCATAATATCTAATTTTTCCAACTTTACATAAATTGGATCGTTGTATTTGACAAAAAATACTTTCATTTCATGCTTTAAAATATCTGGTCTCTTTTGGACGATCAAATTAATGTTGCGCAAAGCAACATATTGCACTTCTGGTTCCGACGAAAGCAGTGTCACTAATGGTGGTGCAAGCTTTTTAGTTAAAGTAGAACAGAAATCGCTGTCACTGGACAGCATTTCCAATAGCTTCATCAGAACTTTTACTGCACTTAAAACGACGGCAGCATTAGCATGAGCCAAACGAGGAGTTATTCTCTCGCAAATCGATTGCGCTTCACGTTCGTCTTTTGGACTATAATTGGCTAATGAGTCCAAAATAAATACCTGACCCCACTCTGTGCACTCATTGAGGGCGGTAAGTAATTTATTAATGGTCACAGAATTCATTTCGACCAATGGCTGACCCGATTGACTTGACTCATTAATTTCACTTAAAGCCGCTACCGCATTGGCGACAACCATAGGATTTGAGTCCGACAATAGATCCTTCAATTGATCCAAAAAGCCCTGATCTTCAACCTACAGCGTTCATAAGAAAGTAATATATATAGTTTTGATATGATTTAATATTTAGAAACTTACCATGGATGAGGAAATATCGTATAACTTAGCGACACACACAGCTGCAGTTTTCCTTACATATGGATCTTCATCTTTTAGACATTTTCTCAATGGTTCACATAAATATTCCGTAATCTTATCGACTCGAATGCAGCCCATAGTTCTTACGGCAAGTGCCCGAATTAATGGATTGGAGTCTTCGCAGTCCTAAAATAATTGAAATTTTATTCCTGAATATCATCAACAAACGTGGGAAACAATTAAAAAGGGTAAAGCCAAAAAAAAGTAGTTATATATATAATATCTATGTAATTTTAACGCACTTTAAGTAAAACGGAATACGAAATGTATTAATGAAAACATTGCCTTCAATTCTGTATTTTGCCGCAAAATGGGAGCTGAGATTTGGTGGAACAAATAATGATGTGAATGTATATACATAGTATATACTTTTTATTCCTATGCGACTAAGCCTACCAAGGCATGAGGTCGAACAATATTTGTTGTTACAAAATATATACATAAAAATAATAATAATAAAATTATTGGTAAAACTTCCGAATTCAAAATGATAATCAAAGCATTGTTGTGTTGTTTATGGCTACTATTAAATTTTAAATGTTAATAGAACATGTCTTGACTATGAAACGACTGAAAAATATTTCTTTATTTACAGAGAACGAGTTTAGATCTAAATGCCTACCTTAGGTTAGGTTGAACCCTGCTACAACTCTAACTAACAATATAGAAATGAAAAAGTTGATGAAAATAAACAATAAAGCACCGGGTGAATGTAGTTGGATTTTTAAATTTAAAATTTTAGAAAATGGCTTTAATTTTAACTGCCGAGCTTCAATGAAGTTCCAATGAAATCGGATCCCAAAAAACCTAAAATACATCATACATAAGCATCGGGTTTACAGCTATTAATTAATTAAAATTAATCAACAAAAAACGCATCGTAATCGTTCACTGAAAGAATAAAAGAACAACGTGAATGAAGAGCTCTAAATAGTCAATCACACAAGATTTTTTATTATATTGACTTATTACGATGACTTATCTTCCTCGTCTTTGTAAATGACAACGCAATCTTAGATTGTAACTGCATAACAACCTATATTTAATCAACCCGTTTTTTTTTTTTAATTCACTACATCACGTCTGTTAAGAATTTATATTTCCGGAATAGTGGAAAGGAAAAATCAAAATACGAGTATTTGGGTTAGTTGTTAACGATAACAGAAATTGTATTAACGATGCCACACATCGAGTTAGAGTTAGGTTTTTAATATAGAGCAAAAACTCCATAGCCTTTTATGGAGGGGGGGATCTAAATAAACTCTAAGGTTTGCTTTGTTCTTATATAAATATTACTATGTACAAGAAACATAAAAGAAATTTTAAAACGACAGTGACGAAAATATTGTGAATGCCAGCCTATATTGCCCCCGAACAAAGAAGGTCAGCGGAATTTTTCATCCGGCAGGTTATTGAAAATCAAATCTCAGGCGAAGTTCGCTGCTCACAAACGATGTGATCAAAAACAAATCGGTTTACACATACATATTTAAACTTCAAGTGTTTTAGTTCTAATCGATCCCATTCGGAAAAGAAAAAAATCCATAATTTGTCACGGTATCAGTAACTAGTAGAAGTTACAATATTATCTCTTGAGTCTCCACCGAGAAAAAATGCAACAATATGAATTATCTAGCAGGCAACAGAACTGGTTAGACAGCCATGTATTAGAATCAAGTTATTTTTGAAAAGAAATTTCCTATTTGTGAAGAAGCTAGCGGAACACTGATGAGCAAAAGTCCTGACTGAGAAAGGGATCCTACCCTGCAAAGTAAGTAAGTAATAAAAGTAAGTTTACCATTGCCCTGACGGAGTGATGGTGATATATAAAAGATACACAATCCTTGACGAAGAAAGAAATTGCTGCTCCTATTGATGACACAGCAATTGTCGTCTATAAGAAATTCCCTTCAACATAGGAAATCCTGGTGAAGTCCGCTTTAAGTAAGCTTTCAAATTGGGCTGATAAAAAGAGTTTTTCATAAGCCTATCAAAACCGGACATCGTATTGCTCACGAAAAGATAGGGCTGATACATGAACCTGCCACGAAAAACGGCAAAGCGCGCATGTCTTCAAGAGTAACCCTCTAGGTGTTCATAACATAGTCAAACACATATTCAAACACGGCAACATAGCCGCCAGTCAACTGTACTAGGAAAAGAGTGCATATGTGGCATGCCAGAATAAATGTGCATCCAACCATTTCTGTGGCTATTAGTAGATGAAAAATTAGTAATAGCTACAATATATTACAAATATATATCCGTTGCATAAATTTCAATGCGTTACATATTGTGGTTCTTATTCTCAAAGAGAAGGATATCTCAGAGTTTGGAATTGTTTAGAAATTTAACGACAGTTTAAAAAAAAAAAAATATACTACATACTTATGTAGCCAAAAGGATTGGAGGAACTAGTTTTCTAGTTTCCGCTGACCAACGAATACGTATTGAAATATGTATATGTACATACATACATACGTATATGTATATATATTATTTTTTCTTAATATTCACATAAAAGTCACAAACAAAATTTACTCGTTCTCTCATCAATTATGTATTTTTTGAGCGCCAATTTTTATATAAATATATAAAAAACTAATTTTTTTATTATAAATTGAAATAAAACATTCCCGAAAACTGGTGTTGACTAGCCAAAACAAAGTTATTCAAGTTTTCTCCCAAATACCCAGATGTTGTGATTTTTTTGGTTTTGTATGGACAATTAAAGTTCCCCTTTTAGCGAAACTGTGATGGACATGAAAACATGAGCGCATGCCTATATACATACATATTTTGTTTTTATTTTAACAATATAAGTAATTTCTAATTAACTCTTATATACTATGATTTTTTTCCTCAGTCACTAGCAATAATTTGTTTGTGTGTTTTTTTTTTTTTTTTTTTTTAAATGACATATATGTATAATAAAACATTCTAGTAACGGTGCTGGATGCTTTTACCCGTTCTCTTCTTCAAGTAACAGCTTTTTCCTTTTTGTTGAAAATAAAACTTTAACAAATGTGTTATTATGATTCGCTGTTTACTAACACAGATTCGCATAAAAAAACAAATACATAACATTTTAAAACGGCAAAAAAGAAAAAATAAAACATAAAACAACATAATTCAAACAAACTTTACCTGAAGTAGTCGAGAAGAGGGCAAATCCTTAAATATATTTTTAGCATGAATTAAAGGAAAACATAAAAAACTCATTCATTTTAATATAGTATACTCCTACTTTGTCTCATGTTTAATGTCAATTTAAATACCAATGAAAGGACATGAACACTTGTTGAATGTATAGTTACAAATGGAAAATGTTTAATCCGCAACAGACAAAAATATTTTGATATTAAATAATGAGCTAATAATAAATAAATGCAAAGTTTACATATAATTATAAGTGGGCCAATAAAATTATAATATATACGGAGCAATTCAGTATGTAAAAAATCTATGCTAGGAATATTATAATAATACATATATTCAGCACTGCAATCGGGTTAAAATTTTTTTTTTAGATCCTATCTAATTCAGTGGAACTTACAGACAGGTAATAAAGTAGTAGAAGGTACAACTGCCGCTCAAATAATAAATACAAATTAATCTTTGAAACAACTCATTTTACTACACCTCAATCCAGCATTAATTAACATTTACGGAGCTAATGATAAGCTTTCATCAGCAATAACAATTTTGTAATGGATTTTTTTGTTTATAGAAAGTTATTTACTACCACTTTTAAGAATTATATTTAAAAAGATTTCTGTGTCGTCAGGTTCGAACGTTACCAGGAAAATAATTTACTATAAGTCAATGTAAGTTTGGAATTTTGTTTTTTGCCATAAGCAACTTCTTTCCGCTGAAATGAACGTAGTTTGCTGAAATAAAAAGTATTTAACACATTGGCTGCCAAACCAAATTTGAGAAAATATCATGGGGTGTCATACAAAAAATTTCGTGTGGTGCTATTATTTTTGATAGCCATGGCACCACACGACGAGATAGTCATTTTTGATAGCCACACTTTCTATTTTTGTTTTTTCTTATTTTTATGACTTCGTTGTTGACGAAACTCTCGTGCCATGGAGAGGCCGCCTTATTTTCAGACAATATATCCCGAATAAGACGCATCGTTATGGAGTCAAACTTTTTAAGCTTTGCTCAACAGATGGTTATGAAAATATATGCTGGAAAGTCAGCAACAGGGAAACGCGAGGTTGGACTTGCTAGAAACGTGTGCATGGAGCTTTCAAAAGACCTACTCAATGAGGGTAGGGCCTCATATATAGACAATTTTTATATGAGCTATGAATTTGCAATAGAATAGCTGCAAAATAATATCCATGTTGTTGGAACACTAAGGGCAAACAAAAAATATATACCAAAAGATGTCCTCCTCACTAAATTGGCCAGAGCGTAAATTGTATCTCGGGAAGACCAAATTGGTATTGTAATTCTAAAATGTAAAGACACTCGTGACGTGAAATGCTGTCTACTAAACATGCCCTGAAATGTAACCCGTACCGTAACGCGTCGAAAAACCTTTGCAAATGTAGCAGAAAATCAACCGTCGACAAGTTCGAATCCACCCACTATTTCAAGGCTAAATAACAGACATGGAGCTTCCCTCAAACCCGGTGCGATCTTGCTTACAATAAGGGAAAATCAGGGATTGACTTGTCTGATCAGATGGGTTCGTATGCCACTCTAAGTTGTTAACGCATGGGTGTTACACAAACACACAAACTGACTAAATCGAAAATACTATTCGGAAATACAGAGAAATTTTGGCTGCTCAACTACTACTATTCATAGACCCCGTTCGTACCGTTCGTAGAGTTGAATCACCCCGTGATCGTAGATCGTGTATCTTCTGATGTAAAAAAAAACTACGAAGAAAATGTAATGTTTGCTATAAAAAAATAACACTATCCAAACGACGTACAGCAGCCCGCAAAGAAGCTAGGCAGATATATACAGTCCGTTTGATAAGATCGTATACGGCAAAACTCGTTTATGAAAACCGGTTTGGAAGTGGCATTTGCATTAGCAGATAAAAAAATACTTCTGCTAAGATGCTTTGAATAAAAAAATTTAAAGAGTGTTCAATTTTTGTCAGAGACGGAAGTATTTTAGAATGAGTGTCGCGTTTGCATCACGTTATGAAGCAGTATTCTTGTGCACGCATCCAAAAGGACCGAAAATGTCATACGGAGCAGCTGCTAAATACATGAAAAAGTCAAAAGCATTTGTTAGCAAGTGGGTGCACCGTTATTCCCAAGTTAGAAATGTGGATGATTTGCCGCATCGTGGGTCTACGCCAAAAACAACAAAAAAGCAGAACAAAATGATTCTACGCGTGTTTGAAGAAAATCCTTTTTTATCGTTACGTGGAGGACAAGGGATTTTACGTAAAAGGGGTCTAAATGTGTGTTGTGATACGATACGAAGACGTTTACTAGCCAATAATGTAAAATTTCGAAGCACAATAAAGAAACCGCTACTGTCAAAAAAACACGTAGAAATACGTCTCAGTTGGGCCAAGGAGAATTTGGACAGATTTTGGAACAACGTTACTTTTTCGGATGAAGCTTCTTTTTGGGCATGGTCTCCTATCACTCATACCTGGTGTACACAATCCAATAAATTAATCCAGTGGACCGTCAAACACCCGGCAAAGGTGCACGTTTGGGGATGCTTCTCAAAACCAGGGTTTGGCAATCTGTTCATGTTTACAAATAACTTAAACGCACCCAACATGGTGGTCAAAATTTATAAGAAGGCTTTATTACCATCTGCCCAAAGGTGGTTTAAAATAAGGAATGAGAATTGGTTACTGCAAGAAGATAATGATCCGAAACATCGCAGTCGTTTGTGCATCGCCGTTTCTTGGAAACAAGAAATTGACGTCGATGTTTTAAATTGACCATTACAGTCGCCGGATGCAAATATCATTGAAAATGTTTGGGCATTCATGAAGCTAAAGCTCCAAGGAAAGAAGGTCTCGACGGTCAAACAATTATCACGAAAAATACGAGTTTTATGGAGATATTTGCCTCAAGATTATACTATTAGATTAGTAGAAAGCATGCCTCGAAGACTCCAAGAAATTATTGATAATGGAGGAGAGTGGACAGCATATTAATTGAAAAGCATTCAAGTAAATAAACAAAATAAACCAGTACAATTGATTTTTTTTTATTATTATAAGTTCTTCTTTAATTTTTGTCGTGTACGATGTTATCAAACAGACTGTGCATACCATACTTGATCAAGAAGTTCCCGGGATAACCACCGTGTGACGCTCCCATTGTTCCGATTTGAGTTCTGTTTTTTTGTTAAGTTGGTACATCTGTTGTTAACATTCCCTCTAAATCATAGCTTGATATTTGCAAAAGTTACGTAGCCAAGAGTACGTCTATCTCTGTGTGTGTTGGCGATTTTTCACCATTTTAGAAATGGATTTCAATTTGCAACAACGAACTTGTATTAAATTTTGCGTAAAAAACGGATTTAATGGTGCGCGAACGTTGGAAATGTTGGAAAAGTGTTTCGACAACGATTCTCTAAAGAAAACGGTCGTTTACCAATGGCATGAGCGGTTCAAATGTGGTCGTGAGTCAATCGAAGATGATGAACGCAGTGGCAGACCATCGACATCGAAAACCGACGAAAACATTGATGGAGTAAAAGAAATGTTGGTCTATAACCGCAAATTAACCATCAGAGAGATAGCGGATGACTTGAACATTGCCTATGGATCCGTCCAAGACATTTTGGTTAATGATTTGGGTTTCCGTCGTGTAGCAGCAAAGTTGGTGCCAAAAGACCTCAATTTCATGCAAAAAAGAGACCGCGTTGACGTCGCAAAAGAGATGATTTGCGAGGCTGAATCCGATCCCACATTCATCAAAAGGATCACTACTGGAGACGAGACGTGGTTTTATGAGTACGACACGCAATCCAGACATCAAGCAAGTGAATGGCGTTCACCAAATGAGCCGAGACCAAAAAAAACACGTTGTTTGCAGTCAAAAAAGAAGGCAATGCTCACGGTTTTCATGGATTACAACGGTGGAGTTCATCACGAATTTTTGGCAGAAGGCCAGACAGTAAACAAAGAGTATTATTTGGGCGTTATGAGACGTTTGCGTGAAGCAATTAGCCAAAAGAGACCAGAATTGTGGGCAGAAAACTCGTTGATTTTGCATCATGATACCGCATAGTGACATCATTATTCGTAATTTTTTACGAAAAATGCAACAAATACCATCCAACAGCCATCGAATTCACCTAATTTGGATCCCTTCTTTCTGTTCAATCGAGTTAAAAAACCACTACGGGGAACGCGTTTTAGCAGCCGAGAGGAAGTAATGAAAAAATCGCAGGAAGCACTGATGGACATATCGAAAACCGAATATAAAAAATGTTTTGAGGATTGAATCAAGCGCTGGTATAAGTGTGTTGCAGTCGATGGAAATTACTTTGAAGGGGACAAAAATATAGATTTAGATGAATATTTTTAATTTTCTGAATAAATTTCGGGAACGTTTTGATCAAGGCAGTATTGTTATAGATGTCCGGATAAGCCTCAAATGTATATAAGCCTCAAAATTTTTTGACTTGTATGAATAATACTATTACTTTTTTTTACTATTTTTTTTACTTCATAAGAAGAAATATGAATTGAAATGAGAAATATTTTGTTTTTTCAAAAATTATGGTTTTTTTTTAAAGTTTTCCTCAATGTTTTGAAATGAAATGAATTATAATATAACCTTATATATAGTTCTTCTTTCAAAATTAGATTGTCTTACAATTTTGGTCATAATTCGGTAAGTTTTCCTTACTTGTTCAAACCAAAAACATTTATACTATCGTGGGGTGCCAGGCAACTTTGCTCCCTCCATACCGGTTTTGTACGTAGTTGCTACAATTTTGCAAGCCAAAGCATCGAATGAAATTATAGATGACTATCATATTTTTTAGCCATGGTGCACTGGGAAACATCACTGGCTATCATATATGGTATGATAACCATGGCAGCCAATGTGTTAAGTAGGTTGTCGATACAAAAATATTTTCAACACTTAACAACCTATACGTTTTGCGTAAGAAGTACATGTAAATAACATTCCTGCCCGAGCTCAAAATTTTTAAATCATGCTTTCTTACAAATTATTACGCATCAAAAATTCGGACGTGGAAATAATGTTTAAAAGAAAATATTGAGTGCCTCGAACTTGACAAAGACCACTCTACCTTTGAGCTGATTCAAAGCTAGATAGATTGTTATAAAGAAGCATTCGAATGCCTCAAGAAATATTAACAAAATCTTCATATTAATCGAAGCTTATGTCATCAAAACAAAGCTTATGATTATAGAACAAGTCAATGTATGGAGTCCTTTGCATTACAATTATGATGATACAATTATGGTAATTTTTTTTCTTTTTGTTTAAATAACAATCGATATAATCCGAATAACTTCATTTTTTTTAGGGGAGGAATGCTATTAAACAAACTCCATTTAAGTTTAAGAAGAGGCAGAAGGAAAAATGCTTAACTCGGTGATATGATGTGATCGAAAGTAGAGCTGCCTGTAGAACATGCATGAAGTAGAGGTAGAAAGTGGTTCAGTAGCAAGACAGATATCTGATAAATTAGGTTAAAAAGGCTTTAAATAAATTATCCACTTGCTCAGGATGTTAGCCTCGACAAAAGTTAGGAAAACATAACAACACTTAACCAAGCTCAAACCACAATATACGAAAACTCATTCTCAACATAGAAAATTTTGTTGCAGGGAATAAAATATATTGCGGAAATTTATGTTTTATATATTCACATGCTAATATTTTACTAGTAATTTTGATACTTGCTTGTCATAGGTACGTAGCTGTTAAAAATCTCGTTTATTAACTTATTTAAATGTCCGAAATGAAAAACGTTAGTAAAGAAAAAGGAAATTAAGTAAGACTCTTCAATTCAATAGATTCTATTTAACTACTCATCTGGAAAATATATTTCTGACAAGTTGAAGGGTCTAAGCACCATAGAATTGGAGCGTGAATGTTTCGTTAAACCCGCTAAACACTATCAATTCATAAAGGGTGTATTTTTTTTATTGAGACTTTCTAAATTTTTCTTCAGTATTGTTTAAGTATGATGATGAATGTCATCATATTGTGCGCGCTCCAAGCGATTTAGTGTACCCTTAAAATGTTTGCATGCATTGCTATAGAACAAGTTAAGACAAGAGACATAACGTCGGTGTTTAATGGTGTCGATTGATTGCGATATATTAGCACTTACTAAAACTTTTATCGCACCGTTTTGAAACTTATCTAGCAAATGCAGAGAGGTCTTTTAAGCATCTAAGCAGATGTAGGCATTGTTCTCAAATTTTGCGCGTATAAATGCCTCAGAGAGGGTGAAGAAAAGACTGCTTTCGTGAGCAAAAGAATATTTCCATTTCTGAGGTGAGACAAATACATATACAGTAGTGTGTAAAATATTTGCAAATTTTTTTTCTCTTGAGGTTTTGTTTGATTAACTATACAAAAAAGGATAATATGTAAGAATTTAAAAATAGATCCGTTACTAATAGTACACTCTTAGGTCTCAGCAATAAAAAAGTACACTTAGTTTAGTTATTCCAAGGAAAAATGTTAGCTTGCCAAATATGCAGCTGTGCAAAACATATGCAAGTTTATTTTATTTTTCCCTCATTTCTGTTTTAAATTCCAAGATATTCAGATCAGGTTAGTAAAATAGTGTTCTTTATCAAATAAATTATGTTCATAGGCAGATTTTTTTATTCAGTTTTCACTAAATTTGCGTTGAAAAAATGGCTGGCAATAAGTACGATACCCGAACAAAGGAGCTAGTAGTTGAGGCTTTTAAAAACGGATAGCAAAGAAAGATAGCTAAACGATTTAAGATTCACGAATCGACTGTTTTCCGGATAATTACAAAGTTCCGACAAAATTTATCAATTGCAACGCTTCATTCTGATGGTCGTCCCCGAAAAACAGACAAAAAAAAACTGATAAAAAAATTATCAAAATTATTTGGCAAGACCCTTTTCGGTCTTCAACTGCAATCGTTAAGGAACTCAACTTGTCAATCGATGCAAGCACAGTTCGTAAACGTGCAATAGAAAGTAGTTTGAGGGCATACCGAGCTGTTAAGAAGCCTCTGTTAACCTTGAAACACCGTCAAAAAAGGTAGTCTCTTTATTTGATAAAAAACTGCTTCTAATTTCCTATTATTTAGACTTCAATTTGCTCATAAATATTCAACTTGGTCCCTGACACAGTGGAGAACCGTTTTATTTAGTGATGAGAGCAAATTTAATATCTTATCTACCGATGGTATTGGTTACGTTCACCGAAAGCCAGGTATACGGTTAAATCGGGAAAACATCCGAGCTACTGTGAAGCATGGGGGCGATTCCGTTATGGTTTGGGGATGCTTCTCGGCTCAAGCATACACCAAATAACTGGAATAATGAATCGCTTTGTGTATAATGACATCTTTGACACAGTCATGCTTCCATACACGAGTTGCTGTTGTTATGGGGATTTCAACAAGAAACGACCCGAAGCACACCTCGAAGTTCGTTAAAGAATTTTTAGGGGCTCGGCGAGTAAATAGATTGGCCTCCACAGTCCCCCGACTTAAACCCAATCGAAAACTTATGAGGAATCCTAAAACAGCGGACAAAGGGGCAACGGTTTACTTCGCAAAAGGTTCTTTATGAAGCTTTAAAGGATGAGTGGAAAAAAATTCCCAGTGAGTTAACAAACTCCCTTATTGCTTCCAAGCCGAAAAGGTGTTGCGGAAGTTATTCGAAACAATGGTTTTTGCACAGCCTTAAAATGAAAAAACTCGTTTTTTGTGTTTTACAAAGTATCAAGAGTACAAATTTTAAATTTCTTTGTTTCCTTTTAAGTATTAAGGCTGGACTACATTCGGCAAAAAGTAAAGTGTGTGCACGAAAATGTTTTGTCTCTTTTTTCACCATTAAAAATCTGTAATCTTCTCTCAACTTTTCAAAAAATAAAAGACTTGAAAGTTAAGGGGTACGCCAACTTTCAAGTAAAGCTCAGAATGAACTAATACATTCACAAAAAAAAATGTATTAGTTCCTGATTTCATACTAAGATGGCTGTGATGCACGCCGATTTTAAACAAACGACCCTAATTTTTGTCAGATTTTCAAAGTTTTATTGTCATTGCACGTCACATCAAAGCAAATAAAATTCTTGTTTTTATGCTTTCAAAAAGCTTTCAAATGTAAAAAAATAGCATTTTGGGTCAGTTTTTGACTATCAGGAAGCAGATGCGTATGTGTGTGAGCTTTCACTTTTTCACTTTTTGACTTTTTTGCCTAATGTAGTTCATACATTATACTTTTGACTGAAAGTTTCATTAGAATTCTTTCTTTATAGCAATTAATAAAGGATGTTATTGTATTTGAAAAAAATTGCAAATGTTTTGCACACTACTGTATAAGAGACTAATGAAGCTCATTTACACTCACAAAAATGCATTATTTGAAGTCTTCACGCCGATGTCGTCCTCGGTATTTTTTTTTTTAATAAGGCTACAACTTGCGTTACAGTCAGTAGCCAACATTACTGGGCAGTAATCAGTGATTATTTCTTCAATAAGATAGACGACATTGATCCGACAGGCTTCGGCACGATAATGGTTCGTACCATATGGCTCATGAAATTGAGGGGGCTCAATCCAAAGACATTATATCGCGCAACACATGAATGCATTGGCCACTCAATTATTTCTTGCGAACCTATGTGGAGTCATTGGTGTATGTTATTTAGAACCAACATTCAGCGCATTGGACCGATGAGATGCTCTTTGTCAAACACAGTAGAGGAAGCCGGCAATCATATTTAAAATATAATATCATGAATCATTCTTCATAGTGAATAAATATTTTTAAATCAAATTCAATTCTTGCATTATTGTTAAAAAAAAAAAAAAGTTCTATAGCTCTTAAGAAAATCACCCTTTAGCTACGAATATAGCGAGTGCGTAAAGGAATTTAAATTACTATATCACTTCAAAGTACACGTATCAACTCTACTCTAAAAAAAATAAGAGAAATTTGATTTAAAGGTCTTATAAAACATTCAGAAATTAGAAAAATTAACTGTTAGGAATGTATACTTAGAATTTCAGAAATAAGTAACTACATTATCTAGTCTCTTAAATAGAAAATCAAAGAAAAACAGCTAGCCGTTTAAAACAAAAAAACATTGTAATTATAAACAGGTACGAGTATATGCCAAGATATTATAATACGGGTATATGTATATGGATGTACGTAAAAAAAATTTAAATACAAGATCACAAAGATTATAGAAAAAGTTGCTCTGTAACAAACAAAAATAATAAAATGAAATCACTCAGAATTAGTACACATTCGTTTACAAGCAGTAATTTTTGTATATTAAAGAAAAACTTTTAGTCCTAAAAATTAATCGTTGGACTCAAAAACAGGAACCTGGTTCAGAGATCATAAACTACATTTCTTTTTTGCAATACTTTATCCTTTAAAAAATGTAGTGTATCTGGTAAGTATCAAAAAATAGTTAAATATTTTTTTTCATTCTAACAAGTTTTTTCTTTTCTCAAAACTATATTTTCAAATTAACGGGCATATAACAAAAACTTGAAAGCCATAATTACTTACTATTCTTATAACAAAACAATTAACGATACGAGGAAATTAAGACTTTTTTCCATTTTTGAATGAAAAATAATTGTGAAAACAAATGTGTTCGAGAAGACGGATCTTACTCTATGTTAAACATCGTAGAGAGCAACACTTTCTCATAAATTACTATACTAATAACTACATACATAATAACACGTTGTGCCAAGAACCGGATCACAATCAGCTACTATGATAAGTGAGCTGAAAAGCACTGTACCTGGTATATCTCTCTCATCGGCTGTAGTGACGGATGAGGCCATCAAACATGCTCGCTTCAAGTCGCCCCCCACCGATGGCATATACCCAGTTATGTTACAGAAAGGCTTAGGCCAACTGATGGTAACTTTAAAGAGAAGTCTGGAACTGGCATACATACCGAAATCCTGGCGAATAGTGAGAGTAGCCTTTATATTGAAAGTCGGAAAAGAAGACTACATGCTCGCCAAGAGCTTCAGACTTATAAGTCTAACTTCCTTCATGTTGAACAACTCTAACATAATGGTCGAGACCCATGTGATCAGCACTGTAGTGCAGTGCAATATGCTTACCAATGCGGAAGGATCCTACTAAAGAGCGTTTCAAAATCTGATAAGCAGACTTGAAGGCGCGATCGATAAGAAGGAATACGCGTTCGACAACATAATTTTATAAGGTACGTGAACTCGTCCAGACTGACTGATGCCAAAATGTTACGGCGGGGATAAACAGGTGTGGCCCGCACAGCGGCGTCCTGTCCCCACTGCTGTGGTACATTTTGGTCCATTTCATTTCATTTATTGTATTATATCAAAAAGGTTTGTACATTAAGATTCAAAATGTTTTTTAGTACATAGAACAAACAATTATACTTCATACGATACACTGATTTCTTAAAAGCTAGTTATACGAGTATACACTACAAATAATTTCTTAAGAAGTTAAAAAATAAAGTTAAAATGAAGGAAAAAGTAGAGAAGCGATAAGGAAGAGGAGATACATAGGTTTAGGATTCATGTGATAGTGTGAAGAGGTTTAGGGTTCATGGATTGCATAGGATTGTACTTTTAAAACTGGATGGATTTGTAATTGACTTGATATATGACAGTAAGGAGTTCCATAGCTTAACACTGTGAATGAAAAACAAACGAGAGGGATTGAGGTATTTGCAATGAGCGGGAATGAAGTTAAGACAATCAATAAAAAAAACAATGAATAATTTTATTTGCAAAATGCCTCCTAACATATACAGAGAGATACATATGTTCATGTCTTGGAAATGCGTAAATATAGCGCACTGCATCATTGAACGCAATTTGCAATTTACGCGGAAATAACGCGTCAAGGTTACTGTAAACAACCTGTGCATAAGTAATTAGAGGTAATAGCAACGTTATTACAAGCTTTCTTCGTGTTTCTGGTGGAGTTAAATACACACTGAACCACAAGTTAAGCAGACATCCGTAAATGCGACCAATGATAAAGTGTGTGTCGTTGCACAAACTACGATTTATTGTGTAGCCAAGGCTAGTGTCTGAATCTACTACTTTGATTTTATTATTATTAGGATATAAATCCGGCAACACCTGGGATTTTGTTGGAATTAGTTGTAATCTAATTCCTTTTCAAGTAACCAAGTATAAATATGTTTCAACGAGATCATAAAGTTTGCTTTGGGGTTTTCCCAGGTGCATTTGGACATCATCTTCATATAGTTGTACAGAAATAAGTTTACACACAGATGGAAGATAATTTATAAACACGAAGAATAGTAACACTAAAAGAATTGAGCCCTGTGGGACAACATACTTGATTTCCTCGAGGGATGAAGAAATTACTTTTTCTAATCTATTACATAGAAAACTTTTTACCAACTTCACTGCTCTTTTACAAAATCCAAAATGGTTTCGAAGCTTCGAGCATAGAATCGAATGAAAAGTCCAGCAAACAAAGAACAGAAACATGTCGAAATCCTTCATGATTCATTCCAATAGGTTGACCATTGATGTATTAGGTTATACCACATGAAATGTCCGATTTTATAGTAAAAATTTAAAAGCCAAATTTTCTTTACCTTTCCTATGAGAGAAAGGTATCGACTTATTGTCATTAAGGATACTCCCATGCTTTGTGCAATCTCCCGCACCGATTTCGTTGGGTCCGGATCCACCGCTGCTCTTAAAACATCGTCATCAACTAACGTTTCGGGCCTCCCACGTGGTTCATTTTCGAGGCTGAAATCTCCCGAACAGAACTTTCCAAACCAACGTCATATAGTGCGTTCATTTACCGTTACATCCTCAAATGCGTCATTAATGCGTTTTTCATTGCCAATGACGCAGTATTTAAATTTAAATTAGGATTAAATTAAATTTAAATTTAAAGGAGAAGAGGGTTCGAATTTGAACTGCCGACAATATGGTAAATAATTCCTAGAAAAAAAATAACGGTACTTATAACGTACCCCAGAATTCTCACACGTCAAGCACACGTACCACTTTATTTTATAAAAAAAAAGAAAATTTAACATTCTGTGTACAACCCAATAGAACAACTAGGGTTAGCTTTAAAACCAAATTACTGATCACTCAGCAATTCACTGCTTAATGCTTTCAATAGATCTAACGTCTATGCTCAAGCATCAAGGGTGTAGCTGTACAGACTGTTTGGTCTAGAAGTGGATTTACAGACAATCTCTATAGAAGGACGCTAACTGGTCTGACACATCTAGCAATTAAAGGTCCGTCTCGGATGCATGGGGGTTTTATCCCTCGCACACCTGGCTCCGGTTTAGACGCATTGATGAATCTCCCTCCCCTTGAAATTCATATCATATTCATATCTGCACTCTCTAAGACATCTTCCGTTTAAAAAGAAGTGGTATTTGGTATGACACGATCTGGAGAATTGATGACCTTGGCCTTGTCTTGGCTGTCTTATGATTCTGGTCTTATGGACAATGCCACCTGATGCAATTACACCAAATCGTTTGCTGCGGAAAAAATGCGAAATGGGCTTTTCATGTGCCCAAGACTGGTTTCGCCCAGAATATGAGCCAGAAAAGGAATGTAGTTGGGTTTTCACTCATTCACTCATTCTGCACTCCGCTATAGAGTGGAAGAAAGAACATGGAACATCGTCGATCTGTTGCAGTTGCCGTGCAAATATAACTTAATTATTGGGCCTACGCAATGACAACTGGATCAACTTTACCGCTAAGGCTCGATACTTTCGCAGTTCTGGCCAATAGAAGAATCTTCTGCCAGGATATGGAAATAAAGATGGCAACGAACAGACTACTCTCATCTGTACGATAACCACATGTTGTGAAGTGACAAACAGTCTGGCATATGGATGATATCTGAAAGAGAATAATTAGAAACACTCAATATAGCCGAAGAAAAGCGACAGCATTTATAAAGAGGTGCTAGTCTTGTCGGCCTATACAAAATGACGATGGAGAACGTTAGATCGTAGAGGTCTGAAACAATCTCAACAAGATGTGTAAAGAATAAAGGTTTAGGCAATTTTATGCACTTCAATATGATTTCATTAATATAAAATTTGAGAAAATTGTGCAGGCAAACATTTAAGGCACAATTTTCCATCACAATCATGCGCTCAGCAGAAGCAGGGAAGATAGCGAAGGCGGACGAAAATATCCTTGGTCGTTTTGAACGTAAGATTCCTCAATGATTTTTTGCGCCGTGTGTATTGATGGGTTTGGATTAGGTAATTTGACAGCGTTTTGTACAAGATCTCATTAGCCTGAGATCATCATTATTATTAACAAATTATATAGATTATTACTAACTAAATTATTTTGAGTAAAATTATCAACATAATATTCTCGATAACTTAATTGATAAGGTTGACCTCTCATGTATCCCAGGTATTCTTGAAAATAGTTTGCTATGTAACATACTTTGGGAATAAACACATTTACAAGAATTCTTTATTTTACATTTAAGCAGGATATGCTACATTAATATTTGTTGTTTATTTTTTTTCACAACTTAACAGTCAAGAGGGTATCGTGATTTAAGGTGATCAAAAAAATATCATGTCATTCAGATCCGCCCGAGAATCAAAGGCCGAACTTTTCGATTTGGAAGGCAGTACACCACTACAATACTTGAACCGCGACCACCCACCCACTACTATTCTGTAAACGCTATAGTACAATTCAATTTTATTATACTTCAAACTTTGATTGATTTTAAAAGAACTTATAGAAAAGTAAGTGGTTTGCAGAACAGCAAAAAGGAGACTGACTTTTATATTCAAATCCGTTAAAAAGAAAAGTAGTCTACCGCAAGGCGTAAAGTAAAAATTAATTAACTACACAGTCAAGTTACTTGTTATATTGCAGTGGAGAACAACCTGTGTACGTTGCCGAACATATATGTGTGTACATATATCAGGCCAAAAAATTATGAAAAAAATCGAAAATGTTTTCAACCACCGCTTTTGCCAGCAGGAGTAGGTATTATTCGACTCTAGAAAGAGCCACAACGATGAAGGAAAATATCTGCGATTTGCCGTAGACAGGCAGACTGTGCAGATCCTAACAAAACTAACTGGACGGCGTACTTCAATTGGATAAACGAAAACGTGGAACCACCCGCAAATTTTTTTTTTTTTAGTAGCGCACGCTCAAGGGGTTAAAGTACCCTTAAAATGTTTGTACACAGCACGGGCGAAGGAAAATTAGGGAGGGAAGATAGATAGGTACCGATGTACGTTGGTTTTAAATACTATAATGACTAGGAAATAGAGAGCTCGGCAGGACATTCCACAAGCGAGCTGTTCGGCTAAGGAATGAATCACGATATTTCAGAGTACGTCCAAAAGTGGGCTTGAGGGTATACTGGTGAGCATTCATAGCGAGACGGGTGTTATGGTTAAAGGTTTGAAGGGGCGGAATGCTACTGGCGATTTCAATGGAGCACTGATGGTGGTAATAGCGGTAAAACAAATTGAGACACGAGACATTTCGTCAGTTTTCGAGGGTGTCCATTGACTGGGTGATGTTAGCATCACCTATGAGTTTTATTGCACGATTTTGGATCCTTTCTAGTAAGTGCAAAGAGGTCTTAGGGGCACCTGACCACATGTGGGCGGATAAACACCTTATATATTGATGCCAGGTCAGAGGGGGTGTAATATTGCTTACATCGCTTGAGGAAACCTAGACATTTCACAGCATTTTTGACGACATCGATTATGTGGTCATTCCAACGTAACTTGTCATTGACACACATACCGAGGATGGAAAGATTTTCGGTTTCGACGATGCAAGTGCCATTCATGGATAATGGCTGGGTGTTTAATTTTCGCTTTAACGACAGCAGACAGCATTGTGTTTTGGAAGTATTAAATTACACTCTGTTGATAGTTCGCCAATTGGTTATGCTGTCAATATCGGAATTTAACGAGCTTATCATACGCTGCCGTTCCCGTTCTACATCCGAAGAGCAGGGACGCGAAATGAAATGAATATTAAAAGCAGAGAATACTGTCATCAGCAAAGGAATATATTGGATTAGAAGTGGCAGACAAGAGATCATTGACAAAAATTATAAAGAGTGTATCCGATGGAGCCCTGGGGCACATCAGCATTTATTTTGTGAATATCAGACTTGAAACCATCCAAGACAACTTGAATTGAACGTTCCGAAAAGTAGTTTCTAATCCATTGAAGAAGAGAGTCGTCTATCGCACTTAAGGGGCACACCTAGTGTGGCAGCCTAAAAAAAACGGCGATTTTTGGGAATTTAAAAAAAAAACTACTGTATCAACTGTTTTAAAATTTTAAGGATATATTTATACATATTTTAAGAATACACAGAAAAATTTTTGAAGAAAAAAATTAAATATTTTTCCAGATACACGCGATCTCCGACGGCGCTAAAAAAAAGGTCCTCAACTGCTGCAGTGATTCCGGGCTTCTCCGTGGATGAAATATAAAATAAAACAATTCTCGTTAAACTAGAAGATATTGTTCATACAATGACCTACGATCGAAAAAAAATCAAAAATTGACAAAATGGCGGCGTTTTTAAATAAAAAGTTGAATTTTACCCAAAATTTTGGTCGTTTTTGGCCTGCCAAAATTCGATTTTTGATCAGATCAAAAAACTGGTAGGTCTTGTATGGAGAACTATATACAGAACATGCAGAAAAAAATTGATAGTGATCGGATCATTTGTCTCCGAGTTATCACTGCAGCAAATTTGAAAAATGCTGTTTCGAGAAAAACGCGTTTAAAGATAAAATGATCGTTTTCACTGTTATAAATGGATTAAAATCATACTTACAGCTAATCTGCTATTCCAGGCCCATATATATACATATATATGTCTGTATACCTGAAAGCCTACAATAGAAACTGGAATCGTATTATAAAGGTTGCAACCATTAGGAAGAGACGGTAGACTCCGAAAAATACCTCAGCTACGTCCCGTATGCTAATACAACTATTAACTGCCGAGCAGTTACTCTTCAAATGGCTGTAACTCAAAAACTATTTGAGATATCGATTTAAAATTTTAGTATGTTATTTTTAAAGGTATAACTTATCGAAATATGAAAAAAAATCTTTTTTTTTTTTTTAAATTTCACACTAGGTGTGCCCCTTAAACTTTGATTACAAACTCATTAAAAGTAAGGAGGATTAGACCAAATATATGTCCAAATTCAACTCCTACACAAGAAGCGCAAAGAATGGCCAAGAAAGAAACTTGGGCTCCTTTTGGGGAAGCGAAAGCATCACATAGGTTAGGGAACGTCCTATCCAAAGATCCAATAGCCCCGGGATATCTGAAAGACTCCGATGGAGTCTGGACAGAGAATAGTCAGCAATCACCACTGCTTTTCAACTTCCTCACTTCCCGGATTGTAAGGATTTTGGTGAACACCACAACATCAACTCTCAACGGAACCCGCAATCTTTAGCCTGATCACAGAGATTGTGGATTTTTATTAGATCTTGTTTCCAGAACTAACAATACCTTGCCGCCCAATTTACATTATATAATTTGCAGAGATTCGACATATTTTTGTCTTTCAACTAAATCAGTATCTATTTAATTTTTAAAATACAAACAAATATGGAAGAATTTATTTATATATATTGAGGAAAATCATGAAAACAAAACTTAAGCAAAAAATAAATAATAAAACAATAAAATAAATAGTATATAAGTAAATAAATAAATAATATAAACATATATGTATATAGATATATATAATAATGTAATTATACATATAAATAAATCTGTAGATAATTAAATGGACAAACAAAGCTTAGTTACAATCAAAGAAATAAATTGAATTAACAAAACAAAAACAAATAAATGTATAAAAAATAAGTTTTATTTTCCACTTGGACAAATAGCTTTGCAATATTTCAATCGAATTTTTTAAATTCGTCTCAATGACGATACCGAACTCATGCGAAGAAAGTATAGCGATATCATCAGCATAAATAGCTATTTCACCATGAGGAAGATTTGGGAGATCAGACGTTAACAAATTGTAAAGGATAGGACCAAGCACCGGGCTTTGGGGTACACCTGCACAAAAATTTAATACATCAGACGAACTACTGTTAACAAATACTCTAAAGCGACGATTTGACACAAAGCTTTGAACAATTCTACAAAGAAATCTGGGAAACTCATTATTTAATATTTTGTAGATAAGCCCATCATGCCAAACGGAATCAAATGCTTTCCCAATATCCAACAAAATCATACCAGTTGATTTACCTATTGTACGACTACTCTTTATCCGATTGCATACTCTGAGAGCCTAATGCGGGGTTCCATGATTACGCCTAAAACTAAACCAAGATAGGACCAAGCACCTGGCTTTGAGGTACACCTGCACAAAAATTGACTACATCAGACGCACTACTGTTAACAAATACTTTAAAGCGACGATTTGACACAAAGCTTTGAACAATTCTGCAAAGAAATCTGGGAAACTCATTATTTAATATTTTGTAGATAAGCCCATCATGCCAAACGGATTCAAATGCTTTCCCAATATCCAACAAAATCATACCAGTTGATTTACCTATTGCACGACTACTCTTTATCCGATTGCATACTCTGAGAGCCTAAAGCGGGGTTCCATGATTACGCCTAAAACCAAACCGCTCATCAGGATATATTTTTTTTGTTCTTCGATACGTTTTACAATTTTATCTTTAAGTATTTTTTCCTAGATTTTACTCAAATTACTCTGCTATAAATGTAAACAATTGGAATGCCAGCCAATGTGTATGTGAGAAAATTTAAATCCACTACAAAAAACTCCAAATCGACAACAGTAAAACAATAATACAATCAGTATGTTCACCAACATCAGCTGTGAATGCTAAAAAAAGTTCTCAACCGCAACCACAATTGATAACAAAAGACATTAGAGAAATATGTACGACTATGTATTATCAAAATATGAGTGGTTTCTCTTCCAAATTTAGAGAACTATCCATTGCCATGGATGCTTGTGATAGTGTTGTTTTTGCCTTCACGGAGACTTGGCTTCATAAAGGCATACGTGATGTAGAGTTCAACAGCGTTTTTGACATTTCCATATTCTCCGTTTTCCGCCGTGATCGCTTTGATATAACAAAACAATGTGGTGGTGGTATTCTGATTGCAACGAAACGCATTCTTGGAGCTGTTAAGTGGATATTGACTTTTGTATTAGTGATCATCTGCATAATGACCAACTTTGTGTGGACGTGGTTTTTCTTAATATGCTGCTAATTCTCAGCTACATTCCACCTAGATGTTCACTGACGATTTACAACAAGCACTTGGAGAACATTGATAGGGTTGCCACTATGTCAAAGTATTCAAATTACAATACTTGTGTTGTTGGTGATTTTAACTGCGGTGATATATTATGGGCTCAATCTATCGACTCTACATTATTGCCAACTTCGTTAAACTCTGACATAGATATTTTATTAATAGACTCTTTGTTATCTAATAATTTAAAACAAGTCAATAATATTGCTAATTTATTTAATAGATTTTTGAACTTATTTTTGTCACAGATGACTTAAATGCATTTGTTGAAATCACCGTGTTGTAAAAGTTTGTCTAAGTAATTTGAATTGTAATAAATTTTGTAATTTTAGTAGTTCAACTAATTCATATAAATTTAATTCTAAAAATCTTTCCCGAATGCATTACTGTTTTTCGAATATGTATTAATTGGTTAGAAGAATTTTCGGGCAAACGTTTATCAGAGAAAATTAATACTTTCACAATCATTTTCAGCAGTATTCTTGAAGAACGCGTTCCTATATATCGTAAAAAATAAGTTCTCACCCAGCTTGGTACAATAAAAGAATATTGTAAAATGTTTGTGTGGGTACAAATAATAGAACTTATTCTTTTCAATACAAATCCCTTTATTCAGTACAGTTACAATTCACTATTTAATTCTTTCTCTCAGCACAATTCAATTTCTCAACCACTTATACTTTTCTTATCTTTTACTTAAACCACTTAATCACTTCTTCTAATTAACACTTCAAATTCAACTTTGGAACCGATTTGCATACCTTTGGGATGCTGGTATTTATACTCGAATGACATACTTCGAGAACAATCCACGTCATCCAGCGTTGCATACAAGTTCCAATTTGCTAGAAAATTCGATTCTACTCTCCTCGACTGTCTTTGCTAATCCAGTATCGAAACCTTCTAGTCTCCGAGTTTCGGCATTTCCTGCTAGATGTCGCTGCTCACATTTGAGTGGTTATCACAATATTAAATTTAAAGAACGCTAAAAATGCTGCACATAAAATCTTCAAAGGAACGCAATCAAATGACGACTATACAGTTTTCTCACGACTAAGAAAAGAGTTTATTGTAAATTTATTTATTGTAACTATATTCATTCTATTGAAAGTGATTTGAAAATTGTCCTACTGCTTTTTGGCAATTTGTTAATGCAAAAAGAAAGCGATCTGGATTTCCAACAACGATGTGTCTGGATGATAAACAGCCAAGTGATCGTAATGTCATTGCAAACATGTTTGCGGAATATTTTCAAAGCATTTACAATTCTGCTTGCTCTACCTAAATTGATTCAAGCTTCATCAATTCACTCCCATCTAGTGCTCACATTATTCGTTAGGTGTTTGTGAAGTTGAAGCTGTCTTAAGTAATTTAAAACCGACGAGTTAACGAGATATTTTAGGATTTTTTCCAATCGCTTTACGTTATTGTTCCAGCTTCACTTTGTTTTCCTTTACATGTGCTATTTAATCAGTCTATTTCAAGTGGTATTTTTCCCGATGAATGGAAGGTTTCGGCCATAGATCCAGTTTATAAGTCTGGGAATAGAAACCTCATTTAAAATTATATGCCAATTTCTAAGCTGAACTATTGGATAGCCTTGTGAAGGATAAATTAAATTTTACAATTAAACAATACATAAGCAAATATCAACATGATTTTTGGAAGGGTAGGTCTACTTACACAAATTATTGCATAAAAACATTGGAAAGCCATGAGCAGGTTCATGTGATCTACACTGACTTTGTGAAAGCCTTCAGCAGGGTTAATTTAGCAATACTTCTGGGAAAGCTGAATGCCTACGGGTTTTATGGTTCATTGCTACAATGGTTTAGCACTTATTTGTATGGCAGGAAACAATATGTTGCTATTGGTGACCATTTTTCTGATGAGATCCTTGTGGCCTCTGGTGTTCCAGAAGGTAGTCACCTTGGTCCTTCCTTATTTATACTTTTTTTAATGATCTTCCGAATTTATCGAAATTTATGCGGACGATATTAAACTATTTGTCAAAATAAAGACTATGAATGACTGCATGATGTTACAATATGATCTCAATTCCTTCACTATGTGGTGTAGGTTGAACGATCTACAGCTAAATATTGAGAAGTGTGCTTGTATGAATTATAATAGATCTTTTTATCTAATTTTACCAAGATACACTTTAAACAATTCCCAAGTTAAGGTAGTCGAGGAGTTTACAGATCTTGGTGTAATATTGGATAGCAGGCTAACATTTTATTTACATGTAAATTACGTCGTCTCGAAAGCAAACTCACTTTTGGGATTCATAATAAGAAACTCGGTTGATTTTAACGATCCATACTTTATTGTAGTATAGTGCGCCCTGTGGTGGAGTATGCTTGTGTGATCTGGAACTCTTGCGTTGCCTCAAATATACGTAGAATTGAAAATATCCTAAAGAAATTTTTAAAGTTTGCATTACGTCACTTTTTTTCTAGAAATGGCACTGATGTTCACCATTACTATCGTACTAAATGCCATTTACTTGATATGCAAACGCTTGAGTCAAGGAGAAAGATGTATAGCATTATGTTGGTCCGTGACATTTTATGTGGGATAATTGACAGCGAAAATTTGTTAAATCTTATGAACTTATATGCGTCTTGTAGATCTTTAAGACCAAAGCCGTTTCTCATGGAGAATCGGCATTGCACACTTTATGGGTCAAAATGAACCTATTACTCTTAGTATCAAATTTTTTAGGGAATATTGTTTCAATTTAGATATTTGTTTGCCCAGAAGTTCCTTTAAAAATACTTTATTGATTAAGATAGTAATAATCAATGAATTTATATTTATACTTTGTTTTATTTAAATTTACGTTACATATACACTTCGAAATCTGTAGACTTAATATCGTAGATTGAATGAATAAATAAATAAATAAGTAAACTAATTGTTCTGTAGCTTACAGGATCATTAGAAGGCTTTCTCGCTTTAGGGATTGGGACTACCTTAGCTAGTTTCTATGCATCTACACAATATTGTAACCTAAGACAAGCGTTGATAATGAATATTAAGATTTTTATTCCAATTTTAGGCATTTATTACGCTCTCTACAAGCGTAGTAGTGTTTGCGTCGTGTAATTGTGTAAATGTTGAGATACCGTGTGATTTTCTGTATAGAATAACATGGGCGATCATATCGGCGGGAACAAATTTTTTTTAAAATTTTATTTTGCCTAATACAAGCTTAAAAACTATGAATTAAACTAATAATAGAATTTATTACTAGGGCTTAAAGCTAAGGATGGTGAAGGAGATCGAATTTGAGGGAAAGTGTGCTGCGATTAAAATCGAAAACGGAAAGGTTGGAGTTTACCTTACGCAGCATACGGGAGATTGGTTCGTTAGAGCCATATGTGGTGCGGTGGATAGGTAGATAACAGAGACGGGGGGAACGTAGATTACGAGGGTTAGTGTTAAAAAAAATGGAGTTGCAAAGAGACATGCAATCGACGGAGCCTGAGAGGAGTCGGTGAATGAACAGAATGTCTGCTGCGTCCCATCGTTCCTCAAGGGTATTTAGGTTAATGAGTTTAAGACGATCTAGGTAGGGAGGTATGATTAGAGGATCGTTCCAAGGTAGACCTCGAAGAGCAAATCGAAGAAAACGACGCTGGATAATATCAATACGAGATACATGAATTCGTTGAAAGGGACACCTCACTTGGCTAGCGTACTCGAGAAGGGAGCGAACGTAAGTGATGTATAGTGATCTGGTCACATACGGATTGCAGAATTCTTTGGACCATCTTTTAACGAAGCCGAGTGATGAGTTCGTTTTAGAAATTATCTCATCAATATGCGAGCGGATATTAGTTTACCTGTCGCATAATATGCCAAGGTCGCGGATAGATTCAACAAGGGGTATAGGTTGGCAGTGGAAATGCTATACATCTTACGAGATAATCTCAACCATGTTACAACGCGTTCTTCCATATATCATATCTTGGTTTGAAATTATCTTTATCGGTTGTCTAAAGCTGGGCTACGTCCCAAGCAACTGGAAAGAAGTAAAAGTGGTTTTCATTCCCAAAACAAGAAGACCTAACCACTCGTCTGCTAAAGATTGCAGGCCCATGAGGTTCTCTTCGTTTCTGTTAAAAACACTGGAGAGAATCATAGATCAACATATAAGACAAACACTCAGCAAACACAACATATACGGTTATCAACACGCTTACCTTAAAGGAAAATCAGTAGAGACACGAGGTGGTAGCTATCATAGAAAAGAATATAAACTGCAAAGAATACACCATTGCCGTCGTCCTAGATATAGAAGCATCATTTTATAATGTAAACACCGGACCTATAAGGACGGCCTTGGACAATCTCCATGTAGAAACAACATTTCTGCAATTCTGCATAGCAGAATTATCAATTCAGAATTTAGGAGAAACAAAGTCAGGAAAACGGTTACAAGAGGAACTCCACAAGGGGGAGTGATTTCGCCCTTTTGTGGCTTCTTGTTCTAAACGGCATCCTTAAAAGTTGCATAGAGAAGAGTATTAAAGCAATACCCAAAGCCATTGACATAAACAATGTTGTAAATGGTCTCGAATGACATTTGGAAACCAAGAATGTGTTATTGTTAGGAAGTTTTTCAGTAATCCATTTCATAATTACTTGAAATATTTTCCATAGGCTAGAATAGTATTTGCTGGATGAAAGTTTTCCCATTTGCTGGAATCTTTAACTTTGACAACAAGAGCGAACACAGATTCCGTCGACAACACTCAAAAGATTAATTAACCGTTCTAGAATCGAACCGATTATATATATTGCGTCTAGATATTTGCAGATTCGCATTCATGAAATTTAATTCTCTTTTTTTAGTTTATCAATCTTAAAACATTGATTTTAATCTTAACATTTCCCGCATATTGGTAGTTTTAAATTTAAAATTGGTGGGTCTAGTGCGGGATGGCGAAGTACTTTTTACAAAATATTTGTTGACACCGATTCCCAACCAAATGGACAACGCAGTAGAAACCGAGCTCACTATAGATGACACGCACGTCTGGAACCGTCTTGCAAATGGAGGCAGTTAAGCAAAGACTTCGCTAGCTTCATTGGTTGAGGTACTACAGCCCTACCCAGGAATTAAATATGAAAATTTTGCATATACTAAAAAACTAAAATCGTTCTTTCTTGGAATTCAATTGATATTGGTTTCATTTTTTAATTTAAAAAAATTTCAACTGCACGCTCACCTTAGGAATGTATCAATTTTATTATAAACAAAATTATGAAGGTTTCTTTCTTGTTTAAATAAAACCAAAAACTCCAATTAAAATATCTAAAAAATTATGCTTTAAAGTTCCAGAAAAAAAAAATATTTTTTTGATCTTCTTAACCAGGTTCCCAGTTAATAATAAATAATCATGTGAACTTTTCATCGATTTTAATCAAAATATTAATTAGAATATAAAATATAGAGTTTGTTTTTTGTCTTACTCACTTTAACAAATGTATTCACTGCCATTATAGCCATATCGGGTTGAGATTTTGCATAGTTCATCAAATAAAGATAAACCAGCTTTTTTAATTCCAAATTATCCGTTTGCATACAGTTAACAACATCAGGAAAAAGAGCTGAAACATCTTTTCCGACAGTCATACTGGCAATAACCTGTTGAAAAGTTTTATTATTAAATATGATTTTACTTAGATATTCAACTCGTAATATTCTAGTTCTTTTACCTTTTTTACTGCCTCTTTTTTCTTTTCCTTCTTATCATTATTTAATTCCGATTTCAACTCGAAAATTTCACCTTTTTTGGTGGTGGTAAAATACTTGGAGTCAGTCATTTTCTGGGGAAATGAAAAACAAAATTTTAAACTAACAAATAACAAATTATAAATATTGGTCGGTGTGCTCTAGAATAATAGAAAATCTTAAGCCAAATAAATGTCAAAGAATTGAAACAACATACGAGGGGCGTTCAATATATTCTCGGTATCGATATGAAGGAAAATGCGAATTCAATTTAAATTGTTTTTATTTTTCAATATAATCTCCCCTAACATCAATGCATTTGTTACATCTTGAGATAAGCTTTTTTAAACCCTCAAAAAAATAAATTTCCTCTTTCTCTGCAAAATACCCATTTGAGTTCTTCATCATCCGAAAATCTTTTTCCACGAAGACATTTTTTCAAATCCGGAAACAGGAAATAATCACTAGGGGCAAGGTCTGGACTATAGGTGGGTGTTGGATTTCTTCGAAACCACAATCTCGCGCAGCAGCCTTGGAAACTCGCGCCGTGTGAACAGGAGCGTTGTCATGAAGAAGCAACACACCCGCTGCGAGTTTACCCCGTCTTTTCTTTTTAATTTCCTCCCGCAAATTATGCAAAGTGGAAGCGTAGGATGTGGCGTTGATGGTTTGACCTTTTTTTTTGTACTCAATGAGCAAGATTCCCTTTGAGTCCCAAAAAACTGTGGCCATGAGCTTCCCGGCAGACGGAGTGACTTTGAACTTCTTCGGCTGGTCTGTTCCTTTTTTATGCCACTGCATGGACTCTTGTTTGCTTTCAGGGTCATAGTGGTGGACCCATGTTTCGTCCCCAGTAACAATTCGATCCATGACACCGTCCGCGTTCTCACTACACATCTCCAAAAGCTCTCTACAGCATGCGATTCTCACTTTTTTCTGAGGCGCTGTGAGCATTCGTGGCACCCACCTTGCACTGACCTTTGAAAGGTTAAGATGGTCATGACGAATGGTGTGAATGGTACCAATTGAAAGCTTGGTGATCTCTGCCATCATTTTCACCTTTATTCGGGCATCCTCAAGAACAAGTTTTTCGACTTCTTTGATGCTTTCTCCCGTACAAGCAGTAGCCGGGGCGCCGGAGCGGGGGTCGTCTTCAACGCTCTCTATGCCTCTCTTGAACTCACTTGACCACTTTTGCACAGTTGATAATGAAGGTGCGGAACCCTGGTAAACAGCCACCATCTCTTCATGAATAGTTTTTTGACTTTTTCCTTGCTTAGTGAGAAATTTAATTACAGCGCGATGCTCAATTTTCACCATCATCGTCTCAGTTGCCATTATGATTTTGTTTAACTAGAGATAAAACGCGAATTAATAATCACATTTATATGAAATTTTACATGAATGCACTAAAATAATAGTATTACTTGATAAATAAGTCAATTTATATATACAACCACAGCTTCACCCCGATACCGAGAATATGTTGAACGCCCCTCGTATTACTTAGCTTTGTATAAACACATAGACACAAGGTGGCACATTCCGCTTGTTAATTACTTTTATTTAGATGTTTAAAATTTTTTTTTAGTTTCGAAAGAGATTTAAATTTAACCGTCTACCTCTGATAGTTTTGTTAAGTTTAAAATAAACTGAATTTAAACCAAATGATGAGAAAAGCGAAAGAGTAATTCAGAGCCAAACTCACATACGACATAATGGCTCCTTAAAACCGTTCGTTCGATGGTTAGTGGTGCGAATAAGATGGACAAACCTGTGTCCTTTACGTGTACTGAAGTGTTGAACAAAATAAGTGACAGCAGTGTGGAACCAACGATGTTAGCGATAAAGGGCTGATGGGTAGAGAGTATACAAGTTAACATAATACTTTCTGCCACAAGTTTGTTTTCCATAATCATCACTAAATGATTTGGCACGCACACATGAGATGACCACATTCCATCACGTACATTAAGCATTGCCATACAGCAACATGATACATCTGTACATCAAGCAGCCGCATGCAGCAACCTGAGATACTTGTGGAAGCATAAAGCAGTCGAAGGTAGTCGTGAGAACGTGTGGGAAGAAGAAGCTCTGTGTCAGCAAATTAATAGTATTTAAGATGTAGTTTTTAAGCAAATTCATGTCAGTATTTCCATAGGCAGAATCGCTGCCAGTTTGAATTCTAAATAAATAAAATTTTTTTTAAAAACTTTAAATATAAATTTACATACACTACCGATCACTAGGATGAGGCCATACATTTAGCAATCGATTTTCACTCTTTATACCGGTTGGAAATTTTGTACCCGGAAACTTTTACTACTTGTGAACAGGTACATATTTTCTTAACAGGAAGTAATAAAATTAAAGGGTAAATAAGAAACGACCGTTGGAATTTCCCAAGATCAAACAATGAACTTCTTGAAAAGCGTATAAAAAGATGCGCCACTAGGATGAGGCCACATGCAAAATCTTCGAAAGAAAGGAAAAAATGAATGAAATGTTTACATTTTATCGTTTTAAAACTTTATTTATTACGTATTTCTACATTAATAATATGTTCTCTATAAGACGGTTTGGAATAGAATCATAAAGTTTTTTTTAAATAATCAAGAGAAATTTGGGCCCAGGCATCACGAATAGCTTCGATTAAAGTGTCCTTGTCTTCAAATTGTCTGCCGCCTTCATACACTTTACGAGATAACCATGCCCAAACATTTTCGATTACTATATGTTTAAGTCCGGTGAATAGGGCGGCCATGTTCCACGTCTTCTGATTGAATCCAACTTTTAACAACCTTGGAATAGGGACATTGTCTTGTTGGAATATCCAAGCCTGGGATCCGAAAATGTTTTTCACTTTTGGAAATTACCGTTCCAGCAAACATTTGTAGTTGTTTCCGTTCGTTGTTGTGGACAAAAACTCCAACTCGATTGTGCCATAGTAGGTAATAGCTTCCTACACCATTACACCTGATGTACGGCTTTGATGTCTTGCCAAAATAAGCTCCTACTTAGATCATGGAAATAAAAGTTGTAACCATCTGGGCGGTTTAGGTTAAACTTTTTTTCATCCGAAAAGACAACGCATTTCCCTTCACTGCTCCAAGCGACATGTTCTCCTGCAAAATTCATTTGATGCTCCTTGTGTACTTGCCTCAAAACAGGTTTCCTTTTAAGTTTTCTTCTCTCTATAGTACCACTTTTTCGTATTATTCTTCGGACCGTTGCTATGCTGGCTGATACTCCACTACCTTATGGTAGTCGCTGGTAGAGTAGAATTTGAGGCACGTCGTAGAATTAATCGCTTTTCTCGCAATGTTGTTGCTTCTGCTGTGCGTCCTTTTTGATTTTTCCTATAGTGTTGTGGATCCGCAAGATAACTGTTTACAACAGTCTTACTTCTATTAAGCCTCCTTGCAGTTTCTCGGCCTGAGAGTCCTAACTCATTGAAAGCATATATTTTTCCTCTTTCTGTCGCTGTCAAAGTCTTTCGGGAACCCTTTTTATTTTAACTAAATAAAAACAGTTCTTTTCAACGCTTTTTTAAATATTCTTAACAAAACTTTGAAAAAAATCGCTGATGTGAACTCCAGCAACGAAATATTCGCAATGGCCTCATCCTAGTGGCGCATCTTTTTCTATGCTTTTCGAGTTGTTCATTGTTTGGTCTTGGGAAATTCCAACGGTCGTTTATTATTTACCCTTTAATTTTATGACTTCCTGTTGAGAAAATATGTACCTGTTCACATGTAGTAAAAGTTCCCGGGTATAAAGAGTGAAAATCGATTGCAAAATGTATGGCCTCATCCTAGTGATCGCCAGTGTATATGAAGCTTCGCGATGTTTTCCTAAAAAAAGTAGGCTGAGCAATTTGAGCCCAGCATAGCTCAAGGGAGTTTAAGCAGGATGAATCATAAAAATCTGTGTCGGTCAGCTTCAATTCGTAGATTATGTGTTTCACCTCAGTTTTATAGGGAATAGAGAATTCTATAGAAATCGTTAGATGAAGCCGAGGGCGTACTTACCTTTGAAATTGAGCTCTGTAGTACATATAATGCCCAAGTCCCAGATGGACTGAAAGTACAGCTTAGTTTGATGTTTGATAAAGGAGTAGAAAATATCTAACCATTTATTTACATTGCCCTGCAAGATTTTTTTAGAACCATATTGAGAACTTTCCAAGTAGGATTTATGCCAAGAGATCAGTCTCTAATGAAAATCAAGTGTTTTGAGCTCGAAAAGAACTAAATTGTATGCGACTTTATCAAAAGCCTAACTAAAGTATGTGGTAACTTAAGTATTCGGAACACGAATTATGAATTTGGACTAACAAAGAATCACTAAAGAAATTAAAAAATATATTTGGTGATAGTTGTCAACCGATCATATATTGGAGAATTTGAGAGTGGGCGCATAGCTATCAGATTATTTCAAATCAGTAAAGTGAAGAAACTTTCAGATTCGGAGATAAAGGTAAATTGCATGGGGTCGAACAACTTGTTATAAAGAAATTAACAAATTTGAGAAAAGTACATACGTACAATGATTTATTTGTCTTTTTGCAAAGTGCACGTAATTATTCGTTATATCAGAGCGGTGATGACGAAAGATTTCTTTATTGTACATAAAACAGTGGGAAAAATTTCCGGAGAAAGTTGCGGAAATTGATGTGAGAGGGTTTGAGAAGGTGAACACACGACCATATTTAGAAAGTAGATCAGATATAAAGATAAGGTCTAGTCGTTACCCATGTTGTTAATAGTAGAATTTATTTAAGAAAGCCAGAGTTGGAAAAGCAATCAGAAAAATAATCTGCTTATCTGAAGCAGCATTTGAGGCAACGAGATATGATTGTCATACGACTGAATCTCTAGAAAGTCGAGAAGATTAAAATCGACGAGAACTATGATGGGTCAATAGTTCGAAAAAGGGAATCAATCACATGTGTGGCAAGATGGTAACCTTGTTTTGTTTGGTATAGAAATATACAATATCTGCGCTAAAAACCTCACTTTAACACATATATTTTTAGTTCACGGTTTATGATTTTGTAATAAGTATAATATGAAATCGATCTTGAATTGCCAGGACACCCCGACCTGTAGTAGTTTCACGGAACGCTGTAAATTCTTATATAAAAAGTTCAGAATCTCCTATTTCAGATACCAGATTAGTTTATGTCAAAGCAAAGGGGAAGATCTGTGAACCCAACATTTTTGTAATAAATAGGGTGGTTTAGGACGTACGTATTTTTAAAATTTCTCGACCCAGCGGCGGAAAGATAGGTGTTCGTTCCGATGATGTCAGCTACAAAGTCATTGCTCACATTATTCACTTTCAATATAATGTAAGTTACGATTGGATCAGGAGCGGAAGCACTTAAATACTTAATTGACTTTCGAAATAGATATCCATGTCGGACTTAAGATAATTTAAAGAGTCAATTTCAGAGGGCCCATCTGATTTAAGGACCGACTTTTCATGTCATTACTGTTGAAATTATTAGTGGGCTTAGATATTTCAAGATTGTGTGTCAATTACTTGTAGACATTTTTTAACTTAGAATTAAAGAATTTGGCGCAGGTTGTTCGACGATGCCACAAAGATCTTCAAGTTTGGGAAACTGGTTTTGTATTATTCACTAACGTACGAGGGTTGTCTGAAAAATTTCCGACCGCAACGTAAAGATAGCGGCACTAGTCAATAAAAGCTAGTGAATGCTAGTTGTGCATCTTTTGACAGTTACTTACCGACAGTCGTTTGAGTTAGTCGATGTGAGTGTTTTTTGTGAAAATGGAAAAAATTGAGTGTCGAGCTGTTGTTAAATTCTTGTTTTTAAAAGGCAATACGCCTACGCAAATCAAAAATGAGTTGGACTCTGTTTATGGGGACTCTACACCATCATTTACCACAGTGAGATTTTGGGCAGCTGAATATATGAACGTTCGGGACGTCCAAAAACTGCAGCCACTGACGATAATATTGCTAAAGTTCACCAAATGGTGTTAGACGTCCGCCGAATTAAAGTGAGAGAGTTTGTTACATATTATATCAAGTACAGTCGACTCCCTCTAAGTCGAACTTCCTCTAAGTCGAATTTCCCTCTAACTCGAATTTTTTCGCCATATTTTGGAATTCCCCTCAATTTTCCATACAAAAACCATCCTCTAAGTCGAACTCCCTCTAAGTCGAAAATCCCTCTAACTCGAATACATTCTTTCGACTCTTGGTCTATTTTCAATACCTCTAAGTCGAATTTTTTTCTTTGCAGAAAAACAAACAAAAAATGTCCTCTCGCAAACATCAAGCACGCACACTGCATCCTCTGACTCTATCAGTCGCATCGCGCACACAACCGTGTGACTCTGTATGAACAACTGCGCTGCTTATTCATTGTGTTGTTGGTTGGGCTCCAAACAATCTGCTTTTAATCTGAAAACAGTTAGGTATCTGAGATGTTTCCTTGCTTCATTTAGTGGGTGTATTGGAAGTCTACTTTAAAAAGAGTAACATGCAGACGTCTACTAGTGAGATTCCAATTGTAAACATTTGCTAACGTGCGTGTTATTCTTAGCAGTTTGGTTGTCATCATATGGTATATCAATTTGAAACTCCGTTTAAGTTACATGAAAGGAAATAAACACGAAATAAACGGTGTGGTCAGGAGTTATTTAAGCTTATTTAAGAATAACATTGGAAACGCAATTGAAATATTGCAATCTGCAACTGAAATGACAGAAGATGTACCGGATGAGGTCCACCACTGCCTTTTTAAGATAGAATCGTTTTTTTAAAAAGGTACACACTCCAACTGTAATGACTGTAATTTTATATATTTATAACTTACATGTATATATTTTGAACAATATAAGGCTTTTAAACAAAAACAATATTAATCCCTCTAACTCGAATTTTTCCAAAACTCTCTCTAACTCGAACTAATTTTGATATCCCGTGAAAATTCGACAAGTCGACTGTATTAGGCATGAGAAAGCTGTCCGCGCGTTGGGTGCCGCGTTTGCTTACGTTAGACCAAAGACTGTTTTTTCGGCTGGGAAAGTGTTGGCAACTTTTGATTATCTTCAAAAAGGATAAACCATTACAGGAGCATACTACGCATCTTAACTTGCCAAGCTGAAGGCAGGAATTGCGGAAAAACGGCCACATTTGCAGAAAAAGAAAATCCTGTTTCACCAAGACAACGCGCCGTCTCACACCACAGAGGTTGCCACGGCGAAAATTCATGAATTGCGGTTTGAACTACTTGACCATCCACCTTATTCACCAGATCTAGCCCCAAGCGATTTCTTTTTGTTCCCTCATCTAAAAACTGCGCTCGGAGGACAGAGATTTTCGTCAAATGAGGATTTAATCACCTTCGTGAACAATTATTTTGCAGAGAAAAACACCAAGTACTATCTGGACGAGTTAAAGAGATGGGAGCATCGCTGGGAGAAGTGTGTAGATTTATGTAGAAAAATAAAAAAAAAATTGAGAAAAAATGTCTTGTATCATTGTTCATCAGGCAACCCTCGTACTTTATCATATAAAACATTTTTTTTAAATCTTTAAGATATACTATCCATCAAACCTACATATAAAAAGACCAGATAAACAAATCACCCAATTAGAATTTGTTTCACTAATAATAAAGCAATCGATTCAACCACAGAATCTGAATATGTTCTATGTCAATTAGGTCAGTAATATTGTGGTGACTGTGACTCAAGAGGTTCTTCGATCGATTCCCAACTGATTCTGAAAAGCATGATTTTTTTCGGCCAATCAGAACCATAAGTGATTGCCTAGAAGATAATTAGTCCATGACACTAATAATTTACTGAGTCATGAAACTCATGGAACGTGATAACCGCTGATGCGACATCAGCAAAGAAGTAGTCGATGAAACCATAGGATAAAAGCAATTCCACAAAATAACTTATAATGATGTAATTTTAAAGAGGCAAGATACATACATAAAATGAAACATATTGGAATAAAAAAATACATAGTTAAAATACAAGAACACACGTGCAATAAGTTCTGAGACAACCGTTTGAGATTAAACTTTTTTAGGGTTTTATTACTTTTTTATGGAAATGAAATAATACAAGTACAAAGAGCCTGTGAAAATTAAGAGACAGAGTGAACTTAATTCAACCTTGAAAAGGTTAGGTGCAGTTCCTGGTTTGTAACTTCCTGCTTTCTGAGAATGGTATTAAATCCATCTTATGAAGTGAGGGAAGCTGGTACCGTTGACGAAGATGTCTGTCTGAAATGTCTGAAATTTTAAATAGCACTAGCTAAAGCGGAACGATCATAATACATAATAATATATGACACTCTTTTATTGGTAGATACTTCAACATGAAAAGCACTAGAATAATCTGGAAAGTGAAAGAACTCGAAGGCATCTAATTCAATCGGTTTCGGTATCACATTCTTTATTGGACTCGCCGGTGAAGAATAATATCAATTGCTTCGATTATTTATTTTATTGACGTTGGTAATGTGATAGTTTGTAGCCATAGAACTTATTTTGATCTTTTTCTGAACTGTGTTGTTTGAATTTCTCTGAACAGAATACCATACTACTGATTCATAAGTGAGGAGTATACCCATAGAACAATCTGCGTAACGCTCGTTATCTTCTACATAAAGTTCAGCTGTGAGTGCAGATGGACGATCTTAAGTTATGCAATTCTAAATCAAGAAAATAACAAAATCGCCTATGAGGCCTAAATGCGAAACTACTAAGACATGAAACAGATATTTAAGCAAATTGCATACAAAAAAAATCCTCAATCAAGCTAGACTTGATGAAACCATACTTAATTGTAAAGAAATAAGTCATCGATATACTCGTATATCTCACATTGTAATATTCTAACCAATGTATTGTTTAAAAGGACCAAGCCAACGAAATAATCCTATAAGGCGTACAATCGCGTAACGCTGGAAAACATGCGATGTAATGTGCAATTCAAGAACACCTCTATTTTGAATAAATCTAATGAGGTGTCTCAATTTGCAGGCAGACAATATAAAGTACACATACATATATAGATATCATAGTTTATTACCTGATGCTATCGGGGACACTATGGCCAGTCTTGAACTTTGAGATGACAAAAAAACAAATATGTATGAATGTACATACATATAAATATATTCCTTCCAAAAAAAATAATAAACATTAGCACATAGAATATAATCAGATAATCAGAGCATCACTGGGTGCTTTTTCTCTCTTTACCAAAGAGAATTAGGACGTACGAGGGTTGTGTCAATTTCCATACAGTGAGATGTCAGAAGTCATATATATCCACATCACCGCAATTTTAAGTGATCAGTACCTACTACCTACATATGTATGTACTTTAGATAATTCTAGCGAGGGAGCTAATGTTCGTGAAAAAGAAAAACAAGAAATTTTGAAAGAAAACATGGATAAAATTAACAAATTTTATAAAAAGTAAAAAAAAACGACTGATAAACCTGCAGCGGAAGCTAAAAAATAGCAAAACAAAACATTTTGTAGAAGCCATTATACCAGTGGAAATGGCAACGGACCTACGAAAAACGATAAGAGAAAACCTGCAGTGCTTAAGATTTCCTACAGACTTTTTATTTTACAGAAAGAATTTGAAAAGGGTAAGGGTTGTGCTAACATGCTTTTTTTATTCAAACGGGAAATGTTTTACACATGTATATATTAGAAAATTTCTAAAACGAAGTGCGAAAAATCACAGATATACATATTATGTATTATGTAGATACAAATGTAACCAGAAACCATAGAATCGGATTGTAGTTTGAAATAAATCATCTAACTTATCTTATTTTTATAATTATAATCATAAAGTAAATCAACTATTTCTTTTGCAGGGGCGTATCAATTTCTAGTGGAACACAACAACTAATCGTAAAATTCGATATACAGAAATTATGAAAAGAAAACCACTTGATCAAAAAGGGAGTGCGCTGCTAAATAAAATATTTCAATTGTAAATTATTAAAACAGATTTTATTTCCTTATTTTATGAGACTTACATGCCACTATAAATCACCGAAAACTTTAAATGAATTAGATTCCTGTTTTTTTTCTTCGTAGAAATATGACAGCAGCCGTTCAAAAACCAATATTCGACAACCAATTGAAGTTCTGTTCACCTTTTCGCTTAAATTGGCTGAAATAGAGCTATGTTCTGCCTTACAACTTGAGAGCAATGTTATAAAATTAATTTAATACTATAATCTAAAGTAAAATGTCAATGCTGTGTGGATTTCAAAGAAATTTGAAACTTACTTTTGTTTCTTTTATCTAAATCTATACACGTGTATATTAAATATATAAATATTATTAAATGTTAAAATTGTTCCTCATAAACAAAAGAAATTATCATACTAGTAAACAAAACTAGAGACATACTTTCCAGCTCTATTCAACTTTTTAGTTCCTTAAAAATGAGTTATTTGGTTAGTTACAACGTTTGTTTGCGTACTGTAAAAATCTTGGGAAAACAGTCCGGACAGAGAATCAAATCGAAATTTTAAAAACGCAAGAAAATTTGTACACCCAATTCCGATCTAGATATGTATATTGACAACTCGACAAACTGCCACGCCTCCGAAAATTCTAGCTGATATTTTTTGTACCCAATTTTCTGATTTTAAGTTCCCATATGAATTTGTTCCAGAAAGCGAGCTGTCAGAAATTAGTGTCCAAAATTGGGCACAAAAATTATCCACTAGAATTTTCGGTCCTATTCTCAGTAGATGAACACATGAATATTGCTTCCAAGAATTGAATTCAAAAAATTGGCATCACTTTGGTAAGACAATCTGGGTGCTATTTCAAATTGAAAACAAACAAAGCTGTGTGTCCTGTCATCTAATTACATCGAGTTAATAGGGTAGGATGGAGTAGGAGTGTTTTATTTTTTGCTCCTTTTAAATTTTCTTAGGTTTCGTGTATCGAGAAAATACTCCTTTTTATATTCTTTAAAATTGTAATGTAAAAAATCTCAAATACTATGGCAAAATACGTGGAAAATGATCCTCTAGAACATGAGGAAAAGTGGGGTATGCCATTGCGAGAGCTGTATCGGTTGGCGCTATCATTTTATAAACGTAAGCACCTGCAGATAATGTACTTGTTTTCCATGATAAATAATTAAATGAAATTTAACTTAAAGAAAACTCCGGCAAGGCTATTCATTTGTCGTACGAGGACAATCTGAAATTGGTTGCGTTTACCAAACAGGCAAGCAATGGCCCTTTCAATGAGAAATGTGCACCTGCATTGGGTGTTTTTGATGTGATAGGCAAAGACAGACGATTACATTGGCAGCAACTTGGTGATATAAGCAAAGCCCAAGCAATGGAAGGTTTTATTAATCTCTTAGATAGAATGTGCTCATTATTTAAACCATACGTTGAAGCTGTGAAACAGGATAATGAAGCCAAATTAAAGTTAGAATTGCAAAAAGGCATTGAAGCTCGTAAATTATTAGAAAAAGAAAAGGAACAAGAAGAAAAAGAAAAGCAACTCGAAGAGGAACGTTGCAAGGAGGAAGTGCAAAGGCGACAACTTAAAGATGCTCTGAACCAACAAACATATCAACAGTTTAAGGTACGAATTTATGAAAATATACACCAGAATGTGTAGGAAGTTTTTAATATTAAAACTGCCATGAATCATACTTGTTGATATGATTCAATTTATTTCTGATCAGATAAGTAGGTTAACTACTTTTTATTGTTGATATAATTAATTAACAAATCGTATATATACACTCTAAATTGGGTATTTTAATATACATATGTACTTAACTTCTAATTTAAGCTGTGCAGGTAACTAACAAGAGTAGTCATCAGAGTGGCTCAATGATCAGTTCATTGTCGATTACTTGTAATCTTTAAGAAGCAACCACACTACCTTCACGGTTGCTCCTACAATTAATGTGCATATATTGTCGTTACATGACTACGACATATAGCAGCATCAATTTGTTTTGAATTTAAAATGGCTAAAGTAACAAGACTATGTATAAAGTGTACTTTGAATGAGAAGTCTGCTGCACCGAATCAAAAAACTACTGTGTAGAACTAAATCTTTGTTCCAACATTGAATAATGAATTTTTTCTGTAAGAAAATCGTTGAGAATAAACCATTGTCTAAGGTTTGCGCGAAATAGTTCCAGCAGTTTTTGCTTCTTGAAAACACGACGTTACACTGATTTCCGTAGATATGTCTGAATACATATGACTTAAATCAAAAGCTCTATGTCGCTATATATTGTATCTATAATAATAGAAGGAAATATGCCACACTCAACTATGTTCCCCAGTATGGTAGTTTTGCGGTATTCATTATTTGTTTTTTTGTTGTTGTTTTTTTTCAAATTTAATACTCCTCCTTTTGCCTACAATACGTACACAGCGGATGTATCATTGGCATCGAGAAAGATTGCCGAGTTCAAAACGAAATAAAGGTTAGTACAGGTGTACCAAGTAGAGTAGTTGGCTGGGATTCCCTCTTTAAAAATATGTAGGTGAACGTAGTTCTATTTACGGAATCACGAAAAAATATCTTGGTTAAATAGATCTTTGGCAGCCAAAATAATAATTAGAAAATTCCAACAAAACCATCCCAGACACAAAACCAAGAATGAGCTCAAGCTACTGTGAGTAACCCCTTCGCGTATAAGAATCAATTATCAATGGCAACGGGGTTCGCGGATTGGGCTGCTCAGCAGCTTGAAATTAATCCTTATTTTTATTAAAAAATTGTGTTAAGTGGTGACGCTCACTTCTGGCTTAATGGTTTTGTGTACGAGGACGATATTTGATTCCAGCAGGATGGCGCAAATTGCCATCCGTGAAACGATTAACCTACTGAGGACTCGATTCAAGGACATTTTATTGTAAATTGAACCACTGAACTGGCACAGATATCATGCGATTAAACGCCAATGAGATAGAGCCTAAAATGCTCGAAAGTCGAGGAACCCATATGCCTGTCGAACCCATATGTCGTGTTCAAATGAACTATTCTTTATAGTGAATAAACATTTCTGATCCTATCTTAACACAACTAATCTCGTTGTTGTTTAAAACAATAGTTTATAGCTTTTTAAAAAGAAATACCTTTCAGATTTGTGTATGTTTTATTTTGTAGAAATATGAACTTAATATTCATTGGAGATGTTCTGTTTACTACCTCTGATCCAATATATTCACATCTCCACTGAGCTCAGTCAATTCTGTTAAGAACATAATCAATTGTAAAAAGAACAGAACTGCTATTGCAAAATCGGAACTCCCAACCATTTTTCATGAATGAACCATTAATTTCCCTGGTGCTCTAATATAATTCCCAGTATCATTCCGCCTTTGCAAAGGTTTAACTCCTTCCGACGCGAAAATTTGCTAAGAAAATCGGCACATGCGTCGCCAAAAATAAAACAAAAATTTAGATTTTTAAAAAAAGTACTCCAATTTATTGATATAGACCAAAAACTAAAAAAAAGAAGAATTATTTCCATTATTTTTACATTTATTTTCTTAAATATAGTATTAATACAGGTAACAGGTGGGTTAAATTTTGAACCAGTGCACCGCAAGGGTCAGTTTATTTTTTGTGGTGATCCTGGAAATATGATTTATTTTTTCTCAAACACAGAGGAACTTTACAAATAGGACAAATCCAATTTGTCCTTACATACTTCGTTCTGAAGCGTACTGCAGATGGAACATCTTCTACGAGTACTGCTTTCCGGCTGATGAGCAGCAGACAATGTACAAACTTCATGTGGAACGCGAAACTTACAAGCTTTTTTAGCAATAACCATTAAACCATTTTGTACAAGCAAAAAGAATTTACGACTTTTGCATCTAGAAAAAAGAAATATATCCGGTTCCACCATTTCATGCCTTTTCTGTCCAATTTATATACTTTTCTACGTAGTTCATGTGTTTATTGTAGTCAACAACTGCAGTTGGACGCAATACTTTTGATACAGTCCCATCCTTATTCTTACCTGAAACCTCACTGGATTTTTCATCCGGGTGAAAATTGGAGAGAATGTATACAGACCGCTTATCTTTCCATTTTATAGCGGTTAGGTTTGTGTCACTGTAGAAAAACTCATAGTTTCCCCTTTTCATCTGGTTATCTGGTGGGAACCGCGGAAGATATTTTCTCGTGGCATTTACAGTTCCACAGGTATAGATTCCTTCTTTCTTCAAGTCTTCCATTGGCTCTACACTTGTAAAATAATTGTCAAAATACACCACATGATTTTTGTGTTTGAAATCGGACATCAAGCTCCTTACAACTTTAGCTCCAAGTGCTGACTTTCCGGTGTAAATATCAAACCCGTGACAGTATCCCATTTTATCTGCAAGCATCCACACCTTTGACATATACTGTTTTATATAGCTTCGACCCTTGCATTTTATCATGAACTCGTCTATGGCTACTTCACGAGTAGGATTTGCACATTGGATCATAGGTTTAATTTTAGAAAGTCTATCGTAATTGGGAGCACCTCGTTTTTGTCAAGACACCCATCATTCACATGTAAATTTCCCACCAACCAACTAAACCGTGCTTGCTTCATACAGGAACTGATATAGGAATCGTGTAAATTTGGTGAAGAAGTCCAATAATCTTTATAGCTAGGAAGCTTCTTGATTCCCATTAACAAGTTCAAATCAACAAATATTTTCATTTCGCTCATATACGAGGGGCGTTCAATATATTCTTGGTATCGATATGAAGGAAAATGCGAATTCAATTTAAATTGTTTTTATTTTTCAATATAATCTCCCCTAACATCAATGCATTTGTTACATCTTGAGATAAGCTTTTTTGAACCCTCAAAAAAATAAATTTCCTCTTTCTCTGCAAAATACCCATTTATTGCCGACTTGAGTTCTTCATCATGCGAAAATCTTTTTCCACGAAGACATTTTTGCAAATCCGGAAACAGGAAATAATCACTAGGGGCAAGGTCTAGACTATAGGGTGGGTGTTGGATTTCTTCGAAACCACAATCTCGCGCAGCAGCCTTGGAAACTCGCGCCGTGTGAACAGGAGCGTTGTCATGAAGAAGCAACACACCCGCTGCGAGTTTACCCCATCTTTTCTTTTTAATTTCCTCCCGCAAATTATGCAAAGTGGAAGCGTAGGATGTGGCGTTGATAGTTTCACCTTTTTTTTTGTACTCAATGAGCAAGATTCCCTTTGAGTCCCAAAAAACTGTGGCCCTCATGGCCGGCAGACGGAGTAACTTTGAACTTCTTCGGGGGGTGTGTTTCTTTTTTTATGCCACTGCATGGACTGTTGTTTGCTGGACCCATGTTTCGTCCCCAGTAACAATTCGGTCCATAACACCGTCCGCGTTCTCAGCTCTCTACAGCATGCGATTCTCACTTTTTTCTGAGGCGCTGGAGCGGGGGTCGTCTTCAATGCTCTCTCTGCCTCTCTTGAACTCACTTGACCACTTTTGCACAGTTGATAATGAAGGTGCGGAACTCTGGTAAACAGCCACCATCTCTTCATGAATAGTTTTTTGACTTTTTCCTTGCTTAGTAAGAAATTTAATTACAGCGCGATGCTCAATTTTCACCATCATCGTCTCAGTTGCCATTATGATTCTGTTTAACTAGAGATAAAACGCGAATTAATAATCACATTTATATGAAATTTTACATGAATGCACTAAAATAATAGCATTACTTGATAAATAAGTCAATTTATATATACAACCACAGCTTCACCCCGACACCGAGAATATGTTGAACGCCCCTCGTATGTTTTCTCAAATGGTTTGCCTGTTTTTATGTGCTTTTGCTCTTCGTATTAATTTCTGTGGAAAATCAAACGCTCAAAAAGTTGGTCGTCAAACAATAACTGGAAAAGGTCTATGGGTGTTGGACTTTCAATATCTTTGACGAAATCAGTAGCCCCATAGTTATGTGTACATTCCAGTAAAATTTGATCCAGACCATTCTGAATTACTTGAGTCCCAGTTACGAGTCACTTTTGGAGGAATATCGTCCTCCCAATCAAAAGATAATATCAACTGAGGTTCCTGACCCTCAGGCTGTAAATTGGAACCTGACCCACATGAAGTCACTGAAGAAACATCAGAATTAGGTCCCGAAGGAAGTGAATCTGCATCAACGTCTGTTCCCAGTTCTCTCAAAAATTCATCAAAACTCATGCCAACCAAATTAATATCTGGCTCTTTATAATCCGACATGACTAAAATAAGTAAAAAAGTGGTAAAGTGGAAAAGTGAAAAAAGGCTTCCGTCGCAGTGGGTAAAAAATCGTACCACTTGTTTTTGTTCTATATTTATGGGTTTTCGAGAAAATTCTTATACTAATAACAACAAACTGTATTATAAACACACTAAAAACTTTAAAAATAACTTTGCAAAAACACGAATTTATTCCAGAACGAAATTTAAGAAATTAAATTCCAGTTTCAACTTCGCAAAAGTACCATTACTCACTTTACCGTAAGAACAAAGTTGAAACGGAAAATTCTCCCTTCTCTCTTGCAAGTCACAAAATGTTTTTCTTTCAGGCCATATAAATATTAAATCTTTGAACCAGTTGCAGAAAATATTTTCTACATGGTTTCAAATTTGGCCCACTTAGCCACAACGGCAGGAAATATGTGGTTCAAATTTTGAACCAGTGAAACGGAAAGAGTTAAAGAACCTATGTAATGTTTTAAACCAAAAAAGGTTTTTTTTTACAGCTAATCGAAAACATACGAGTACCTATCTCAACGAAATCACATTATCTATAGAAAAACTAACGAAATTTTTCATCAGTTCAATGATACTTGTTCTAGCTTGTTACATGATTTTATTGCTCTTCATCTTACTTTGGTGGAATGCACTTATCTTTTTTGAAAAGTATGTATAAATTGGACGCGATAGTATTGACCTTTAGTTTGAAGGTATTCTCTTCCAACCGACACAATTTCATCAATGTCATTCTCTTAGATGGAAAATAATATTTGTTCTGTGTGTCCTTAAAAAGATATTAGTTCAGTAGGATACTCATTCAACTCAACTTCATTCTTTCCGAATATACATATGCATGTATGTATGTCGTCAGCTCTGGAATAGGATTGTTTTTTCAAGAAATAAGATAGAAGCAAAATGATATTTGTCGGTTATATAATTTTATTTTTTTATATAAGCTTAAGCATTAATACACTTTTACATCTGTAGATAATTTGTTTGGCTTTAAAACATTAGGCTATATCTACCTATAAAAATCGTTTATACAATTTTTTTACACGTAGATCTTTCTTTAAATTCAATAATAACAATTAAGTGTAAGGTAAAGTAAGTATGTCCATGTCCATGCCTTTTCCTTTAATTAAACTGTTTCCCTTTTTCAAACGTATTAGCACATTTATCTGGTTTGTCTTCCTGTCATGGTCGTGCCTTTTTACAATTTCTTATAATTCCTTGTGAGTCCGAAAATGCTATTGCCATAATCTTCCCAGCGAATGATACTCTAGATCATAATATGAGTAATGAATATAAATTTAATCCGCAGTTATAATTTTGTTGATAACTTTTGTTTGTTATCAAACACATGTGTCCTACACATCTCCGGAACCTGCTTACAATATATCACAACTTGTTTTGTGTAAGCATTTTATTTATCATTTTCACACTGATACGTAACATCATATGATGATTGTGTAGAATTTTAAAATTCGTTTTTAATATTCTTGTAATTGTTATAATGATGTCACCTGTATTCCTTAGCATCTTATCTTTCACATGGAAAACCTTATTTCGTAAAGAACTTGATTTCAATATTTTACATATTTTTAGATTACGAAAGGGTTCTTATATTTTTAACTTTATATTAATATTGTATATTCGGAGCCCTATAATAGTCCTTAAAAATTACTTTTTCAAATAAAAAATATTTCAAACTACATCCCATTCTACTTAATAAAATTTAAGTTCCCGATAGTATGTTAAATTGACACGATACAATTTGGTAGAATATTTCACCGAAAAATGTATACACAGTCTACTTTTGTCTTATTCGTTTTATTTTCGAATATCGAAAAAGTATTGTAACTTTAAATGGCATCCGTCTATTTTCTTGAATAGCTGGTCACCCAGATTGCAGGTGAACAAGTTTTGTTTTCTCTACATTCTTGCAGTTGTCACTATGAATTACATCTAACTGCTTAACGAATACCCCTACTCCTGGGTCCTTAAAGGACTCCTTAATGCAATATGCATGACTATTTGATTTTAATTTCCTCTATTTTACAACAACTGATACGAAAATTTCAGTATTATTGATATTATGGACATGATAACGCGCTTGCCTATGCTATTGAAAATCATGCGCCGACGCAACGATCAAGTAGCATCATCACCTTGTTTTATGAGAATGCAGAGGTGCTATAAAGAATCAAAAACAGGGTCGTTAACGACAGAAAGTCAGGAAAAAAGTGTTGAGATGTGAGATGTTAGCGAAAAAGTAGCAAATAATTCGATCTCTGATAATATATCTTTGACGTTAGGCAAAAAGGTCTTAAGTAAAAAAAATTTCATTTTGGGTTTTTGATTGGGTTTAACAAAATTTTTTTTTCTCTTTCTTTGGTATTAACGACTTAAGTTTAGCACAACTGCTTCCCATCGTAATAATTTCGTCTTTAGGGAATAAGTCAGAAAAATGCATATTTGGTTAGGTATTAACGCCTTAAGTTTATTTAAGTGTTTGTGACCGATGTCTCTGAAACATTTAAGATTCTTCTAAAGACTTAAGTCTTTTATGCCAAACGGAATAATCAAATAGGAGAATAGCGTAGATGTACTTATGTATATTTAGATTTTTTTTTTCGTTACAACACATTTAGAAAAACATTTAAAAAACGAAACAAGAAAGAGAAGAAAAATAAACGGTTATTTGCATCATCTGTCTAATCTAGTTACCTAGCGGTTTTTTTCAGTGCTTTTCAATTGAATATATCTCAGGTAGGCACTAAATCTTTGATTCTCTGATTTCGATTGGCATTATTTTTAATAACAAATTATTATTCGATTATTATAACAATAATATTGAGTGTTGTGAATTATAATGAGTGAAAGGAGTAGATATATATTGAATTTAGCATTAGCAAATTCTGGAGACCGTAGTAAGTGTGTGTTTTTTAAATAGAGAGTAATATTAAGAATTCAATAAACTTTTTATCAGGAAATGCTGAATTTGCTTCTGCTGCTGAAAAACCAGCTTCACCTAAGTCTTCGCCAGCTCCATTGTTACTGCTGATATACCAAACATTCTCGATTCCGACGATAGCGAAATTAATGAAGTCCCAACTAGTTCAACTCAAGTAAATGAAGAGACAGCAGTTGAGAAAATGGAAAATAAGGATAAGGAAAGAACGAACTAAACAAATTCATAGCGGCAAAAGTTACATGAGTGTAAGCGGAAAAGTTGTTCTAGCAAGGGAATTACAAAATTTTACACAATGCAGAAAAAAAATGCAGATCTTTCCTTAAAGAGGACATTAGGAAAGTTATTTTTGACGAGTACTGGTCGCTTGGCACCCACGACAAAAGGGTAACCTTCATCTCATAAATGTTAAAGAAAAACAGGTTTCTCGCAAAAGACAGTTCGAAAAGCAGGGAAGTAACTTATGAATACTTTCTTGAAGTAAACGGGCAAGAATTTCTGTGTGTAAGGGTTGCTTTAGCAGAACATTAGATGAACAAGAAATATTCATATCAAACGCCGTCAAAAATAAAATGCTTAACACATCCGGCATTACGGTGGACTACCAAAGAGGTAAAAAATCTTCGAAAAACCTAAAATCTGGAGAGGAGCTTAATGAAGTCCTGGCTCACATAAAATCTTTTCCAAGCTATGAAAGTCATTACACCAGACGTACAAATGAGAAAAAGTTTTTACTTTCCTAGGACGAGAGGATTTTGTTGGTAGTTCAATTTATGAGACGAATTTCAGGAAGAAAAACAGGAAGCAGAAAATGATCTCCAAATCCACCAGGAGCAGGCTAATGCAGCATTTGATGCCAAAAAAGCTGATATGGGAGCAGCACAAGACAGTGCGCAAAAGAAATGCTTCTGCTTCAATCTTCAGCAATGCTTGCCAACGCCGTTTGTTGGATCTTCGGTAGCATTTTATAAAAGGCAGTTATGGACCTATAACCTTACTGTTCACGATAATGCTACCGGAGATTCATCGCACTACATGTGGCATGAAGCTCTAGCTGCTAGAGGGAGAAATGAGTTTCTGAGGTGACATTTTACTCAGACACGTGCGGGGACAAAATAAAAACAATATTTTTTAGTGGCTCAAGTTAAGTTCCCCAATTTAACTATAAACCATAAGTTCTTTGTTCCGGGTCGTACACCTGTTTACCACCCCCACGATTCGTACCAGCTAGTACGAACAACACTCTTAAAAAAGAAGTTTCAGGTACACGAAATGCAGCAAGAAGAATTCGTTGATTTTGCAACTTTATTGCAGACAATTTTTGTGTTCAGAAAAAAGAAATACTATAAATGAGCAGATATGAAACCACTCGAAAGAGTTTAAGATCTTAAGCTTCCTTAGAAGAGGAAAAAATAGATGTCTCAAAGATTATCCACTCCAAGCAAAGTACAAAACTTTAGCCCCGATATCTGAGGAGAAAAAAGGGGATGTGTGCTCCCTTTTAAGCTTAGTGCCGCCTGCGTTTCACGAATTTTATAAAAATTTACCAACTTCTAACTCCGCAATAAATGATGATCCAAATTTGGTAGATGAAGAAGAAGAAGCAGAAACAACAAAAACATTTTTTTTTTTGTATAACTGTAATTTTTTTAAGGTTTTGATTAATTAGACAATTTCCTATCTTATAACTTAATGACAATATTTTATTTCCTGACTTAAGTCCTACGAAGAAACAAAACTTTTACAAATAATGCAAAACGAGATGATCCTAAGGACTTAACATAAGTCATCGGAAATACGTTAAATACTAATGAATTTGGAAAAATGTATTAACATAATTATATAGGTCTTCATTTCAAAGCCTATTTAGCATCATGTTTTTTAAAACAAATTGAATCCCGATTAAACTATTTTCAATTTGGTTTTACGAAAAACTGCAGTTTCCGACTAAAGACCTTTTTGCGTAACGTCAATGATATGTTGTTAGGGAATGTTAGAGAAGTTAAAACAATTTATAGGTGACTCAAAAACAGATCGGTGGTGCTGATAGTTCACCTAGAACAGCATCAAAAGTGTGTGACTCAATTTTACGCAGATATTTATATGTTTAATTTTGAATTTTAAATTTTCATGTTGTAGGCCCGAAATCCGCAAAAGAAATGCGAGTTTGCTCAAATGCCAATAGTGTCTCTTACATTGTATTATTGTATTTTTAACTTACTCAATATACTCTGTTTGAATACTCATTTGTTCGGTATATACGGTAGTTTCTAACAATTGAGAATCTTAAAATTGCACCCTCACCTTGTATTTTAAATATTGAAACTCACATGTTGTGTAACCAATGTATTTTGTGAATATACAAGTAGTTTCAATTCCCTAATAGGATCTAAAATAGGATTTTTTCCTACGTTTAATAGAAGTTACAAATTATCAGTCCTTTATCATCTTCCTTATTGTTCTAAGCTTCACCAACATGTGGAGCATACGCTCTAGTTTTAAGAGCTACAATAAATCCAAACCTCTTCACATCAAACGTCATAAAACATTTTAGCTTTGCAGAAAATAGTTTGCAGTTGAAAAATAAGCATCATTCAAATCAACGATGTTCTAAATAGCTCAAATTGCTCAATTGCTAATCTTAATTACACATACTTATTCCCTACATATGTACATATGTACTTTCTCAGTTACATTCTACTATATTGCTGCTGTTTTGAGTAATTGAGTAAAAAAACGAAACCTTTTTTATCGATTATTAGCGAGCCCGATCTTTTTTAACTGCGCATTTCCTTCTTTGAAATCGACTTAAATCACATACATATCGCTCATTAAAAAGAACAACGTCGTAACTCAAAAATTGACAAATTCGACCTAGTGATGCAGTTGAAATACATTTTTATTAAACTTTATTCTGGAAGAACCTCATATCTGTAACTTACATATTGACTGCTAAATCAAAGTTAATGTCAATAACGTCACAAGTAAAAATGTTAACTGGTTGTTATTTTTGGTAAGCCTTACCGTCAGAAAAATAAAACCCAAATAGCCTTAAAAATGACGATACTTGATAGTTCTATCAAGGAAAAAATAAAATGATTATAAAGTAAAAAAATTTTTATATTTAATAACGTTTTCTCTTGAATGAGCGATATGTTTGGCATTCTCACCGGAGATTGGTCCCTAAACTATTTCTGTTATATAAATCTATATTTTCAATTTTTATAAGTCAGACAATTACCCAGGTTATACGACAGCTCAATGTGCGTTGAAGCAATTCGCATTTGTTCAATACCCGTACAAATGTTGGTGTTTATATGAAATTATTCAAAGTGAGCGAGAGAAAATTGAGAGAAGTTTAACAAACAGCTGATTGAACTGACACTTGACACTAAAGGCCAAGGCCCATAGAATCCGTTGCGTCCGTTGCGTGAATTGCGTCGACTGACAGCTCGATAGAATATACACGTTGTTATGGAAGCAGGCCCATAAACAAAGGATATGACGGAACGGACGGATAAAGTAGATTTAATTTCTACTTTTCAATCCGTTGGCAGTTCACACATTCACACATTGAGGACCATACTTTCACATATTGAGGTTCACGCATTCACAAATTGAGAGTAAGCACTTTCATTGGTGGAGACATTGAGAGAATGAAGAGAAATTGTCATAGCTTGAAAGAAAATATTGAGATTAAATGACATTTAATTTTTTTTGTTTCGTTTCGTTCGTTATTCTACCAACGTATCGAACGGATTCTATGGGACTGTCATATCCGTCAAATACATTAACTTTAACCTATCCGGCATCGTAACGGACGCAACGGATTCTATGGGCCGGAGCCTTAACACTGATACATTGTTCTTATTTCTTTCTCTTTCCAAATATTTCGTTTGCTGTCCCACATTTTAAATACACAACTATTTTAATACCTGCCCGATGATGAAAGAATGATGAGAGCGCGAGAGAGTAAAATGTTTCAATGCGATTTGAAAATGTTTATATGATATTTCAAAGCGGCTAAAAATTTTCAATGCGTTTTATAAGCAGGAATGAACGTATGCGTGTTGAATATTTCAATGCCGTTTAAAGTGGTGTTTATATGAGCGTATTGAACCAATGAACCATATGAACTTATTGGCACCACTATCGCATTTTGTCTATGCTCTTTCTAATGCTCACCGATTGTTTGTCTCACTCGCTGCTATGAATTACCATCTTATTCTCTTAACTTTATATAAAATTATTTTAAATCTATTTGATCACGTTTTTAATCGATTTTTCGTCAACCATATCGAAGAAGCTGTTTCGTCTCCATATCGAAATAATCAGTTTAAGCAAGCTTTATTCAGCGATTTCTTATTCACTCAAGTTTGTTCATCTTATTGTATTACCGACATACTGCTTGTAGACCTTCAGAACAGATTCGATTTGGGGATTTCTTAGCCAGACAATTTCAACTTACCACTGTACCAGCATTTGCTGATAATAAAGAACTTAGTCTCTTCTTTCTCCTGTAGAAGTTGTCGACATATGTATGCATATACATACTTCTTCGTCGCATTTTAACTGATATACTCGTAATACTAGTAAAAATATATGAGCATACGTAACTTATTTTACAAGTTAATGAGAATAGATCTAAATTAAGCTAAGTTCAATAAAGGATTTCCCTTAGTTAAAATTTAAGGTTTTAGAAGCACAAGTGACTAAATCATTTCTGAATGCTTGTTCAAAAGGTTCTTCAAACAACAAAAAAACGTAGAATTTGCTTGATTTTCGCTATTGAAAAAATATTCTATTATATGAACCTCGAGTGTCATACTTTATACGTCACTTTCCGTCGGATTCCAACGAAATTTGAAACCTACTTGCGTTCTTAGTAAACATGTGCACAGGAATATACATGTACACGAATACACGTCGTAAGCCGAGAGTTCTAATCGTAAAAATTTATTTTCAAATATATGAGCCACTTTTATAGCTGTTAAATTCGCCCACCACATTCTATCTAAGCTTTGATTGACGAAATCTTTAGTTAGAGAAAAACTCCTACTGCTCCTTTTTTTTTTTTTTTTTTTGAAAGAAAATATTTTTTTTACTATAAAATGTTGCACCTGCTTTTAGAACTATGCTATGAAACAATTTCCTGGAAGTCCTGAGCAACAAGCCGTTTTAATATGCCAACTACAAAAAGAGCATTATCATCAATATATGCAGCAACTTTATTTGCATTCCAATTCAAAACCGCCAAATCTTTTACAAAACGTAAACACAGAGGAGCCTGAAGCATTAGACACTGACTCAAAACAGTCCTTGACATCAGAGCAGAGTTTCTATGAAAAAAACGATTCTGATAACGAAGACTACGTGACAATAAGCCCTGCCAAAATGTGGACCCGTCCAGATATAAAAGCCTTTAAGCTAGAAGTTGCTGCTGGACGCGGTGATGGTGTCATTAATGTGGGCCATGGTGATACTGTAACGGTAATATTTTCAATTTCTATAATAAAATTTATTAAATGTAACCTAACACACCTTAAACTAATATTTATATTCTGTTTTGTCATATTCGCAGGTTCGTGTTCCAACAAATTCAAATGGCAAATGCATCTTTTGGGAATTCGCAACAGACAACTATGACATAGGATTTGGAGTATATTTTGAATGGAGTAAACCGCTAACGAACGATGTAACAGTTCATGTAAGCGAAAGCGATGATGACGAATTTAATGATGATGAAGATTTTATGGTATCTGACGATTTAGAATGTGGTTCCGTCTCAAATGAAAGAAGTGCAACCACTTCATATAAACCCCCAATATCAATAATTGTACCAGTTTACCGTCGAGAGTGTTTTAACGAAGTCTATGTTGGTTCACATGCCTATCCTGGCGATGGTGTTTATTTGTTAAAATTCGATAATTCCTTTAGTATTTGGCGTTCTAAAATGCTTTACTACAGAGTATATTACGAACGCTAAACCCTTACCTATAATAATTGTTTTATTTGTAAGCTTCTTTCTTTTCCTATAAAATGGAGAGATTTAACTAAATGTACATATATAATTATGTTGTAATACTAAATATTTATTAAGCTCCTACACAAACTTATGTTATTCAAGTAGAGCTGAGGTTTTCAAAAAAAAATAAATATTTTTGTTTAATGACTGTTTATATAAAAAAAAGTAAATAAATGTTGTATACCCTACATGTGATGTGTTTTGTAGTCAGTTGGTTGGTTCTGTGAATTATGATAAACAATCACACACACATTTTTATATAATAACTAACTAGAAGTATTGCGTTACTTTCTGTGTATTTATCTAAAATACTTCAAAAAATTCAACTTACGTACAAACTTTTGTAGCCCTTAAATAAGCGCAACACTAATCAACATAGACAGTCTCCGGCTATCCACCAAACAGTGAATGTCGTTTTCTTCATCGGTCTGAGCTTTGTACTATTGTATATTTTCTAAAGAATTAATTAAATTCCCATATCGGTATTTTTATCGTTGGCTATAAAACTTACTGTACTATCGAGTGTTCTAGTTATTTCGCGAGTTCAGCCTTTGCCGATCTTACGGGAGACCCACCGCCCCAATTTCAAGCCAAAAAACACAAACCCATCTCTTTTTCTGATGAGTTTCCTACTCTGCCTAAGGCTTCTTCGCTTAAAAATCCTCTGAAAGCCACAGAAATCGAATAGCGTATTTCTGTTTAAAAGAGCCATCGATGGGATTAGCACTGAGTATGACCATATATCGTATCGATCGCCCAACGGGTTTAATTCTCCTTACTTTCGACCTTTTCCAACCTCCTAGTACAGGTGAAATCGGCTGATATACCACAAAATTAAGAGAATACATACCCAATCCCATGCGCTGCCGTAATTTCTAGCTTCTGGGTCACACCACCAAGAGATGAGCCGCTAATCTTGCTTGTGAGAGCTGTTATTTGCCACCACATCCCTTTCCAAATGTACTCGTCCCATGTGTGCAAACTACTTTGGCATTCAACCTTCATCAGACAAAATCTGCCCAAGTTTTGTTCAAGCAAAAGAACCGCTTGCTAATTAAAACAAAACACAAATGTGCCATGCGAGAAGCAAAAAGAATGTACCGCGAACAAAATCCAATAAATATAAATCGCTCTCTAAACACTTCTGCATACATCACAAGGCGTTCAGCTAACGCACAAGTAAAAAATACCGTTTCTAACATTTTAATACCAAGCCCAAATCTAATCCAACACAAAAAAAAAAAATACTCTCGCAGACAATCGAAGAATCGTTCATTAGCATGCCTAAGTGGATCAAGCCAACTGTTACTTACAAAAATATATCAAGTAAACGAAAAACCCCAAATTACACTCCCCTCATCACAATGTACTCTCAAACAAGTTAAACTCACGTTAGAAAATTCTCCTAAAAATTCAACAATCCATCCAATCTCATCTAATACACACGCCAACCGAACTTGCACTTGCGCTACCCAACAAACCTCACCAGCAGCATCCCAAAATTTAACTTCAATCATCAACAACTATTCTTTAAAATCACCTATTTCAACAATCACAAACAAATTACTAAAAAACAATACATACTATCAAAGTTCGTCTGACCATGGCTAACTCTTCTTTAAATATTCCAACGACACATCCTCTGTTGACCGATACCTGCCTATTATCGTCCAATACTGGACGACCGTTAGCTCGACCCGATCAGCGTCCCCCGTTCTAACATCACATTAACAAACTTCCAAAATTCGATCACTTTAAAATTCTGCAATGGAACATGAATGATTTTATAAACAACTATAATGAACTGCGTATACAAATAAAGAATCATTAACCAGCTGTTATATGTATTCAAGTAACTCACTGCCCTATCAATTTACCCCAATCACACATAGATCATACAGACCTTTTTTTACCAATTTCCCACACATCAAGACCTCCAAGCAAGGCATTGGTCTATTATATTAATATATGACAATGTGCCTTATAAAGAATTGCACATACATTCTAACATTTTGACCCTCACTTTTAAAATTCTTCTAGATCCCAAATTCACCATTGTTGCATTATATGTACTTCCCGATCAACAATTCGCCAAATACGACATAATAAATATCTTAAACCAAGTGCAAACCCCAGTGGTAATAGCCGATGACGTTAACGCCTGGAGTGTTTTATGGGGATCCAATATTACCAACTCGAGAGGCAGCAGCAGTGTGGGAAAACTTCATTTTAGAATGTTACCTCATGGTACTTAGTGATGGATCACCGACACATCTTTCCAGTCACGATACATTAACTAATTTCGACATAACACTGTGTTCCCTGGAGTTATTCCCAAAAATATCTTGGCTTATTCTGGACGACCCTTAGAATAATGATCATTTCCCTATTATCACATCGATTAACTTGGGCACGGTGGCTCCCAAAATATTAGTAAATTTAAAATTTAAGACCCATCAAGCTTACTGGCCTTGTTTTAACAAGCTCATCTTAGACAATTTATCGTCACACCCTTCTTCACTTAACATCAACAAAGAGACTGCTGTGTTTGTAAGAGCGATTCGAACGACAGCAAATATTGCGATCCCTCAAAACAACCCTTGTTCTCATAGAACCCACGGTGTCCCCTGGTGGAACGGTAAATTAAATATTTTAAGAAAAGAGAAAATGGCAGCTTGTCGCTATTTTAAAATATCTTCCAATCAAAATAACCAATCCAATAGTATATAAAAAAAACCATGCCAAATTTTGTAGAGAGGTTAAAAACAGTAAACTTCAATCCTAACGACACCTTACTTCAAACCAAAATATATCTGGCATAGAATACGCTGCCTTACAGGTTACTTTGCTCCTATATTCATTACTTCTCCCGAAACTCCCCATGCTACGGTTATTTCTTCTACAGACATCTGTACCTGGTTTAACCAGTCAAAGGATGAACAGTTTTCAATATATTTTAACAGAAAAAAAAACAACTTCATTAAATTTGTCATCATATCTCCAAAAGCTAAGCTTATCGAAGTTCCTATATCTACATCAGAACTTTAATCCTGTTTATCCAAGCTTAAATGAGAAATCCTTCTAGAGATAGAATCTCATACCCTCTGCTAAGGAATCTTTTCTCGATAGCGGCACTATTCCTCAACATTGGAAAGTTGCTACTGTCCTTCCACTCCCAAAACCAAATCAAAATGTAAATTACTCAAATAGCTTCCGCCCAATATCTCTCATAACTTGCATTTCCAAAGTCCTCGTTCATCGAGTTAAACAAACTTATTGGCCCAAATCAAGTAGGTTTTCAACGCAATAAAGGCTGCACAGACGCCCTCTTGCACTTGGTGTTCTATGTGTCAAATGCTTTATCTCCCCGTAACCATGTTACTATACTCTCGTTGGACTTTCAAAACGCTTTTGACAAAATCGGGATACACATAATCCTCGGAAAATTAATTTCTTGAAAAGTTTATCCTAAATCAAATCCTTCTTAAGTAACAAAAAACATAGCTAAAAACACTTTTTCCTCCACTCTTCCCCTATCAAAAGGAATTCCCTAAGGCTCTCCTTTGTCAGTAGTCCTTTTTATAATAGCTTATAATGATTTAAGCCGCATCATATACAGCCATTCAAAACTTAATTACTGCATTTACGCTCATGACTTATATATTATGTGTAAAGACAGTGATTTATTGGAATCAAACAATTTTTTTTAATGTGTTGACATTATTAGTTGGCCGATTTCTCGGGTGCAAAATTAGCACTCGAGAAAAATAAAACGCTACCTATTTGTAGCAAGAAAAATTGTTGTGGTCTAGTCTTAAGAATTAATAACAAAACTATTGAAAATGTTACCTTACCGACTATTCTAGGACTTAAGTTTAGTAATAGATATCTCTCGAAAGAATCCAGCTGCAAGAACCAGTATTGTTAAATATTTAGCTCTATGTCATATAACATAATCCTTAGTCTTAAGTAAAATAGATTATGCCTTATTTATCTTCGGTAGCGCATCTAAGAGTACACTCAACATCATCAAAACCCCATACCATCAAGCAGCCCGATGCAGTCTCAATGCCTTTCAAACTAGCCCAATCAAATACATGCTAGCAGAAGTAGGTCTTCCAAGTATAGAAGAACGATTTGCACATTCAGCAACCAAACTCTGTGTTCAACCTCTATCATTTACAGCGAAGTTTACTCTGTAATTAATAACAGTAGATCAAAACGAATCAATGGAACTATAAATTCCTATAAGAAGAATTCTCTGAACATGTCGTTGACTTCAAATAACAAAACGAAAACTTCAGAGACCACATTCCAGAAACTGTTCCTTGAGATTTCAGCAGAATCAAAGAATAGACGCTGGACTTTAGTCTTCACAGGTGGCTGCAAAACTAAATCTGGTCCTTTTTTGCCCTAAAATACAAAAATGCTAATCTCATTAAAATAAGGATTTTAACTTCATCTATTTTCATTCTTAAAACACTGGCCTACTATTCGAACAAACAAGGGAAATATATAATATGCTCCGATAGTCTTTCGATACTAAATGCAATAAATAACTCCAACTACAGAACCGACGTGATTGACAAAATTAGTGACTATTCAATAAGATTCCGCAACAGATTTAGAATTTTCCAACAAGAAGAAAATAAACATCAAAATAAAGGCACAGATTGCAGATTGTTCCCAATACAGACACCACTATACTTCAATTAATTCGGACAGGTTCTTTCCAAAATACCCTACTATATCAAGACCATCAATTACGACGTTTGTCCGACTACGACTAGGGCACACCTGCACAACCCATCGGCATTTCTTAAAAAATGAAACACCACCAACCTATCCCGTCTGCTCTTTAACGGTCGACATGTCGCACCTACTTGGACTACGAGTAGTTTTAAAAACCAATGCTACACCGCACGAATCATTACGAGCCCTTTCACCGGTAAACATTAGCCTGCAGCATAGTTAAAATATGCAATTTGAATATTTAGCCATTGTAGCTAGTAGTAGTAGCTAGTGCTTATTAGTTTTAGTTACCATTTAGTTTGAACTAATTGTTAATAAACAAATAATAGTAATAATCAATATAGAAGACTGTACAATAATGGACGCATTAGAAAATTTATATTTGAAGTGATGCCCAAAATAGCTCTGGAGATATTTGAATCAAATGATTTCAATTACGACTTCAACATTGGTGAAATAAATCACTATTCATTTTGAAAGTAACAATTAAAAAACAATTATAACCTCGGGAAAAAGACTTCTAAAACCCAGAGGAATCCAAAAAAGAAGAATTACGAAGGAGATCTTATCAGTGATGGCAGAAAGAAAAAGAACATAACAGAATCATAACAGAGATCAAAAATAATTTTCTTCATTAATCGTAAAATAAGGAAGGAGCAATATAAAAAGATTAAAATGTATGATCAGTGTTATGATACATTTATTATGCACGAACATTTTTAATAAATAATAGGAAAATGTCTCAAAGGCCAATCCGAGCAGACAAATATGAAAATAATAATGTTCTGATGACATGATTGGAAAACAGTGATAAATCTGTTCTATGAGCGTACAATAGGTGATCAATTTTAAAAGCTTGCATGAATCCTACTTCCCAAAAGGACAATCATCATAAAAAGTCAAATGCTTAAGCTATTTTTAAATATAATGCATAAAAAAAAAACAAATATTAAAAAAGAACTAAGATAATAGCAATAATCAATTTAATTTTAGAGAACACGCTAAACTCTTCTCACACTTAACACCTTAGAGAACAGGTGTAAACCAAACGTTTTGTACTCCAGCACACGAAAATGATAAGACATATGAAGAAACAAGGGCAGATATTTAAATATTATTGAATCCCTATATAACGGTTATAATTAAAAATCCCTTTAATAATACATATACATATAAATAGAAAATTGAGATTCTTAACAGGAGTAAAGCAAAAGTGCACCTTGTCGGTTAAGTTAAGTTAAGACTAACGATATAAAAATTAACAATCTACAATATGCTGATGCCGAAAATAGGCAGAAAACGGTAAAGAATTAAATTCGATGGCCAATAAAACTAACTTGAACATTCCAATTTCATCGTGTCTTCTAAGAGAAATATTGACAATGTAGAACTTAAATTGGTATAATATTGAGATCTAGATATTGAATTGAGAGGAAATTGAATCAAGGAGATAAAATATAGAATTCAATAAAGCACGAAAATCTTTCTGCCAGCTGAAAAAAAAAAACAAACATTGCTCTTCAGTTACAAACAAGTACATACATTTGTTTATGAAAAAAGCTAATAACGTTCGGCCTAGGCTTTTGTCTTTCGCAAAGGCATAATCTGTAAGTTTGTTCAAATAAACTTACAATCTTTTTAAACGTGGTTACCGCAACAGGCTGATTTGAGCCCAGACCTAGTCTCCCACATTGATTATTTTACCCATAATGTCACTTTTATGCACAGTACCACTTTAGTTATGAAATTTGTTGTCGAATTCGAACGGTGGGAGAGTGAGACTTGTTCGCCATTTAGTAGTTTGGCATTCCCCGGCGAAAATGTGATGACGTCAGCTTTTCGGTGTTGATCAAGATTTGAACTCTCTCACGTAGAGTTGCGACAAACCACCACTTGTTCCAAAAAGTTTGATATGAAAAAATCACAAGTCAATGCTAGAGAGAACTCTGGAACTCTGGAATATTTGGTACATGTAATAAGAAGCGGTAAATATCAGTTGCACCAAGCAATCCTACAAAATTAGCAAAATTATCATTCATTTCATTCACTCATCCATAAATGGACACAAATCTCTGGTCATTAAAGTTGCCCAAAGTCTACTAAACAGTCCAAGGTCTTATAAATAACTGTTAAAAAATTATTGAATAATATACACATTGTACTAACGATATTCATAGTTCCTTTTTTTAAAGTAAAGAAAAATTGTAATAATGAAAAACCAACCGATACCATTATTCTAAAATATTAGGTAAAGAAACAATAAGCAATTAAAAATATTTTGTTTTTTATTTCCGTATTTTTTACCGACGAGTACATTTGTATGCACGAGTATATTATATTCAACAGTTTATGTAACACCCAAGTCGATGACAAAAAAAAAAAAAAAAACTCCAGTGCCTCTCGCCGTCCCATCTTTATCAGTAGTTCTGCGCTTAAACCTTTGGCTTGCATATATTCAACTCGTGCATTAAGAGCCGTTTAATTCGAACCCAATCATTGTCAAGTTTGCAATTGAAGATCCCCCAATTCGATAAAATCGGTGGCGAAGCGAGGAGGGGTATGGCACCCGCCAAGCTTTTCAACAGTCGGCAAATCAAGGAAGCTACATTTATTAATTTGAGCAATTTATAGTCGGCAAATTCCTAAAATAAGTCGGCATTTCAATGAAAGTCACCGCCCCACGGCTCGAATCCCTCGCTATGCCCCTGGATAAAATACTTTAAATTTTGTAACATTGCCAAATATTAGATAGTAGTTGCGGATTGAGTTCAAAATAGCTTAAACAACAAAGTTTAAAATCAGCAACATTGCACTTTGGAGTTTGAAAGTCTAGTCGAATTAGCACCATCATTATTAATTTTAGAGCTCCAAGCTCATATAAGTAGGTTTGTACAATATATGAAATCTGAAATACAAACATACAGTTTATGTCTTGTATACAAAGATCTATATAATAAAATACAACACCTGTTTGAAGCAATTTATATTTTCTTAACGACCACAAGAAACACCATACATTTTTGCAAACTTTCATTTGAAATTCTTACACATAAATTTCCTCTCAAGAATAAAGTATGCAATTTTTGAAAATAGGTTTAACGTGGTTACAACATTTAAAGAAACTTGCAACAATGATTACACGAGGAAAATAATCTACCAAAGCAAAGCAAGAAACCCCTTTCTTTTACAGCCCCCTAAAATTGACACCATCCCAATCAATCATTATTTGGCGTTCGATGCATGTATTACAGTACAATATATGTATGTATGAAAATCTCAATAGCTAAAAAAAAAACAAGTATGCATATTCTATTCATATACAAATGTGGGCGCAATGATATTTTTAAAATTTTGCTCAGTGAAAACCGAAACGTAAGAAAAATAAAAGAGTTCTTAAATCCCATTCGGCTGACTTGTTCTTTATGTTAAAAAAAAAAGAATATGAAAGTCTAGAATTACAAAAATCAATATGTTTGAGTAAAACAAGGCAATTGCCGAATGTAAGACAGAAGTAATTGTATATATTTGTTCAGAAAATTTTTCATTAACTTCCAATTTTAAGAGAATTACATAAGAATTTTAAAAGCGGTCATTGTTATTTTGGCGTGAAAACATAGTCCTGTCCCCTTTAGTTTTACCATCGAAAAATAGTTCAATATAACGGTTTCCAATTTGTTCCATATGTTTTTTCATTGCAATTTGAGAATCGTCGTACGAATAAAAATATGCATCTGCATTGCCACTGTGCAAACCCTTATTATTAAAAATAATCTTTACGTTAACTGGACGAATGGGATCGAAAAATGCAAAGACCTCATTTTCAAATGTATTATATGGCAGCCCACGCATATGAACGCAAAATAAATCGTTATCGTTTCGGAAGTTTCTATTATTCTTAAACTGGTCTATTCCCAAGTCATTATTCGGTTTATTGCCGCCAAGCATTCCTAAACCCATATTCAATCCGTTGTTTCCTCTATCAAACGCATGACCACCGCCATCGCGGTCATTGTTGAATCCACTTTTAAGATCAAAGTTTTGCCCATTATTTCCTCCATTGTGCCCGCCCATATTGTTTTTGTTTAGATCGTTATTCCAAAATAACCCCGTATTAAAGTTTTTCTCACGAGTATTGAAATTGGCGGAAGAATTAAAATTCAAACCCATGCTATTGTTTGATCTACCGAAATTATTTCCAGAACCACCATTGCCACCATTGCTATGCCCTCCCATACTATCAAACAATCCAAAACCACCAAGGCTTAGCCCAGAATTTCCAGAGTTATTCATTCCCATAGACTTGTTAAAACCTCCCCCAAATCCGCTCTTGTTATTGTTGCCACCAAATCCTGAATCGCGAAGCATATTCATATTATTTCCACTACCAAAATCATCACGATTACGTACACCTCCTCTCTCTTTAATGTCATACGGGCCAGGGCGGTTTTCAGATCTTCTACGCATTTCAGCAAGTGAACTTCGGAATATTTCAATATATCTATGACCAATTTTTTCTTTATTTCGCAGTAAGGCTTGTTCTGTGTCATCAATTGTTGCGAATTGAACATACGCCTCTCCGGTTGTACGATTTCTGCGATCCATAACAATGAGAATACATTCTCGGCCTCGTTTGATATTTAATCCATTAAAGAAATTCTCTATCTCCGATTCAGTTATTGTATACGGGAGTCCACGTAATTTCACTACATTCGAGGATATAGATCCGGGATTTTTGAGAGCATGTTGCACTTCTTCGTCAGTGGCTGAAAAAATTTCGATATAGCGATGACCAATAGTAAGCTTATTTAATTTAAAAGCCTCCTTTTCATCATATTCGCTTGCAAGTTCAACAAAAGCTTCCCCGGTGTTGTTTCCATCCCAACGGCTTAGAACCATATGTATTCCTTTTGTACCATTAACAACAGTAACATTTTTAAGAAAATCTAAAATTTCCTGATGAGTTACCGAATACGGTAATCCACGCAATCGTATGTAGCAAGACATTTTCTCTTTTCTGTGTAGAGATTTACTTCAAAGGTTCGCTTTCGCGGTTTTTCAATCTTTATAATTGCAAACACGTTTAAAATTTTTTAATAAATTAATAACTAGGTAATTCGTTTAATAATTATTTATATATGTATATACATATATGTAAAAATTAATCACTCGTATTTATTTACTCGCTTGTAAAACACACGAAAAGCCGTACTCCGAAATCACAAATTAAACACGCAATGAGGTAGTCCACCTTCCAGGCGGCAATGCAAAAAAAGGAAATTATCGACAAATTGGCGTGGCCAAATATTTTCCAACAAATCCTTCCATTCTCTTGTATTAAACGAAACGTTCACTTTCCAAATTTGTTTCCACATTCCCACGTTCAACTTCTGTCTGATTTTTGACAATTCGCTTGTAACTGCTCGAAATCTTCGAAAACTGTTCGAAATATCAAAATTTTGCTGTCACAAATGTAAGAATCTCTAAAGGGCTGACCGGAATGCGAATTCGAAGCTTGAATCTTGAATCGCTGTCAAACGCAGATACACGTCAATCGTGAATCTGTATATGCCTGTTTACATTGGCGACGGGATGCAAGTCCTCACCATGAACGTCGTGTTCACATTTTCATGGGGTTGAAAGACTTTTTGACAAGTGGAACACTTGAATCGGAGCATTTTTAGTTTTTAAATTTGAGCAGTTGGCCTGAAACACACCTCTTTTGCTATTGACACCCGGTAAAGTGCTTTCAGCGGCCCTTGGTGGCATTTTTTTTACCTCCACGACTGGACAGATTTTGGCTGGGAGCAAAATCATATGTAAAGTTTAATTTCGGTGTGGAACAAAATAAATAAATTAGTTAAAGAATTTATTTTTGTCTGATCAGAATAAAGTTGAAATGTCGAGAAAAAATACGCGAGTTTCGAAATAAGTGCTTGTGAAGTGTGTAGATGGGTTAATTTGAATAGAATCGTGCTTTAAAAAATGTAAACAAAGCACTTGTGAAACACGAACAAATTGTTGTTTGCTACTTTTCTATTAAATATTTAGTGAATACTGTGTAATATAGTGTCTTTTTGTTAAATATATGGTTAAACAAATCAATAAAATAGTGAAATGCTGCTGAAAATTCGCATAGTTGGAATATTACACATGTGTATGTATATGCATATACTCATAGCAGAATATTTTAAAAGGACTATTTCGGTGAAAGTGAAAGAATACTGAAAGCTGGTTGCAATTACTCTCTTGCACTTGATCCTGCTTCAATTATAACTTAAGAACCAAGCCAATTTCCACCAACTTTTCAGTTTCACCAGCGGAAACATTCCCCTTGAAATAATATTGCTGTAACATTAATAGGATTCCATCTATGAAAACTTTAAATTGCATTTCACTGTCTTTATTGACTTGTTTAACAATATATTAGATAAACACTTTATATTATTCACTACGAACTTAATATTGAATAAAGAAATAACAAGAAAAACAATTTCTTCGCGTTTAACAAATGCTTTGTTTACATTTTTTAAAGCACGATTCTATTTAAACTATACCATCTAAACACTTCACAAGCACTTATTTCGAAACTCGTGTATCTTTTCTCAACATTTAAAGCCAACACGTATTTAAAAACAAAAATTTCTTTAACAAAATTAATAATATTATTCCGTACCGAATTTTCACTTTTCATACGAATTTGCTCGAGCCAACGATCTGTCAGAAATTTATATAGTCGATATAGTACAAAAAATTTCCGCAAGAATTTTCGTTCCGAGTCTCAATAGGTACAATACAATTTGGATTATGGTTTCTTCTTCGAAAATGTTGTCAATGGTGCCGTGAAATAAGGTCAAGTGCAATAACGCCGAATTCCTGAATTCGGCTTTATTTCGCTTTCATAAAGTGATCCCAAATTCCAAATATTCACTGTTTAAAAACGGACGTTTTGTAGTAAAAGGTTGATCAGATGAAAACAAGAAAAGGTCACTATGCGTCTAAAGAATGCTATGAATTTTCTCTGATTATGATGAGCCAGCTGTTGACAACTTTGCAAAAATGAAAAAACAATGATTGGATGAACAAATATTACAAGGAATGGAACAATAAAAAGTAAGAAAATAAAGAGGCCTTGAACTTTTTATCCTTTGCAGCAAGCCGAAGTCATAGATGAACGAACTTAGATGGCATATTCTACTAATACTCAGAAAGTCATTAAAATCTTTAACATTCGAAGTCCAGATAGTAACAACATCGTCAACTATCTACAAACGATATCTTCCACACCCCGAAGCATACAATTTATTATAAATTCGAAAAAGCTCATGCAACACAAAAGAAGGTAAGCTGCCGAAAATCTCCTGGTATTATGAGCAAAATAAGCGAAAATAGTTAACTTCCTAAGTACGCATGTATTCAAAATTCTGGCTATAGAGAGAATATAATAACTAAATATTGTAGAATAACAAGAATATATACAATATTATGGTGGCCAAAAAAGTGATGATCGAAATATCTTACTTTTAAAAACATCCAAAGTTGCATTTCACTGTCTTTATTGACTTGTTTAACAATATATTAAATAAACACTTTATATTATTCACTACGAACTTAATATTGAATAAAGAAATAACGAGAACAACAATTTATTCGCGTTTAACAAGTGCTTTGTTTACATTTTTTAAAGCACGATTCTATTTAAACTATCCCATCTAACTACTTCACAAGCACTTATTTCGAAACTCACGTATCATTTCTCTACATTAGAATCGTGCTTTAAAAAATGTAAACAAAGCATTTGTTAAACGCGAAGAAATTGTTTTTCTTGTTATTTCTTTATTCAATATTAAGTTCGTAGTGAATAATATAAAGTGTTTATCTAATATATTGTTAAACAAGTCAATAAAGACAGTGAAATGCAATTTAAAGTTTTCATAGATGGAATCCTATTAATGTTACAGCAATATTATTTCAAGGGGAATGTTTCCGCTGGTGAAACTGAAAAGTTGGTGGAAATTGGCTTGGTTCTTAAGTTATAATTGAAGCAGGATCAAGTGCAAGAGAGTAATTGCAACCAGCTTTCAGTATTCTTTCACTTTCACCGAAATAGTCCTTTTAAAATATTCTGCTATGAGTATATGCATATACATACACATGTGTAGTATTCCAACTATGCGAATTTTCAGCAGCATTTCACTATTTTATTGATTTGTTTAACCATATATTTAACAAAAAGACACTATATTACACAGTATTCACTAAATATTTAATAGAAAAGTAGCAACACAACAATTTGTTCGTGTTTCACAAGTGCTTTGTTTACATTTTTTAAAGCACGATTCTATTTAAATTAACCCATCTACACACTTCACAAGCACTTATGTCGAAACTCGCGTATTTTTTCTCGACATTTCAACTTTTTCTGATCAGACAAAAATAAATTCTTTAACTAATTTATTTATTTTGTTCCACACCGAAATTAAACTTTACATATGATTTTGCTCCCAGCCAAAATCTGTCCAGTCGTGGAGGTAAAAAAAATGCCACCAAGGGCCGCTGAAAGCACTTTACCGGGTGTCAATAGGTACAATACAATTTGGATTATGGTTTCTTCTTCGAAAATGTTGTCAATGGTGCCGTGAAATAAGGTCAAGTGCAATAACGCCGAATTCCTGAATTCGGCTTTATTTCGCTTTCATAAAGTGATCCCAAATTCCAAATATTCACTGTTTAAAAACGGACGTTTTGTAGTAAATGGTTGATCAGATGAAAACAAAAAAAGGTCACTATGCGTCTAAAGAATGCTATGAATTTTCTCTGATTATGATGAGCCAGCTGTTGACAACTTTGCAAAAATGAAAAAACAATGATTGGATGAACAAATATTAAAAGGAATGGAACAATAAAAAGTAAGAAAATAAAGAGGCCTTGAACTTTGTATCCTTTGCAGCAAGCCGAAGTCATAGATGAACGAACTTAGATGGCATATTCTACTAATACTCAGAAACTCATTAAAATCTTTAACATTCGAAGTCCAGATAGTAACAACATCGTCAACTATCTACAAACGATATCTTCCACACCCCGAAGCATACAATTTATTATAAGTTCGAAAAAGCTCATGCAACTCAAAAGAAGGTAAGCTGCCGAAAATCTCCTGGTATTATGAGCAAAATAAGCGAAAATAGTTAACTTCCTAAGTACGCATGTATTCAAAATTCTGGCTATAGAGAGAATATAATAACTAAATATTGTAGAATAACAAGAATATATACAATATTATGGTGGCCAAAAAAGTGAGGATTGAAATATCTTACTTTAAAATCATCCAAAAACAGCGCAAGACAACAAAATTGTTTCGTTACTTTTTTTTTTACATTACCACAGCTGTTAGGACAAATATCGCACTTTTGCATTCACAGTAAGTTAATAAACTATGGCTATGTTTGATTTCTTGGCCATAGTATATAAAATATAATGTTTTTATTTGCTGTCTTTATAATGTTAAAATAATGTTCTTTTTTTAATTGGGTTGCCATGTACATGACGAAAAACAAAATGTTATGAGAATTTTAAAAAAGGAAAAAGTGAAACAATTTATACATATAAGAGAAAAATGCAGATTAAGGCTTGTACTTATACATTATTACCTCACCATCAATTCTAGCGCGGGCATACCAATTAACCAATAGTAACTCTACCACCAAGGGTTAAGCACTACTTTGACATTTCTGCAACAAATACAAGATTCTATATACTTCATCTTGAAATAGGAAACCGTTTCCTCAGCTTTTACGTAAAATTCGCCAAAGCATAGTGTCATCGATAGTCGTCCTTCTAATATAAAATTAAAATTGTTTTTGTAAATATTCAAAAACGCTGAAATTGATTAACAAAATCAATTTTTTTTATAATTAGCTGAAAGCGCTAGTAGCTTGTGCTCTAGATATTTAAGATTATTTCGTGCATAGCGATGTATCAACAAAAACGCTACATATTATTATTCCTCTGATGATCATTCGAGCCGATGCGATTTGATTATAAATTTGACTACTTGCTTTAATAAGACTTTTCCTAGTTAATAATAATAATTGGATAAAACTTCAGGTTTATTTGGTTTAGTTACGCTTATCTATAAAAGATAAATATAGTACTATTATGGAATTTTCTTCAGTTTTTAATGCATACAATTCTTAAGCTCATTGTTTTTGGCGACAGGATGATAGTCCTCACCATGAACGTCGTGTTCACATTGTCATGGGGTTGAAAGACTTTTTGACAAGTGGAACACTTGAATCGGAGCATTTTTAATTTTTAAATTTGAGCAGTTGACCTGAAACAAACATTTTTCCCATTTCTTCACACTTCCTTTCTCATCAAATATCGAAACTAAAATGAAAAAATATGTCAGAAATAGAACGATATGGAAAAAAACGACGTGCTTCACCCGAAAATCCACTTCAGAAATGGATTTTCGATGGAAGTAACCCTTCTTCTTTCCACTTTAATAAAAAACGTTCCCTCTCTTTCGGATAATCTTCCTGCCCGCGCCAATGTGAATAGGCGCTTTGAAATATCAAATCAACCCTCCGATTTTTGCCAAATATAAAATCTTTAAAATTTTTGCTTGTAACAAATAGGGTATCGTTAATCTCATTATTTTTTAAAATTAGCAAGGTCAAAGATCAATTATTTTTTTTCCAGAACTAAACATTTTTATTTCGATCCTTATTTTTACCAAAAAAAATAATATGAACCCATTATTTACAAACAACAAAAAATTTGAAAACTTATTTTCAAATAAAGGGTCCGCCATCTAACGTTTTTTTTTTCAACTAGTGCTTGTTTCGTGAATGGTAACACTTAGCTCAAGTCTGATTTGACAGATAATTAGTTTTATCCTTCCGGTTAATAATGGAAAATAATTTCATTCAAATGGCTGTCTCGGCTGGCCATGCAGTAGCCTACACGATCGGTCCAATTTTTAAGCACCTTATCGATTGTGTGCAGCTGTATTTCACCAATAGCTTCACGAATATTGCCCTTTAAAGCATCGATTGTCTCTGGCTTGTCGGCATAACACTTATCTTTTACGGCACCCGACAAATAATAGTCCAACGGTGTCAAATCGCAGCTCCTTGGTGGCCAAACGACATCAGCTCTGCGGCTGATAATGCGATCTTCAAAAACAGGGCGCAAATCATCGAGTGTAGCTTCGGCTGTGTGGCACGTAGCGCCGTCCTGTTGAAACCAAATGTTGCCAATATCCTCCTCTTCAATTTGTGTGAACAAAAATTCGTTCAACATGGCCCGATAACGTTCGCCATTGACTGTAACGGCCACTCCTTGCTCATTTTCGAAGAAAAATGGCCCAATTATGCCTCTGGACCAAAATCCGCAGCAAACAGTGACTCGTTTTGGTTATATCGGCTTTTCAATTTATGCGTACGGGTTTTCTGTGCCCCAAATGCGACAATTTTGCTTGTTTGTATACCCGCCAAGATCAAAATGAGCTTCATCTGAAAAGATGATTTTTTTGGCAAAATCGGCATCTTCTCTAAGTCGATCGCAGGCAATATTTCCCAGCGTTGTTCAAGCATATACACAACCATATTCGTTCAGCGGAAGGATAAAACTAATTATCTGTCAAATCAGATATGAGCTAAGTGTTACCATTCACGAAATAAGCACTCGTTGAAAAAAAAAACGTTAGATAGCGGACCCTTTACATAACAATTAAAACGCCAAAATTTGATTACTCGTATTTTTACCGCTAGTTGCGTTAAATTTTTTTTTAGTAGCTTCAAATCGGTCTTCTGCTATTTTGCCAAACAAAGAAATTGAGAAATAAAAACTTAACATCTAACCAATTCATGCAAAAATTTTGACAAAAGTCAGAAGAGGTTTTTGGTATTCCACTGGAGTCCAAATTGCCAAAATTCCGGATAGAAAGCTATGGAAAACTTATTTACACGGCGTATTTAGTTGAAGTTGGGAGCTGTTTCGCTAAAACAATTTTTTTTGTTGCTGTCAAAATTGATTTTAGGTTGCTGCCTAATCTGCATCCACTATGTATTTATTAAGGGCTGACCAGAATGTGAATCTGAAGCTTGAATCTGTATCTGATAGTGCCTGTTCACATTGGCGCGGGCAGGAAGATTGCCCGAAAGAGAGGGAACGCTTTTTATTGAAGTGGGAAGAAGAAGGGTTACTTTCACCGAAAATCCATTTCTAAAGTGGATTCTCTGGTGCAACACATTGTTTTTTTCGATATCGTTCCATTTCTGACATATTTTTTCATTTTAGTTTGTGTGAAGAGAGTTTGTGTGAGAAAGGAAGTGTGAAGAATAGGAAAAGAGGTATCATTCAGGCCAACTGCTCAAATTTAAAAAATAAAAATGCTCCGATTCAGGTTTTCCACTTGTCAAAAAGTCTTTCAACCCCATGACAATGTGAACACGACGTTCATGGTGAGGACTTTCATCCCGTCGCCAATGTAAACAGGCACATATCGAACTGTCGAAAGTTGAATACATGTATAGCCGTAAGCGCCAACACCAATCGTATCTGTGTGAATCTGTATCTCGAAGTTGAAAAGCACCCAATTTCGTGATAGTACCTGTTCACATTGGTGCGGGCAGAAAGATTGTCCTAAAGATAGGGAACGCTTTTTATTGAAGTGGGAAGAAGAAGGGTTACTTTCACCGAAAATCCATTTCTAAAGTGGATTCACGGGTGCAACACATGGTTTTTTCCCATATCGTTCCATTTCTGACATATCTTTTCATTTTAGTTTTGATCGTTGATGAGAAAGGAAGTGTGAAGAATTGAGACTCGGAACGAAAATTCTTGCGGAAAGTTTTTGTACTATATCGACTATATAAATTTCTGACAGATCGTTGGCTCGAGCAAATTCGTATGAAAAGTGAAAATTCGGTACGGAATAATATTATTAAATTTGTTAAAGAAATTTTTGTTTTCAAATACGTGTTGGGTTAAAATGTAGAGAAATGATACGTGAGTTTCGAAATAAGTGCTTGTGAAGTAGTTAGATGGGATAGTTTAAATAGAATCGTGCTTTAAAAAATGTAAACAAAGCACTTGTTAAACGCGAATAAATTGTTGTTCTCGTTATTTCTTTATTCAATATTAAGTTCGTAGTGAATAATATAAAGTGTTTATTTAATATATTGTTAAACAAGTCAATAAAGACAGTGAAATGCAACTTTGGATGTTTTTAAAAGTAAGATATTTCGATCATCACTTTTTTGGCCACCATAATATTGTATATATTCTTGTTATTCTACAATATTTAGTTATTATATTCTCTCTATAGCCAGAATTTTGAATACATGCGTACTTAGGAAGTTAACTATTTTCGCTTATTTTGCTCATAATACCAGGAGATTTTCGGCAGCTTACCTTCTTTTGTGTTGCATGAGCTTTTTCGAATTTATAATAAATTGTATGCTTCGGGGTGTGGAAGATATCGTTTGTAGATAGTTGACGATGTTGTTACTATCTGGACTTCGAATGTTAAAGATTTTAATGACTTTCTGAGTATTAGTAGAATATGCCATCTAAGTTCGTTCATCTATGACTTCGGCTTGCTGCAAAGGATAAAAAGTTCAAGGCCTCTTTATTTTCTTACTTTTTATTGTTCCATTCCTTGTAATATTTGTTCATCCAATCATTGTTTTTTCATTTTTGCAAAGTTGTCAACAGCTGGCTCATCATAATCAGAGAAAATTCATAGCATTCTTTAGACGCATAGTGACCTTTTCTTGTTTTCATCTGATCAACCTTTTACTACAAAACGTCCGTTTTTAAACAGTGAATATTTGGAATTTGGGATCACTTTATGAAAGCGAAATAAAGCCGAATTCAGGAATTCGGCGTTATTGCACTTGACCTTATTTCACGGCACCATTGACAACATTTTCGAAGAAGAAACCATAATCCAAATTGTATTGTACCTATTGAGACTCGGAACGAAAATTCTTGCGGAAATTTTTTGTACTATATCGACTATATAAATTTCTGACAGATCGTTGGCTCGAGCAAATTCGTATGAAAAGTGAAAATTCGGTACGGAATAATATTATTAATTTTGTTAAAGAAATTTTTGTTTTCAAATACGTGTTGGCTTTAAATGTTGAGAAAAGATACACGAGTTTCGAAATAAGTGCCTGTGAAGTGTTTAGATGGTATAGTTTAAATAGAATCGTGCTTTAAAAAATGTAAACAAAGCATTTGTTAAACGCGAAGAAATTGTTTTTCTTGTTATTTCTTTATTCAATATTAAGTTCGTAGTGAATAATATAAAGTGTTTATCTAATATATTGTTAAACAAGTCAATAAAGACAGTGAAATGCAACTTTGGATGTTTTTAAAAGTTTGTGAATGGTAACACTTAGCTCAAGTCTGATTTGACAGATAATTAGTTTTATCCTTCCGGTTAATAATGGAAAATAATTTCATTCAAATGGCTGTCTCGGCTGGCCATGCAGTAGCCTACACGATCGGTCCAATTTTTAAGCACCTTATCGATTGTGTGCAGCTGTATTTCACCAATAGCTTCACGAATATTGCCCTTTAAAGCATCGATTGTCTCTGGCTTGTCGGCATAACACTTATCTTTTACGGCACCCGACAAATAATAGTCCAACGGTGTCAAATCGCAGCTCCTTGGTGGCCAAACGACATCAGCTCTGCGGCTGATAATGCGATCTTCAAAAACAGGGCGCAAATCATCGAGTGTAGCTTCGGCTGTGTGGCACGTAGCGCCGTCCTGTTGAAACCAAATGTTGCCAATATCCTCCTCTTCAATTTGTGTGAACAAAAATTCGTTCAACATGGCCCGATAACGTTCGCCATTGACTGTAACGGCCACTCCTTGCTCATTTTCGAAGAAAAATGGCCCAATTATGCCTCTGGACCAAAATCCGCAGCAAACAGTGACTCGTTTTGGTTATATCGGCTTTTCAATTTATGCGTACGGGTTTTCTGTGCCCCAAATGCGACAATTTTGCTTGTTTGTATACCCGCCAAGATCAAAATGAGCTTCATCTGAAAAGATGATTTTTTTGGCAAAATCGGCATCTTCTCTAAGTCGATCGCAGGCAATATTTCCCAGCGTTGTTCAAGCATATACACAACCATATTCGTTCAGCGGAAGGATAAAACTAATTATCTGTCAAATCAGATATGAGCTAAGTGTTACCATTCACGAAATAAGCACTCGTTGAAAAAAAAAACGTTAGATAGCGGACCCTTTACATAACAATTAAAACGCCAAAATTTGATTACTCGTATTTTTACCGCTAGTTGCGTTAAATTTTTTTTTAGTAGCTTCAAATCGGTCTTCTGCTATTTTGCCAAACAAAGAAATTGAGAAATAAAAACTTAACATCTAACCAATTCATGCAAAAATTTTGACAAAAGTCAGAAGAGGTTTTTGGTATTCCACTGGAGTCCAAATTGCCAAAATTCCGGATAGAAAGCTATGGAAAACTTATTTACACGGCGTATTTAGTTGAAGTTGGGAGCTGTTTCGCTAAAACAATTTTTTTTGTTGCTGTCAAAATTGATTTTAGGTTGCTGCCTAATCTGCATCCACTATGTATTTATTAAGGGCTGACCAGAATGTGAATCTGAAGCTTGAATCTGTATCTGATAGTGCCTGTTCACATTGGCGCGGGCAGGAAGATTGCCCGAAAGAGAGGGAACGCTTTTTATTGAAGTGGGAAGAAGAAGGGTTACTTTCACCGAAAATCCATTTCTAAAGTGGATTCTCTGGTGCAACACATTGTTTTTTTCGATATCGTTCCATTTCTGACATATTTTTTCATTTTAGTTTGTGTGAAGAGAGTTTGTGTGAGAAAGGAAGTGTGAAGAATAGGAAAAGAGGTATCATTCAGGCCAACTGCTCAAATTTAAAAAATAAAAATGCTCCGATTCAGGTTTTCCACTTGTCAAAAAGTCTTTCAACCCCATGACAATGTGAACACGACGTTCATGGTGAGGACTTTCATCCCGTCGCCAATGTAAACAGGCACATATCGAACTGTCGAAAGTTGAATACATGTATAGCCGTAAGCGCCAACACCAATCGTATCTGTGTGAATCTGTATCTCGAAGTTGAAAAGCACCCAATTTCGTGATAGTACCTGTTCACATTGGTGCGGGCAGAAAGATTGTCCTAAAGAGAGGGAACGCTTTTTATTGAAGTGGGAAGAAGAAGGGTTACTTTCACCGAAAATCCATTTCTAAAGTGGATTCACGGGTGCAACACATGGTTTTTTCCCATATCGTTCCATTTCTGACATATCTTTTCATTTTAGTTTTGATCGTTGATGAGAAAGGAAGTGTGAAGAATTGAGACTCGGAACGAAAATTCTTGCGGAAAGTTTTTGTACTATATCGACTATATAAATTTCTGACAGATCGTTGGCTCGAGCAAATTCGTATGAAAAGTGAAAATTCGGTACGGAATAATATTATTAAATTTGTTAAAGAAATTTTTGTTTTCAAATACGTGTTGGGTTAAAATGTAGAGAAATGATACGTGAGTTTCGAAATAAGTGCTTGTGAAGTAGTTAGATGGGATAGTTTAAATAGAATCGTGCTTTAAAAAATGTAAACAAAGCACTTGTTAAACGCGAATAAATTGTTGTTCTCGTTATTTCTTTATTCAATATTAAGTTCGTAGTGAATAATATAAAGTGTTTATTTAATATATTGTTAAACAAGTCAATAAAGACAGTGAAATGCAACTTTGGATGTTTTTAAAAGTAAGATATTTCGATCCTCACTTTTTTGGCCACCATAATATTGTATATATTCTTGTTATTCTACAATATTTAGTTATTATATTCTCTCTATAGCCAGAATTTTGAATACATGCGTACTTAGGAAGTTAACTATTTTCGCTTATTTTGCTCATAATACCAGGAGATTTTCGGCAGCTTACCTTCTTTTGTGTTGCATGAGCTTTTTCGAATTTATAATAAATTGTATGCTTCGGGGTGTGGAAGATATCGTTTGTAGATAGTTGACGATGTTGTTACTATCTGGACTTCGAATGTTAAAGATTTTAATGACTTTCTGAGTATTAGTAGAATATGCCATCTAAGTTCGTTCATCTATGACTTCGGCTTGCTGCAAAGGATAAAAAGTTCAAGGCCTCTTTATTTTCTTACTTTTTATTGTTCCATTCCTTGTAATATTTGTTCATCCAATCATTGTTTTTTCATTTTTGCAAAGTTGTCAACAGCTGGCTCATCATAATCAGAGAAAATTCATAGCATTCTTTAGACGCATAGTGACCTTTTCTTGTTTTCATCTGATCAACCTTTTACTACAAAACGTCCGTTTTTAAACAGTGAATATTTGGAATTTGGGATCACTTTATGAAAGCGAAATAAAGCCGAATTCAGGAATTCGGCGTTATTGCACTTGACCTTATTTCACGGCACCATTGACAACATTTTCGAAGAAGAAACCATAATCCAAATTGTATTGTACCTATTGAGACTCGGAACGAAAATTCTTGCGGAAATTTTTTGTACTATATCGACTATATAAATTTCTGACAGATCGTTGGCTCGAGCAAATTCGTATGAAAAGTGAAAATTCGGTACGGAATAATATTATTAATTTTGTTAAAGAAATTTTTGTTTTCAAATACGTGTTGGCTTTAAATGTTGAGAAAAGATACACGAGTTTCGAAATAAGTGCCTGTGAAGTGTTTAGATGGTATAGTTTAAATAGAATCGTGCTTTAAAAAATGTAAACAAAGCATTTGTTAAACGCGAAGAAATTGTTTTTCTTGTTATTTCTTTATTCAATATTAAGTTCGTAGTGAATAATATAAAGTGTTTATCTAATATATTGTTAAACAAGTCAATAAAGACAGTGAAATGCAATTTAAAGTTTTCATAGATGGAATCCTATTAATGTTACAGCAATATTATTTCAAGGGGAATGTTTCCGCTGGTGAAACTGAAAAGTTGGTGGAAATTGGCTTGGTTCTTAAGTTATAATTGAAGCAGGATCAAGTGCAAGAGAGTAATTGCAACCAGCTTTCAGTATTCTTTCACTTTCACCGAAATAGTCCTTTTAAAATATTCTGCTATGAGTATATGCATATACATACACATGTGTAGTATTCCAACTATGCGAATTTTCAGCAGCATTTCACTATTTTATTGATTTGTTTAACCATATATTTAACAAAAAGACACTATATTACACAGTATTCACTAAATATTTAATAGAAAAGTAGCAACACAACAATTTGTTCGTGTTTCACAAGTGCTTTGTTTACATTTTTTAAAGCACGATTCTATTTAAATTAACCCATCTACACACTTCACAAGCACTTATGTCGAAACTCGCGTATTTTTTCTCGACATTTCAACTTTTTCTGATCAGACAAAAATAAATTCTTTAACTAATTTATTTATTTTGTTCCACACCGAAATTAAACTTTACATATGATTTTGCTCCCAGCCAAAATCTGTCCAGTCGTGGAGGTAAAAAAAATGCCACCAAGGGCCGCTGAAAGCACTTTACCGGGTGTCAATTGAGACTCGGAATGAAAATTCTTGCGGAAATTTTTTGTACTATATCGACTATATAAATTTCTGACAGATCGTTGGCTCGAGCAAATTCGTATGAAAAGTGAAAATTCGGTACGGAATAATATTATTAATTTTGTTAAAGAAATTTTTGTTTTCAAATACGTGTTGGCTTTAAATGTTGAGAAAAGATACACGAGCTTCGAAATAAGTGCTTGTGAAGTGTTTAGATGGGATAGTTTAAATAGAATCGTGCTTTAAAAAATGTAAACAAAGCATTTGTTAAACGCGAAGAAATTGTTTTTCTTGTTATTTCTTTATTCAATATTAAGTTCGTAGTGAATAATATAAAGTGTTTACCTAATATATTGTTAAACAAGTCAATAAAGACAGTGAAATTCAATTTAAAGTTTTCATAGATGGAATCCTATTAATGTTACAGCAATATTATTTCAAGGGGAATGTTTCCGCTGGTGAAACTGAAAAGTTGGTGGAAATTGGCTTGGTTCTTAAGTTATAATTGAAGCAGGATCAAGTGCAAGAGAGTAATTGCAACCAGCTTTCAGTATTCTTTCACTTTCACCGAACGAAATAGTCCTTTTAAAATATTCTGCTATGAGTATATGCATATACATACACGTGTGTAGTATTCCAACTATGCGAATTTTCAGCAGCATTTCACTATTTTATTGATTTGTTTAACCATATATTTAACAAAAAGACACTATATTACACAGTATTCATTAAATATTTAATAGAAAAGTAGCAACACAACAATTTGTTCGTGTTTCACAAGTGCTTTGTTTACATTTTTTAAAGCACGATTCTATTCAAATTAACCCATCTACACACTTCACAAGCACTTATTTCGAAACTCGCGTATTTTTTCTCGACATTTCAACTTTATTCTGATCAGGCAAAAATAAATTCTTTAACTAATTTATTTATTTTGTTCCACACCGAAATTAAACTTTACATATTATTTTGCTCCCAGCCAAAATCTGTCCAGTCGTGGAGGTAAAAAAAATGACCAAGGGGCGCTGAAAGCACTTTACCGGGTGTCAATATGCCATTTGTAGATGCCAGAATGTGTACGGGGACTGTTAACACTTTCTAAAAACAATCTTCCATTTGAAACTTTAATTATTAATTACTTTTCCATTAAAATCTCACTTATTTTTGACAAAACAAAGTAAAAAATGTTTCCATTTCAATATAAAAACAAACCCAATAACAGTTTTTACAAAATTGTTCGAATAAATTTCTTGCACTAAAATCAACAAAAGAGGGGAAATAAATTGCTCTCTTCTGCGAAAAACTAAAAAAAATATGAGTATGCGAGCGGATTTTGAACTGTTTTTCGTACTTTTAGTAATTCTTCCTAGTTTTGGACAGTACGCGAACAGACCTCAAATAAAATTACAATATATCTACATGTAAATATATGAATTGCCATGTTAAACATTAAACTTGGTTTAGATATCGATTCTCGATGTTCCGTTCATCAAACAGCTGTTTACTGTCAAATGCCAAAACAAACGTCATTTGAAAACATCGAGTTCCTTTTGAAAAAATAACAAATAAACTTTCCGAATGATTTTAACACGAAGAACTATATTTTCTCGGTCATTGAATTCTTGTACCATCCGACGGTATCAGGAAAAATACGAGTTCTCCGTGTTAGGCATTGAAACGTCTTGTGATGATACTGGCATCGCTGTAGTTAAATCAGATGGTAAAGTCTTGGCTAATATTGTCAACTCCCAGCAAAATGTACATCTAAGGTATAACAAGTTCCTCTTATCTAAAGAGCGACATCAATTATTCAAGTAAACCTTTAGATATGGAGGTATCATACCACCTAGAGCCCAAGAATTACACAGAAATAACATAGAGGACACATATAAAAAATGCATTGAAACCGCTGGCATAAACCCTCGTTCAATTGAAGCTATTGCAGTGACCACTCGACCAGGTATTCGTTATTATTATTATCATTATTTTATACTGTATTGTCATTTTGTATTCATTTTAAATCTTTTTTAGGATTGACTCTGAGTTTAATAGTTGGCTTACGGTTTGCCAAGCATTTAGCCAGAAAATTCTCCAAACCAATCATACCGATTCATCACATGGAAGCCCATGCATTAGCTGCGAGAATGGAACAAAATATTGACTTTCCATTTCTTTGTCTTTTAATTAGTGGCGGTCATAGTCAACTTGTTTTTGTTAAAAAATCAACGGAGTTCTATCTTCTTGGGCAAAGCATAGATGATGCACCTGGGGAAGCTTTTGATAAGATCGCCCGAAGATTGCGTTTAAATACAATTCCAAAATATTTGAACATGAACGGAGGGCAGGCTATAGAAGAAGCAGCAAAAGAAGCAACTTGTCCTGAAAGATTTGAATTTCCTCTGCCATTGGCTCGTTACAGAGACTGCAACTTCAGTTTTGCTGGTTTAAAAAACAATGCAATCCGATCTATAACGGCTACGGAATTAGAGATGAGTATGTACATATATATATATATATTATCAAATACTCCAATCAAAGTAAATTAAACTTCAGTTAAGATTAAAGAATTAGAATGAAAAAAAAAACAGTAAAAACATGGAATTGTATTTGGCAGTTGGCATTTTGCCAACTTGCAGAAATCAGAACTGAAATTTAATTAAGTTATTGTATTGAAATGAGGAATTCGTTCAGTTTATTAATTCAATTTTTTTTCATTCCTTTATAAAGAGACGCCGCCAGATGGAGTGATAAGTCATTATAATGATTTTTGTGCGGCTCTTTTAAAAGCTGTAACTAAACACATTTCTCACCGCACCCAAAGAGCCATAGAATTTTGCATAAGGAAAGGATTTTTCGACAAGCACAAACCGAGAGTAGTCATCTCCGGGGGAGTTGCAAATAATGACTATATATTTCAAAACATTGCCAATATGTCAAAGAAGTATGATGCGGAATCATTTCGTCCAGCAAACCGATTTTGTTCAGATAATGGTGCAATGATTGCTTGGAATGGTATAGAAAGATTGTTAGAGGATCCTAGTTGTGCCTTGAAAAATTTTGATGATTTGGATGTAGTAGGAAGGTGTACAATAGGTTCAAATTTAATTAATGAAGTTGTTAGTGAGGATATTAAATGCAAATGGGTGAAAATTCTTTGACAATTTCGGTAGAATTATCTTATTTAATAAAGCTTAAAGAAATTTTAATTAAATGTATATTATTTTTTTGAAAAGGTTTGTTGTCTCCGTTAACCAAATGGCCGCAAAAAGCAAAAAACTCTGTACGTATCGTGCATCACATGTATCTATCCCTTATTTAAAAATATATTCATCATAGCTGGTCATTTTGAAATTTGGGGTTCTACTTGGTGTTAAAATTCTGCATCTAAAGACATCAAAATTTTGCCATACATTTCATGCTTAGTGTAAGAAAGAAAATTATTTTATCGAAAACAATGTGGTGCCGCTCCAAAGTCGAGAATGAAACAATTTTCTCAAATCGACTGAATACGTAAGTCGAGTTTTCTGCTGAACTTCTTTTCCAAAGTCATGTGCCGAACATTTTGTTAAGTAGACAAATAAGTACTATAGATATAAAATTTGATTGATTTTGATGTAACATAAAGCTATCCAACTAAAATATACTAGTATTAGTACCCAACACGTCTCCTTTCAATAAATGGTTTACAAAATTTTAACCTTTGAAAACAAGGAAAAACTGATATTTATTTTATTTTTAACAGCGCCAGATAAGCAATTTATTTTATGGTACGAGCATACTAACTTTAACATATTCCTAGTCAATCCCCTTAAAAACCTCGGATATCTAAATAGCGAATAAAATTGGTTTCACGTTTTTTTTTCTTTTGATACCCCTTCAGTCTAATTTAACAAAAAAAAAAAAAGCCCAGTTTAGTGTAGATTGTTTAAGTTTGACTTCTTCGAATCCTCTCAACGTGTAGTTCATGCAGTAGTTTATTTTTGTTGTAATAAAATGGATTTTCATTTTCACTTAGTTCGGGATCGTAGTGGTATAATTGATTGTAATCTTGTGTCACTAAAACTCCATTATGATTTGAGGTGGGGTAATGCGCTTCATTGGAATTTTGTGGTATATTATCTAAACCATTTAAGCAAGGACTCGAGAAATCTTGATGAAATGGCTCTTCCAAATTGTTGATATGAAGATTATTGATGCGTTTAGACAAAGGTGTGGACTCGCAAAAATCATCTTCACGGCTTCTTTTTCTAGAATTTGTTAAAATATTTTAAAAATTTCATTTGGAAAGCGGAAAGTAAACCTCTTGTCCATTAAACCAGTCATCATTTCAATAGTCTTCTTTGTAATTATCAGCCCCTAAAATAGTATAGTAACTTTCTTTCTACACACAAATTTTCAATGAAGGTAAACAAAATAGAATTGTCAAAGAATTAAGGGTGTAGTCACAATTCATGATACAGTGTGTACAACAAGTATATCGCTATTTTTACACAACAATTGGAGCATTGTTTCTATATGCAAAGAAAAATATATCTTTTAACTATGGAAAGCATAATTTTATATTTTAGAATAATTCTACAAACGAAATGAGGACAATAAACATTGGGCGGTAAGTTACAATAGTAGACTACCCTTTCCTAGGCACTGTGACCAAGACAAGTAATCGGCCTCGCCAAGCTGAAAGCATCGGTTCCGCACGGTAACTACTTAGATAGAGAACCTCATGGGAATTTTGTACCCATCGCGCCTTCTATTGGTATTGTGAAAATTTTTGTTCGCATATATTCGTCATATTTTCTTATTTAAAAAAAAATGGATATGACACAAACCAAATCTTGGTTTGACGGCAGTCAGGAGTGGACCTGCATCTTAATGGATAAACCATTCCAGTTAGCGAGTTCTTTGTGAGTTACGCACTTCAAGATTTTTAAGGTAGGACGGCAAGTTTGAACTTTTAGGGCGCAATATAGCACGGAAGTGTTTTTGATTAGGACTTTTTTAACCCATTTAATTTGTGGTTGTTTTGTGTGTGTCCTCTATATTCTTTCTGGATACAGAGATAATCCGTATGGGCAATGAGCTTCCTGGAATAAAAAGACGTCAGTACTACGACCTTTTAGAAGAGTATTAAGTTTCTCAGAATTATACCTACTTGTATCTGTATAATTTTACATTCCACTGTGAAAATTCAAGAATCATTAGATGAAATTATAAAAAACTAAAAAACAAAGAAGACAGACCGGTCTCCCCAACACCTTGGTAGAAGACCACACTTACGTACATACATGACCCAGCAGAATCGCAAGGCCTTAACTTTGTATTGTGGATTGACTTTGGAATGTGCAAAGGAGTGAAGCGTAAAGGGCTGACCAGAATGTGAATCTGTATCTGATATCGAACTGTCAAAAGTTGAACACATGTATAGCCGTAAGCTGTGTTATGCGTATCTGTGTGAATCTGTATCTCGAAATTGAAAAGCACACAACTTCGAGATACAGATTCACGATTGACGTGTATCTGCGATTCAAGATTCAAGCTTCAGATTCTGGTCAGCCCTTAATTGGGGAGGGTTGGGGGTTGATAACATAAGTGCGACTCTGCCGATTAGACTAGAACAATGATCAGCAAAGTCTAGTTTGATATTAATGGTTGAGTTATTATTGCATGCTGTCATCATCACTGTATTCGGCATGTATTACATATATTAAATTTTAATTCGAGATTGAATCTTTTAAGGTGGATAGAGTGAAGATATTATATTGGTTTGTTACTTTAAGATATGAGTGAGTGGATTGAGTTTTGGGATTTTACAGCTCAGTTCGTTTAGAGATCGGTGATTTTTTTTCTTTTGTTGTGTTGTGTTCTTTTTCTTCTAGAAGAGTTATGAATAAGGAGTACTATTGCTACCATCGGCCGTTTTCGAAAACGTCATCTGCATCAAATTGCTTTTGCAAAATGTTCTTAAATGCAAGCTGCGAAAGTCATTTGTTCAAAAACGACATTGTGTGTCGATAATGCAGTGTTTGCAGGACAGATGTTCATAAACGTCATATGCGCTGCAAAAAAGCAGCCAGAAATTTGCACCGCGTAATAACATGGATTCAAGGATGATTGCTCTGTTCGAAAACGTCAAATGCTCTTGCAAGAAGAAAATCATGTAGATGACACAGATCATACCAAATGACGTTTGCAGTTTGATGTTCGCAGCCCTTGAGTATTTCAAATGACGATCAAATGACGTTTTCGAAAACGGCCATTTCACTTTGAATTTATGTTTGGGGTTTAATATTTTTTTCTTTCTTTTTAGTGTATTTGGTAGTTTGGCAACCATTAAGTAAGGTGTTTAAAATAAGTACACGACCCGGTTGAACAATCATGCTTTAAAATATTGAGAAATGAAAATTGTGCACTTTTGACGTTTCAACTGCTCTATTACATGTGCTTTGCAGATAATTTGCTTTGCAAGTGGTGCATTTACGAATTCGCCCCTCAGAAAAAGGAACTGTGCAACATTTTGAATTCCAAACGAAAAACAACGGTAAGCAACGTTACACAGGCCTAATGCTTTTAATTTTCGATTCTTTTTGTTTTCTCAGCTCAGTTCATGACCTTTCAAAGTTGAACACTATTCTCCCCAATTCCTCTTTACCTCTAAATCCTGTCATGCCTCGATGGGCAGGCATCAACAACGCCTGCACGCCATATTATTCGGATTTATGGCATGCGTGTCAACCCACTCTAGCTCTTTCTCAGTAGTCTCTATTCATCTTCGACTGTTCTTCACCACGTTTGCTTAGGCCGCCCCACTCTTCTGCCTAACTAGGTGAGTGGATTCCACTCCATGGCATATTTCGAAATAGAACCGTTTTCACGCTGTAAGATGTGACTAATCCTTTGCCACTTCCACCTCCGTATGGTGACGTTTATAGATCATTGAGCCGTTCTCAGATAAAGCTGTTTGTTGGAGATGCGGTTCGGCCAAGAAATCCTTATTATGTTATTAAGACATCTATTTGCAGTGTTCGAGTGAAAATTTTGTGAATCTTCCAAGTACTACACACGTAGTATACACGTAGTAGCACAGATTCTACATCTGATGTTAACATTCCCAGTTTGTTTTTCTGTGCTGAGAACATTGCTTTTCAAGATTTTTGGTAGCATTCCAAACGCAGCTTTAGCTTTCCAGAATCTGCTATCCACATCGAGTTCTGTGCCACATATAGAAATTTTTCGACCTGTTGTCCGGCAATGTTGAGTTAAACGTCGGAGTTTGAAATATTCAAGGCTTTTGTTTTTCTCGCAATTATATTAAACCATACTATGTTTGCCTCAGCTTGCACATTTTAACATTGTCAGCGTAGTCCAGGTGTCTGAGGTAAGATGTCATGATCCACCTTAATCTTTGATTTCTTTCAGTTAGTGTTGCCCGAAATACATGGCTGATGACTACCAGGGATAACAGCGGTGAAAGTATACGGCCCTGACGTACTTCACTATGAACTTGAAAGTCATCTGAAACTTACTAGCTTCGTAAGTAGCCTAATAATAGTTAAAAATTTTACTGCGCAAGAATATCCAAATAGCATCTCTGTTCAAACTGTCGAAAGCCTTTTCAAAGTCAATGAACAGTAGATGTAGCAGAAATCTGAACTCGACGCATTGCTCAATGATGATTCGCAAGGTGTTAAAGCGGTTGGAGTAACTCTGCCGATGTAGTTAGCGCCGCTTGAAAAAAACTCTCCAATCTCTATACAGTCTGCCAAGTAATTGTCACACTACCAACAGATGTAAAGAAAACCCTTGCGAAACACGTAATTTTCCACCTCATAACTCTAACAAGTGCAATTGTCTTTTCTGCGCTAATTGCAGTAAAGAACATTTGTCTTTCTATGAAGAATGCAAAAGCTTCCAGTAAGCAATACAACAATTTTGGAGGAAGGCAAGTGTTTTTTTTTTATAACTGGCGCTCAAAAAGGAGTTTTGTACACTTGAGATGTTTGTACATAGCGCGGGCGAAGTGAATGTGTAGAGAATATACTCCAACAATCCCCATTAACTCGTCTTATACTGCAATTGCAAAAAATGTAATTCAATCCGAAAGAAGAAGGACTCATTTGATCGATGGCCGTTTTCGAAAACGTCATTTGCAATACTTAAGGGTTGCGAACATCAAACTGCAAACGTCATTTGGTATCGTTGATCTGTGTCATCTACATGATTTTCTTCTTGCAAGAGCATTTGACGTTTTCGAACAGAGCAATCATCCTTGAATCCATGTTATTACGCAGTGCAAATTTCTGGCTGCTTTTTTGCAGGGCATATGACTTTTATGAACATCTGTCCTGCAAACACTGCATTATCGAACATGCTGCAAAGGCAGGTTGATTTATAATGTCGTTTTTGAACAAATGACTTTCACAGCTTGCATTTAAGAACATTTTGCAAAAGCAATTTGATGCAGATGACGTTTTCCAAAACGGCCTTACTTTGATAGATACACAAATGCTCTTGCGTAAAAAAATGAATCTACTACGTTTTAGAACTGCTTGCTTTGCAGTTATTTTCCATTGCGTGTATGCGAATCTCCTGCTTTGCACATTTTGCGCAACATATGCGTTTACGAATTTGGCCCATATACCATATGATGCCCTTACGAGATTTAGGATGTTCGTGTAGAGTAACTGAACTCGCTTTAATGTTACTTCCCTTTTTTTTACTCTCTTGTAGGGAAGAAGCGGGCTCTTACCGATTTTATATTGAAGAGGACGATAAAAACAACAAAACTTTTATCTTCGCTTTTGAATTTAAGCGGCATATTTAGATCGTAAAGCCGGTGGAATTTTTGCGTGATTTATAACTACCTCCCGGTAACTTAAAATCAACACATACGTATATTCTTATTACATGCAATTATTTAAAAAAAAATAGAAACAAATTAAAAGAAAACAGGACATTTTTTAGAAGTAAATGCAATAGTTTTTATGTAGCAAAAAATTTATCTTATTACCTCATATGTAAACAAAACACTTTAGACATGTTAAAGGATTATTTTTTTTTGTTTGTTTTTGATTTTAATTTGATATTAAAAATCATTTCCAGTAATAATAATGTATTTACTAAAACTAATACAGTATATTATATAAAAGTAAACGATAATAAAAAAAGGTTATTAGTTCATAAAAACTACTACTGTCTTATGTGTGATTTTTCTCACTAATTTTATGTAGTCATACAATAAAAAATATATATTTTATGAATTTAGCGACATTTTTTTCTTTGTTGATTTTTTTTTTCGTATTTTTCTCTGTTGTTTACTTTGTTTTCTTGTTGCCTTTGTGGTTTCTCCTTTGTTTTGCATTTTAATTAAAATATCTTGAAAATAGTTTTTATGTGTGTTAATGTTTCGTGAAACCAGATAAATAAGTGTTAAAATTATAGGAATTTGCACTTCCTCTTCTTTGATGGTTCTGGTGGTTCTAGCGCTGCAAGTATCGCTTCGTCGAATACGTTCTTAAGTCCTTTCTATTAAAAGAAAAAAAAATACGTGCTTAGGATGCGAAATAAATGGAAAGAATAACAATTTGTTAATAATAAAAACAAATCTAATTACATCGATCTTCACCATAAGAAAATACAAGTTAACGTACAGCACAAAATTAAATAAACAATAACGACGAAAAGAAGGAATAACATACAGTTCACAACTGGGACTTATTTATGGAGAGTCAATTGAATTTCATTTAAATCACAAAGATTGCGTCAAAATTTGTCATTTATAGGCAAAACAAAACCTTCATCTTCGTCTGCCGTTTCAAGTTAAGTTAAAGTAATTCAATGCATTTAATCACAAGGTCGCTTTGCTCCTCGAACTCTCGTAAAGCATTTATACAGAGAACTTAACGCGACCTCAACTCAAAGCTAAAGTTAAGAAACTCTGAAATACGGATAAGAGTTAACAGCTGCAGGGGGGAATAAATATAAACAATCAAATAAATCGAAAAAAAGCAGCGGTTAACATTTGAAGTATTTGTAGAAATTTAAAAATGTCATCAATCTGAAAATGGACTCATTGCGAAGCAGTATTTCCTCCAACACCTTGCGCATCGATTGTCTTCTGATTCTGGTCTTATATAACTCCAGTTACTCGAAAAATACGAAGTCAAACTCCGGTGCGTAAAGAATATATACAATTTGTGTTAAGCCGTTATGATATAATATTTAGGATCGCGGTCGCAGCAATTTTTAAAGAGAATGTAAAATAATATCCAAAAACAAGATATGTATAACGGTTTCTAGGTATTTCAGTTTGGTTGATTTGGAAAATTGCTGGCTGTAAATATGAATCGGGCTGCATAGAAGACCCTATTTCTTAAAAAATGACTAGTGTGATAAACCACAGGCAACATGCGACAATTCGTAATGTGACATGTTGCATATTGTTAAATTTTTCTCCCACGAAAATTTTATAAAATGAATGTCAAACCTAGAAAACATATCAAGCATTAAAAGCATTACATTCTGAAATATGTCCGTTTAAAGAATGAGATGATAATTTTGATGCGTTCCCAGACTATCACATTTCCTTATCTATGCTTTATAAGGGCTCAGTCAAACAGAACGCGATTTTATATTCGTGGTAAGATTATTTAACGCTGCGGTGAAATTATTTTGCATCGCGTTATAATCGTCGCGTTAGAAAACGTCAAACAAAGAGCAATCATTATCGTACAATATTTTGTTTCAGTAGCTCTGCATTACCTATAAAAAATGTAATTTCATTCAAATCGTTCTCATATTGTATTTCTGCCTTTAAAACTATGTTCTTGTAGTTTTTTTTAAAACTCTGGTCGTATAAACATGTGTGTGTACATAAAAATCCAATTAACACTTCCATTGTTTCACAAAAAGAACTAATATCAACGAAGGATTTGTATTTCAACACATCACCTCATCCCACCGCCGCGGTGAATTCACACCGACGTCACGACGACGCGTCCTGTGTGACAGTTTCTATGATTTCAATAGATTACAACGCGGACTTGAAACGCGGTGTTAAAGCGCGCTCTGTTTGACAGAGAGGCTTTAGATGTTTGTTTGTTAAAAAAACGACCCAACTCCGCTTAGGAGTTAATCATGACGTTTATGGTTCACATGTCGGTTAGTGAACCAATTTAATTTAGTTTGAAAAAATGTTGTTGGCAAGTGTTTGACATTTTTCAAAATTCAATGGAAAGGGCATCACAAACGAGAAAAATAGTACATGGAAGCACTGTTTTATATTCACTAAGTAGATTACCGCAAATTATTTTTTTAGCGGATGTGCAAAAAAAAAACGGTTAATGTGCCACTTACATATGTAAAGTGGGGGTTCATCGTTTCGCCTTTTGATAATGGAGTATTGAAACCCGTTGTTAAGTTATAATCACTGCCATATTATCGTCACTGAATGTGGATATTCCTTTAACATTTGTTTATTTAGTTGCGTTGAATATTTGCAACAAGAACCTATTGCAAAATGTCTACGCAAGTGTAGCGACAACTAATGACCTTCAGAACAACATTAGGCAACATTAACTCTGCTTATAATACATAATATACAGAACCATTTACTGAAATAGTAACTGACGGGTACACGTGCTTAAGTTTTGTCGCAGCGATTTAAGACGTTGTTCATACTTTCATCACAAAATCAAATTCCCGTCAATTTATTATAATTGATAAATATTTTTACTGAAACAATCAAAAATAATAAAATATCTGCCTTTAAATTAAACTATTGAACAAAAAAAAAAAACAACAGTAAGTATTATTGTGTAGTTTAATTTTCCAAGACAATGTTCGTTAGAAATTGTTTTTGTGCTGAGACTACTCATCAATAGTCTTTGCCAAGACTTTTTACAAATATGGAAGTACTCGTAGTGTACTGCTTTCTGTTTAAAGTAATAATTTTTGTGCAAGCACACGAAAAAGTAGATGTATGGCACCTGCAAATACGTGAATATAAAGATACCAACAGCAGTTGGTAGTTTATGATCACAATGCTTAGTATAAAAGGTTTATGGTATTTGGAGCAAATTGTGATAAGTGTTTACATTACATTTAAAATGAAATCTAGCACGGGAAAAAATAATCAAGGGAATTGCTTTAAATATAGAAAATAATAATATATATATGTATGCAGGGTGTCCCAGTTTAGCAGTATAATCCTTTAAGGGCATATTTCCGAAGTTCCGCCGAACCAGAAATTGTATGGCAGGGGTCCCATTTTTGTTTGACGAAAAATGGATTTTACTACAAAATCTGTTGATCGTAGGTAAAGAAGTTTTTAAACATAATTTTTAAAAATTTCATAAAATTTCAGGAAATTTATTAAGTCAAAAGCATTTTAAGCAAAAAAATGTAACAGCAAATTTTCATAATTTTGATTTTTACGTGCCATGACTTTTTTGTTGCTGCACAGAGGTTCCCAAAGCATTTAAGACTTGTAAGCACTATTAAATTGTCGTTCCAAAATGTCCAAAACTTTTTTTTAACTTAGACCTTCAAATTAGAGGTCACCCACTTTGATGGTCTGTAACTTGAAATGGAGTGAGAATAGACCTCCCTGCCATACAATATCTGGTTGGGCGGATTTTCGGGAATATGCACTTGAAGGATTATACTGCTAAACTGGTACACCCTGATATAGGAAATTAATAATAAAAAAAATAAAAAATAGTAAACAAACTGGACAGCATATTATTCTGTTTGTTCTAGTTATTGGAAAACTGACATATACCTATCCAATTTATATGAAATTATCCAAAACGGAATTCAAAATGAGCGAAAAATTGAGAGCGTTTACCAAAAGCTGATTGAACGACAGTTTTGTAAATTCGAAGTGCATGTAAATTAATTCGGATGATGAGAGCGCGAGAGAGTAAAGTGTTTCAATGCGATTTGAAAGTGTTTATATGACACTTCAATGCGGTTTACAAACAGGATGAACGAATGCGTATTAAGTACCACCTTGATCAAAAAGTTTCCGGAATTTATTCAGAAAATTAAAAATACAAGTTTATTCATCTAAATCTATATTGCCCCCTTCAAAGTAATCCCCATCGACTGCAACACACTTATGCTATATTCGGTTTTCGGTATGTCCATCAGTGCTTCCTGCGATTTTTCTATTACATCCTCTCGGCTGCTGAAACGCGTTCCCCGCAGTGGTTTTTTTTTTTTTAATTCGATTGAACAGAAAGAAATCACAGGGAGCCAAATCAGCTGAATTCGGTGTCTGTTGGATGGTATTTGTTGCATTTTTCGTCAAAAAATTGCGAATAATGATGGCACTGTGCGACAGTGCGTTATCATGGTGCAAAATCCACGAGTTTTCTGCCCACAATTCTGGTCTCTTTCGGCTCATTTGGTGAACGCCATTCACTCGCCTGATGTCTGGATTGCGTGTCGTACTCATAAACCCACGTCTCGTCTCCAGTAATGTTCCTTTTAATGAATGTGGGATCGGATTCAGCCTCGCAAATCATCTCTTTTGCGACGTCAACACGGTCTCTTTTTTGCATGAAATTGAGGTCTTTTGGCACCAACTTTGCTGCTACACGACGGAAACCCAAATCATTAACCAAAATGTCTTGGACGGATCCATAGGCAATGTTCAAGTCCTCCGCTATCTCTCTGGTGTTTAATTTGCGGTTATTGACCAACATTTCTTTTACTCCATCAATGTTTTCGTCGGTTTTCGATGTCGATGGTCTGCCACTGCATTTATCATCATCGATTGACTCACGACCACTTTTGAAATACTCGTGCCACTGGTAAATGACCGTTTTCTTTAGAGAATAGTTGCCGAAACAATTTTCCAACATTTCCAACGTTCGCGCACCATTAAATCCGTTTTTTACGCAAAATTTAATATAAGTTCGTTGTTGCATCCATTTCTAAAATTGTAAAAAATCGCCAACACACACATTGACAGATGTACCCTTGGCTAACTTTTGCAAATGTCAAGCTATGACGCTAAGATTTAGAGGGAATTTCAACAACAGATGTACCAACTTAACAACAAAAACAGAACAATGAAGCCACACGGTGGTTATCCCGGGAACTTTTTGATTAATATGGTATTTCGATGCGGTTTGAAGTGGTGTTTATATGAGCGTATTGAAGAAATGCGCATTAAGCTGTCATATAAACTAGGTAACAATCTGTTATAAAACGATGTTTCGATCGCAATTTTGTAGAAATTGCGCAACTTGGACGATAATTTCAGAAAATTGTGCAATTTCGTCTAGTGGGAACATACTATTATTTTGATTTTTCAATTTTATAATAGTCCTTAGGAGTCTTGCACTAATTTAATTTTTTATACACAACAACATCACGATTAGAGTTCAGTCTCAATATTTTTAATGCAAGCCGCTTGTTATTGTTACATTACGGAGCTTTTATTATACAATATGATATGATTTTTTTTTTAAATATATTTGGATCTATTCTGTGAAAATATTTTACATGGATATCAGTTGTCGTCTCATAAAATATTGACTGACAATCAACATCAATAAAATATTAAGCTGACCAAAATTTAAATGCGAAATTAACAGCAAAAAAAAAAAAACACTCGCCGCACCTAACCGCTTAAGTAATGATATAAGATGAACTACTCAAACCTACAGTGGTGGTCATATAATTACGATGTAATGTGGTGTATATTTTGATGGTGCATGCATTGCTCCGATTCCGGACGTATGTAGTTCTTGTACATAAACACTTATCACTAATTGCTATTCAATTTCAAACCACCATTACCATAAATTAGCATTTGCTCATTCGCTCTTTTTACAACATTTTGTTAGAAGTTGCGATTTTTGCTGGTCATATAATTAGAAACGCTGAGTTAGATTTAGAATTAAGTGCGAATTTACGAAATGTTTAGTAAAGTTGTTTTTTCCGTAAAATGTAGTTATTATACAATATTCACTATAATACAGTTACAATATGACTAAAAATAAATCATGCACCTCAGAACTTCGAAGGCTTATAGTTGAGGGCTATCAAAAGAATAAGAAATCACCAATTCAATGTTCTACGAAGATGGTATTTGGAGCAATTCAGGTGTATAAGAAGACTAGACAATTTGAAAATCTGGACCGGAAACCTAGAACCAGAAAAACACCTATAAGGGAAGGCTGAGACTTATTTGCCGGTTGAGGAAGGCGGATTGTTTCCTTACATTAAATCAAATAAAAGACATCACTGAACCAAAAGTCAACAAAAATATTTCAAGTAAGACTGTAAGAAGTCACCTACAAGAGCATGGTCGGCGTAGATGCATCGCACACAACCGCATGTTTCTAAAAAAAAAACTTAAAACATCGCTTGGGGTTGGCGAAAATGCATGGTAATAAGCATGCAAATTTTTGGTAAACCGTACTCTGAAGCGAAGTGTTAAAGTTTAAATTACTTGGTAGCGATGGAAAATTGTACGTAAGAAGCCCTTCAAACAAAGAATTACGTCCCAAGTACACGCTAAAAACCATACGGTATGGAGGAGGTAATGTGATGTTCTGGGGAGCATTTTTCTGGCATGATGTTGGTCCACTTGTTTGCATACGTCGACGAATGGACCAACATATGTGCAAGGATATAATGGGGAACATGATGGAGCCCTACTGCTACGAGCGCATGCGGATAACGTTCGTTCTCCTGCAAGATAACGATCCTAAACATACCCCACGCCTTGTGAAGCAATGGTTTATGGTCACGAAAACGTCGGTTTTAGATTGACCGGCAAAAAGCCCGCACATTAACCCAATTAAAAATTTGTGGGCTGAGATTTAAAAAGCAAAAAGTCAAAAAATCAATAAGGAACTTTTTGTGGTCACTATGGCAAGACGACTAACCGAAGTAATCAAAAATAAAGGTTATCCAACAAAATATTGAATTTCAGTTTTAGTTTGCAACTATCTTTTATTTTTGTTTATATATTTTGAATAAAACTTTGAATTTCATTTTGCGTTTCTAATTAATTATATGACCAGCCAAAATTGCAACTTCTAACTAAATATTGTCATAAAGAGCGACTGAGCGAATGCTAACTTACCATAATTTGTTTTAAATTGAATAACAATTAGTGGAAAGTGTTTATGCCCAAGAAGTGCATACATCCGGGGCCGGAGAAATGTATACACCATCAAAATACACATCGCATTACATCGTTTCTAATTATTTGTCCACCACTGTATGTCTTTGACCAGCTACATATATATGTTTTTTAATCGAATAATTTCAAAAATAATATTACCTGCGTTAGTGCAGAACACTCAACGTATTTGACAGCCTTAAGTTCCTTTGCTAATTTCTCTCCTAGCTCCATAGAAATTGGTTTCTGCTTATTTTTAGCAAGTTTTTCCAACGTACTGCTTTCATCGCGCAAATCAATTTGAGTGCCAACCAATAAAAACGGTGTTTTTTGGCAGTGATGCGTTATTTCTGGAACCCACTATAAAAACAAAAACAACGAAGATTATTGCGATGTTAACTTATGAGAACCTATCGACAAAATGTAATACTTTTTCCTTCACGTTTTCAAATGAACTGGGACTGACGACTGAAAAACAAACCAAAAATACATCTGTCTGGGGATATGATAGCGGGCGTAGGCGATCGTAGTCCTCCTGACCTGTAAAGGATTGTTTAAAAAAAAAATTATTTTATGTATGTAATTTTTAAATAAATAGAATTTTCACTTATATAATATATATATATTTTTTTGATTTGCATCACTTGAAAAAGACATTTACCTGCGGTATCAAAAAGCCCAAGAGTATATGGCTCTCCCCCAATCATTACTGTTACTGCATAGTTATCAAATACTGTCGGCACATATTCTGATGGAAACTTGTTAGTGGTGTAGGAGATGAGAAGACATGTTTTTCCCACAGCACCATCACCAACAACTACACATTTAATTGTCTGCATGTTACTTCTGTAAGGTGACAAATAAAATTATTTAAGGCAAGATATTCTTTTCTACTATATTACGAGTATATCGAAACATGAAAGATCTACATATTCATGCTTGTTTTTAATATTTTCACTATATACAGTTACGTTTCTGACACCAACATACGTAGCGTAATAGCAGTCTTACAACCTCACCCAATTCAGAGTTCATTCGGTGGATAGAAATACATTGACTAAAGTGAGGAGTTATCAAAACCAGATCTATTGGGTTGTACCGCATGAAATGTCGGAAATAAGAAGTTCTCTAGTGAACATTTGTCCCAGAACGTTAAATTTTCCTTTTTTATAAAATAAAGTGGTACGTGTGCAAACTGAACCTGTGATGAAAAGTGGATACTGTATGATAATTGTAAAAGATCTGGGTAGTTGTTGCATGCAGATGCAAAACCAAAAGCCCGATCATCACACAAAAAAGGTTATGATGACAATTTGGTGGACATCGAAAGGACCAATCCACTTTTCATTTCTTCAACCAGGTGAAACAATAAACGCTATCAAATATTTTGAGAAAATCGACATATTGCATGCCAAATTGGCTGAAAAGCAACCTGCGTTGGTCAATAGGTACGGTCCGATCATGTTGCATGGCAATGCTAGACCCCATACCTCACAAGTAACAGTGCAAAAACTGTTGCAGTTGGGATTTGAAATTCTTCCGCATCCACCATACTCTCCTGATATTTCCCCAATGGATTACCATCTTTTCCGCAATAGGGATCTATTTTGCCGGAACCGAGTAGAGGTCATGAAAGCCTTTGAAGATTTCATTACCTCAAAAAGTCAGCACTTCTACGAAAAAAGAATTTGACCTTGTATCACGTTGGAAGAATGGCATAGATCCCAAAATTTACAAAAAATAATATTGGCTTTTAAATTTTTACTATAAAATCGGACATTTCATGTGGTACAGCCCAATAATAATAATCAAACCAACCCATGGGAAATAACCTCATCACGTGGGTGGGCACGGGATAAACAAGGAATCTTCACTGTTTCTTGAAACGGAAGGATTTGCTATCGCTATTCAAGATGGTATTGTGGCTACAAAACAATACCGACGGGCAATTTTACACGAACACATAGACAATCTATGCCGTATTTGCCGACAGGGGATAGAATCCATTGACCACGTAATAAATCGGTGTAAAACTTTAGCAAACCCCAACTATCTCAAGCGGCATAATAATGTAGTTAAAATCATACACCAAGAGCTTGCCATGAGATGCAAATTAGTCGAGGGAAAGAAACTATACTACCAGTGCGAAGCACGTGAGGTTCTAATCGACTCCAACTCTAATTTGTACTGGGATCGAGCGATGACTACTAATCATACTATACTAGCGAATAGACCTGCCATAGTGTGGATGGATAAGACCTTGAAAAATGGATATATGTATCTTGAATGTAGCAGTACCGCTTTCTATCAACATCAACAGAACCTATGGAGAAAATGTCCGGAAATATTTTGAACTGGCACGTGAAATCAAACAACGAGAAAGGCTAAATCAAATTCGCATGCTCCTTATCGTTATGTCCAGCACAGGAGTAATCGAACAAGCTGTTATTTACATAGTTGAAAAAATTAAAGTGTGAACATCTTGTGTATGGAATGTCGAAAACAGTTATCCTGAACACGTGCAGGATAGTTCGAAAGTTCCTGGAGCAATCATAATAACAGTGCCGATACGACTAGCAAACTGTAAGTGCCGTCGTAATCGGCGGTATCTGGAAAGAGGCGTGGGAAAATAATAATAATATAATACACAAATGGTGTCAACAGTGGGTCAAAATATACCTATAGGCCTCCGCGAATAATTTTCCCTTAGGTACTGGCACATCTCTTATTACCTAACCTAACCTATTTGATTTTGAGTTTTCAAGAGAGCTTTACGTAAAACATCTTCTCGCAATGCAATGCGTTTAAGAACAAAATCGCCATTGCGTTTTATAGATAACCTCCAAAGAATGCATTCGTACCTTAACGCGTATTCACTCAAGGATGTATCCATTTACTTCACGGCCTTCTCCATTTGATTTTTGGCGCGCTGATCGAAGCTTAAATCATTCGAAAGCTCGATTTGCACAACTCTAAACGTGAGACTATTGAAAATCATATTGTGGCGTTTAACAATCCCCCTTCCGATTTTTGACTTGGAAGTTATAATGGCTAAAAACAATCCACTCCCATGTGAGTGAATGGTTTTGTATGGAGCGCCAAGCGGCCGTCTGGAGTTGGCCCATTATCGACATAACTGGCTTAACTTTGGGAAGTTTAAACATGTTACACCTCAACATTAACTTTTCCACAGCTTTTTAACTTTTTCAAAACGTACACCATAGCACCGGAGTTGAATGTGTGCCTGACGGCAGAGTTAGGGTTTGTTTGATTAGAATTCTCTACAGTTAAGAGACGGCTCTAAATCAACAGACCATGCTTTTACATTTCCATACAAATTACTCGATTTCTAGCCAATTAAGGCTAATTTGACGTAGTTCCGGATATGCAAAACAAAGTGGTTAAATTTCTTTTTCAATTCCCTTCAATGAAGTTGTAGATGTTGGTGTTCACATACAGAGTGGCGCAATATGAACTTTATGATTTGCATTCGTTACATATTTATTTATTCTAAAGTATGTTATTTACATATGTATATATTGACTTTATTATAAGTGCGGAATACAAATGCGAAATTTTATCACCAAAGTGTAGTCACTGTCTGCTTTGCAAATTTGCACTCTTCCCATCTCCATTCGCAAAATTTCAGGTGTCATGACACGGATTTCATTCCGAATATTGGTTTTCAACACGATATTTCAAATACTCAAATAATCCCAACGAAAGCAGTCGGTCAAATTCGTCGAACACGGTCTCCAGTCTAAGTCATCCATGCGCCAAATCTTGCGAAGATGCTTCATAGCAGAACCATAGTGACTCTGGTAACATGGTTCGATATTGAACAGCATTATTTATAATTGGGGTACCGGTTCTATTTTCAAGGAAATATATGTCTTTGATCATCCACCACAAAAAAATTCGAATTACTCTTAGATCTGTTGCTCATATTCTGTAGTTTTCCTTGTTAACTAATCCATTGAACTGAAAATGTATTTTATCGGCTATTTGAACCTACGATATACGAGTACAACTTAAACGGTTGCTGATTGCCTGTCACTTTGACTCTCGCATAAACTGGACTTTATAATGGAACATAACAATTATCTGAGTTTATCCAAATATCTCGTTGTTTCATGATTTAATCTGTGCAAAACTGTCGATCCTTTTTGAAGAAAACGATTTATTTTCGCCACTTTCAGACATAATACATTCAAATAAGAATTGACTTTTAGTTTTCAAAGTAAAGTGGTGTGTTGCTTTGATGTCGAGGAATAGATGACACTCAACGGTGGTCGGTTTAACAAGTTTTGTATAAATTAATAAAAAAAGTCAAAATTATCTAATTTTTTTCTTTTGATTAAAATACATATGTACATCAGAGCCAAGACGGATTATTTCTTGGAACACAATATACTAATACAAAAGGTAGCTATCATACAACAAAATTAGGCTTTTCACAGAACTCCCTATCTATATATGTATGTTGGTATTGGCTTGTTATCATGACCGTTAAGCTTTATGAGACTGTATTACTATTCCTCGAAATAATAATGTAATTAACCCAACTCTAGACAAAAAGATATGAACAATGAACCAAGTTATGTGCAAACTTTTAACTACCATATATGCAAGGTAGACGCTCATCGATTTTAACTGCATTAAGAAGGGTCATGCAACTAACATCAGGCAACTTTTATGTTGCACGAAAAAATAAAAAGAATTGCATATATTTCTCAGCGCAGTTTTTCTCTTTAAGGCCCGAATAATTGGAAACATGTGTTTTATGGGTCTTGTGATATTTAATTGAACCGACGTCATTGTTGAAAAAAAGGAAAAACCAAAACAAAACTATTCTCCCTATTCTCTTCACTTTTTTGCGTTATTTGCCGTTTTGGAGCAGCATAATACATAATGAAATGCTCGGTGTATTTTCACAAAACCCTATCGTATTTTTCAAATCAAATCTGAATACTTATCAGACGTCTTATGAATTAATCACACTTGTGAAAATTTTCTCCTCGCTCAATAGCCAAGATACGTGACGGGTCATTCCAAAAAAAAAAACACACAATAAATAAATAAACATAAATACCACTTCACCATACGCAGAAACAACAAAACATTCGTCTACGATTCTAGTCTACACAAGTATATTTATTTTTCCATTTTTTACGGGACAATGTATGTACTAATTTCGGAATAAAAAAATCGAAACGCAACGAATAAGAATTACCAATAAAATCGGCGAAACTCAATTGGCCAATGAAATGATAAAAAAAAAGTCCAAAAAAGAAATTCAGTTCTAAAGAGTGACGACTGAATGTGCATAGAATTATGGGCATGGATACATCCGTAGTAGCACACTCCCATGTACAAATTGTGTATTTTCGTCTTTTTTAGTTCAGCGTTACTTTCGATGGATGTTGTTTTTTCATGTTATTTGCGATGCAACCGAAGTAGAAAATAAAAATAATAATAATAAGAGAACACTAAAATCTTTTTCGTTGCGGAAAATGCGAGACAAATTCTAGACTTCTATTGGTCTACTGATAACATCGCGTAGACTTGTTCTGCTCAAAGAGTAAAAATACTAGAAGCCATATTTTCTCGTAATATTTTCTTTTTGGTTTTCCATTAACTATACAAGTTTATGCTTTTATTTAGGTTGTCTGTTAAATGTTATTTGCAATTAAGCAAATTATTGTTAACAATACTCACAATTCGGGGAACTAGACCGCAAAAATTCAAGTTGAAAAACTTTTCTGGGTTGGGCACAGGATTTATAGAACGTACACTTGACAGAATTTAAATTGAGTTGAAATTCTGCCATATACGAGCGAGTTGGTTACTCATCAACTTTCTGCCAGAAATCTGCCTCAAAAAGAGAAAGAAGAGAGATATTTATCCAAGTTGTTAGCCGATTAGTGAGGCGTTGCATGAGCACGAGACTCGAAATTTATTATATCTTACTTGAGTTTTTTCTTCGCGTTATAAATTATACGAGTATTATCATATTGTTGATATCTGAACTCTTCGCCTAAATTGTGGATCGCAGAAAGGCGATGTAAAGTTTCAATTCGAAGAAGTGCATTAAGCAATACTCCCTTCCATTTCAAGCATCGATCACAGTGATTTGAAAAATCGGTAAATTTTGATTGGAATATAAAGGCATAATTAACATACTTATATCTATATGTACGAGTATACACACGGTGCTAAAATGTTGGCTGCGACATTGGGAATAGAAAACCTCTTCTTCTTATCTGAAAAAAAATTATAAAGGGTGGTCATTTAAGAAGAACCGTGTTTTTGATAGGAATCACTGCCGAGTTAGCTGTCATATTTTATTAAGTGCCAACCTTTTTTGTTTTCAGTAAAATCTAACAATTCACCATGAACAGATTTTCACAGTAATAACGTTACCAATTCGTGGAATATTATTTGTCAGATCAGTGTTCAGTTGCACAAACTTATCAAATACATCGGTAGTCATTTGGACATGCTATGTGGATAGATTTAACGATACAACAAGAATGAGACTAGTAGCTAAGAAATTATCGCGCGGGGTAATGGAGAACCGAATTTGTCAGAACGCAGGCGTGCACAGAAACTTGGGCATTGTCTGTCCACAACTTGCAACATTTTGTGGAAGGATTTTGGCTTAATCTTTTACAAAATTGAATTGGTGCAAGAGTTCAACATATTGGGTCATGACATGCGTCGGATTTTCCCTGAATGGGCTCAAAACCAATAGCAATATTATCTGGTATCGTCGAGCCTCAAGGCTTAAATATTTTTTGTTTGTTTTGTTTTTTCTAAATTTATAAATTCAATTACAAAATATTTTAAATTTAATTTAACTGAATTAAAGCACGCATAAGTTCGGTATGGTGTGCCCACTGGTGACATAAATCTTTCTTCCAAATTTCTGGCAACTTTTTTGAACCAAGTTTCGAATCATTCTTCTGTTGTTTTTAACTGTCATACCAATACCGTCACACGGGTTTCCTGGTGCATTGGATATTTACCGGGTACCAGTTTCGGTTTCACACTTGGGTTTTGTTCATAGATAAACTAATATACGAGTAGATGGCAAACTCGTTTTCTACTGATCGCCTCTCTCCGTGTGATCGTGTCTGTGAATACGTGTGAATTGTCGTCAATGGGAATTTCCCCCTCATTTTACCTAAAATCCGCCCATTTTACTCAAAAAACTTCATCCACATTACACGCATACGTGCAAATCGCTCTCATTCTAGCAACCTTACTTGTAAATTGCTCTCATTCTAGCAACTTGCTCTCACTCTGGCAAATTCTCACAGGTGATGGCCATTATTGCTTCTGGATTTTATGTCAAAATGTACCAACACATATAAATACAGAGTGAACCACAATGTATGACCCTTTGCTTTAGAATGTCGGTTGTGGCGCGTGCAGTATACGCCGTTGCTCCATCCTGCTGTAACCACATGTCCTCCAATCACAATTTATCCAATTGAATCATGGGTCTGTAGCGCTCACCATCCACAATAACGGTTTGGCCCGCTCCGTTAAAAAAAAAAAACTCCTACAGAGTAAACAGCACACAATGCAGTGACTTTGAGCGAATGTAATGACTTGCTTGAGGATTTTCAGTCCACCAGAAACGCAAATTTTGTTTGTTCACGTATCCGCTTACATAGGTGGAAATAGACCTCGCCATCATAAAAAAACATAGTGACGATTATTCCGTGTTCTTCAGGGGTATAACGTTTCATTGCTTATTCATACAAATTCTAATTCTGTTTGCTTCACAAATGTCAAAACCGAATTGACATTCGACGCCATTTGCAAAATCTATATTACTTTCCGATAGGGTCATGCATAATAGCCTAGGAGATTCCATGACATATTTTGAGAAAAAAATCGTATGGGTCGCATCCCCTTCGATATACAGCAAAGGCTTATGCTGACCTTTTTTAACTCGTCTCAGATATTCCAGTCTCGCTTGTTTACCGTTACAAAAACCATAGACATACTACATGTCTGCGTATTCTTTGTTGAAAAGTCCATCATCGAGGATATCATGAATTAAACGTTAAGATCCCGGTTAAAAACCACAGACTGGTTATGCAAATAATTTTGCATTCTTTTTATATTATTTCATAAAAGATCTGCCTAATAACTAGGGCTGTTGTAAAAGAATACCCCAATTTTCAGTTTTATAGTTTGAAAAAGCTGGATCGTATCTTGAAAACGAGTTCAACGATATCTCGTGATACACGCATAAATTTATAAAGTTTTTTTTTTCAATAGGTTTCAACACAGGGTAAGTCTTTGCTTAAAACCTCTGTGTTTGGGAGAGGATGCATTTTGGCCCCCCTCCCCCCACCCATTCTTACGATTTTTTTCTCAAATAATCTCTCTTTAAAGTTTTCAACACATTATCCGGAACAGCCTGTATATAATCTTCTAAATTTCTCATGATAATGCTATCGCAGTTACAGTCTAAGTCCCGAAGATAAAGATACAGTGATTGCAAGGGTAACTCTTCGTTTCGTGACGGAGCCGAGGTAGATATGTTACATTTCCTTTAGACCTCAAATATGATTGCTAAATCTTTTTTAAAAATTCGAAAAATAAAGCAAAGTGTTTTACAAAATAGATTTTATTTTATCTAAATATTTGTATAAGCGACATATAGTCGAATTAAGAACAATCTTAAATCGATAATATAAAAATAAAATTATACTTAGCTTTAAATAACAAATTTGAAAGTGCATCTCAAAAGTGCGATTTTAGGACTGCTCCAGTTTGGGTCGATTGTCAGTGACATTTAATAGATCATCTGAAACCTTAAAGTAAATTTAAAAATATCTTCAATCTGTTTAGGTTAGTTTATAAAAATAATATTTCCAAATATGTTTTATTAACTTTTAATGCAAATAAATCAAATAAGAATATGCAAATTAAATTGATATTTCAAGCTGTATTTATAATAATGATGTTTAGATAAAAGAATTATGAGCAGAGAAGGTCTTTATTGAAGGAAAGAATGAAGATGGATAAAAAATCAAGCGTATATCCTGAGGGAATAAAGTATAGGAACCGAAAAAATTACCCTCCAACTTTGAAAACTAGATTTATTGGCAAAAAGACATAATTGTACAGTAGTTAGCTGATAAATGTGGTCGATGGAAATTACTTACATTCTTCCGACATTCGAAAAAATAACTGTTACAACCAAAATATATAAACAAGCAATACATTTTCTAAGCATCAGAGTATGTGTGGAATATGTGAGCCTTTTATTTTAAAATGGCATAAGTTACTTTTTCAAAAAACAATTTCATGCCAACATTATTTAGATTTATCATAATTCCTCTGATCCAGAAAATATAGTTTGAAGAGTTGTGTTACCTTATGGCAAAACGACTGCGTAAGCTTTTTCGCCACTATACATTTTCGGACACTTTCAGAGAAGTGGAAAACAGCATTCTAGCCTATCTCTGAAAAGGGCAAATTTCATTCTCCTTCCACATTTGATTCTAGAGCATAAGAGCAATATGTATTTTCATTGGACTTGACATTGCAAAGCTGATAAATGGTATTCTGAAACAATATTTAAGTTTTGATTTGACGACTGATTTGAAATGTGGAACCAAAGTCATCTGCAATCTGGCGTACGCAAAATAAATGCACTGAATATATCAAAGGGATTCGTCGAAAATGCGTGCATTTGGGATCGTTAGTTATTCTTTTTAAGTGCAATAAAAATTAATGTTCAGAATGCACAATTTAAGCTGTTTTCGGCGGTTTCAAGTTTGATTTACACGAATAAAAGTCTTCTTTTATTCTAACACACTCTTTTTAATCTTGCAAAACCATTTGCGTTCTACTTGTTCTAATTCAACACATTGTTTTCTTATTAACAGTATAGTTCAATTCAAATTAGTTGGCCAACGGCCACATGCGCCGAGAGGAAGGAACAATTTCAGTGAGAAATCAGCGATAATTTGCGTATATTTGTCGTTGTAAAGTTCAAATTTTTGTGAGAGCTAATTTAAAAGACCTGCCCAGTAGACTGGTTTCATCTCTGGTTTTCGTCCTTAGTGTTTGTTTCTGAACGGAAACGAAATTCATTAAATTTTGATATTCATAGCAATAACAATAGAGTAATTAAGAATACAGTAGGATTGAATGACTCTAAAACGTAATGCTTACGTGTGACATTAGGTTAACGACGAATTTGCATTTGATCCAATTTGATTTGATTTGATCCAATGATCATAATTGACCATACGTAACTTTCCATTTCTCTTTACAGAGAAGATAAAACGTTATTGATTGGATTGCAAGAGAGGGCTCTCGACAGTAAACGATTAGTTAAACTACGGTTTCTAATTTTGATTACTTGCCTACCTAACTAGTCTATTGCCAGAAACCAAAGAGAGTAACGTTACAGCTGACAGAAATCCGGTTAAGAGATTTAGGGTAGGTATTGCTTTAGCAACTTAACTTTCATAGTTGGTCCTTTATAGCTGACAAATAATTAATGTAAATGATAAAAAAAAGTCACTGTGAATATCAGCTGGGTGCTTTATGTTTAGCCGTTACTTTGGCCACAATTATATTTTGGATTCATTTATATATTTATATAAATAACGCTGACACATGGAACTGAGGAATTATAAGCCATCATATGTGAACAAATGATAATAAACGTTTAAATACTTACTGTATTGGTTACCGGTTTGTTTTGGTCGTTTGATGAAATTTTTGTAACACGACGTATTCGTGATTCTACTTCGATTCCATGTACTTTTTTTTTATGTTGTGTTAAACTATATCCCTGTATAAAACCAGCACGGCATATTTCACATTTATAGCGCTCTCCGGTATGTCTTCGGACATGCGCTTTCAAGTCGTTGCACTGAGCAAATTTTTTTGAACACGTTGGACACTCATATGGTTTTTCGCCAGTGTGAACTCTCATGTGTACAACCAGATTGTAAGCTCTCTGAAATCCTTTACCGCAAGTTGTACATAAGTGCGTTTTCTCTCCCGTATGGTATCTGCAGGATATTAAATGTCTTATATACCTACATTTATTTGTTTATTATAGGTCACTCTGAGTACTAACCTTTCATGAACATTTAAATCAGTTCCTCGGGGAAATGCCTTATCACAATATTTACATTTGTATGGTTTTTCTCCATTATGTCGGCGCATGTGAATTAATAGATAATCCCTTCTAATAAATCGCAACCCACATTCTGAACATAAAAATGGTTTTTCTTTATGATGAGTCTTTGAATGCTCTTTTAAAGTTTGTTTTGAATCAAACTCAAGTGAGCAGGATTTACATGTCCAGTTTTTATCCAAGTGCAAACGAATATGCTTTCGAAGATAGTTTTTGCTACTAAACGATTTATTGCAATAATCGCAAATTTCCGATTTACTTAATGTGCCATTGTGTTTTTTCTCCTTATGCAGTTTCAAGAGATCTAAACGCCCGTAAGATCTATCGCAGCCATCACATCGATAAGGTTTGTGTTCGTCATGTTTGGTAAGGTGGATTTTTAAATGGTCTGATCTACTGAATCGTTTCTCACAAATTGTGCACTGGAATGGTTTAATTTGTCTATGCGTCATAAGATGTCGCCTTAGGTGACTTATCCTTGAAAATGATTTATCACATTCACTGCACTTGTGTCGGTGCATGGTAGATTCTTTTAAACATGAAGAGACCGATTGTGGTGTTTTTTCTTCAATCATGGGTACATGTACTTCGGAACAGTTTATTGTGTCCAATTCTCCTGTTATATTTTCTAGAATTTATTGAGAAAAAATATATGTATAATTAGAATGGTTTACATAATCTGTTAAAACTTTTAAAGGAATTAAACTTAAAATGACTACCTTGGAAATTATCATTGCTTTTATTACGTAAATCCGACAATGGTTTCCCATCTTCATCGCTGCTACATAATTCATTGGCTGCCATACATTCAGTGTTATTGCTAATAGTGTCTTCGAATCCAGCAGACTCATAATTCGTAATAAATTCTACATCAGCATCTTGGTTTTTGAGATTTGCATATTCAATCTCTGTTTCCACAAGCGTTTCATTTTCATATGTCTGCGTTTTTCTAAATTCCAATTCACAAAACAAAATGTATTCTCTGTAATGAATACTATTAAAAACATACATCTTTTCAGGGATCCCCGCTTCCATATCTATAGCCAGTTTGTGAACGTTTCGCATATGTCGTTGGACATGATCCTTTCGCGTAAACTTCTTGTTACAGTGCGTGCACTCATTAGGCGTTACATGACCAGACTCTGGATGAGCAACGGCAATATGATTTTTTAGATCCCCAATTCGAATAAAACTTTTAAAGCATAAACGACAAAGATTTGCTGTTCCCTTATGTGAGTTAAGTCGATGCTCCTGTAAATTAACCACATACAAAATATATATTTATATATTTTTTTTTTCTTGTTGAAGGCAAGAATTACTCTCAGGCTTAGGTAATTTAAAAATTTTTCATCACATTTTTCACATGGATAGAGAGTTGATTCCTCGGTTTGTATACATTTATCATTGCTGCTGTGTGTTTTTATGTCTGTTATGACTTTATTGGACTTCTCCAGGAAAGTTATCAACTTCCGATGTGATGCTTCAAATTGTCGTTTAAATCTATAGGCTGTTCTCACTTTACCCATGCATTCATAGCATATGAGATGTGGAAATTCATCATAACGTTGGACCTAAATCAGAATTTAATAAAAGGCACTAGTGTAATGACTCGATTTATACTAACTGTGTACATTGTACATTCTGATATCATATCGGGGAGGCTAACACTATCGATAGAGTTCTGCTCATCAAAAAGCAAAGACAATTCCAAGCTGTTTTGCAGACATACCCTGCATATTTTATCTAGATCGTCTAGATTTACCATTTTAATCTCTCTCTCTCTGTTTAAAAAAAAAAAACCTAAATTGTTTTTCCAAAATCTCAAATAAACAATCGCGAATTTGATAAGCTTGACAGTAGTCACAAACTTCGTAAGTGCTCCCACTTAACAGAATTTTAGCTCGATAAGTCTACTGCGTTCAGCATATCGTTATTACATGAATAAATGAGTTCACATCAGATAAAGTAATCTTGTTGTATTATAATTATAATTTATTAGCATATAATGAAATTACAGACTAACTTAGGTATAGTGCGCAGGCTGAAAGGGCTTACTGCTCTATTGTACATATTTAAATATCTATATTTAATTTGTTGATGAAATTCTGGATAAAGGTTATAAATATTATTACAGGTAGAGTGTGTAAAGACTGTGTGTCCCAAGCGTGGTCTTGTGAAGTTGTTGTTTGATGTTTTTGAGGTGGAGTTAGGGTATGTTGGACTGGAGCGATCTGGATTGAGCAACGTGTAATGATGTTGATAATTTTCCCAGTTCGATAAATGCTTAGCGTCAAGTTTGTTCTTCAGAAGGAGTAAGCTATCTTGCTTGGTGGTACCATCGAAAAGATTCAGCGGGGCACGGTGAGCAATACCAGATTCTGTGTCTGCTAGTTCGTTTCCCTTTATACCTGTGGCTTGGAACCTGAATTAACTTGATTTTTTTCTATGCCTTGATGATGCTGTTGCGAATCCCCGAGATTATTCCTGTGTCTTGTTGTAAAGGGTTTTCCAAAAGGGACTTGACAACTTTTAATTTAATTTGTCAATGCACTCTTTCACTAATCATCAAACTGTCACTGTCAAGTACACGAACAAGCAACGTCTCCAAATTATAAAAGACGGTGACTGCAACTTTAGGAGCGTTAACTCCAATTTTTGGTCGTAATTCTCGCCCTAGTAGACAGGCAATAACAAGTTTAGTGCACAAATTTGAGTCTACATATTCGTTGTGTGTTGTTGCCGTGTCAGTGAGACAACGGGTTGGTCGAAGTGTCGAAAATATCGCTGCCGTTCAGGCGTCCGTAGCAAACGATCCAAATCAGCCAATTCCACGGCGTTCTCAAGAATTTGGCATCGCTCAGACCACATTATGGCGTATTTTACGTAAGAATCTTAGTTTACACCCATACAAGATAAAGCTGACTCAAGAATGGAAGCCGATGGACCATTTGAAGCGACGTACGTTCCCCGAGTGGGTTCTGGAGAAGATGCGCCAAGATGATGAATTTCATCGCAAAATCATCTTCAGTGACGAAGCTCATTTTTGGCTCAATGGGTTCGTCAATAAGCAAAATATGCGTTATTGGTCGGGTGAAAATCCACATGTGCTTCATGAATCACCACTTCATCCACAAAAAATAACTTTTTGGTGCGGTTTGCATGCCGGCGGCGTTATTGGGCCATATTTTTTCGTCGACGATAACGATCGTCACGTTACTGTGAATGGCCAGCGTTATCGCGCCAAGATCCCCGATTATTTTTGGCCCGAATTGGAAGATATGGACCTGGACGACATGTGGTATCAACAGGATGATGCCACAAACCACACAGCACACGCTGCAATCGATTTATTGAAGAGTAAGTATGGTGAGCATGTTATCTCAAGAAATGGGCCAGTCGATTGGCCGCCTCGTTCGTGCGATTTAAAGCCGCTGGACTATTTTCTGTGGGGCTACGTTAAGTCATTGGTTTATACCAACACGCCGACGACGTTGGAAGAGCTTAGAGCCAACATTGAACGCGAAATAGCGGCCGTTTCGGCCGAAATGCGTGGCCGAGTCGTTGAAAATTGGATCCAACGAATCGACCGTTGCAAACGTGCCCGCGGTTGCCATATAAACGAATTCGAGTTCCATTCATAAATGTTTTGATTGTACTTCAAGCCGATAATAAAGTTTTTGAAATATCTCAAATGGTTTGCGTTTTATTTAAAAAAAAAGTTGTCAAGTCCTTATTGGAAAGCCATATAGAAACAGTTTAGAACACTAATTTTGACCGCAAAATCAAAATTTCAGAAAAATAGTTTTCAACGGAGCTGATGAAATTACCAACAGCAACAGGAAAATCAGATTCAACGTTAGACTTAATTTATAAATTAGCTTTCGCTGTTGCAGCCAACCTTTTGCTGATATATTACAGTTTTCCTAATTATACGCATTATTTCTTATGATAGAAATAGATTGGGACGACGTAACATAACATATCAACACCAGCAGTAATATTTGAAAATTCAATTTTTAAAATTGTCAGGCGATCGCTTCGCTTATCGCATTCTATCCAAATTTGACAACAGCCAATTTCCCACAACGAATCCATTTATTGTATCTCTTTGATCGCAGGAATATCTTCCTTTCATTTCAGTTCTTAGACTGCTGACTTCCCGATGGTGGCTCAAATTAATAAGGGTAACTCTCTGAGGCGAATGTCTCCTTTATAATTAGTTTATTTTACTTGATGGCAGTTATCCACCTAAGTTTTGTTACCAATGCTAGACTGTTATAGGGCTCAAGTAAACCTTATAAAGTAAGCACTTTCCTGACGTAGGCTTCCTAAATGTGAACTAGTTTTTTACAGCAGCTAAATTCGCAGATCGTCTGTACAATCAGATAAAGCTAAACGAGATGAACAAACAATTAAGCTCGCCACTGTTTGGTGCGGTTTGCAGTGGGATGGAGTGATTGGGCCTTATTATTTCGACCGAATTGATTGGAATGAACTTGAGGAACATTTGGTTCCAAAAAGACACCAAACAATAAATTTTTGAAAAACAAATTCGGAAATGGCATGAGTTTTCGAAATGGACCCGCGAGCAAGATCGTGTGATCTAATATCTTGTGACTTTTTTCTTTGTGGTTTTTCTGAACGACTGCATTTATGCCAATGCTCTCCGAACTACCAAAATAATAATATTCGGGCCGATGTTCGTTTGCTTACACAAGCAATGCGGCCGATATATGGTTGTACCACATGAAATGCCCGATTGTATAGTAAACATTTAAAAGCCAATATTTTCTTTACCCTTCCTATGAGAGAAAGGTGTCGCCTTATTATCATTGGGGATACTCCCATGCTTTGTGTAATATTACGCCCCGATTTCGTTACGGACCCAACCGACTCCACCGTTACTCTTAAAAAGTCGTTGTCAACTAATGTTTCCGATTTCCCACGTGGTTCTTTTTCGAGGCTCAAATCTCCCGAACTGAACTTTCCAAACCAACGTCGTTTACCGCTACATCCTCAAATGCGTCATTAATGTTTTTCATTGCCAATGGCCCATTATGTCCCATTTTAAATTCGTAAAGCAAGAGGGTTGGAATTTGAAAAACCGGTACTTGTAACGAACCCTAAAATTCTCCACGTACCACTTTATTTTATAAAAAAACGAAAATTTAACGTTCTGGGACAGATGTTCACTCGAGAACGAAAATCGGGCATTTCATGTGGTACAACCCAACACATAGATAGAATCAAAAAATCAATCTTTTGATTGTCTGTTAAGCGAAGTTTTGTTTCACGTATAATTGTATTGAATCAAACTTTTAAACTAAATAAACGGTACAGCTCATATCGTACACATATTGTTATTTATTTAAAACTGAAACAAAATCTAAGTTTATTAATTCCTCAATTTCCTATGTCCCATTGTAGTGTGAAACTTTTTACATTCTTACCATCCTTTTTAGAGTCAGGCAGTTTTATTATAAAACTACCCTTTTTTGGCATCGGCATATTTTATTATAAAACATTGTTTTTTTTTTTTTGCGTTTAGCCGGGTAAAACTAATCATTTTTCCTCTAAGTTCGTTTGCAACATTGTTCCTAGCATTGCAGATAGTCAAGGGTTAAACAAAATTTCATTATAATGGGTTCAAATTTATCTTTGTTTTATTTTATATATAAACGTACTACTGAGTATCGGTACTGAGTTTAGCAACACGCTTTATTCGTGACGGCACCTCAATTCCATGTACGGAAAGTTTATGTTGATTTAAAACAAATACATGAATAAATCCCATCCCACATTGGTCGCATCTATACCTTTCTCCAGTATGGCGTCTTATATGTGCCTTAAGATCACTACATTGTGCAAAATTTTTAGGACAGTGTGGACATTGATACGGTCTCTCACCAGTATGTGTCCGAACATGCACCAATAAGTTGTATGGACGCTGAAATGCTTTACCACAAATACTACATACATGTCGCTTTTCTCCTGTATGATATCTACGTAAAAGAAAAACACAAGTATTTAACGAGTAAGTTTAAAAAAAACTGAATTTTTGTGATACCTTTCATGTACGTAAACTTCGGTGGAACGTGTAAATCCTTTGTTGCAGTACTGACATGTATATGGCTTTTCGCCAGTGTGTCTCCGCATATGTACTGCTAAATCACCATTTCGGGCAAAACGTTGTCCACATTCAGAACACAGAAACGGTTTGTCTTCGCTATGCGTTTGATCTTTGTGTCGTTTAAGAAGATATGCTTGACCAAAGGAACGATCGCAGGAATTACATTTAAAATGCTTCTGTCCATGGTTGGACATATGCACTTTTAAGTTGTCGGATCTACCAAACCTCTTTTCACATATTGTGCACTGATACGGCTTTAATTTTGTGTGGCATAGTGAGTGCTGCTTAAGATGAGATTTTCTTTTAAAAGCCTTATGGCATTGATCGCACTGGAATCTTCTGCTGCTGTCACGAATAATTTTGCAAAGAGCGGTATTGGCGTTATGTTCGTCGATCTTTAAGGTTGATTTTGCATTTGCTTTCGGTTCCTCCGTTGTTTCAAAATTCTCGATCACATTCAACTTTTCTTCTTCATATTCATCTGTTAGAATAAAAAATATGTTTAAGTAAACATTATTATTTAACTATGTATGCTTTTGAATTTTGTAAAGCCAATCTTCATAAATAAAAAAAAGAGGATTCGCTTCGGATTAATTTGACGGGGTTATAAAATCATTCTACAATTTAAGATCACAGAGCTTTCTTGTGTCATGTGCGTTATGGGTTCTGAAAAGATCAAGATTGCAAAACTACCAAAGCTCTGCAGAACACAGATAAAATTAACTACCTAATCATAGTAGTGAGAAGAGAATACGTCTAAAGATATCAAGAGGACTGTACTTTTTGTTTAAAAAAAAAATCTAACTTTGGTTATGACTTCAAGGTTTATAAGCTTAAATGATTTTCACGATTAGTATTTCTGAAGCAAACGTTATTTTCCTGTTAATAAAAACACGCTGAGGGCTAGAGAACAAATACGAGTGTAGGTTTTTCCCCACAATCGATGTAATACTTTACAAGGGATTGTTGTGGGTTACATGGACAGAAAATCATATTAGTTTGAATAGTAGAAACAAAAGCCATAGTAATTGATATTTAAAGACTTGTATAAAATATGCAGTTTTAAATTAAATTTGCTAATAATCGAAATATAGTAAGAGTGGCCAGAAGAGAATTCAGAATCTGAATTACCATGCAAAAGCGAAACGAAAAATCATAAATACAGCTCAAATTCTGAATCGAAAGTGACTACGAAAGTCAATTCAAGCCTCGGCGTATATGTATAATTATGTAGTGAAGTATTTTTTTAAGTAAATACTAGACGACAGCTTATTGGAGCAGTTTAGATCCGATAGTTTGGAAATACATACCACATCAAGTTTGTTTTCTTGTTAGAGTAAGCTATTGTTTAATGTATTCATTATTATTATTATTTTCAAGGGATCGATACAAATGAATTTGTAAAATCTGAAATTTTACGCCGGGGTACTATGCCCATGTCGCGTTTGTCAACAGCACGCGTGTACCGAGTGTTCCTATGTTGTCCCCCATCTTACCGCGCCCACACTGCTTGATTTCGGTGATCTAATGGGAACGGATGCTTTCAAGTTGGCGAGGCCGTTGACTTAAATGTATTCATTTAACACTGGTCAACCAAGCAGTATATACCCACGTGGAGCAAACAATACATTACAAGTGACCAAAATTTAGCTACGCTAGACAGAGACTCGAATCAGATTTGAGCCATGTTGGTACACCAGAAGTGTAATCGGACATGAACAGAAAAAGAGACTGATGGACAGACGTTTATTTGAAGTTTCGTTTTGGCTGGGGGAAAGAAAAGTGGATGAAGTGGAACTTTGGAACAATGCTTCAGAGTCAACACGAGGTACTGAAGTCAGTAATAATAGAGAAATCTAGAAGTGGATTTAAGTTTAAGTTATGTCGACTGGAAATTCAAGTTACTGGTAAGTTCCCTCACAAATTCAGTTTCTGGTAAAGAAGGTTTATCAATGGGTTATAATCTAAGAACCACGACCTCGGCAATAAATAGTATCAAGCCTAACCGTGCTTATTTGCTGATGCAGGCAGCGTGTAAATCAGGAGCCTTATTATAATACGGGCGTCCAACGCACATTGGTTCCGCTTCCTAAGAAAGGCGATCATAGGGTCTTCGTATGAACCTATCGTAAAATAACATATTTGTTCTTAGACCTGCAGACAATTAATTAGCAATTACAGAGTTGCCAAATTTGCAATAAAAAAAGGTTTTTTAGGTTGATTAACAGCCATAAAGTTTGAGGTACGAAAAAGAAAGAAACCAATTAAAATAATATTTTGTTTCATTTTGAAACTCAGTTGATTCAGTGCTTACTGAACCTTTGTTGATATTTTACTGACATTTTTTTGACTTTACAATATTTTTTTTTTCGTGTGAAGGGCTGATTTTTGTGGAAATAATCGAAAATTAAATGCTATCGTAACTATAACTTATCTAGTAATAAATTTGCCACTCTATCTATACAGCTAACGAATGTAATACCTCTTTTGATAGAACAGACATCTTCTTTAGTGGCAACTTCCTGAGACCAGGAATAAAAGGGTCAGAATTGAGAAGAAGCCTGTTCATCAAGTCGGTGAGACAGTTAGGCCTAAACTGTCTAACTAACTTATTACAGGATTCTGCTGCTTCCTCCGACAACTCACCTATTGACAATAGGGAGTTCTCAATTACTTCCGACCCATGAATCAGTACCTTATGTACTGATGACGGCAAGTTGTACCACAGATAGGCAGCAACAAGTTTACACGCGGTCTCTAAGGAATATTCTTTAAAAGTTGTAATATTTATATTGTATCCTGACGAGACACTGCAGCAGATGGTGGCATCTGTCAAGAAGGTCCTTGTCTAATCCAGTGATTTCTGCTGAAATAACTGAATTAGAAAAAAAACTTCTCGCAGTGTTCCCGTCGTTTAATGTACCGCTTCCTCCACTTCGCGGTTTATTAACAATCAGTCCTAACTGCTCCCTAAACTTTTGCTGAATGAGTTGTTTTTTCAGTGCAAGAAGAGTTTTAAGTTCTGCTGAACGCATCTGCCATTTTTTTAAATCTAACCCGTACGAAAGATGAATAAAATATTCAAAGAAACAGATGTATGAGTGAAGAGGAGATAAGCCAAACTGATATCTACTAGCATCTATGGTTTTACTCAATGATTTCTCAATGTCATTCATATCTTTTGGAGTCAAACCACAAATATAGCACCTGCTACAAGACATGTCAACCATAGTTAATTGTAAAGAATGCAGTACCTTTATGTCGCGGCCGTTGCAGGTGAAAGAGGATGGTTGCAAGTTATCTATTTTGTTCTTGAAATAAGCCTCTTCTTGCACAGACAGATCTTTTGTTTCTTTCGCGAGTTGAAAACGAATAGGCCTACAATATCTTGTGGAGGAAGGCCGTGGGTTTTTCCAAACTAATTGATCTGGGTCGGAAGTATTTGATTTACAAATTAATTGTAGAGGACAATAAGAAGTAACAAACATAGTACCATGCTCGATACTAGAAACTCCAAAACACTGTTTGTATTCACTGTGGCCAGTACTGACATCAAACCCTCATTTACCGATCAAAAGCAAATCCCCATTAATGTCAATACTATCAAGAACTCGTTTTTGAGATTCCAGTATCCGAGTTGCAGTATGATCTAATAAAGATTGTAGTTCTACTTCAGCAGACGATTCCGTGACCAACACTTCAGATGCATAACACCGCTTCTTAGCCTTCAATACTTTTTTGTATGATGGTAACACGTTTGAGGATTTTGAATTAATAAAGTCCTTCAATAGTAGGTACTCATGTTTTCTAAGCTTAGCCTCAGTGATTAGAGATAACACTTCGTCAGTATTGAATTTTACAGAAGCGGCGTTAGATCTGCTGGAATTATTCAAAAGTGAATTAACAGCGGAATTATCTACTTTACTTAGCTCTGCTAGGCGGCGTCGTTGTGATCTCTTACTGCACTCCTCAAAGTCCTTTCTGTGATGATCCTGTTGACTGCTTGAAGAAGGCACTACTGCTGCTGGTCGCTGACTGTTGACATCTGCCACAGAAGTTGGTAGGAAACACACTTCAATTTCTTCAAGCCATTCGGCGTACTTCGACACCATGCGTGAATGTGTTCGTCCGACTTGCTTCCAAAGTGCTACAAATCTTATACAGAGATTCTCGATTCGTTTTTCCAAGTCGTCAGGAATCACATTTTCCACATCAGGCAAAAAATGCAACATGGCTTGAAAAACTTGACGCCGCCGCTCGTGTTCTGATTTACTGACTTTGATAGACAGCCAAGTATCTAGTACAAGCTTCCTTTTAAAGGAGCACTCAGTACAAAAAAAGAAATTGTAAATTTCGTAGCAAGTGCTACTTGGCTGGGGTACGTGGCGTAGACCCTGAAGGCAACAAAGTTTAATTATCCCAAAACATAGAAATTTTAATCTACATTTTGATACCAAATTTAATCCTACAACTACACACAAATACTAGTAAAAGCTTAGATTCAAAACAAATTTCAAAAAACAACACGTAAGAAAGATGTCGCCGTAGCACCAGATAAAAAAAATTAATGATATAATTAAAATTCAAAATACATAGATAAATAGAGAGTACATACCTTTAACTTGAAAATCCATTGCTATGTAACAGGGTGACGAACGAGTTTGAACTTGAAAACACGTGACGCGACTTGAGCTAATTAGCGCTTGGTGATAATGTTGTTGACACTAAACCGATGTGTTCACTTCCGATGCAGAAAAAAGAATGTTTTAAACAATGGATTGCGAAACCTTTTATATCATCAGGTATTGTGACAATTAAAGGGTAATTGAGCGATCAAGCAGGGCTTAGTTCAGTCACAGAAATCTGCGGCCTATGACCTACTATGGCACCACTGTGCAATGTGTGGGAAAAAACAAACAAATAATACAAACATTTGTACATCCATTACGCAAAACAAGAAGCGAAGGCTAGTGAATGATTACTATCTTGCAACACATATACCAACTTCTGGAACTCACCTCCCAGAAAGATTACATGTCTCCTCTTCTCAGATGCGCGTCTCAGTAATATTAAGAATTGTTAATACGCCTTTAAAGAAAATGAACAAACGGCAAGCAAGTCAAATACCATTCAATAACCTGCATCAAAGTTGCTCGTGGCCAACAAGGGTCGAATCAGAAGGCAGCTCATCTAAAAAATGATGGCAAGGGAGAAAAATTCACAACGCTAGTAATGCTGCCAAAAATACCAAAATCAAAAATTCTACGTGTTGTATCACGTTATACATGTTACTTGGAACAAACAAGGAGTTTTCAAAGCTCCGTTGATGTTCAGACATTTATCGAGTAAAAGGTTAGCTTGAAAACAAGTATACCAGATGGCTTAGCAGACCATTACGAGTACATAAGAAGTAATAGAATAGAAAAGAACTGTATTAAAAATGATAAAGAAAAGGCTGTTTCCAACACCCTTCCTGTTTTAGAAATACACAGAGACGAGATAATAAAATATGTGTATATTACATGGACTATGGACCCAGAACCAAAATTCATAAAGTTATAAGGAGACAATAAATAAATCTGTTCATTTAGTAATTTAGAAGTAAAGCATTACTAAACTATAGCAGCACAAATACAAGCGCAAGCACAGAATCTTAACAGGATTAATTACGAGTCACTGAACTTATGAAATTTGGTATAAAAGAGAGCGACAAATGTTTTCAAGAATCATATGAACATATTCGGGAGTAAACAAATCAGATAGAATAAAGCTTTTTAAGTAACATAATCCCATAAAGAATCCAAGTTTCATATAGTACAGTAAGTCGAGTACACACTCAGTAAATAATTTGTAAGCACAAAAGCAATACAAAGGCCGGAATGCACACATCCTCTTAGCATTGAAATCAAATCGAATCACACCATACAAACTGTTGACAGGTTTTACCTGATTCCTCGTGATTTCTGAAAGGTAATTCTTTTTATACGGACCTATTACAAGCATATTACAAACCATATTACAAAACGGACTACTCGTGTTGCACATACACCTATGGGAAAACTTCCTATTATTTTATTTACCTTTAACTGCTTCCAATGTAGGGTAACTACTAGGATCATCGTAATTATCCGTAGAAAAATCAAAATCTATTTGATCAGTTTCACTATCATCTTTTAAAGAGTTTTCCACTGCGTTATCTTTTTCGTTTACGGATTTATCTTCAGTTTTCACAACAATTCTACAAAACAGCATATTAAATTCAAGATATTTCATTTTAAAATTTATAAATTTACTCTTCGTTTTTGCTTTGTATTAATGTATCCCCATTTCTATGAACTCTGTTCAAATGTCTCGTTAAGTGGCCTAGGCGGATAAATTCCTTAAAACATATTTGACAACTATGACGAGGTGCTTGATGATTTACTCTAATATGTTCCTTTAGAATATATTGTTTATTACAATAAAACCAATCATCAAAATAAAAATTTACTTTTAAAAGATCCAGATTAGCAAAAGTTTGATTACATTTATCGCAAGAATACTTATTCAAAGATTTACGAGTTAACTTTTTTCGAAGATTTGAATGGTTTTCGGGCAATTTCTCTTCTTCATTGCTGTTGAATAATTCTTTTTCTGTTTCCTTTTGCTTCATTGATTGTATCATATCAAAAAGTCTGCGATGAGAGTCTTCGCATTGTTTCTTAAAAACATAAGCAATACGGACTCTATCCTTGCAGTCAGAACAGATGGAATGAGGCAATTCATCGCCTTCTTGAACCTAATAAAGATACTGTTTTAAAGTAATTCGAGAAAAATAAATACTTTTTACTAACTGTATATATAGTGCACTCAGTAATCATATCAGAAAAACAAACATCCTCCATCGAGTCAAGTTTAGCAAAAACCGATGAGAGTTCTACATCGGTTTTTGTACATGCCCTGCATGTTTTTTCTTTCTCAAAAATGCCTTCCCACATTTCTTTGAATTTAAGTACTAATTAAATGTAATCATAATAGAATAATTCCTTTCATTTTATCGTTTTCTTTTTAGACCAATGCATTGCACTTATTTGGTGTTTACACTTAATACAAAAATAAAAAATATAAACCACTACGGGCGGGTTCATAGACATGATAATTATTTCGCTATGCGTTCAGGCATTTGAGATAAGAGGAATAAGTAAAATAACATATATTACGTATGCACTCTCATATGTTTTTGTAATAAGATTGTCCGAAAAAGAGAGAACGCTTTTTGGATTTTCGGGTGATCGTTGATGAGAAAGAAAGTCTGAAGAATAAGGAAAAAAGGTATGTTTCAGGCCAACTGCTCAAATTTAAAAATGCTCCGATTCAAGTGTTCCACTTGCCAAAAAGTCTTTCAACCCCATGACAATGTGAAAACGACGTTCATGGTGAGGACTTTCATCCCCTTGCCAATGTAAGCAGGCACATAAACAAAAATTTCTTCCAAGAGGAAACTTTAAAAGATGATTAAGAATAGGTAAATAAAATATCGGTAGTTCTGCAATCCATGCGGTAATATGTAGAAATCTTTGGGTTGAGTGAAATAAATATCTTGCTTTACTCTAGGATTTATATATATAGCGTAGGATTTATAATACTCTAGCAGTAAAAAGCAGTCTATTGTTGGATTCGTTGATAAGGCAGAATGAGTCAACTATCATCTTCATTTTACGCGAAATTGCATCTACACAAAACGTAAATAGTTGAAATTTAGAACCGATCACTATTTTATGGTAACCCTTGTATCGCTGAGTTAATTAAAATAAACAGCTAAGATTTGCGAGACGATAGTGGTGTTTTTTGTACCCGCAAATCCGCTAAAAGAATGATTTGCTTGTACAATACTGCAATGATATAGCAATGTACGCTAATGTCGTTTTCGTTTGGGTTTTTCTCCGCGTTCCGGAGAAGAAAAGTGATGTAAAACCATTCCCCCTCATTTTTTCAGAATCAAAATTTTTCCTTCTCGTTTACATTTGAGAATCAATATTTCTCTCCTCGATTTTGTATCGAAATGTATAAACGTCAAATAGCGTTGTGTGTTAAACTAGGTTTCTGTTTTTGTGCAATCGGCTGTGTTTGGCCAATTTATTATTCTGTTATTTAATTTATAAAAGTATTTATATTTAAAATATAAAAGTACGAAGAAGTTTTCAGTGTTCCATTTAAATAAAAAACAATAAAAAAGCCTTTTCACAGCCCGAATGAAAACGCTATAAGTAAAATTATATAAAATTATATACGCTATCTACTTAGCGGATAGAAAACAGTGCAAAATAATACTATTTTCCACGTTTGGGATGATTTGTTGAAATGAATTTTCAGAAATGTCAAACATTTGACACATTCCACCAGTAACATTTTTTCAAAATAAATTACCTAAATTTTTTGAACTACCTACCGACATATGAACTGCCATTAAACGTCAGAGATATTTAGATTGAACTGTTTTATGACATTCGCTAACATGCGTGCAAATAACTGTTGCTTGTAGCTGACCAGAATCCTTAAATTATTGCTTAATTGTGAATATACAAATTAGTTGCATCTTTTCTCTACACAGCGTCGATGGGAGGTGCCTCGATATTCAACAACACTATCTGGCGTACCTTGGCTAACCATCCGGTTATAATTTAAACAAAAACACAAACAAAAAAAAAATCATGCAGTTTTCTTCTAGTATTTCTGGCTGTTTTCTCCAGCACTTTTCGAAATAGTTCGTAGTTAATATTGTGATTTTGCATTCTCGATCTTTTTGTGCTGGAGCACTCAGTAACCTCTATTGGTCTTATTTTATTAGGCAGACACATTTTTTGGGGCGAAATGCGTAATAGAGCTGTGCTGATTTAACGGTTATATAGCCGAAACTTTTTTTTGCCTTTAATAAAAATCATCAATTCTAAAACTTTTTGAAGTAATATGAAACGGTAGGGTTTCACAGCACTCAACAAAATGCTAATCGCGGAAAGGCTCACACTATTAAAAAAAAACTATGTTCAATAAGATAATGTTTTACATAATTCACTGTGCCGGTACATATGGTGTAATTACATACATCATTGCATTACTGTTGTTTTTCGAATGCAATTATCAAAGACGTACTTCTGGTAACTTAATAGATGAAGTACATAATATGGTAAAAAATAATAATAGGTAATAATAATACGAAGGCGCATCGTCACAGTACGAGAACATCTTAGTTTTCTAAGAATAGAGACGGCTGAAAAACTTTAAAATTGTTTTATTCTGCAGCAATATTCTGTTAACACACATAAAACAGATATGTTATGAATACTTATCACTCAAGTTTAAATGAGATATAAACGATGCATGGCGTAGCGTAATGTATAAGTAACTCAAATCGAACATTGCTTTATTATTTCTCCCTGCACTCTTCCATTCTTCCATTTCGTGTATTCATACAATCGTCTTTTTCTAACAACGAAAATAACTTTTGTCCGCTACACAGTCGACATATTTTTTCTTAGTAAAAGTGATTCTTTTCTTGTAAATTGCTCTTGGGATTAGAGTTTTCTTTTTTAAATTTGAAACTAATTAATGATAATCCTTTTTAACAATGGTTTCTAAGAGCGGATTTATCCCTAATGTCCGAAGGCCTTATCCCCCAAAGGCAGCGAAAATATTCAAGCAGGACTCGTTATTAAGCGGTCCGAATAGTCTTAACGTCATGTTTAATGCTAGCCAGATACCAGACAATCCGGGTTACATGGATTTCAATAATCCAACGCCTCCAATTCCTGCTCCAAATCAAATAAATGCGAAAATGAATAACACAGGTCGTCCACAAAGGAATGTGCTACCAAGAAATCCGATCGATGGTCATCACAACTGGGTACCCCGCCATGGTCGTGGTGCGCAAATGAGACCAAATGGACCGAAATTCAATGGTGGAAACAGGCATTTTAATGGCATGGATATCCCCCAAAGACAAATGCCTCCTGTACCACCTATGCCCATGCCCATGAGAGGCCCTATGCCACACATTCCCATCGATTCAATGCCAAATCATTTTAATAGTCCACCCGGCCCAATGATTTACAATAATATGGTAGGTATACGTCCTGGCCGTCCAATGCCTCCGATCCCACCACCGATTTTAAGGAAAAATCGAAATGCAGTCCAAATGAGGCGTCCTAATGGCATCGCACCTGGTCGCATTATAAAGAACAGAAGAAATGGAAAACCCATGAGGCCGACAAACCCAATAAAAAGTGAAATCCCCACAAAGAAAACGTTAAAAGAGATAATAAACCAATATCCTTTGGATAGACCATGGGTGACAGAAGAAATACGACAAGAACATGCTAAAAAAGAAGATATCGAAAATAGACTTAAAGGTAACAAAAATGATGAACTGTTTGCAGCGTTTAAAGTTCAACGTGACAAGTTTGTGGGCTTGTATGAATTAGCCAGGGATAAACACTTGGATAAGGTAAAGTCAAAGGTATAACTTTAGTATTATTTTTATGCTTAATACAGGTTCGAAAAGTTAATGTTTTTTTTTGCAAATTTGTCGGGTTTAACAAAGGCGATAATACTAAGAAGAAAATACATCAAATTTGCAGGTAAAGCATTAGTTTTTCGTACAATTTTTCGAACTCTGTCACTTTTTACTCATTTTTAACTCAAATACGATATTTATGTACACTGAGGTGTTAAATTTGTTTGGGGAACGTTTCAATTTTGTTTATTATTATATTTAATGGTTACATTTTCTCTTGTCAGGTTTGTCTGAAAATATATCATTTCAATGACCAAATATGTGAGCCATTTAAAAAAAAAAACAAGCGCACATCTTTCTTTTATCTTTCTTAAAATAGAGTGTTTTCTCTGCCCATAAAGTGAGTTTTTCGGTAGATAACGCTTTATAATATTCCCCATCATATATGGTATATAATTGTACTCGTACATTCATTGAAGCTATTTTATTCAGAACTTCAATAATCATCCGCCTCTATTATCCGTATATTTTTAATTTAGACCTCGTAATGTTCGAAAAATTTTCCCCACAAGATAAGAGATGAACGAATGGTTTCGACAGGCTCGCTATGAAGGTTTACTAATATTCAACCCAATAAGAGGGCGAAATCAAAGATGTTCCATGAGCAAGTCAATAGAATATAATTATTCCCATGGTTGTCTCAAAAATTTAAAAATAGACATGAAATACGTGATTTGCAGTCTGTCGGTGAAGATTGTGTCAATTTAACCAAGCGAATGAAACTGAAGTTTCAGTTTATATTTTTTCAAACATAGTTGGAAGTCATAAATACAAACTTCTGTTGACTGGATGAAGTGCACGTTCGAGGGCATTGTCAAATGTTAGAGAAACTTACACACGATATGTATTCAATAGGGAAAAGCATTTTTACATTAGCAAGCAAACAGACTTGGATTAGACAGATATTACATTTCTCTATTGGCATAGCAACTTCCTTATTCCTGAAGCGCGAAGAAATTGCATTGATTTGGGACTGCTGGCAGATTGTAAAATTCTGTTTTTGCTTTATAATTTCGGTGCACATCCCAATGCCAAACCTTGGAATGAAGATGATGTAATGGCCATGTGTTAACTTCTTAATTGCGCATCATTAATATAACGTAAGGGCCGGGGAGTAATAAGAGAGGTTTTATAAGGTTTTAAATATTCATGGCTGTAAATACTCAAGGCATCACTCCTGGTCATAAATTTTGTTCAAATGAGAAACTTCATTGCTCATTGAAAAATACTTTAGCTCTATATGTTGTAAGACCCAAATATTTAAGAAAATTCAGAAATGCAAAGACAGCCAGCTTGTCGCGAATAAAACAAAAAAGAAATGTTAAGACAAGGACATAGTAAGCTGCTGCTTTCTCAGATTCTTTTTGGCAATCAACAATTACAGATTTTCGGACGCCTTTCGAGATATAGTTGATGTATGATATTTTCGGCTATTGTAGAACGACAAGCCTGTTATTAAACCATTTTCGGAAGTTATGTATATTTTTAATTTTCATATATCATTTATGTTAAATTTAACAAGTACTAGGTGGAAAGAGAATCCAAGTTATTAAAGGATTTCTTTTGATTTTTTTGGCAAATATTTGCACTTCTCCTTTCGCTATTATTTTTTTCTTAATGTTTTGAAGTGTTATCCACAGATGTCTCATGTTTTTTAACGTAAGTACCTGCCGTGTGGGCTTAAACCTACGGGATGCCCATACATCCATGGGAGCAAGGATACGCCTTGCCATCGCTCACCGTCAATCCATTGATACCAATTCGGAACTGTGTTGCCGGCACAAGTTCCACACTTGGTATGAGTCGAGGCCGACCTAAAACCTCTTACTGTTCTTAGGGTCACAGCACCCAGCACTTATTGCAACTCCACATTGAGTCAACCAAAGGAAAACCAAGGAAAACCATAGGAAGACTCTTTCCCGCGATTTTGGGTTTAAACCACAAGGGGGCCTACCTCTAACAAGTCAGGCCCGGACCGAGATCCGGGGGGCTCCTGACTCCCTTCGGTAGCGTCATCTGAAGATGTTTACGATAAGACCAGTACTTTGCTCTGCCCCCGTTCATTATTAGACAACGTCATTAAAGGGCGAAGCCTTGATAATTGGGCGGGGGCCCAGTGTTATCCACAGTTAGATTTTTAAGATATGAAGACATTTTATTTTCACATTATGTATCGATTCTTTCTTTTGAGTTTACTGCCAAGGAAGTTTAAAGCCGTTTTATGAAGTGGAGCGTGAGTTTATTTCCATTTGTTTGACCTTCTTCATTTTTTTGTTTCACATGTGAATAATTTCCTGCTGATAATTTCGCTGTTTGTAATTTTTTCTCAAGGAGAGATGAATTGCTCCGCTTTGCATTCATTTCATTTGTCACTTTTGTTAAAATAACTGGCGGCTAATCTGAAGAGAGACCGAATCTTTTCTTAATTTTTATCGATCTATGAGATTTTGTATTTTTTTTTCGTATATCTGACCATTTTAGTTGAATCCTTAAATAAACGTAATTTCGAACTTCATCTTGAATTTTGTTTTCATATATGTAGATCCTGACATTGATGATCTAGATATACATATACATATTTCTTTGCTATACTCTTATAAATCCGAGGTCTTATCTTCAAAGAATCTAGATTTTACAGAAGAACTGGGCTGTAAATTGGAGTGTTTAATTTGTTCATGTTTTCCATTGCACTTATATTAAATATTCCTTTGTTATGCAAAAGTTAGGTTCCATAATAACACCTTAGTGTTCTAGAATAGTAATGATATATTAATATTATTATGTAAAAGGTGACAGTGTTCTTATTTCAAACGTACATAGATTACATACAAGTATAGTAAAAGAATAATATAGTTATGTTTATGCACGTACATGGAACAATTCCTATTATTAGCTTGAATATATATATAAAAAAAACACAATCTGTTTTTCAAAGATGTGTAAAGCGATCCTGCTAAATTATTTGGATTTTTGGCATATCTTTTTTGCAGGATAATGAGAAAAACATGACCGAACCAGACAAAAGTACTGCTGAAAACAAAAATATTCAAAAATAGAAAAAAATATTAATTTGCTTTAATTTTTCGGAAGATGTTTATTTATTTATTTTTTTTTTGTAAATCTGTTTTGAAACTTTCAAATCCATATAAATTATTGAATGGAAAAGAAATATATGGATGAAATGAAAAAGTAATTTAACTCCATTAAATAATTTGGCAATATTCTGTTGCCGGTTTCATTTGTTTGTCTTTTGTAGCTTGAGAAATAAATCAAAGATAAATTCTATTTGATAACAGAACTTAAAGTATTTTTAGTAAATTAAATAAGTATAAAATATTTATTATGACCGTAATGCAGAGAATAAATATTAAACGCGCATTTTTTCTGATCACTGAAGTTAAAACAATATTAATTTAAAACTAATACATACAAAGCCGAGAAAAAAGAAAAATAAATTTTATAATATTTTTTAAATGCTGCCAAAAAGCAAAAACATGTTTTTATGTAACAGTAAATAAATGCAAATCATCTTAAATTGTGCAAATAAAATGGAGTTGATATTTTGGAATTATTCAAATTGTACGTGTTATTCAAGTTGTACGGTCTGCAACATTCACAATGATATTTTTTCTGAAACAAATAAATGTAAAATGAATGTTTAATAATTGTCTAAAAGAATTAATAAGGGAATAGCATGAAATTAAATTAATTTAAGCTCTCATTTAAATATTTTATAATATAAAAATAAAGAAAGAGCCCTGTTTATGTTGCTTAAACAAAGTTGCTGAATATAGTTTTTATTTATTAAGTACGTCTAAAATTATACCAAAATTTCATTACTAGAATATATTTAATTGTTTTTGTGTTTTCTGCAAGTTTGCCCAAAATATAGAAAAATCAAATTCGGGATGTGAACTTCCTAGCAAAATGTAGCTACTGTGTATCGGGAAACTATTATTAGCAACAAAAGCTTTCAAAAAACCCTCTAAATCAAAAGGCTTTTTGATTGATGGTTTATGATTATTATGATTTTTTAGCAAATTTATTAAGCTCAATTCATTTGAATTTGTAACTTTCTTCAGCCGATTCAAATTTAATTTATACAATTCAAACCTAGCTTTTTTATGTTGCGATCATTTTGTTTTGGAAACCGCTGGGGACAGAATATATGATTTTTATGTTTGCAGGTTTAGTTGTACCTTTATGCAAAATTGATCCAATAAAAGAAAATAATAATTTTTTTTAAGTTGTTTATTTGATTTTCCTTACTTCTGGTTAAAGTTTCGGCAGGTATGCTAAATGCCATGAGATACATACTCATGACACAAAAAGTGATGGCACAATTTCTACTACAACTCTAGGAAATGTGTCCTCATCAACATTTAGTTTATACTATAAGATTTAGTTGAATTATGTATGTACACATACGTACGGCTGCATAACTACCGGTTGAAATTTTCAGACCACCACTAAATAAATCGATCCATTTACACTTTTCTGTAACTTAATGAAGTCCAAAGAAGAAGTAGGATCAAATGAATGCATAAAGAAGAACATATTTAAAAAGGATACACACACGTTTTGTGATTTTACAATAACTTATTTATTAAGCATTTTAAAAAGTGCCTAAGCTGACTTCTCATCAAAAAAATCCACCTTTAAATTCTATTATTTTTGTTTTACTAATCGAAACACTTTCGCTATTAATATTTTTGGCAGAGAATCCTGAGAACCCAGTAATGTGGTCCAAATTTATTCCCCCAATAAGTTCTATTGACCTGTTTATATCATGTTTGGAAGGCTCCTTCGGATTTTTTCTCTTCTAAAAAGTGTTTGAATAATTTTGAAATGTACTTAGGATTGTTACCTTGCTGCATTTGGAACACTTTACCTAGGATCAGATGTCAAAGTACGGTCTCTTAGAACGAATTTGTAATTCTTCATTATTTTTTCGATACGTATCAAGTTGTCTTCTCCTCTGAGAAAAACAACTCTAGTTTCGGTTTGGAGCCAAAAACGTCAGTCCAGAGCAATTTTCTAAAGTTAGCTGACATATAAGTGGGGAAAACAAAGAATCATGTTTGCTATTGGCAATTCCGTAAGTGTAGGGTAGTTTTAATAAAAAGAAAGATTTTCTTGTTTATTGTTTTTCTTTTTAAATACATATTTCCCTTGCCTTTGTGTACACATTTAACACATTTAAAATATCTTGATCACTTACGAGAAGCGGAAGTTTGTCTGTGCTATTTGAGCATGGACCTCTACAGCACTCTTCTCCTTTAAATGTAAAGGTTTTATGCGGAGGGCCTTTTAAACAAATAAACAAGTCTTGGTCGTCTTATAAGTATCTTTTTAATCATATCATTCTGAGAGCCGTTACAGTTAATTACTGAAAAATAGACCTTTGATTTTTCGTTTAGAGATTCGGAAGAGTATTCTCGTAATAAATGTACACTGATTACGTATGAAATCCTAACTCGTATTAGTAAAGGAAATAACTGGCTTGTCAAAACGTATTTTCTCTTTCCCTCTCACTCTCTCGTTGATAGAGGTGTTACTTCCTATAAAGATTTCTACTTTCTCTAGGATTTATAGATGTGAGTGGCTGTGGCGCAAGTGGTAGTGTATTGGTAGCGTCCAATCGGACGATTCGGGGTTCAATACCAGCCGTGACCGAAAGACTTTTTCAGGCAACTAAAATCTTGTGAGATGAATGGTTGCCTGAATACAACATCAACTCAAGTTACACTAATAATTTAGTCTCCCCATTAAATATTGGATGCCACCCATGGAGCGAAATAGCCACTGAACCCAAACATCTTTCTTTCTCTTTCTGTCTCATTTTCCGAAAATCTTAACACATGCTTTGGCATCATAAGTGTAGTCATACCCACTTGACTTTTAAGTTCTTAACACCGTGTCTCCATGAGACACAAAAAACATATGTCAGATTAATTTCAGACATTTTGTCTGACATTTTTTCTTTTTTTACGAACAGATGGCATTGTGGTGTATGAGTTCGCCACACTTATTGGTGACATTTTTTTTAGAGCTTTTATATAACGATTGTTTAAATCCAATAGAATTGTAAAATTGACTTGGATGGGTGTGCGTTTAACGCGTAATAAGCCTAACAAACTTATACGTCATATAAATTATAAAATATAGTGGACAAAAATAGGTCGTATCGACGCAGTGTTATATTTGCGGATATGTTACATATCTCCAGAGTATGTCTATATGCACAGATTCTAATAGAGGCTTCTTCGACCTATCAAGGTCATAGGCGGATACCATCCAGATTGATAGACCATATTTTCTGGTATTCGCGACCCATCATTTTGAATATGAACAGTGATGCACATTTATTCTATAATTTTTTGACCACATCCACATCAACAGAAGAGATTTGGATGTTTACACGATACTGTAGTTGTTTCAAGGGGTAAGATTGCCTTTTTTGCAGATGGGAGAGATAGAGCTGACATTCCAGCTGCCTTGTGTGTTCCAGCAAATAATTTGGTGCATACTACTTACTATTCGAAAAATATAGTCATCAATCTTATTAAGTTCTGACGTGAGCCTTCATAGCCCGCAACATTGTTATATTTCAACTTATTTATAGCAGCCCGAAATCTATGTTGGCTGAAAAAAACTACTTAATGGACCAACGGTTTTTTGTCGTACCTTTTCACTCATGGGAAGTTTTGCCTAAATGTTTTAACAATTGCCTCTGCATCAGCAACGAACTAACCTTTAGAATTATGAAGAAAGCGAAGTCTTGATTTGAAACATTCTGTCAGTGCTTTAGCCTTGGTTATTATATAAAAAATTCTAGACTCATTTCTTTTGCCACAATACTAAATATCTTAATAAAAGAAGGCCGCGAAGGGTCTTCTCTTTTACGCAGCGGTTTTTGGTTCAATATTCTTGCCTTTGCCAATTTTTTTTTCTTGGATATTTGACTGAATCTATGCAATTTGAAACCGACTACTACTAAATCAGAAAGGAATAAAACTATTTTATTAATATTTGTGCATCTAATTAGGTGTCGAATATAATTAAGTACATTGAACAAATGCTAAGTCTACAATATACTATGATACAACGATGAGATTACCAGTTTTCAAAGCATTATGGCTTTACCATATTTCTGTCTTATTCATTTAGAAGTAGATCCTACAGTTTAATACTTAAATGTTTTATTTATTATTATTTTTAATGGGCTTACATTTGCAGTAAATACGATTATGTTTTGGTACAAAGTTGGCAAAAAATTTCCACTAAATATTTTTTTAAGGAATAATTAATAAAAATAATAAACGAAATTTGAGTTATACCCAAAATAATATATATTTTTTGAAAACGTTGCTTTTTTGTGTGAATAAGTGAATGTTGCAGTAAAAAAAATAAGTTTTATTTATTTGCAATAGATTTCTTTTTGTATAAAATCAATATTCAAATATATTTTAAATAAAGAATTATTTAGAATTTACCTTAAAGTAATATGTTTTTCTTTCTTTATATCAACAGGAAATTACCAATGTTTATTACAGGTAGAAGGAAAAGTGGTATTTTGTATATCCTCTAAGTCCACTTATTTTTTTTGGTATCAAGTTTTGTTAAAACCTGCAGATTTCTTGGTTGCAGATTAGTTCTCATCTTTAGAAAAGTATATCGCTAGGTTTTAATTAGAAAAATAGGCATATTTTTTGTCTTTTAAATGTTTTAACAATTGTTAATCATCTGTAAGCGCATTCATTATTCCCAAATGATAAAATTAATGAATTTATATAATTTATAAATTGCATAGCTTTTTTAAGAAAACAAAATTTGTATACTATACGTCAGCCATGTGAATAATTCTCTTTGAAGCTAGTTATGTTTGCCTTAGATGTCTTGTTCAGTAATGCTTTTTCCGTAGTAACGCTGATGATTGTAAAGGGTATTTCAAATAATTTTAATACGTAAACCTACGAGTACGTAAGCAGACGAGTAGATGTGTATGCAATATGTATGCCGTGGCTGAGGGTGAGGGGTTGAAAATTGTAATTTTTTCGATTTTTGTGTAGGTAGTATAACCACTTGAATTAATATATAAACAGTAGAGACTAATGCACTGATTTCGAATACCTAGGTCCAGACGTTTTGCTTTCAGCTTTCCCCTTACCAGACACCCCCCAGAGTGGGCAAAAACTCACTTTTGGTGTCTGAGGTATAACCACACAAGCGCTACGTCAAAAAATCAGAAAAATTCTTTTGATTACGAATATCTAGGTCCCAGACGTTTTACTTTCAGCTTTCATCCCCCCGGCAAACGCCCCTAAAAGATGCAAAAAATCAACTTTTTAATTTTAAAGTATAACCACATGAGTGATACAACAAAAAATCAGAAAAAAATACCCTGATTACAAATATGTAGGTCCCAGACGCTTTACTTTCAGCTTTCACCCCGCCAGACGTCCGTGAAATATCCTAAAAGCTTTTTTTTTTTTTATAAAAAACATGAAACACTTTTTTGTTTTCAAATATATGCATATGTTGATCACAACAAAATATTGTACATGTCCTCCTGATTACAAATACATAAGTCCCAGACAAATTAACACACAGCTTACTCCCCAACAGACGTCCTTGAAATATCCTATAAACGTTTTTTTTTTACAAAAAAAACATGAAACCCTTTTTTGTTTTCAAATGTAACCATATATTGATCACAACAAAATATTGTACACGTCTTCTTGATTACAAATATATAAGTCCCAGAAAAATTACCCACAGCTTACCCCCAAACAGACGTTGATGGCTACATTTTTGATTTTTTATACTTTTTTAAGTATTTGTCACTCAATGCATCGATCACTCAATAGAGCAGTAAGTATCATCTACTCTCTTCTATAACATTAATTACATATTGATGTTCGGTCGACAAGTCAAACGAACAAGAACTTCCTTTTACTTGGTGAACATATAAAGCGTGATGCATTTTAGTGCGAAATAATCGCATGCAATACCATGAGTTTAATGTGTTGTCTTCATTCAAGTGTTAGTCCAAAACAATGTGGAAAAATAATTTTGTTTAGTGAAAATAAAAAAAATAAAATAATATCTTAATATCTTAGAAAAGATCGGAAATACAAATTTGCCAATTTAATCCTTCCAACTGAAGTTAATAATTTAAGTGGCTAACCTTAGTGCGTGTTATAGACAATTTACTGCTGTTTCAAAAAATCCAATAGCAACTTCAAGGAAAAAGACGTGTGAACTATGTAAGTTAAAAAAAAGTCTTTATGGCCAATTGTATGTATGGGTACGCACTTTCGGTATAGTGATTTGTACTTAGGAACATTTTAAGTCCAGAAACAGTCTGAAATCGAACTCCAAACAAAACAAACAAATGTATGTCGGTTTCACAATACAGCGTGAGAGGGGGGCGAGTCTAGCGCGACGCTTTGATTTCGAAAAATTGAAAAACTCTCGAGGCAGCGCTGACAGGAGGCTGTGGTAGCTTTGTGAGTAGCCAGAAAGAAAAAGATGGTGAGCAGTTTTGTGCTTGACATATTCAACAACAGAATAAATGGTATCATTGCACAGAGATATTATTCTTCTATTGACATATTCAGTTTTCCACTAACGCTGGTCCTGACCAGTAAGAAGACATCTGAAAAACTCTTCAAGCATCTGAGGATTCTTTACATCTTTCTCTACAACAGATTTCAGTGATAAAAGATCTGGTAGAGTTGTACTTTCAAGTTTGACTATTTCTTCTCTTATTTTGTAGGCAATATTTCTATGAAGATATGTTTGTTAGTAATTTTGAGTAATACGTTCATGCGTTTGGTATAATAACCTTATAGTCGATTGCAGCTTTATAGATGCAAATGTTTCACTAAGCACATTTTCTTCATAGTCGTTCATGTTTGCATCTAAAACTATTATTTGTTTTTGAATTTTTTTCATGACTATTCTCCCCTTGTATACGAAAAGTATCTTCTTCTTTAACCAGTTTTTGGAATAAATCATGTTTCCTTTTCAGAAAGTTTTTTTTTGATACAATTCAGCGACATCATCAAATAAATGTATTTCTTTCAAATTAAATATACGATCTTCAAGAAAGGCACAAACACTGGCAAATGCTGCTTTGTGTGCATCATTGAATAACGATTTTATTGAGGTCTTTTCCAGTTTCCTGGCTTTTTGAAGAAATGTGGCAAGAAATGTCTTGTGATATTTCAAGGCATCACTTTCGACACTGCTTATCAATTTTTGGTAAACAGTATCGTTGTCGAGGAACATAGATTTACAAACAACATGTTCTAAGGTAGATTTTAGGCCGCATATAAGATTTTATTTTCTTTCAAATACGAGGGCGGGTCAATAAGTCCGTGACTTTTTGAATTTCTGACCTCTTTACTGAAACAGCAACACTGCTCCTGTCAACAGGCATCTGCCAGTTGACTCCTGTCAAAATTTAAACTTGCTGCGTCAGTTAGTTTGTGTTTGACAGCTATTTTTATCAGACTACTCACTAATTTGAGGAGAAAATGGAAAAAAGTGAATTTCGTGTGCTTCACTTCACAGGAAGGTTTGGCGTTGTTTAATCGCAATATGGAGGAGTTTTTGCGCCGTTTTGTAACCGTGGACGAAACATGGATCCATCACAACACACCAGAGAACAAACAACAGTCAAAACAGTGGGTTTCTAAGGGTGAATCGGCGCCAAAGAAGGCCAAGGTGGGTTTGTCAGCCAATAAAGTTATGGCGACTGTTTTTTGGGATGCACGCGGGATAATCCACATTGACTACCTTCAAAAGGGAAGAACAATCAATGGGGAATATTATGCCAACTTATTGGACCGATTCAATGACGATTTGAAAAAAAAACCGACCTCATTTGGCCAAGAAAAAAGTTCTTTTCCACCAAGACAATGCAAGGGTGCACACATGTGCAGTTGCCATGGCAAAAATCCATGAATTGGGCTATGAATTGCTCCCTCATCCACCCTATTCTCCAGATTTGGCTCCGAGCGACTACTTCTTGTTCCCAAACCTGAAGAAATGGCTTGGTGGAAAAAGATTTGACTCCAATGATGAAGTCATCTCGCAAACAAAGGCCTATTTTGAGGACCTCGACAAATCATTTTTTTTGGAAGGGATAAAAAAATTGGAGAAGCGTTGGACAAAGTGTATAGAGCTCAAGGGAGACTACGTTGAAAAATAAAATTATTTTTTTATCAAAAAATCTGGGTTTTATTTCAAAAGTCACGGACTTATTGACCCACCCTCGTATATGTTCACTAAGCAAAAGAAGTTCTTGTTCGTTTGACTTGTCGACCGAACATCAATATGTAATTAATGTTATAAAAGAGAGTAGATGATACTTACATATGCATTGAGTGACAAATACTTAAAAAAGTATAAAAAATCAAAAATGTAGCCATCAACGTCTGTTGGGGGTTAAGCTGTGTGTAATTTGTCTGGGACTTATGTATTTGTAATCAGGAAGACGTGTACAACATTTTGTTGTGATCAATATATGGTTACATTTGAAAACAAAAAAGTGTTTCGTGTTTTTTGTAAACAAAAAACGCTTTTAGGATATTTCAAGGACGTCTGGTGGGGTGAAAGCTGAAAGTAAAGCGTCTGGGACCTACATATTTGTAATCAGGGTATTTTTTCTGATTTTTTGGTGTATCACTCATGTGGTTATACTTTAAAATTAAAAAGTTGATTTTTTGCATCTTTTAGGGGCGTCTGGCGGGGTGAAAACTGAAAGTAAAACGTCTGGAACCTAGATATTCGTAATCAAAAGAATTTTTCAGATTTTTTGACGCAGCGCATGGTTACACCTCAGACACCAAAAGTGCCCACTTTGGGTTGTGTCTGGTAAGGGGAAAGCTGAAAGCAAAACGTCTGGGACCTAGGTATTCGAAATCAGTGCATTAGTCTCTACTGTTTATATATTAATTCAAGTGGTTATACTCCCTACACAAAAATCGAAAATAATATAATTTTCAACCCCTCACTCTCAGCCACGGCTGAAAAAAAAAAACTGCCAGACGGTGAAATTCGATATCACTACGCTAATACCTACACATACATGTACATATATTTTGGTTATACCTCCACTCCCAAAATTTACTGTGGGCTCTTAGACTATAAGAGAGATCATACTTCGGACGTTTTTTCTTTGTAGAAAAGTGAAAATCAGTCCCGCCGCCGTCTAGAAGAATAGAAACATGAATATTAAATCCAAATCAAAAATAATATGAAGTCGCTGACAGTCCGAACTAGGGCTTGGTCTCTCAAACTCCAATGTGACACGTCTCATCGACGACGACGACGAGCGACAGAGAGACATAAAAATTCCCTACTTAATTTTGAAAGATAATGCCGCTAAATATTGTTCTTTTTCGGTTTGTTTGGTGTTTAGGTGTATTACAATTAGGGTAGAGCACTGACCGACGTCAGCCCGACGTCAGCCTGACATTGTTCTGTGCATTAATTATTACTACGATTTAATTGTGTTTATTTTACTTCCCCGACTAAAGGACACTCGTAATTAAATTAACTGGGGAATAAACATTTAGCATGGGGATACTTTGTATAAGCTACTTCAACGTATTTGAAACGTTGAAATTGTTTTAGTGTTTTTTAGGTTACTGAAACAGAGATGGAGTATATAGATCAACTGCGGCCTCATAATGCCGAACCGGGGGTTCATTGGTACGAAGTAAGCGAAAGTTTGAAATAAGGACCCATCCAGTGTGGACGACCCGTGCAAACGAGAAAAAAAAAACAATGGTTGTATCTGCAAATCGAATTATAGCTCCCATCAATTTTTCATACATTTTTATTTCTCCATTCCATTAACTTTTGTATGCCAAAGAAATCCTTGAAAATCAGGTTAACTAAGTTAATTGTATGATTCTAACTACTGATCCCAAGCTGGTACTATAAATTAAACCTAATACTTAATCTATGTTTTTCGGCATAATCTTACTACTTACATATTTTAATTATTTATGCAGGGTGTCCCAAAAATCAACTTCAAGCCAGAAACGGGTCATAGGTCAAGTGGTGTCGGTTATTACAAAATTATAAAAAAAATCTAAGTCATGTACTTTTAAAATTATTGGCACTCACCCTGAGTATCTGATCCTTTTACATAGGAAATTTCTCAGCGCCATAATAGGTGCCATTACTGGACACTGCCTCATAGACAAACATGCAAGAAGGCTTGTCGCTTTTACAAATGATTTCTGTAGAAGCTGCATGCACGAAGAAGAGGAGGAGACACTCCTCCACCTACTCTGTACATGTCCAGCTCTCTCCTAGAGAAGAAAGCTTCATCTAGGAGCTTTCTTCTACAACGACCTAAACGATCTAGAAAACATAGACGTTAACAGTCTCCTCAGCTTTATTATAAGCTCAAACTGGTTCCATTAGTAAGAGGATCATAGATCCACGTGGCATTACAATGGGCCTAAGTGGGTTGGTATTTTCAACAGCCACTCTTACTTAACCTAACCTAACCCTGAGTAACTCTTCTGTAAATTACGGTCCAAAGCTGAAACATAACTATAACGGTTTTAACTAAAATATTACTTTTTTGTCCATACATGTATCTGAAAATCATTAATCACCCAACTTGAACTGACTGTACTGACAAAAAAATGTACTATGCCATTTTGGCAAGTAACTTTAAAAGATGGCATATTTAGTCTGGATTCCAAAATGGTATGACCCTTGCTAGACTAAAGCTTAATTGGGGACAAAAAAAAATATTTTGATAAAGAAACCCGATTATTAGTTACTGCTTTTTAAAAAATTAAAATGAGTACCAAGTATGAGTGAGACAGACAGTGACGCCGTGATTGAGACGGATAAACACCCCCATTTCGACTAGTGCGAGTGAAACAGATAGAGCTGCCACCCTTGTCATTTCGTTTCGTTTTTTTCCCATCACAGAGCACACAGAACACTACGTTCTCTTGGTATATACTCTCAGGATCGCTTTATACAACTGTTGTTTGTTGCGCGACTAAACGCCATCTACCGATCTTGTATCTTACAACAAATGTTCAAACTGTTTGCCTCCAGCGGCAATGCAAGCTCTACATCTTCTTACAAATGATCTGGTAATAAGACGGGCATATGTTCTGGAGTTGATGTCTTCAACGGCTTCTGCAATTTTTTGGCGCAGCTCGTTTAAATTTTCTATCGGCTGCGAATAAATTTTTTCTTTTACTGCTCCCCAGTAAAAAAAATCGAGTGAACGGGCTGGCCACGAAATTGTACCAGACCGCCCTATCTACCTGTTGGAGTATACCCGATCGAGGAACTCTCGTACTGTGCGAGCATAATGCGCTGGGCAGCCATCTTGTTGATACCACATGCATGCATAACTATTAAGTGGCACGTCTTTCAATAAATTTGGTAAGTGGTTCTCCAAAAAATCTAAATAAACCTCCGCATTCAAATTATGCGGCAGCTCGAATGGACCAATAATTCTACGATTCAAAATTACCGTCCACATGTTTACTTTAAAACGGTACTATGATCTACATATCTTCCCGCATCAAATTGTGGAATATAGAATAATGCGCTGTAAGCGAAGGACATTACTTAACAAGGGTGGCATTTAACCTCTGTTAAAGATTTGCGGTCACAGAACTTGAAAGATTGTCACAGGGTGTCAGATTTCTTAATTTTTTTTTGAGTGCCAATAATTTAAAAAATACATGACTTAGATATTTTTTCATAATTTTGTGACAACCGACACTCTTGACCTGTCACCTGTTTCCGGCTTAACGTTGATTTTTGGGACACCCTGTATATAATTAAAACTAAGAAAATAAATTTTTATTACACAAAACAAAAAAAGAAAAACTCAGTAAAGGAGCAGTTTTTAGTTTATACTTACTCGTGAAGAAAACTTACAAGCTACCATAAAATAAATCATAATTTCCATAATTTAACTTAATCCACCTCAATTCTGATTATATATAGAAACATGAATCTTTTTGTGTATATGTGTGTACGTTTATTATTTTTTTATTTCAATCATATTCCTAAAATTTCCTGATTAACTCATAGTCACATATCCGCCATCGGATGTTACCATGTATTGAAAGCAATCGCCGAAGGATTTTCCTCTTGTTCATCAAGCTGCCAAAATTCCTGTCGAAAAATAGGAAACATAGATAAAAATATATATGTCTTTTAACATACATCGTTGAGTAGAGCAATTAACCGAGGCTTAGAGCTGCTAAAGTGCACCAATGCTCATATTACACATATCCAAGAAGTGTAATGAGACGAGATGGGCGAAACGAGGATGAAATACTGTACGAAAAACTATACTACGACGAGTAATCACTTGAAGCGAAAGAAGAAGCGTACAGGAGCCGGAAAACCCGGGCAGCTCACGGGCAACCACGCCTATCAGATTCTTTGTTCAATATCGTGTGAGCTCGTAAAACCTTTTATAAAAGTAATTGGCTTTATACTAGGAAAGTTCATCACCGACCGAATTTTCGCACTATGGCAGAAATTGGATAAAGGCTATGGATTTCGAAATGATATAAGCCACCTTTTATTAATTTTAGGCCACATATGATGGCATTTACAGAGAGCAATGACTAATTTTGGATTTGTTGCATTCGTGCAACTGCGAGGGAGAATGTACCTCATCACGGCCTTCGACATTATAAAAGGATTTAAGAACAGCAACATGATGTGGACGCTAGATCTTATATTGCACATTGTTATTGAAAATATCTGACGAATGCGTTGGAGAAAACTAAATTTGTTCATAATATAGATTTGGTTATCGTACATACTTCAACTATCTTATACTAGTCTGTTCTAAAGTTTTCCTCTTAGCCACAGTTTGTCGGAATATGTATGTTTTGTAACCATAGCCTTTATTTTGCAAATTTTCGTATTTATCTCCATCTAACCTTGCCTCAATAGAGCTGTTGGCGTACTTTTTGGACAAAAATTTAAAAAAAAACTCAAATTTTTCTTCTCAATTCAAAACTCTAAAAAAAAGTAAGTACTAGCCCTAGCCCATTATTTTACAATAAAAGTGCAAAAAGGGCAGTTTTCCTTGGATCCAATTCTTTTGCTGACTATTCCAACTATCTCAGGTCATACCTTCAATTCGCCCGGCTTTATAAACAATTCTTTCTACCAATTCCTCTCATACGAAAACATATCATAAACCGATCCGCATACCATATCTAACTTTTTCGCTACTTTTTTAAGCAATCTTTTGCCGATAGTTCCTTCGTACCGGATCCCTCTTATTTCAAATACCTACTTAACTTCCCCATTAGTCCCTCGATTTCTCAAAGTTTTGATCATATGGTAATAGAAAATAAATTACAACAACTTAAAGATGAATACTTACCCGGCCCAGATGACCTTCCACCCATATTTCTTAAAAAGTGTTCCTCAACACTTTCCCATCCCACTTTCAAATCTTTTCCCTTTATCGCTCTATCAAGGTGAATTTCCACAGATATGGAAGTCTTCTTTAATAACTGGCGAGTGCTTTCGCGGTCAAGCAATATTTAAAGAGCGGTGCGTTGAGCTAAAGTCTAATTACATATCTTGCCGAAAAAAAAATTATTACAAAGTTAAAGGCTTTGCTTAAAACCCCTGTATCTCGGAGCGGATGAATTTCCGACCCCCTTACACATGCAATTTATTTTTTTTTTCAAATCTCTACTTAAAGACTTCGAGACATTATCCGGGACACTCTGTACATTTCATAAGTAGCATTTTGATTTTGTGCCTGTTTACATTGGCGACGGGATGAAAGTCCTCACCATGAACATCGTGTTCACATTTTCATGGGGTTGAAAGACTTTTCGACAAGTGGAACACTTGAATTGGAGCATTTTTGATTTTTAAATTCGAGCAGTTGGCCTGAAGCGTTTTTTTTATAAGCTTCCACACTTGATAAGACGGTTAACAGTTTCCGGGAAAATTTGGAAAATGTGTAAAACGGTGTCTTTTGGATCTAAATTATACAAGTTTAGAATCCACTCAATCTGATATTCTGGTATAAATTAAGGTTTTCTCTTCCTGCCGACTATCTTTAACTAAGTTATTTTATTTTCTGCGAGTATAAATGTTAAAGGCTAACAAATCGTACAATTTAAATTTACCTTATAAACTTACATAGGTATCGGGAAAATGTACCCTTGAAATTCCACCAGTGGCACCAGCTCCTTCTTTTGTTACTCACAATTTTAAATTAAACTATCGTATGACAGTAGCAAAAACCAAGTGTTCAACCAAAGTCCAATGCACCAGGTAACCCAACACCGGTATTAGGTAAATTTCCAATGCACCAGGTAACCCGTGTGAGCGAATTGGTATGACAGTTAAACATAAAAAAAGCAGAAGTCGAAAGTGCAACTGTAAATTCCCTGAAGATGGAGACAAACCTAGTTGAAGGTTAGAACGAACCAAAGTTTGGTTTAAAAGTGATGCCAATAGTGGAAGAAACATTTATGTTACCAGTGGACACACCTCCCGAACCTAAGGGTGTTTTAATTCAATTAAATTAAACTTAAAATATTTTGTAATTAAATTCATAAATTTGGAAAAAACAATATTTAAGCCTTGTAGCTCGATGACACTAATGAACAAAAAAGTTACAATTTGAGACAATGAGATAAAGTGAAAACTTAAGAGGTTTAAACACGTTTTTCTGGGAATAATTCTTTTTGATTTAAGTAAGCAACATCGTCGATAGTAACTTAAAAAGCATATAATCAATAAATATTCTGGTTTTGTTTGTACTTTATTAGTTCCTTTATGAACCTCACAAAATTATTTGAAAAGTAATTCTTTTAATAATTTCTAATAAACAACAAAGATCATTCAATATAATCTGAGTTTGACAAGTTTTTTGCCGATTTGAATTTTCAGTTGACCAAGATGTGTTTTAACAACTAGTAGCATGATCACATGTTATTGTTTTGTATAAAAATTCCTGTTTCTAATGTGTTTTTATATATTCAAAAAATTAAATAAAATAATAATAAATGCTATGCCAGAATTAAAAACAAAAATAAAAATATTTGTATTTTCATCTTCGGCAAAAGGTTTTCCATCTTAACAATTATTATTGTTCATTTTGTATTTCGGCAAAACTGCTTTCCTCGGTCTCGTTTTGTATCGCCATAATTTTATTATGGGTTTTATAGTGTGCCTTAAATAAATCTTTATTAGAATTTATGTAAAAAAAAATTATATTTGTTTAAACTTACATGGAGGTGATGCTTTCTTTTGAATTTTTTTTCGCAAATCTCACATTCATAAGGAACTTCTCCCATGTGCACGGCTTTAAAATGTGTTCGTAACGTGTTTGGTGAGACGTACTTTTGAAAACAAGCTGGACACTCAAATTGTTTTTCAAAATGCGAATACCGATGATTCACCATGTGCGTATGGGCCCGAAATGTTTTCTCTAATTTAAAACAAAATAAATAAATCATTAATAAATCATTACGTCAAAGTATACGATTACCACAAATATCACATTTATAACGTCTCTCATCAGTATGTGCTCTCATATGTATTTTTAAATCACTTTTACTAATAAAAGCTTTTGAACATACTTCACAAATAATGTTTCTCTCGTTCCTATGATTGAGCATGTGGTAATTATAATGGGCTTTTTGTTTAAAGGTTTTTCCACAAATTTCACATCTGAAAAAATAGATAAACAACAATTCAAGTCGTAATTCTTTTTAAAGATGATATTTACTGATATGCAGGTAAGCCATTATGTACATTAAGATGAACATCCAACGCTTCTTTTGAAAAAGTTATTTTAGAGCACAGAGGGCAACTGAATTTCTTTGTCTTTGGATGAGTTTTCTTTCTGAAAAGAAATAAAAAGATTTTATAGCTAAATTTATTGATCGATCTTTGCATTTGCTATATAAAATAAATTTTAGTTTTTAACGTCAAGTATTAAAGTTTAGTATCCACATCGAAAACGGAAATGTGAAAATTTCAAATCAAAATCAGGGCTTCTGAAGAAGAAGTTGGACAACAATGGTGATACTTTTAATGAAGTGTATAACTGGCATCCTTCTGTCTCAGAAGCCAGATAGAGACCCTAGCTTAGCATTAGATGATTTAAAAGATATATGCAAGGACATGAAAAATAAGACTGATATCGAAAAAATAGTTCTTGATAACAACTGATTATCATAAGGGGCTTTTCTGAACTCATGGAAGGAATCAGGGATAACACCAGTGGAAAACACACTAAGGGCATATGCCAAAATCCTGTGTTGTTAAACGACAACTAATACCATTGCTGCTATTTATCTGGATTTCGAAAACATAACTCTGTAATGTTCGTAGTAAACAAGTGGAAACGCGAGGGAAATGAGAAAAAAACAATAGCATGGTATATAAGATAAGGAGCTAAAATTGTTTAAATCATTTCTTTCATAGAAAACAAACAAAACAAATTTTATTTAATAGAAGTAGAGATGGGAGTTCCACAAGGTTGAATTTTAGGTGCCTTGATGTTCACAATCTACATCAATGATATGATAAATATCATAAATGAATGCAAGGTGTTATTGGGTTGTACCACATGAAATGCCTGATTTTCGTTCAGTCGGAAATAAGAAGTTCTCGATTGAACATTTGTGCCAGTATGTTGAATTTTCTTTTTTTATAAAATAAACTGGTACGTGTGTTTGACGTGTGAAAATTTTAGGGTTCGTTACAAGTACCTTTATTTTTTTGTTAGGAATTATGTACCATGCTGTCGGCAGTTCAAATTCGACCCCTCTTCCTTTACGAATTTAAAATGGGACATAATGCATCATTGGCAATGAAAAACATTATTGACGCATTTGAGGATGCAGCGTTTGGAAAGTTCCGTTCGGGAGATTTTAGCCTCGAAAATGAAACATGTGGTTTTAAGAGCAACGGTGGATGCGGACCCACCGAAATCGGTGCGGAAGATTGCACAAAGCATGGGAGTATCCTCAATGACATGAAGTCGACACCTTTCGCTCATAGGAAAGGTAAAGGAAATATTGGCTTTTAAATTTTTACTATCAAATCGGACATTTCATGTGGTACAACCTATTATTTTATGCAGATGATACATTAGTTTATTTCGAAGGAAAATATGCTAAAGAATGTAAAATGAAGCTACAAGGCGACATTAAACAAAAAAAGTATAAGCTTAAATTAAACGAACAAAAAAACTAAAACTACGGACAGAGATAATAAATCTATACAGATGTCTCATCGCTGTAGAAAAAAATGGACACTCGTCCAGCCGACACGAGCTTTATTATTTTCTGTGCTACGGAGATAAACATATGAAGTGGTATACTAATTGAAATTAGTAAAAATAAGATTGAAAATGTAAGCCAAATCAAGTACCTGGGAATAATTATCGATAAGGAGCTTACGTTTTCTGAACACATCGATTATAGTACATTTGCAAAAGATTGGTAAGCATATTTTTTTTATAAGAGAATAGGACAAAAAACTAAATGTCTTACAGCGATTAGAGTATATAGTATCGTTCTAAGACCACATTTCGAATATTGCTCGACGATTTTATTTACTGCACAGGCTGTAATCAAAGCCAAATTGAGAGACTACAAAAAATGCAAAATAAAGCAATGAGAAATATATTAAGATGCAGTAGATTAACACCGATAAGATCCATGCTAGATGCACTTAAATGGCTGAACATAAAACAAAGACTGGAACTTAACACAATGATTGCAAGATCTAGAAGACAGATGAAACAGGACGCTGCACCGAGATACCTTACAAATGGAATGAAACGTGTAGGGGAATCACATTCTTCAAAGTTCAAAGTCATTGGTAACCCTTCTCTCTAATTATTCATTGTATATATTTACATTCTTTTAATCTATTTGCATATTAAGCAAATTTGGATATAGAAAGTGGAATATAAATAATTCGGCCACTGAAAATAAACATCGGTCTATAATATGAAGTCGATTTCCAGATGTACTCGTACATACAATTAATAACTAGAAGTAAAAAAGGTTCTTAAAAAGTAGATCCAACAACAAATGGCTATGAATATCGAAAATAATATCTGAGCAAAGCTCTGAAACAAAATGTCTTATTTACAAAAAAGATGAACCAATTATTTTATCCTGTTTACAGTGTTTTACTATGTGAGCGTCCGCAGCCGCTGTTGAATCACAAAATGTGCTCCTGTTTGCGAATTGTTTTTATATCGATAATTATCTCACTGGCAAGTCGTGAAAAATGCCATTGAACAAATAAAACACTTTTAAATTATGTACACCAAAAATACTACATCATTGAGAAGACTATTGTGCAGTATTGAATTCCATCAGTAAAAAGTATTAAAACAGCCCCAAGTCTGAAAAGACGTCGTCTTAATCAAAAAGGTGGCTAAACATTTATTGGCTCTTTCAAAACGAAAAATGCACGTTTCATTTTGGATATCTGCATGGACAGAAAAGACTCAAATGCATATCTCGTTTGAATTCCATAATTTGTTCAGGCTTCCAACTCACCTATGCTGTATTAAATGCGTTTTTAATTTAAAAGTTTCATCGCAGCTGGAGCAAGAAAACATATTGATTTTTCCATTATTGCTGGAATTGCACTGAGTTTTTATATGGTCCGCTTCGATCAGATACTCTTCGTCTTGTACCTCATCACCATCTTCTACAGTGTTTTCCTCGTAAAAATACTGGACTTCTTCAACTTGTTCCTCTGTGTCTTCCTTAATTTCAATCAATGTTTCCTTTTCACTTGCAAAGTCTGCATCATTTTCGTTAACATCCTCTATTACCTCGGTTTTTATATTTTCCATGAACTCGATTTCAGGATAATTTTCAATATCATATCCATCAGAAATATCATCATTTATGTCACTTAGCATTAGGTGAACTTCCCAGGCTCGTGCTTTGAAGTCTTTGAATGATTTCAATTGCAATTTACAGTAATTACAAATATATTTAAGCCTGTATTCCTCATCAGCAATCTGCGTTAAAGAGTAAACCATTTACTTCAATTTACGTGATATTACTCAATAGCTTACTTACGGGTAAGGACAAGACTTGCTCGTATAATAGTCCGGCATCGCTTAATAAGCCATCGTCTAAATACAATGACTCTCTTGCACTTATTTGTGTCATCGTTAAACAAATTCTGCAACTATTGGGTTCTAGTTCTACCATTTTATTTATTTACTGATTTCTGTATATAAACAAATTAAACAAACGAAAAATTAGTATTAACTGAGGCTTACGATAAATGTCAAAGCAGATTGAACTGAGCAAAATAAAAAGTTCTGTTTGTTTAAACTTTATTAAACTCGGTCTGTGTATTGATCGTGATTCACAAGGCCGCTTTGTGTTTTATGGGAATCGTTATGGGAGTACAAAAAAAAAGCCTTCTGCTCTGCCTGCCCAAACGAAAACGCCATTAGTTGCAGAGAACTCCGAACAAAAGAAGACAAAATAGGACAATTTTGATGTTAAATTCGCACGAATGTTTTGGTCGAGCGAATGTAGATTGGGTTGCACATTTGTGGAAAGCCAGAAAAATTCGGCAGTTCGCAAAGAGCATTCGCTTATTCGCAGAGAAATAAGCAAATCGTTGATTTCTTGGCAAAACTAATTGAATTTGAGTTTTTTTTATTAATCCACAGTTAAATTAAGCTCTGTGCTGTTGGAGTAGTAAAATTGTCACTTGCCTGTTAAATATACAAAATATTACTTATTCGAAGTCAGCTCATTCACCATTCACTAAGCTGTGAATGGACCTTAACCCTACATTGGAACATAGGACAAAAAGACTATAAGATTATTCACGACGCAGCTTATCCAGAAACTGCTGCAAAATTTCAGCAACCACTTCGATCAGGAAGTAGGGGAGTTATTGCAACAGCCAAAAGAAGAAGTATAAGAGAGGAATTCGATATTTTCCAACATCGTCTGCAATTTATAACTGTTTCTTTTTTTTCCTGCACTTGATATTGGTTCCATAGGACTTATTGAGAGCTTAAGGGATACACAATTGGCAAATATCGGGGAGTTTGTTGCTGTTGAAATAATTTACCGTTAAATTTCCTTCAGTGTCCGAAGGCATACCTGGAATGACAAAATAGGCGGAGCTTTCATTGTATCATACGGATATCTATAATACTAGAGAAGTGCCTTGCACCGATCACAATTAATTTTGTTGACTGTCATGTTTCTTTGTGAACATTTACGTGGGGAAACCGTGTGGCAATTATTGTGATATTTCGTCCCCAGCAAAGTTAGCTAGCCTAATTATAACTTAGGTTACGTCCATTTACAAACGTGGTCCTTGCTTGTAAAAACTCTCTTTGGCAGTATCGTATATTTCTGATGTTGGCGAATATAGTTTTGATGTGGATTTATATTTACGTGCCGAAGGCTCAAGAATTCTTGTCTCAGTTTTCGCTTACAAGAAATTCACATAAGCACACACACTAGCTCATCCCACCACACTTCCTGGATGGCAGTGGTATCTGCTTTATATCAGTCTAGAGCCTCTTCTAGTGGTTCGGCTACACGTGTCTTGTTCGAGGTCCGAACATTCCATGTGCGAATCCGAACACTGCTGCCTTTTTCGCATTTGTAGAGTTTTTACGTGGCTGAGTGGTCAGAAGCACGAACAGGGCTAAGCTTCATAGCAGAGAGCTGCAACGGGTACTTTGTATTTGTGTATATCCGATCAATGACTCAGATTTTGTTTGAAGCAATCACTTTCGTTGAGCAGCAAGGAATAATCGTTTGCTCATGAACTTAAAAAATACATGTTGGTTGAAATATTCGAGTCATGCAGATACATGCATTCGAGTGTCCGGGTATTTTGTGCAGTATTAGCAAATAATGATCGTTTGTTCGGGTGGTTGAACACACTCTACACGATCTAGCTACTGTAGACACTCGAATATACCCTTACCCATGTCCATACACAAAACAATATTAGATTTCATATGTTGTATTTTTTGTTTGTGTTGTTTATTGTAATTATGAATTTTGTTCCTTATCAGTAAAGAATGAAAGTTAACGCATTTTCGTTTGTTCCGGTTTGTTCGAGACAATAGAAATACTGGAAACACTCGAATATACCATACACTCACGATGAGTTCATGCATATGGAGACATCCGTTCGGTAATATTCATTCGTGGCGAGACATACACGAGATTAAAAATCAGTAATAGTACACTACTGCACAAACTCGAAAAAATAATGTTGTGTCTCATACATGTTTGCCCAAGAATTTATGTTTCGAGTGCGCAGCTTGAACAACCATGTGTTCGAATGACTTGTATTGAATTTTTAGCGACAATGATCGAATTGACACGATCATACTCAATGCAGCTTTCTGCTTCAGAGATATGAGAGCAGCCATTGTATTTTAAAACGTTGACTAGTCCTGAAAAATCTTTATTGGCCCAAGCTCCACATATGCTGAAGCATCTCATTTTTGATAATTATTTTTTGTTAAAAAGGAGCTTTAGTCAAGTGGGTAATTCATAAATGAACTAACATAAATAGCAGGCTTTACAGAATTCGGCCCATCCAAAAAAACGACTTTCCACTGATTGGATCAAATCGTGTAATTATGTATTATGTTAACGAAATAACATAATTTGCACCTTCAAATGCTAAGTGCTTATGCATTTCATGTAATCAGAGGCAAAAATGCTAACTTCTCCGTCCTGCGGATTTCTATTATATAATACAAGTTTTTGATTGCATTGCATTTCTGTAGAGAAACTAAATGAAATTGATAAGTGTTTCGAAGTCGAGTTGACGTACACAAAATGTAACGAAAGCCAACAAAACAAACAGATTTATTGTATTAAAGATCATGATTCAACATCAGTTTGCGAGTTTATCACTTAGCTTTATTAATTTGGTTTAAAATATCAATAATAATATTAATATTAAAAAATTAAATCGTGTTAAACATAATGGGGAGCGAAAATATCTGTGTAGCAATCGATAGGATTCAAATGGAAGATCTCTATCTAGTGGAGCAGGACTTATCTTATAGCGAAAAAGTCTGTAATTTTTAGATTAATCTTTGTTCATATCTTTCGAGCTAAATTCAATGTTTTGCTTTTATTGCAGTTATGTTGTAATCTAAAATTGTTTTCTGTTAGAGAAAAAATAGTGTTCAAAACTTTTCACTTTATATATGAATGTATGAGTGAAAAGTCACAAACATTTTAAGTGTAAGGTATCTCGGAAACGAGAAAAATAAGGGATAACAAGACAAAATTTCTATTTATTGTACAATATCTACCTTAGCGCAACGACGAATGTATTTATAACATAATAGGGAATCACTGATTTGTTCATAATAAGTACATAGCAGGGCGGGGGTGTTTTTTTGTCTTTAAGAAGATAAGTGAGTCTAAAATACATAGAATAAAAACCAAGTAACTGCTTCTATATATTTGTTTACCTTTACAAGTTTTACGAGATTGCAACATGTGAGATTTACATGTGAGCAAAGAATAAGGCAAACAGAATTTATGAGCAGGTGTTATATTCGGTAATTCTACTTTATCGCAATGTAGAGTTTGTTCCGTAATCAATAAAACTTACATGCAAGAGTGGCACTCTAGAACAATTAATTTTTGTAACTGGCCCGAACACCACAACTTTTCTTAAACGTAATGTTGTCGCACATAGCTATGTATGTAGATAAGAAAAACATTAATAAAATGTACGCCTTTACAGTCTTTTTTTTGAATGAATTTAATGTTGTCTATATGGTTTACGGTTCGTAAGTGGCCTAGCGGACTAAAGAGTTAATCATTAGAGAAATGAAGGAGTTAAAGATTAAATTTGATGCCCCATTTACGTATTTGATGGCTGCATATCACCGAGACCACCGATTTCGGTTCTAATAAAGATGGCTGAGGTTTGGTACTAATGCCTTAAGAGATTTTCTTCTTTTCGTGGGACAACGATAGTGAATATCGCGGCAATGAATCATTCCGTGATACTCTCCGGAAATAATTTTCAAATTTTTTCTTGGAGATATTCCATACCTCAGTCACGGATTGGCCCCTGACAGCACAAAAGGCCAATTAAGAGTAGCTGAGCTGAGAAGTTCCAGCTATTTGATTTCGATTTTTTTCAACGAACCTTCTCAGTCGTGAAAAAGGACCTTTCCGATCACTGTTAATAGGGGCTAACGTGGGATTTAGTTCATCATGAAATTTTGTTTCTAAATTGAAGTAACCAATGAGATTCAATTTGGTTTCATCAGTTTAGAATTTACATTCAAGTCTAATGTAACTATTAACCCTCGACCCGTGTACTGTAAAATTTGAAGTTATCGTGTACCTGGGCACTCGGTGCCCAGTAAAATAAGTATGGAAGATTGCATTTTTCAAATGAGCTCAAAGTAAAAAAACTGTTGTTTATTTAAATCTAAATTATATTCATACTTAAAAAACATAAATATAAATACATATATTTTGTACAGTTGAATGTTCAAGTCGGTGATTGATTTCTGCTGCACTTTGGTTTTGATGTAGAAACGAATGTTTCATCAACATCATCCTGATTAGGAACGTCGATATGTAGTGCTTTGTGCAGGTGGGAGCATAACACAAATCGCAAACTGCAGTTGTTTTGTTATCCTTCTTTTGTGTTTTTCAGGATTCAAATCTTTGCTTTTTTATGTTTTGCCGTTGTGAAGGGAATGGTATAATCGTATCTTTTTTATATCCTATCATTGCCATCACAGAATTTCACAATGGTTTTAAAATTCTTTTCTCTAAATGTTTAGCGGATAATTCTAATAATAGTTCTTTGATAAAGGCTTTTCTTTTTCCCGATCTTTTCTTAGTTTTATACCATTCCGGTTGGCTTATATCATATGATCTGCTAGGGCTGTAGTATCTATGATGTTGTAAAATAATGTGACTGGCCAACGGTTAGTTTTTCGTTTTCAGCTGTAGAGTGTAACCATTTGGTCTCCCTTATTTCTATTATAGTCTATAATAATAACATGCTTCTGTGATTCCTCATCAATGTCCTCACTGTGGTGTAAAGTTAACAACAAAAGAAAGTTCTTTTTTGTGTTACTCGCATAGCTAACTAACTGCATGCACCGTGAGAAACAAAAAAATTAACTCAATTTTTCCCAAGTTCTTTTGAATTCCCTGTCATTTTTTCTAAACTGCATTGGTAATTGTGGTTTGTTGCCTCTTATTGTGGCCACTAGTGTAGTGTTTCTATTTGCTAGCTCTAACGTTAAAATTGTCATCCAAAAACCTTATAAAAGATGCATCACAAGGCCGTGTGCTATGCCATCTGAACGATCGTCACCAAGTTGCTGTCCTACATAAATTTTTCCACGCAGAGGATAATTGGTTTTGTCATCTACAACTCAAAATATTTTCAAACCACATCTGCCAGGTTTATTAGGCACATATTGCCGGAACGAACACCTGCCTCTGGTAGCTACTAGTTTTTCGGCCACAGTAAGCTCTTTTGATGGATGATAGAGTGCAGTGAGATTTGATTGAAATACGTCCCAAGTATATCTAAAAGCTGCAAGCTTATCAGTTTGTATGCGGAATGCTCTAGTTCTTGAATCGTCGAACCGAACGAAACGGGATATTTGTTCAAATCGTTCTAAAGACATGGTAGCTCTATAGAAAGGCATATTGTGTAGATAAAATAGGCTAAGGTTCTTCTTTTGACGATTTTTCGGTATCTGCATACAGTAATACTGCAATATACATACATATGTATACATCTCCTCTGTATCCGTATCATACCATCGTGGAAGTATCTTTGGTGTTGCTGACAAACGATTGTCTTCATAGGCCCTCTTCACTTTCCTGTTTGGGTCAAGAACCATAGTACCAATAATTTCTAGGCTCATCAAACATCTAAACGCATCCGCTTTTTTTGAAAATATTTGTTTGCATCTTGCTACGGTCTCTTTCGTTCGTTTTGATCATTTATTGCCATGGATTTCTGAAATTCATCTGGCATAGACCACCAAATATCAGAATGACGGACGTTCCTAGCTGTGTAGCGCATTCCTCTCTTTGGTCCAACAGGTTCATCCTCCTGAAAATCCTCTTGACGCCGCTCACCAGATTCAATTTGTATATGTATTTCTTCTTCTTGTCGCAAGTCATCGCCTAGTTGTTCAACGCGCAAATCAGGAAGAGTTACATCTGGAACATAATCAGGATCAACTTCTGCAAGCTCTGCATCATCAATATCTGCATCAGAATCCTCTGAATAAGCATTTTACTGATCAAGTGCAAGTAGGTTGTTATCTAAAAACTCCTGTTCAACATCATTCAATCTAGATGTATAGTGCTATTCAAAACAATTGGCCTGCCGTCACATGCGAAGTGACAGTTAGGTAATAAAATTGAATGGGTGTACAGGTCCTTTATCATTTTTTTTTTCTATTTCAGATTATTTTCATATATTTGTTGTTGTAAATATCCTTTTTTTTCAAAAATTTAAATTTCTATGAGAGCAAATCTCGAAAACCACTATACTGAGAAATCCTCTGGGCGCTGAGCACTGAGTGCCCAGGTACACGATAACGGTCTTTTTTTTATAGCTCCGAGGTACGAAAACTAAATACAACATCAGCTCAACTGTTGTTTTTTATGTACTCAGGCATAGCATTCTTTAGGAAATCATCCCTCTTTTGCATGTCATAGACCAATAAATACTTTAAAATTCGATTTGAAATTTCCTCTGGGCACTCAGTGCCCAGTACACGGGTCGAGGGTTAATAATTTCTTTCGTGGTATTGTAAATTCAAGTTTGTCAGACATAGAATAATATTTAAAAAGATTTAAGTTGCATTGCCTAATAATTCTCAGCACAATAGAGAATTGTTGCACTTTGAACATTTTGTTGGAATGAATTCATAACAATTGTGTCAGAACTGAAAATCCGGGCAATGTTGGACGTCCACAGAAAAGTGAAAACATAGAAGATGCTTAAAAAAAATCTAAAAAAGTTGTACTAAAGTAGTTAATTAATACTTTAACTGCATATAGTTTAAGAGGAGGAAAGTATTTTAGACACACACACACACACATATATATATATATATTTTAAACATGCTTGTATTATACATGCATTAATTATATTTTTGATTTTAGGTATCGATAGGTTTTTTATTGTTTGCCGATAATAAACCGAATGCTGAGTACATTCTTCAAAGATTACTTATTTTATCATCCTCTCCAAGAGCACCAACAGATATCCTTTTAAGTTTTGCCAAATTAAACCAAAACTGGAAACCATTTTTAGTGGAAGCTCTTGCAATTATACAAGCAAATAGTGTTATAAGAAAGTTAGGACTAAATGTGCAAGATGTCCGACACTATTTTTTTCCACACATACCAGAACTGAGCCACAATATTAATCAAATATTGAAAGGACTTTACTCAATGTGTGAGTCGATGACATCAGTTGAAGCGGGTGAACTTGTTTTGTACATAAATGATTCACTTAATACCAACAGATTTACGGATCACTTACGTTTCTACGATCATTTGGAAGTGTTTCTCCTTCATTGTATAGTTAAAAACGTAATAAATGTTTCTGGAGGCCCAGAAACAGATATAAATATTTTGGTCAACTACTTTAAACTTAATGATATGATTCAAATGAAAGAATTGTTAACGTACATACTAAGGCACTTAAATCTTGAAAAAGATGATGGCGAACATAGAAAACCAAACATGGACATACCATTAATTAATAATGATCTATCCAATCTAAAATTAAACGCACAAAAAACGGAGGAGAAAGATTATCACTCAGAAATTCGATTAACGGACTGTTATAAAATTGATAAAAATAGTGCGGGATTTGTTTTAATAATTAACCAGGAAAATTTTTATGAATCGGAAAATGAAGACTTAAAGGTAAGTCATAGCTTTGTTATAGAAAAATGTCATGCTATTCCAAATGAACACGACACTTTGATTTTTTTGAATGAACAACATTTTAGCCTTTACCCAACAACATTTGGTGTTGGCGATTTTTGTTTTTTTTTTTCATTTATTTGGAGTGCACTATCATACTTAAACATCCTAAAGTTCGTATGGGGTATTGATTAAAGGTATGGCCCCGATTTAAGCCCACAACTGATGTAGCGACATGACCAGTATACTACAAGTACATCGAAACTTTCTTCTATTCGCGCGATATTAGATCTCAAGCGGTTTTTCATTACTGCAAACGTTTCTGTATGCCAACCTCTCTCTTCCTTGAAATTTAAAGACGATTATTTTAGTACTAGATGTTAGACTTCCTCTTCATCTCTTCCTTGACTTTTAAAGTGCTATCTTTGGATTTTGACAGAAAGTAGATGTTAGATATGCATGCCCTTTGTTTTCTTGAAGGTTGAATCTAACCGGCGACAAGAAATGTCAACCTGCATTGCGGCGTAATACTGTATGACAGTGATATTTTTTTTAATTTAGTTCAGATCAAGGATACCATAATCTTATCGCTATATCCTTACCGAGAGATTAAACCTGCTTCTCCTGTTGAATTTAGCATTCTGAGATTCTTGCGTGTATTTTTACTCTTTCCGTTGTGGTTATTTATTGTTAAAGTCTAGCCTTTAATACTAAGCCAACGAACACAAATTGTACCCAAACAACTAAAAAATTGAACCAGAATCACTGTTTTTTTTTAAAGGAACTTAACACTCAAGTGGGTATGAATACACTTAAAGTGCCTGAGCACGTGTTAAGTTTTTTGGAAAATGGGATAGAAAGATAGAAATATGTTTGGGCTCAGTGGTTGTTTCGTTCAATGCATGGGTGGCATTCAACATTTAATGGGGAGACTAAATTCTTAGTTGAGGTTGGCTTGTTGTTGATTTCTAGTCAACTACTCATCATACTTGATTTTCGTTAACTGAAAAAATGAATATGTCTTTCGGGCGAGGTTGGGATTCGAACACCGAACCTTCCGATTTGGTAGCCAGTCCACTACCACTTGAGCCACGGCCACCCATTTACATTTTTATAAAGAACATTACTCACAGCTTTGTTTTTAGTAGTTAGTCTTATGTTCTGCAATATTTATTTAATATTCTCATTTTTACAGCATCTTTTACCTAAAACAAAATTAACAAAACGGTTAGGAACGGAAGTTGATAAAAATTTACTTAAGAAGACGTTTTCATCTTTTGGATATAAACCTGTGGTAGAAAATAATTTGAATCACAATGCAATGTTGAGTACTATTCGTGAAGTCGTGAAACATTCTATTATATATGATTCTTTGATTGTTTGCGTATTATCGCATGGGACAAAAGGTATTCGGAAAAAAGTGTTGCTAAAAATGTCACAATTTAAATTTTTTTTATTAATTAAAGGTTCAGTTTATGGATGCGATAGTATACCGACAAAAATAGCTGCAATTGAAAGAATTCTTGCTGGTGATTCTTTACTGGAAAAACCAAAAATGCTTTTTATACAAGCATGTCAAGGTGACGTACTTCAAAGATCGGAGATGGGACGTTTGGAAGCGGATGGGCCAGATCAGACCTATTTTGGGTACCGCGATATGGTTAAGGCAGTCTCAACAATTCCAGGGTATGCGTCATTACGAAATACACGAACAGGATCGTGGTTTATTCAGATATTATGTGCAAAGATCGAAGAATTGGGAGACAGGTAAATAAATAAGAAAAGTTAGCCAATTTTGAATAGTTTAAAGTTATCATGTTTACGACGTCATAAACATCATACATATATCATACGACACTCAAGTGGGTATGACTACACTTATGATGCCAGAGCATGTGTTAAGTTTTTCGGAAAATGGGACAGAAAGAGAAAGAAAGACGTTTGGGCTCAGTGGTTATTTCGCTCCATGGGTAGCGTCTAACATTTAATGGGGGAGACTAAGTTATTAGTGTAAATTAACTTGATGTTGTATTTAACCCTCCGCTAGTTGCGGCTATAAAAAGTGTAATATTGGTCGCGGCGGTCTGACAGATCACTTTCATGATAACTTGTATTTTTGTTGAAATTTTAGATTTACCAAATCACACTAAATACGTAAAGGGTTTCAGAAGTATTTTTTTTTTTTTAGTAAATCTTCTGTGCCATACATCAGACAGCTATTAAGAAAAAGAGCGCATTGTTGCCAACTATTACTGAGAGGGAACAAAAAATATTCCCAGGTGATCTGTCAGATCGCCCGCGACTAACGGACGGTTAAGCAACCGTTCATCTCACGAGATTTTAGTTGCCTAAAAAAAAATCATTCGGTCATGTTTTCAAGGCGTCTTTGCATATTACTATTGGTGCAGCTTCTTCAAAAGAAAGGTTTTTTGATTTGAACAAGAAAAAATGAGATTTATAATGAAGAAATTAGCTAAGGGCGCTTTTATTGTGTTTTGGGCCGTTTTTGTCGACGTGATAAACACAACGGCTGGAAAAGGTCAATCAGTTGCGACAATGTGCAATGAAATTAATTAGTTAGCCGAAACATGGGAATGGCAAATTTACAATATTTATACGCTAATCAAGATTCGCAATGTTATATTTATCAAAAATAATAATAATAAATTATTAATTATTTATTATAGAAGTGTTCATTTAGTAGAATTGGATTCCGAGATGAAAACATCGTATTCCAATAATGATATGATAGTTCGTTCAGACATCACGTCTGCGTGTTTTTTTATTAGCTTATTTCCTTTTGTTTTCTATTACAAAAATATGTGTCCTCGAATTTCATATTAGGAAATAGAAATTAAAATTTGATATGATGAAGTGAAAATGGAATAGATATTTCGATATGAAAGCAAACATGTTTTAAACCATTTACAATGGTCGGAAAAAATATTTTGACAAAACTATGTGCAATGTTATCTCGCTTGTTTTAATAGACTGAGAGAACTAACGGGTCTCTGTTGATGAGCAAAACAAAATATATGATTTTAACTGTAAGAGCGCAAAATATTTTCTTTATTACATTCCGCATTCAATTCACTGTTCACAGCTGCAATCTAAGAACTGAAATAAAACTAACTGGAAAAAGTATTTTGACATCATATTCTATTCAGTTTTTTTTCCTTTCGCATGCCATAAAAGCTGTGCCCTGTTAATTAAAAAGTCTTTTTTTAATATAAATTATTAATTTTAATGACATTCACTAACATTTAATTGGTAAATATGGGAAAAACGTCGGAAATAAGCCAGGATATAAGAAATGAGATGGTGATCAAGTATGATGCGGGTATTAGAGTGGAATACTTAAGCAAGCTATACAAAGGGCCTCGTCAAACTGTGTATTATCAAATAAATAAGTAAAAGAAAAATAAATCCACATGTAACTTGCCACGTTCAGGCAGACCACGCAAGAAACCAAAAGAGAGGACCGTTTAATTGTGGGAAAATTTAAATATAATGTGCTAAAAAAAACCCGCGAGGAGACAATCGCTGAGGTCGAAGGCCTTTGGAACGAAATTTCTCTGCAAATCCTCCAAAATTTGGTGAACTCAATACCAAGCCGATTGCAGACAGTCATCAATGCCAGCGGAGGGTTCATTTTCCATTAAGTTATGCTTTTATTTTTATAAATTTTTGTTACCAGTTCTTTTTTTCGGATAAATAATATTTTGTCAAAATACTTTTTTCCCCATTCATTTTTGAATTATAATTTTTAATTTTAATACTATTATATTGAATTAACTTTAAGTATATTTTTGTTAAAGCTCATTATTATGTTATTATCATGAATTTTTTTTCGGTTTTTTTCAATAATAATAAATATTTTGTCAAAATACATTTTCCGACCATTGTAATTTATTTAATACATCTCTAGGACTTATATACATTTAAATTTGAACTTGTATTTATAACTTGAAATCTTTGACTGGTCTTGGTTTACAGGGATCACATGTTGGACATTTTAACAAAAGTGAATGATGCCGTTAGTAAACAAATAGGGAACCAAAATGAGACAATGACGTCAATATCCTCACAAACATTGAGGAAACAACTTCGCCTTCCTAGTCGTACCACAGTTAAAGTTTAAGTAAAACAATTGTTATATACGTTTAAAATGTACATTTTGTTAATTGTCAATTTCTAATTACATATTTGTTTTTATAATAAAAATTTTGTTTTATGCAAACATTGTAGTCGTATCTGTTAAGGCTTTAAAGAGGAAAATTGTGTTTCATTTACCTTTACCATCTCAGCCTCCAGATGCCGTTCCGGTTGAAAATGTCTGGGGACTGATGAAGCTAACGAGCAAGGGTAAAAATATAAGCACAATAAAACAGCATAAACTGAGTTTAAAAATAATTTTACTGCAGGAATGTCCAGAAAAAATGACTATTTTAAGTTCCCGGCAAAATTTTTAGGCGATTACTGAGAATGGAGGAAACTACATAACATATTGAGAACCTTGCACATTAACGAAATGTTAAAAGTGTGTAAATTAAATAATTTTATTTCTGTAAGACAAGCTGTTGTTTTCTTTTAAACCACACGCTTTTGTCAAACATACTGTATTCCCTTTTTAGTGGAACTTTTCAGTACGTAAAGGAACATGCGCAGTTATTTCAGTGATAACTACAGTACCAGCACCGATTACATCAGCGCCAAGTGCCTACAGCCTAATGCAAACCCAAACGCATTCACAATGGAAGTGCTCCGTGGAGTCGTACCACTCTCACAGCAAGCGTTGTGTGCCCGCCATAAGGACTGATATCAGAAATGTCGCCAACTTCTTTGAGGCGTCGGAGTGCGTTTTCCCATCCAGCGTTAATGAAAGCCCTAACGCGAGTTCAGAATATGAAAAGTCATCCCTAAGCCTTGCTCAGCCAGTTCATTGATGATCTCACTTCCTTCGAATTCAATTTAATTTGAGCTGGGAAAAGCTGGCATTAAGGTATTTTTTAGGTTTGAAAATCTTTTTGTGTTTTATTCAATGCAATATAAAAATGATTACATAATAACTTTTGATGTCTTGAAATATTCTATAAATTATACGTTATTTTTGGTGGAGCCGGTTGTTTTTTTTTTGCTGTCTTCGATTTTTCGCAAGACCAGTATCTTTTCCTAGATACAGAGCACCCAGATATAGAATTTGTCCATTGTACTCACTATGCACACACATTTTTTATTTTTGTATTGCTACTCGTAAGTCCTTCGTAGAAACATGAACAAAACTTTTAATGATAAAGTGCACATAATAAAGCATCCACCACGTCAGCTCATAATATAGCGCGATTCAAAACAGTTGGCTAGTCTACTGCACAGGTCTCAAAAATTTGTTCTCATAAAAATTTAAATTTTTAAAATAAAAGGGAGCTTTACAAAAACAAATATACGAAAATGATCGCTGAAAGAAAAAAAAATAAATGGAAGAGGACGTGCAGTCTCATTCATTTTCATTCTCTTCCACTCTGTGCATATGGCCATTGGCCAACTGTTTTGATAACAACAAAAGTACCGTTGATTTTTTAGTGACATCAGGAAGCACTCCGTCTGCCCGCATCCCGGATTCACCAGAGCCTTGTGCTGATGTCACAGATGCAGATACTTTATCCTCTCTACTCGTCCGTCGGGTTGCCGCCTTGTCGCGGCCGAAGCGCTTGTGCCCTTCATTTTGAACAAATTTTGGAAAAAAAATTATTTATCTAGCTGAAACTATAAAATTATAATACGAGTAGCTAAAAACCTGTAAAAATTATAGGCCATAGCTACTATTATAAGGATGCCAAGTTTCAAATTATCTGAACAGTTACTTTGGCTGCAACACAAAATTGATTATTCAATGCCGGAAAGCCCATATTATTTGCATAAGAAACTTATATTGCAAGGCGCCTCGGGTTAATATTACGATAGAGACTTCAAACGTGGAGAATTTTTTTTGTTTATTTCGAACTCAATGAGCCCCTGGGAGCATACAAATTTAAAAATTGTAAAAATGAGGACCACCCTCTTGACCCAAATTTTAATTGAAAATAAAACATCGAACACAGTGTAAGGAAGGCATGCGTCGCTTTCTATGACTGCAGCAAAACCTTTGTAAAAAATTTAGGACTTCAACCCAAGATAACCTTGTGGATGGACAGTCGTAGTGCGTCCAATTCTCACCTACGGATCACTAGTGTGGTGGCCCGCGTAGTGTAAAGTTTGCAACGTCACGAAATTAAGAAGGCTACAAAGAGCAGCCAGTATAGGCACCATGGGTGCATTGATGTCGGCCCCAACGGATGCGCTTACTGTACTCCTGCATCTTCTGCCTCTCAAAGACTTTGAGCTCTGTACTGCACGGCCGTACAGCCACAGTAACATCTTGGACTTGTTACTAAACGCTATCAAAACTATCGACTCGGCTACTATATACTCTAAACTTTTGCAGAAGTGCCGGAACGAGCTTGTTCGCTTGGGCGAAAGTTTTAGGGTCATTGCTCTGGGTTCCAGCGCAGAGCACAGTGACGTAAAAGCAAACAAGCGTGCAGATGAACTGGCCAGGTAGGGCTCACCCCTGCAAGGTTCCACAGTCCGATAGCAGCGGTTAAAGGACAAATCCTCTTAGAATTCCTGCAGAAGGCCAATGGAGGGGGTTAACTAACTGCGCCATATCAAAGATTATATGGCCGACCTACAATAAGAATAGATCAAAAGACCTATTAAACTGAACCCGCTCAAATATCGCCAGAATCACGGCGATATAATCACGGGAATTTGGCCAATTGGATACCATGCAGCTAAACTAGGTGTCCCACTGCCGTAGTTGCGAGAATGGAAATGAGAAAGAAACTCTCTCTCGCATTTCCTCTGCAAATGGCCGACGCTAGCAAGAGCACTAAACTAACCATTCTTCGACGACCTTAACGACATCTAACAGAATACGAGATCTAATCCGTTTTCTTAACTCCATAAGTTGGATCTAGGCACTGACTGTCTTACATCCTTAACAACACATCATCAACCAGGTCATACGAGTCGTGGTAACAAAAAGGCACATTCTTGTACTAAATACTTGTGTTCATGGTGAACCGCCACCTCTACCTACCCTATTATTTTTTTTATTAATCATTGAAATGTATGACGCGTATAGTAACATCTAGTGCTACATATGAGTATTTATTTCCCCCACATATTTGTATTGTTACTCCTCTGCTTGTGCGGTTAGTCAAATTTGTGGACCTAAGAACCATTTTACAGGCAGCTTTTTTTGGATCTTGATAGATGTCAGTAATTGGGCTTCCTGATTCGTAACCCGTTATCTTTTAGCTTCATCATAGCCAAGAAGAAGAGAAATCGTTCCGGACTCGTCAATGTGCTGCTTCAATGGAAAATCTTGCATGACATTAAAAAGCAACGGACTGTGAATACTGCCTTGGTGTACTCCGACTTTGACTTTGATTTGATTATAAAATACGTACACACGTCTCGTTGAGGTCTTAGTGCTGTCCAAATAAGATCTCACCCCTTCCATCTGTTCTTCGTAATATAATTTTTTGTCAAAAGAATTATCATATGTTTGTCTCCGCTTAGAAGACATGCAAACTTACCTAACGAGGAGTGAAGTCTAGGATTATCGTTCTTCACGAAGAGGCAAGTGTCACGTTCTAGATCGGTTTTGAGCCATCCGTGAAGATCCGACTCTATTTCCTTAGTGGCTTACATTCTGGTGAAAGTCGACTTCATAATTTCGTAGTGTCGAGAATTCTGAAGCTATAACGGCATATCCACAGGACCGGAGTTGAATGATAATCGGCTGGATGAACCACAGAGTATACAGCTGCTAGGTATGATCCAATAGATAGATGCCTGCAGTTAGAATTCGCAGCTAACGTTCTGTTCACTAACTTTGCTTCAATTCAACAATACTAATGATCCGTCCACGCTCTGTAAATTATTGGAATCGATGAAAGCTTTGTTCAAGCCAGCAATAAGAGAATATCGGTGTTTTGCCGGTAATTTTTTTTTTTCTGAGAATATACATTTCGAGCTAGCCTTTCAAATTCGGACTGTCAAAAACCGCTCCTTTGTGAGATAATCAATTTCCGTAATAGTTTTAATGCATTTCATTAATGTGACATCTACTGATCTATTTCTCTTAACCATCGTAAGCCGTTTAACCGACTTCTTCGTCTTTTATAGTACGGTTACACCTTGTTGGTCGAACACTTTTACTGACTATTATGCAATTCATTAACATTTAAAAATCTAGCGTATTCATATCAGATTTTGGGAGCGAACAGATCAATTTTTTTTTCCATTTTTTAAAATATGCGTTGTATTTATTAGAATGGTTTGCTGTAAGATATCCAACTAATTCAATGCAGATGTACAAGTAGATAGTCCGTAAATGTGCCGCTTTGGGCTGGACTGAAGAACGGTTGCAATTTATTATCCAATTAAAAAGAGGAAACAAAAATTATTCTTAAATTATATTGATTTATTTTATTGTTTTTATTTTATTTTTTGATTTAACAATACAAACATAGTTACAATGTCTTTTTGCTTTTTATTTTTGTTTAATATAATGATTTTTTTTTGTATAGCATTGGTAGAACAAGGACTTACGTAGATGTTAATGTTTTCTTTGGCAAAAAATGAAAGGAATACATAAGTAGGTACATTATTTAAGACAATTTCGTCAACTTAGTGGTCGGTTAAACTCTAAATTCGAAATATACATAATGTAAATTGATAAACACTTTAATAATTTGTTATTATTATTATTAGTATATCCCTATTTATTATGCTTAGCGTTTTGGACCTTTTTATGGTATCCGTTTATGTATTATAATTAAATTATTTAAAACAATTTTGTATGCTTCTGTTCGTGTACTTGTATTCAGCAATGTTTTAAACATGTGCAATAAACTTTTAATTACATTGATATATGTATACTCGTATTATTATTTTTTTTTAATTTTTATCATGTTTTTTTCTCGTTCTCTGTTTTGTTTAAAAAAATAAATATAGAGTGAAGCGAAACGCTACATGCTCAATTGATTGCATTCCAATTTTCAACCTTATACCAATTTACATTTCTGTTTGTACTGAGCATACCGGGTATCATCGAGGACAATTAGCGATTAGACGTACATTATCCTTGATCGCGAACTATCTCGATTTTATCACATATGTCAGAGTCAGGAATATTTGTAAAATGCGTGCGGTCACTTCTGAAGGTGTTGCGTTCATTGGAGCTAGTCTTTAGGGATCTCTCCGAAGGAGTTTCAGTACCAAGTTGAACTCTTTTTTGAAGGGCGGATACAAAGTTCTATAAACATATGATATATAGAAAAAATTATTAATTGCGTTATTAATTTTACTTTCAAAAAATTTTCAATATTTAGTTATTAAAATGTAAGGGACAAGGGGTGGGCCTTAAGCTACAAAAAATAAAATTAAGAAATGTGGTTTTTGTTGTATTTGGATTCAATCTGAACTGCGACTATGTCCCGGCAGAAGAGAAGGACTATTTTGGTGCAGATTGATTTAAAAAGATTGACGACAAAACTTACGAATAATTTTGTTTCGGACACAAAAATATAGACGAGGTACTGTAAGCAAGTTATTATAGAAGTCAGACAATTGCGATCATAGGAAATTGCCAGGGTCTTTTCCAATCGAGTCTCCAAAAATCTTTTGAAAAGTCCTACGTTGTTGGCATCAAACAAAGTACTAATTACAACACATTCAGTAAAGTTGCGGGCATAGTGATGCAGCAAATCTGTGAATTACAGTAAATGTTAGATGCTTTTTTCAATAAACTGATGCTGTTCGTGAACACTTTAATTTCCTACCATCGGAAAATAAAAAACTGGAAATGACATGGAGTGCTGTTTCTGAGTAGGTAGAAGTGATATTTAAAGGTTTCACCAAAAGGAAAAACAAAGTGCAAATGGAAACTTGCTGCCATAAAAAAAAGAGCGTAGAAGCAATAAAGCAACAGTCGACGCGAACAATCTGGAAGAATTACTTCTCCAGGCTGTTTAACGATGATGATAAATAATTCCGACGGTCAGCGTTACCGTTTACATAAAAATAAGGAGATTTAGATAGTGATATCCAAATAAACAAAATAGTAAAGCTGTTCCAGCAGATGGTCTTAGTACTGAGCTATTGAAATTTGGCCATGCAAATAGAACCTTGGCAGGGTTTGTCTCCCCTCGTTTCACATATTTGTAAGCGTTTGAAATGATCCATCGTCAAAATTTGGATAGATTGTTATTAGTGTGATCTCAGATCTAATAAGTCCACCATCGATTTGATAATCACCCTGTTGCAATATATGAAGATGTGCTATTGTATACATATAGGGCCATGTTTAATTTTGGCATCCATGCTAAACTCGTTTGCCTATTAAGGATGGATGCCCGTTTCCCCGAGGCCTTTGATGTTAAAAAAATGATTGTAAAATCCGAGTCACTATATTACGAGTATCAAAAGTCAGTACAACTGCTGCGCGGCTGTCGATCGGGAAACTGCTGACTATCCTATAACTTGGATTGCGGCAGCAGCGCATCAATCAAGTTCGTAGCGAAGGGCTTACTTTACCTCTCAGTGGTGGTCACTGGTAACTGCATGAGTATAATCTTACTTATGCAGGCTAAAATAGCAAGGGAATGCTAGCCCAGTACCATAATATTCTCCTATGCCGTCGTACGGCTAATAAGCCTATACACAATTGAATAAAAAGATGTGGCCAACCAACGAATGGCCTCTGATAAAAATGGATTCACTGTTGACGACACTTGCAAACGTTTAAAGGCCAACGAACTTAACAGACCATGTGTAGCCGAGCAGTTAGTAGAGGACCTTGGCTGCTATTACGCAGATATCACCGCCATCCGGGAAAGGCGATAGGATGGGACGGAGATAAGGAGGATGGAAAATTGTGATGTATATGATGGTGATTACTATAGGGGAAAGGAACAGCTTTTATTTGGATGTGAATTTGCCATATGCGGCACGTGAACGAACGTTTTATGACAATCCGCATCAGGGCTAAATTCGCTAACATAAGTCTATTTTGCGCCAATACCCCTACGGAAGACAAGGGAAATACCACCAAAGAAAGTTTCTACGAGCTCCTCAACAAGACGTTATTACATATGAACAATGTCCGAAGTATGACGCCAAGATAGGAAAGGAGGACGTTTTTGGTAGGACAGTTGGTAAGAATAGCCTACATGACACCACGTCTGGTAACGGACTAAGGCTTATTAATTTTGCGGCGGGACGAAATATCACTATAGCAAGCACACGGTTTCCTCATCTCAATATGCACAATAGAAGATGGGGGTCTCCGGATCATGAAACGCCAAATCTGGACGCCAGTATTCTGGATGTGCAAATTTTCCGGGCAGGCAAAATTGGCTCGGATCACCACTTGTTGCAGCCATGGTATGAATGCGCGGATTTTCCAATCGCCACAATAAACAAGAATTACTGTGAGAAGATATAACGTTGAAAAGCTGCAATCGCAAGGGGCCGCCAGAATCTTCGCCGAACGCGTGTCCCGAAATCTCTCAACAACTCCTATGCCCCAACATCAAGTACCAAAGACCTATTGCAACGCCGCAACAGATGTGCTGAGTTTCACCCGACCACCACCAAGAAATCCCTGGTTTGATGAAGAATGCCTGCAGACACATGCATCTAAACAAGAAGCGTACAAATCAGCGCTGCAACGAGATAGGCGCTCATGAGCTGTACAAGCAGAAGAGACGGGGAGAACATCGGCTTCTTCAGAAGAAAACAAAAGAGCATGAGAAGCAAGCGACCAGAGATATTGAGAGTTTGTACTTTTGGAATAACGTACGGAAGTTTTACCAACAGTTTTTACCTTTAAGAAGATCAGTCTGTGGCAACTGCAATGCCGATAATTGGGAGAATCCAGCGGGTTGTCACCGGATTTAACGGTAAATGAGGCAACACCAAATATATGCTGTCAACAAGAAGGGACACACAACATCAACGAATTGGACATAACATCACAGACGACAGCTATAATTTCGGGGTAGTAGGGACTTGGTCTACCTTGGCTCTGTTATATATCCTGTAGTAATAAAAAGAAGAATTACTCTTGCCAATTGCTGTTTCTTTGGGCTAAGAAGGCAATTCAGTATTAAGAGCCTATCCTGAAGGAGCGTATATAAGACCTTGATCATCCCAGTCCTACTGATATATCGCTGAAGCATGGACTCTATCGAAAGCGGATGAAGTACCCTCAGCCGTTTCGTGAGGAAAATCTATTGAAAGGTATTCGGTCCCGTTTTCATTGACAGGCTTTTGAAGAGAAGATTCAACGATGAACTGTACAGAGACATCAACCTAGTCAGAAAACTGCGCATCAGTCGCCTGAGATGGCTAGGACATGGAATGGACAATAATGCTCCTACCCGCAGAGTCTTCGAATCTAACCCGGAGGGACAAAGTAGTGGAGGGAGACCTCATTTTAGGTGGCGCACACAGCACATACCTCAACTGACTTGGAGTGCGCAACTGGAGTCAGTTAGATGAAGACCGGACTAACTGGTGAGGATGGTTGGTCAAGATCCAGGTTCACTCGAACTGTAGCGCTATCTAATATAAGTAAGCAAGTAAGTTACAACTGCTCAGAAATTTTGATAAATAGAAATAGATAAGGAGAAATAAACACTATTGGATAAAGAATCGACGGCAAGGTGTTCAACAGTCAACGAGGACAAAACATATAAGTAAATATGTATGTGTCGACAAGGAATGACATCTAATACCAACTGCTCTGATGGTATACCACCAGAGGTAGTCGGAGCTATAGTTTTGAGGTAGTAAGAGATTTTGCGAAAGTGGATTTCGTTGTAAGCTAACTAACGACAGTGCTTTAAAAAAAAGTGTAAAGAATCACTCCTGTCAATCGCTAACACACTAAACTGAAAGCTTAGATATGAAAGCACTCTTTATAGTGCTTTTGGTCCTAGTTCCGCAGGCCACAGAAGGATGGGATTTATTGAATATAAATTATGAATGGGTGAATAAAAATGTTCATAGTTGCTATGAGAGAATAATTCTTCGAGTGATATTTGTGGGATGATAAGATGATGTTGTACGGGCTACATGCGGACGATGACCCGATTAAACGGATTCGAATTAATCGCTCTAGATAGTAAACGCATGATGAGTAAATGATAACAATTGTGCCCAAAGTATCTTCGAATCCATTTTAGGGGAACAACACGACAAAGGAAGGTGCGAGTTTTATAGAAAATACAAAAACGAAACATGTTTAAAGTTTAAATTACCTGTGAAATAATGTCACCTCTGGCAGTACGAACTTGATAAAGGTAGCGATATTTGCGTTGCCGCGCTTCTTCTCTTGTTTCTCTGGGTCTCGAAGTAGATCGACAACGTACGTCCTGAGGATGTCTATGATAAATTCGTTTTCGGTGATCGACTCGCCATCCTGTTATGAAACATTGAACCATGACGCTTATAATAGTCGCAACTGGCCAGGCACAGATGAGAATACCACCAAAGCAAGGCGGTGGTGCAGGATTCGGTTTCATATTCAAAATCTAAATAATACAAAGAAAAAAAAAAACAAAAAATAATGTTGTTGTATATTTTGATTGTTGAACTTGTCGGTTTACCCAATTCGCAGTATCCAGACCGTGCATAAAAAAATCAATGGAAGCCACTATCATTGCAGTACCTACTATGCTAGATGCTAATATTGTTATGTATTTAACACAACAAAGCGTAAGGACTGAGAAAATAACGGCGCCGCCCACGACAGCCACATATATTTCTCTTGGCTGAAAAGAAATGAAATAAATTTTCAATAATTGCTTATTTTCATAATTACAACAATTGACTTGTTTGGAAAAAAAAGTAATTTTTATTTAAACTCTTCAACTGGTTACAATTTATTTAAAATGTTTACAATGTGCGTTTTTGCGATTCCAAACTTACTAACTATCATACTTGAGTGACCATTCGTCACTCCCTTATATCTTTGATACTTTTTATTTTGCTAACTCAGCTATTTGACGGTCAGCACGTGTATAGTGTGATGATTCAAAACAGTTGGTCAACGGCCACGTGAGTAAGACAAATGAAAATGCGCGGGTGTGCACGTCCTCTTTTATTTTTTCAGCAACCATTTTCGCATATTTGCTGTATTAAGTAAAGTTCCTTTTGATTTTTTTTTTTAAATATAACTTTTGTGAGAGCAAATTTGAGAGATTTGCGCAGTATACTGGCCAACTGTTTTAAATCGCACTATATTTGTTGCTCAAACTATCTATATCCGATAACTGGACTATCAAATGATAAAATATCAATTATACAAAAGATCGAGATATACACATACCATATCCATATCTTCTCTCAATTAGGGCTTTAGGATCGGCATACCGATAGAGACTAAATGTCCATGGACCATGATGCCCAGATCCAAGAAAAATATATGAATATACAGGGTGTCCCAGTTTAGGTTTTCGTCCGGATAGCTGAATATTCTTGAAGTTATGGCAAACAAAAAATTCTTGTGCAGGGGAGGTCACATTTTGTAAAGACAATCTGTGTGCATAAAATACTAAAATTTTGTCGAGTTCGATGAACGCAAGCCAAAATTGTGGCATTTTAAAGCTAACATTTGGAAAAATCCGTGATTTTCAACTTTTAGGCTAACTTTTTTTTATCAAAACTTCTTTTCATTATCTACGATTTTTATGTCTGACTTTTCCACCTATGAACAACGGAAGTTATTGCAAACAATTATTTTATTCAGGCGTAAAAAAAAACGCGTTCCCCGTAGTGTTTTTTTTAACTCGATTGAACAGAAAGAGGTCACAGGGAGCCAAATCAGGTGAATTTGGTGGTTGTTGGATGGTATTTATTGCATTTTTCGTCAAAAAATTACAAATAATACTTTTTGCTTACTGTAATCCATGAAAACCATGAGCATTGCTTCTTTTTTGACTGAAATCGACGTTGTTTTTTTGGTCTCGGCTCATTTGGTGAACCCCATTCACTTGCCTGATGTCTGGATTGAGTGTCGTACTCATAAACCCACGTCTCGTCTCCAGTAATGATCCTTTTGATGAATGTGGGATCGGATTCAGCCCCGCAAATCATTTCTTTTGCGACGTCAACACGATCCGTTTTTTACGCAAAATTTAATACAAGTTCGTTGTTGCAAATTTAAATCCATTTCTAAAATTGTAAAAAATCGCCAACACACACAGAGATAGAGGTACTCTTGGCTACGTAATTTTTGCAAATAGCTAAGATTTAGAATTAAAGTCAACTACGGATTTACTAACTTAACAAAAAGAAAACAGAACTCAAATCGGAACACCGGGAGCTTTTTGATCAAGGTGGTACATTTTAAAGACCAAGTTGTCGCAGTTGCCAAACTTTATATACATAGGATGGAAGATGGAGAACTTCTGTATATCAGCGACAATTCTCATACGAGTATGTCATTAACAAATTAGTTTTGAGTAGCATTTCCAAATTGAACTAGCAGCAGAAAAACTTAAAAAAGTGGTCAAAAATTAGATTAATGTCTAATTTGAATAGATATGAACAAAAACAATTAATCGTAGTGATTATTTTTAAGACATTATTTTCAAATTATAAATTACATAAATTATATATACGATGCATATATTATATATTCTTATTAATGGAATGAGAAAGACTGATTTCATCATTTTCAAATTTATAGTTTAATTTATACGTTTAAACAAAACACTATTCGCGGACTTAAAAAATGTAGACAATGCACATATGTACTTGTGTATAATGGAGAATTATATTCATTTTAAATTTCTTAGATAAAACGAACATTTACTTACCCCAAATTCATTATCTGGCATTGTCGCGACACAAACTGCCATAGCAACGGCTGCTAAAAGGGCTCCAGCAAATGCGCTAACTAAGGCTGATGCAATAGGATGAGCGGAACCTAAAACGGCTCCAATTAAGCCAGCTACAATAGCAAGTGCTGAATCTGCCGGACTTCCTAGTAGTGTTATTTTCAAATCCTGTAGTATAAAGATCCCATTAGCACCGACAAGTAATCCACTTAAAAATCCAATGGCTCGCAAGCAACGATAACCTTAAAGAATTCAAATTTTGTATATAAACTTAAAAATTAATTTAAATGAGTTAATTAATAAAATGAAGTTTTTGAAAACGAGCTGGTATTTTCTATCTACAATCGAGTTTTTTGTTTCATTTTTTTTTCTTAAGAAAAAGTTTTAAGGTATATTGGGGAAAATTCAAAGAGAATTGGGGTAAGGGCTAAAGGAAGTGACCGGCCATCGAATAATCTTTTATTATATGTGACACCTTAAGAACGTTGGAAAGTGAACATTAACTGCCAACACGTCCATGTTTGATGCATGATCATATATCAGTTACTACACGTTACTTTTGCAATAAATTTCCAAATTCAGAGGATCGAAATCTGAACACTGGTTCAGTGTTCTTAGTCAGGTTTTAACAAAACGTCTTTGCGCGTGTGTATGTGTGTGTGAGTTCGAGAGTATGTATGCCCATATGTGCCAATTTTTTGGCCCACAATACTCGCGAGCGAATGGTGCTATCGAGTTGAATTTTTGTCAGATGATGGGTCTTCATGCAGAATCGCAGCCATTAGATTCTGATCAAAATCTAAATTTAAAAAAAAAAAAACATATACTCGTATAAAATGCAATCAATTTTTTCCTAAAAATAGAGGACTCTTTCGAAATTGTGACTGCACTATTCGAAATCTATTAACATAGCACACATTTATCAATAATTTGAAAAAATCGGGCAAGAATTGTCTGAGCTATTCAAGAAATATCAACAATTTTAGAAACGTCAATGCTGTACTAACTACGTTTTCGTAAATACAAGGAGTAATCTGATCCGTCAAACTTTTATGTGTAATTGGTTTTGATGAGACAAAAATAAGGAATTGCATAATAGGGTTTATGTAAGAGGAGGATGACTTTCTTGCTCGGTGGAAAAGGGAGATAATCCCAACTGCCACAAATTTTTTTAGCTTTACCAAAACCTTTCAAGCTTAACCATTCTTATCCCGTTTTTTGACCATTTTTGGATAAGCTTGTTTTCATTTTTAATAGGATATGAAATATCAAAAACCATTGGAGGGTACTACAAGTTCTCTTAATCAGGAAGTTCTTGGCGTGACCCAACCGCCGCACCCATTTTATTTTGCTTTGTTAAAAAACAAAAAAAAAAGTAGATTGCATATTTTCGCTTATTAATGTCGCTGAAATTCACAAAAGCCAATACAAGAAGTTTCATGCCTTCTTTGCCGATTCTCGTGGAGCTTTCGATTCAATATCATACGAGGCAATATTATATAAACAGTGAAACCGATCATATCATATCATATAAATAGAAGGCCATGTTTGTAGTGTTTACATTTTTTAAAGCACGATTCTATTTAAACTATCCCATCTAAACACTTCACAAGCACTTATTTCGAAACTCGTGTATCTTTTCTCAACATTTTAAGCCAACACGTATTTGAAAACAAAAATTTCTTTAACAAAATTAATAATATTATTCCGTACCGAATTTTCACTTTTCATACGAATTTGCTCGAGCCAACGATCTGTCAGAAATTTATATAGTCGATATAGTACAAAAAATTTCCGCAAGAATTTTCGTTCCGGGTGTCAATAAAACGTCAAAAGAAAATTAGTGAATTTGGTTGTTGTTAGTATAATAAATTCTTTTGCAGAACAGCTGTTTGCTTTGACAGTTGTTACACAGCTTACCCACAGAAATTTATGAGGCATAAAATTGCAACTATTTCAATGGAGGGGAAATGTTTATCTCTCTCATCGGCTCTCTTTGTTGCAGCTTTTTGGAGTAAACAAGCAGGAATTTGTAAAAAGTTGTACGAATTTGTACGATATTTAAAGTTAACAAACAGACCTTTAATAATTAGATCAAGGTAATGGCTTACGAAGGTATTGTACATATATACACAATTTTTCAGAAGAAGTAAAGACAATGTTTTAAAAATGTAAATGGATTTAATTACAAAAGTTTTAATTGTAAGCGATGGAATGGGGGCGACGATATCGAACAGCGAGTCTTCCGTACCAAAAAACTGTTCTTGAAACTTAAGGTCTTACTTAATGTGGTAGTCATGCGTCCAGATCAAACATTCGCATTTCCTCATTGAACGGTGTAGGAGAAGTATAAAGTGAAATAACAGCGAACGATGATGAAAGCGCTACGGGTGTAACGGGGTATCTTGAAATATAATTTGAGTAGTAGTACCCACTTTTTTGGAAGTCTTCACGTTAATTATCCGATTGTGGGAAAATCTCTAGCTGAACGCCCTAATTAGAATTAAGAAGGAAATGTCGGTAGAAAATCCCATACGAAAAATTCAAGTTCAAGTAGCCCTGAAAGAAGATGATCAAGGTAAAATAATTGGACCACTTAAATGTAAAAACATCTCGACTAAATTCACGATTGAATTGTGATTTTAAGATACAATAAAACTTGAGTAGAGGATATTTCAATACTTCAAACATAATTTCTAAGAAATTAATAGAGAGTATTCTTCCTCAACCACGGTTTGAAAGTACTATCTCGGATAGTGTTGGAAAAGCCAAGTGTATGCTTACATATGGATATTGTTGTAATGAAGTCAATGCTAACACTCTGACTACATGAAGTCAAGGGTAACACTTGAATCCAAACTGCTTCCATGAGTCAGTTGGTTGTTCTCTCTTAACAAGTTGACATCGAAGTATTGCACAAGCTTTCTTCTTATTATACATATTCAATAAAGATTTCAATATTTAAAACTATCTCGGTTATCACAGTGGCGACGGGGATATCAAAAATATATAAAATTATTGCGCTTTATCGTAAAGTAATCTGGGTGCGAAAAAAGTGATAGAATTTTGAGATGTCAGTGTACGGAAATATTCAAAGTTTCGATTTTCAAATGAATGATTGGACAATATTTAAAAGCCAGTTGGAACAATTTTTCATTGCCAATGACGTGGCAGATGCGAAAAGGAAGAAAGCGATCATTTTAACTGTATTAAGTGAAAATTCTTATAAACTTCTTCAGGACTGGAGTCATCCAGTGACAATTAATGAGGCAACCTTCGATCAAATAATTTCGTCATTCGATGGACATTTCAAACCAACGGTATCAACATTCGGAGAACGCTTTAAATTTTATTCTGCTTCGAAAGAGCCAACGGAATCTGTTAACGAATGGGCTGTGAGAGTACGATCACTGTCAGCATATTGCGAGTTTGGCACAGATCTGAAAACAGCTATAGGGGATAAATTCATAATGGGTCTCGAGAAGGGTGTGGCAAAGGACAAACTGTTCCTAGAAAAAATGGCGGAGATGACATTTGAGAGAGTGGTGGAAATTGCCTAGACTGTTGAATGCGTGAGTCATCAGCACGAGATTGGAATTAAAGAAGAACCAAATGAAGGAATTTACCGGTTAAAATATATGAAACAAAAATATACAAGCGAACATCATCTGAAAGTGTATGGTCATCAGCAAGCAGAGCAGGGTGGAAGGCGGAAGGCAGTGTGCAGTATGCGGTTTAAGAAATCACAAGGAAGTCTCATGCAAATATAAAAATTATAGATGTAGAAAGTGTATTCAAGTAGGGCATCTGCAGAAAATGTGTTCCTTCAGAACAATTCCCAGTAGCTTCCATTTTAATTATATAAATAATTCAGATTTAAGCCTTTTCCATTTTTATTCTAGTTCAGATGGCATGGATCCAATAAAAAGTATCAATGAATGGGGTTCCCTAATAACGGTGCAACACCCATTACCCCGTATCGAAGAAATGTTTGGTAAGCTCCATGGAGGAAAAGAGTTTTCCAAATTGGATATGTCAATAGCTTATCAGCAGTTTGAGCTCGATGACGAGTCCAAAAATATGACAACCATCTCGACAATGTTAGGGTTATATCGTTACACGAGCTACGGCAATTTTCCAAAAGAAAATGGACAGCTTGCTTATGCGCATTGAAGGAGTGGTAATATTTTTGGATGACCTCTTGGTTACAGGTCCAAATAGGAAGGTTCACATGGAAAGGCTAGAACAAGTTTTTAGCATCCTGAGAGATGCTGGACTTAAGCTAAATAAAGAAAAATGCGAATTTTTTTCGAAATCCATAAATTACCTGGAACATGTCATTGACCAGCATGTGTTACATGTAGGTGTAGATAAAGTAAAGGCAATAGGAGCTGTACAGAAACCAAGGAATCCAAAAGAAGTGCAGTCTTTTTTAGGAGTTATTAATTTTTACAGAATATTACTACTATTTGTTCTCCATTGTATGAATTACTAAAGAAAAATATGAAGTTTGTTTGGACTGAAGTACACTTAAAGGCGGTAGAGCGCATAAAGAGAGAGTTGCTATCTGACAGGCTTTTAGCACACTTTGAACCAAACTTGCAAACAAAGCTGACCGTAGATGCCAGCCCAGGGGGGTGGTGGCCATTTTATCCCAAGTTTATTCAAATGTGCTTGAACGACCCGTAGAATTCGCTTCCAGGAAATTGACTGATTGCGAAAAGAATTATTCCCAGCTTGACAAAGAAGCTGCTGCAATCCTTTCGGAGTGAACAAATTTCATCATTTTCTGTATGCAAGACAGTTCTTATTAGTTACAGACAATAAACCGTTGATGCATATTTTAGGCCCCAAGAAGAGAATACCGATGATGGCGGCGAATAGGCTTCAAAGAATCGCTCTTATGCTATCTGGGTATCAATTTAATATTGAATGTATCAAATCAGAGAATGTGGCAGACTATTTATCCCGTTCTCCCAATGTAACATTGGTCGAAAATGGTGAAAAGCAGGATTTATTATATAGCAAGTATGTAAAGGAGGTGGATAGGTTGTCAGTGGCATTTGAGGAAGTGGGTAGGGAGACTTCAAGGGATATTGTCTTAAGTAATGTTAAAAAATGCATGCAGTCCAGTTGGACTCACAGCAAGGTTGACGAAAACTTGCGCCCATATTTTCAACGCAGTAGTGAGCTCAGTTTAGAATCAAATTGCTTATTTTTTTGGCTATAAAATTATAATACGACTTGCATTACAACCAAGAGTCCTTGAGGAATTGCACAAAACGCACATAGGCATAAGTAAGATGAAGGCAATTGCAAGAGAGTATTGTTGGTGGCCGGGGCTTGATGCTGATCTCGAAAATGTTACCAAGTCATGTGAGCCGTGCTTATGCGTCAATAAGTGATCCAAGGAAGAGTGCGCTCATTAATTGGGAGTGGCCCGTGGATCCATGGGATAGGGTGCACGTTGATTTTATGGGCCCTTTTATGAAAAAATGGTTCTTAGTAATGGTGGACAGCTATAGTAAATGGATTGAATGCATATATATGGGAACAAACACTAGTAAGGCAACAATAGAAAAAATTAGACCAATATTTCGCAATTCACTCTACCTAGAATTTTGGTTTCAGATAATGCAGATAATGGTACCGCGTTCGTTTCCAAAGAATTTAAACGTTTTTTTTAAGTTTAAATGGCATTAAGCATGTGACAACACCTGTAGGTAATCCAGCAACAAACGGGCAAGCGGAAAACTCTGTGTTCATTTCTACTCGATTATAGGAACACCATTCATTTTAGCACAGGTGTGGCACCTGCAGAGCTAATGCTTAAAAGAAAACTTCGCACTAGACTCGATTTGCTTAATCCAAATCGTCAAAAAGAAATCAAATTAAATGATGTAAGTCTTAAAGTAAAAAAAAAATCAAAATAGACAAAAAGAGAACTATAATGGAATTCATAGAACAGATCTAGAAATTCAGAGCTTTGTTATTGCTAAAAATTATTCGCTTCCGAACGAGGTAGTTTGGTCTAAAGCTAAGGTTTTACAAAAGGTAGGCAAACAAACATATATATGTACATAGTTCAACCAGTCAATACGTTAACAAAAAGGAAGCGCCATATCAACCAAATGATACAATGTAATGAAATACCCGATATACAAATGTCAATAGGATATACTGAGGACAGCGTTTGTAATAAAGATTGTTCGACAGGCGTAATTAGGGAAGATACATTAGATGTAGCTAGCGAAACAAATTCAATAATAACAACAAATGATAATAAAATATGTGAAGTAAACGATTCAGGAAATACAAATTATTCAGATATTTTGCGCGAATATTTTGAGGTAAATTAGCCGATTATCGAAAATATCACTGGAAACAAATATTATTTAAGAAAAAGGAACAAATAATAAGCTTGTTATTGAAATTAGTTTATACAGAGAACAAACAACTAATAGGGGAAGTTCTTGTAATGAAGTCAATGGTAACACTCTGACTACATGAAGTCAAGGGTAACACTTGAATCCAAACTGCTTCCATGAGTCAGTTGGTTGTTCTCTCTTAACAAGTTTAAAAGTTGACATCGAAGTATTGTACAAGCTTTCTTCTTATTATACATAAAGACTATGTATAGTAATAATATTCAAAACTATCTCGGTTATCACAGATATTAAACACAAATATAATCAATATCGTATTTTCCCTTCTCCCATATTCTTCGCTCATTTCAAGAATTTCTACAATTGTCTAGCAACTAGAAAAAACTAGCTATTAATTGGTCATTTTCCTGGAAACGTTCAAAATTTATAATATATATAAACATGTAGATTATATATTAAATTGTCACCTAAAAGTGCGTAGACAATTCCAAAAACAGCTGTTATTGTCCACAATAGAGCTGATATCGTATCGGGAACATTACTTGAACATGACGGATTGTCCATTATACCCTGCAAAAATATTAATAAAATTCTTATTTTATTAATTCTTACATAAATGTATTATTTTTATTAAAATGTTTTAATTGCAATATCTCCTTCTAGCTAACTCAAACTTAAATAAATACAATTATTGTTACTTTATAGATTATGTGGAACATTTTCACATTTGTTGTCTGTTCTTATTATTTTATACTCAGGTGATTGGACCTAGTTCCGAAGTCGACATTAAATAGCTAGAGACATGCTTTTCATAGGCGTAGATTAGTGATTTTATAAGTTTGTTTGTCGAAAGGGTATACGAAGTTAGAAAAGAAATAAGTGTACCAATAATTAAAAATCTTCGATATGAGTATCGCACTGTGCACGTATCGCACCGAATTAACGAAGTCGAGCCATACAAGCTGCGATAAGAGTAATTCTATCGACGGCCGGTATAGCATAAAAGTTCATTTCAAAACAAGCCAGTGTCTTCAAACTCTTTTCAAGACTTTATTAAGACAGTGTTCAATTACGATATGGGGGCATAGTTTTGTAATTTAAAACTATATCGGGCATTTTAGATTTAACTATTATCGTGAGGTCAGTAGAGGAAACGAGAAACATAAAGTAGCTTTCCACTCAAACTTCGTCAGTGTTATATTTACTAGTTTAAAAACAGAAGGTTATATAAAAAAAGAAGATAAAAGTGGTTTTAACGGCCAACGAGGGCAAAACAAAGTATACGCTGTCAAAAAAAAAAGGTCGGAGCATCGAACACTTGGGCAAAACATTCCAATTGACTGTTTCAACTTTATGGTAGTTAATAACTTTCTTGCTCTTTGTTCTGAAGAAGATCCGCTCTCGAAAATCGCTTGTATCTTAGGAAGCAAAGGAGCTATAATAGTTTATCTCAAACAATTAAAATGGATCACATAAAAGCCTGATTATTTAAAGTTCTGCTCTATGCTGCAGAAATTAACATATTAATAGCTTTGTCAAGTGAGGCAAAACTAGAACAGAACAGCGCAGATTTGTGAAAAACGTCAAATCAAATGAGAACAGAAAAGTACAGCACAGCTGATTTTGACATTTTTCACAATTGTGTTCTACGTTGAAAGTAGGTGCAAGATTTTCTGTTCCGAACAGATTGGAACAGCCTCACTGAACACAGAGCAGAACACATTCGGACAGAAAATTTTCTCACTGAACAGGAAAGCTTGTACTTTTCTGTTCGGAACAGTCCGGAACAGCCTCATTGAACAAAGCTAATAAAAACAAATGGCAAATCAAGGTATAGAAGGCTTCGGGATTTTTAACCTATTTTATTTTACCCATAGGGTAAAGTAAGTAAGGCGGAAAATCCTAAATTATCGATTAGGGGTCGATCGCAACAGTTTGGCCTTTGTCCATTCACTTTGTGGGAATCTTTGCGAAAAGATATCGACATACACTCGTATAAGATCCAAGGAGTTGTAACCAAATATGCTTTTCCTGGAGGGAGACAAGTCTAGAAGAGTCTCATAAGAATCAATTACACTCACAAAAGTGAGCTGTTTGCTGGGGTCTTCACACGGAATGAAGCCGGAGCTCAGAATCATGGCCGCTTCATGTTATGACAAACTGTTTATTTAACGCGGATATTTCGTCCACGAAGTATAAATTCATCTGAAATATCCATCCACAGCATTGCAAGCATCAATTATTTTTAAATAATTAATAGAAAATTAATTATTAAGGAACTAATACTATTTGTTAAAAATTTAGCTCATAGAAGTATAATAATTACTGCTCCAGATTTTTATGACCTAAAGTAACTGCAGTGAGTTCAAGGTCTGACCTAAAAATCAAAATCGTTCTTATGCATGTAGATTCGTGGCTTTAGATACACATATGTACACACGAGTGCATATTTATACATGTGTATTTTGTTGATGACTTAACTCTAGTAAGCAACTAAAGATTAAAATATAATTTTTTAGTAGTACATGTGCGCACCCATACATATGTAGATAGTTTGATATTTTACAACGCAAAACAAAGGAATATGAATATAGTCTTATATTAAATGAATATATTGTAATTACCTTGATAAGAAATGGCCACTCGAGTGCCGGAATCTCCTGCGACACACTTCCATTTTCATCATTGTCTTTAGAATGCATTTTGTTTTTGCCCTTGTTTTTGTGCAAAATTTTAACTCAAAACCATTGTTGTTCGTCTAAAACTCATTAAAACAGACAAATAAAACCCGTACATATATGTATATTTTGAACAGTTTATTGTTTGTATCCTCTTATTTTTATGATAATCTTTCAGACATATATAAATGTCCTCACCCTTGTTTTATTTGAAATATCAAATTTCTCTATTGATTTTTCATTATTCATTTTTTTTCGGATACTTATTTTCTTACAATATTCGAATGCATCAGTTTTATTTTAAATAAAATATTGTATGTACTTGATTTGTTAACGAACACCATGTGCTATGCCAGAACTCCAAACAAAGGAACGTATTTATGGGTGGGATCCCGCAAATTTTCACCCTATCCGTATATTATCGCGACTTATATGGTGAAAAGTATGTGGAATACCAATAGTACTAGTCGTCAGTTCTAAGGAAGATTTTTCGTGATTTCTATATTAGGCTACAGCTAAGGATGTGATTATTTAGTTACACTTTGCTAGTTTACAATTTTGTTTAAACACAATAAAAAGGTGGAACAAAGATTGAAGTAATGAAGCACTTGAAGCATAGGCGCGATAGGACTTTCACAAAAAGTCTACACACTACTGGCTTCCACATATTGCCGTCGTCCTTTAATTTAAAAAGGATTTTTGATTTTGCGCAATGGTAAACTTAAGTACAGGGCTAGGGTAAGTAAACAGTGTTTTCAAAATACACTGGCACTTAATATTGTAGATGTGGTGAAAGTTCGTAAATGGCGTGAGAAGCAGCCATATAACAGATTTTGACATCAAGTCCTTCTGTTGAAAGTGTGTGCAATTGGGATCCAAGTATTTCTTTTTAAATTAATGACATTTACAAACAAATACGGGTGAATCTGATTTGCATCCACCTTTTTTTTTTGAAATTTTGAAATAAATATATATTGTAGATGTGTAATTTCTTCGTGATACCCGTCTACAGTAGAAGAATCCATCAAATCATTCCGTATTCATCTTTCTTATCTCTCTTCTTGGTGTAGATGCCAAACACTGTTTTTAACTGCTTGATATGCTCCTTTGAGGACTTCGACCTACTTGTTAGTTTCACCTTTACAGAAAGCACTTCTCGAAATCTAAATCAACCTCTTATATTCTTTTTGCTTCGATCTGTGGATTCCAGTTTTCTGGCAAATTAGCCGTAAGTGACCCAGCAAGAAGATTTCTAGTCGCTGTTGCTGTAGTTCTGGGTTCCACCATGGAAAAGGCGATATGCTGGTAGTTTTTCTAACAGGACATAACAGGTCAAAGATTTGGTGAGGCCACCATTCAGATGATCGATTTCCTTTACTTTTCGTTTTCTTTCTTGCTTTTAGCAAAGTTTTGAAAGATTTCCTCTAATTCACCTTAAAGTGTAATAGTCTTCTTCAGTAAAATATGTGAAAACTCCTTTTTTTCCGCGAGGATATTCAGGACGTCTGTTTCTGCTAAAATACGATGCTAAATTTCCTTTTACTACATCTTTTACTAGGGGAAATAAAGTTGTAGAAGTCTTTATGAGCGACGACATCCTTAGACCTTAATCCTCGCGAGTCTAAAATTTGTCTTCAACGAGGATACATATTCAACCTAATGGCATTAGCCGACATTGTGAAAAGCAGTAGGAAGTAGCGAAGTAAAAAAAAATTAAAACTGCAGATTTGTGGCATCTTAAGGGGGCACTTCGTTTTGCTGAACACCCAAATGGCACTTATTTCTGTGAAGTTTGTAATGAAAATGACGTTTTTGAGGGTTGGGCTTACACTCGCATCAGGCTGCAGATATTATGCGCTAATAGTGTAGTCGGGGCCAGTAATGTAGGCACTTTATTATTGAAGCAAATACTCATCTTTTTTTTAATTACTCTATAGACTACGAGTACATTGAAAGAATTATTTGAAAGGCAACACTTTGTCTGAGTTCTCTGTTCAGATATGCAATTTTCGCATTTGGGGTAGTAAGAGTCCATTGGATAACGCTATACTACAGGGTGGATCAGGTTCTCAACCAACTAAACTCGCGATTATTAGCCAGCAACCCTTGGTTTTTGTTAAGTTTAAAGTATTTTTATAAGTATTCGGATGTATTTTAGATGTTACACATGCTTTTGGTAGCTTTGGTATCGTTGTATAGTTCTTAATCCATTCTTCTTTTCTGCTCTTCATCAAGGCAGGTGGGACTATATGTATTCGTACATCACAGCGATAAAAAGTTTAAAGTTGTAGCCGTTGATAGTGCCGTGTTGTCCTAAATGTCAATGTTGTTCGTATTTTCTAGTCGAAAATGTGTGCTTACTTCTACATTTTTGACATTGACAAAGTCATTTTAGATAATTTTCTCTCGACGTTTGCAAATTCGATATTAATAGTCGATATATTCTTTATCTTATGACAATATCATCAGCATATGTAAAAAATTTTACTGACTTGAAAAAGGTTGTGCCACTATTGTGGACTTGCATGTTTTTTTCCAATTTTATGAGGATGGGGTTATATGAAAGCACATCACATTTTCTTAATCCTTTTTTGGCATAACAAGGTCTGTGTAATTATAGTATTGCCATTCCAAAGTCCGACAAATTTACTCTTTATTGTGCAAAATAATAGGAATTGGAAAAATAGCATCTTTTTTCATTTTTATAAGGCATGTAACTTTCGACCACAGGAAAAGTTGAATATTTAATTAACATAACGAATATAAAAGTAAAATAAATTACTCATGGCGGATGGATGTTCTAGCGTGCGAAAAACGTATAAAAGTTTTTAATCTTATTCTGTTAAAATACAAAACATTTCTTTGGTGAAAAGTAGTCTTAATCTTATGATATTTTTATGGAAAAGTCTCATTTAAATCGTTTTAACTCAATCTAAAATTAGGCCGGACAAACAGGCATTTGTTTTAAAAATGGCTTTAGACAATTTTAGTTTTATTTATGCATACTAGTATGTATATATATGTAGGTACATAAATATTCGTATATCGTTAATAGTAAACTCTAACAATACTAGTTGGGGTCATCTTACAGAATGATATGATAAGGATGATTTATTCTAAAATGTTAAGTCCGACAACCAGGTAAGGCGACTACGGAGCCCCAATTGCTACGTACGTTATGAAAATCCAGGATAGGGCTTTGCTATTTGCCTCTAATAAAAAATGTCTTCAGAACCTTAAAACAAGTGTCTCACTGGTAAGATTTTTTTTCAACCGAAATAACTCCATAGAATGATCATAGCGAGCAGCATTACAATTTTTCCTCGTACAGTTTTGGAGTACAATCAGTGGCTGTAATTTTTTACTGTAAGCACCACCCCAACAGCAAATGCCATATTCCATCTTAGAAAGAAATATTCCATAATAAGCTGCTTTTAAAGTTACATCGTGTAGTTGAAAACACATACTTCTTTATATTTGAAATATGTTCGTTCCACTTTAAATGCTGAACTATATTGACACCCAGATATTTAAAATGTTCAACTACCTCAATTCCAAAGCAAATAGCACTGCAAATGACATTTGAATTAAAGAGGTTTTTAGAGTTAAAAATTACACATTTATTATTATATAGGATGTACAATCCGCAGCATGACACACAATACCAATGACTGTTTAATTTTTTACAACTAAGCAAATGCTAGATCATTAGCAAAGGCTTGGAATTTGCCAGTGAATGGTTGATCAAATAAGGAATTAATATATATTAAAAAGAGAATAGGACCCAGAACTGATCCTTGTGGAACTCCAAGATTAACTGACGTTGATTCGCTGAAGACATTACGTACTTTTACCTTTTGAACTCGGTTATTTAAATGTGAAACAAACCAGGTGTAGTTAAAACCACGAAAGTCAATATTTGGTGTGTTCCCCTGAGATTTTGTAACAATTTAAAAAAAAAAATTGTTTGCTTAAGTGATAGGAGTAGGAATAAATTCTCTTTTAAACCCAAAAACTCACGGGAACACGTTTCTATAAAATGTGTTTGAAGCGTCAAAACATAAAAGAAATTGTAAAATAGGAGGAAGATTTTTAGATTGGTTATTATTACGATTTTATTTATGTAATATGCGTTTAATGAGTTCTGTTGTATTGTGAACAATTCGCTTCAATAGTTAGCTCTTTTTTCTCCTCTTTGTCCATGTACAAGTCGTCTTTTGTGTTAATTTGCATAAAATTTTCGCAAATTCACAAATTTAAACTTTTACGAATTTGACAGTTCTTTTAAAATTGAATTGATTTGACCTTTTCTACAATTCCTGCCCAAAGAAAAATCTCATGTAGAAATTTGTAAGAATTGACAGGGTGGGGAAATGGATTACTCTCTCAAATGCGTTCTCTTTTACAATTCTTTTCTCGTGGGAACAAATTTGCAGTTCTGGAACAGACCTATTACATAACATCTTTAAAAGAATGCAATGATTGACGATGTCAAATGCTTTGGTTATGTCCACAAAAAGTGAAGCGCAACATGTTTTGTTATCCAAACCATTTTTGTATAATGGAGCAAAAGTCCTGGAGAGCGTGTTCTACTGAAAAACCTTTCCTAAAACCAAACTGTAAAGGACTAAGAAATTTTGTTTTAGAAAGATACAGCAAAATTCTATTTTTTATAGCTTTTTCAAATATTTTAGATATAGAGGACAATAATAACTTTCAGTTCTTCAAGAAAAATTCCCGATGTAACATTTAAATTAAAAATATTCAATGCAGTTTTTTTCACCAAAATATTCCCACATGGGTTTGTATTCTTAATGTAATTTCTTATCTAAAGAACTTCAAGGCCAGACATACGAGTATGTTAGGTTCCAAAAATAAACTATGTCTGCTGGGAATACTTTTTGAATTTCCAAAGTTAGTGCAGCAGTTATGTAGCAAAGATACAATAGATAGTAAGGAAAATAATTTTGTCCAATTGCAAAAAAAAATAATTATTGAAACTATTTCTGTATTATCAAAAATATCTACACATGTGTTATTTAAAGTCGTTTGACTGGGTTGATTTTTTATTTTTCTGTTCATATTACTTCATATTCATATTACCTTCAGATTACCTTGAGAACTTTTTACTTTGTTGTGGTAATAATTAGCTCGAGTTATACGAATTTCTAGTTAGATTTATGGTATATTTTTAAATCTTATCTTTTTGATAAAGTTTTACCTAAAAAAAAATTCAACAAAAAAGGAGGAATTGGTTATGCAATTTTTTCACATTTTTAGAAACAGGTCGTATGCCGTACTAGGATTTTCTTCAGCACAGGCATCATGCCCAACAGAAAGGAGTAATTCGTGATTAAGTTTATGATAATCTATTTCTACCAGCCTTCTTTTAGTGATGTTTTTGTTTTGTCCCCTTTGTTTAAAACTGCCTAACAGAATACTTGTCATGCATGCAAGACTGGCACATAGGTTTTGTGAAACTGTTGTGGCGGGATCAAGACAGATTCCTGAAAGACCAATTTAGTTTTATTTACAAAAGATATTAACCCATGATCGGATAAAAGAACGCAAATGAATCTAAAACAGAACTTGGCGTTAGAAGATCCAAATTAATGTCTCCCAAAATGAAGAGACTCGTGGCACGCTCACTATTTAAAAAGAATTGAAAAAATACTGCAAAAAGTGCAAGAGATTTTTAAAATACATATCTGCACTTGGCAGACTGTAATGTTTTACGCCACACTCATACAAATTTCGTATAAAAACTCCCACTCCACCTGCAGTATACGAATCATTAGGATTAGCATACAAATTATAATCTGGCAAATTGTAGTTATCTATCTACTTCGCAGGAATAAATTCAAATTTCGGAATCAAAAATTATGTCGGGCAAATATTCGAAAGCATCAAATTTCAAACTATTGTAAGAAATCAAAGTTACACCGCAGACTACGAATGTTTATATACAGATTTAAAATTTGAATTTGATTTAAGAGTACTTCGTTTGTGAGATGGTTGTTTATAAAATCTGAATTGTTAATTAAATTTAACATAATCAGGAAAAAGAACTATGATTCAATCCTGATGAAATCGTCAAAAGATTTTATATTCATTACCTACCTCACATTTTCAACCTTTCTTAAAAATATTTGAGAGTTTTTAAACCACAGGTACTTAAACTTTTCCAAAATAAATAAAGCTTTTGTGTAATTTGTGAAGTTGTCATTTACATAAGTTTTTTTTTTTTTTTGTAACGGACAATAATGATACATTAAATTTTGCTTTCCTTGTTCTTTTGCTCGACATAATAGCTTTGTTCAGTGAGGAAAAACTAGAACAGAGCAGCACAGATTTGTGAAAAACGTCAAATCAAATGAGAACAGAAAAGTACGGCACAACTGATTTTGACATTTTCACAATTGTGTTCTACTTCGAAAGTAAGTGCAAGATTTTCTGTTTCGTACAGATTGGAACAGCCTCACTGAACACAGAGCAGAACAGATTCGGACAGAAATTTTTCTCACTGAATAGGAAAGCTTATACTTTTCTGTTCGGAACAGCCTCACTGAACAAAGCTAATGTTCTTCATCAAGCGAAGAGAGTTACAAACACACAATGTCACCAACGTCATTCGAAATAAATTTTTTAATTCGCTTTAAATATCATTTTTTTATTTCCTCGACGGAGTAGCCACATTCAATGTTTCAGCAAAACTGTTTGTACACACTGCTGGGTTTTGATTGTTTACTTTTGGTACACTAACAATTTCGATTGAAGAATGCTAATGCTAACTTCTACTTTCTCCAATTTAATTTGTGTAAAATTTTCCCCTCTTTTATCTTCTGAATTGGTGAGATAATTTCGCAGTAGATTTTCTTCAAGCTAACTATCTCCTGGTAGAGTAGCTGTAATGTAGGTAGAATGCTTGGATTGTTGCTTACAGCCGACGCATTATTGTTAAATCTAGCTGTTGTTCCTTATATGCAACATATCTGTTTGAGATTAAGTTGTTGTTGGCATATTGTGCAACGTGATTTTACCAAGAGTTTTTAATTTTTTATGTGTACGTTGTTGTTGGTAATGTTTAACGGTATTTTGGTATGTCGCAGGTTGATTATGTTGTGGTTTATTAAGCTCCTAGATGAAGCTTTCTTCTCTAGGAGAGAGCTGGACATGTAGAGAGTAGGTGGAGGATTGTCTCCTCCTCTTCCTCGTCCATGCAGCTTCAACAGAAATCATTTGTAAAGGCGCCAAGCCTTCTTGCGTGCTTGCCTATGTGTGTCCATTGATGACACCTATTATGGCACCTATTTAGTTTCCTATTATGTTTCCTATTAGAGCGATTCAGATCCAGCTTTGGCCAGATCTGTTTGATCGCTAGACATGTTTGTCCAACAGTCTACCTATGGTTGTTTTTTTTTTTTTATTGAAATCCAGCTTTAATGTTACTCGTAGTTTGCACGTAGCGATTGGTATACCTATGCTACCCTTTTCCGGTAGAATAGGTAAAATGGTTCGAATTTTGGAGAGTTCATCGGCTCTCTGTGGCTCGGCACCCAACAAAGGTGAATGTTGAACTGCTCTGCCATCTCCATTATAGATGATCGGCATTAAAGGGTGGTTTTAGAATATAATCAGAACGAGTCCATGGACTTGATAGCGGCCTGACTATTCAGATGCGGATATCCTTTGCAGATATCATGTTCTTTAGGACAGAGCAGGACATCGATTTGGAAGACGGAAAGTGAGGCTCAGATTTAGCTTATCTGCGAAAACACCGCCACCAACTCTGCTATCGGTTTTAGATTCATCTGTGTAGATATGGATTGACTTGTTCTCCATGAAAGCATCCCAGAATGATCTAGAGCGGAAGTTTACAAGGAGGTTTTTGTCAAACCAAAGTTCAGGTATATACCATACCATCGATATTCTCTATGGGGATTTATAATGCATTAAAAATGTTGGCGGGGCCAAATGAATTATTTGTCCAATCCTTAGTCGCTTTAAGGCGAATAGCTGTAGTCGCAACTACTTGCCTGCTGAAAATATCGAGGGGTGTCAAATGAAACAGAATGCCTAATACCCGAGGGGGTAGACCGCAAGGCTCCGTTTATGCATAGACATGCTGTTCTTTGCACTCTGATTAGTTTAATGCAGAGGACAAGATCAGTTTTATGGGGATTTATTCCCAATCCACAGCGATCTGCCCAGCAGGTTAATTTATTGTTAATGGCGCCCCCTATGTCCAGGAAAGCAACCATCGTGTACACTTTATATTGTGGGGATCGTTCGATGTGGCTAGTCAGTGAGTGCAGAGCCGTTTCCACTGACTTTCCTTGGCATGTTGAGTCGTTGATAGAAGTCTTGGATCAATTTTAGATCGTATGTGGACGTTCTAGAGTTTTCAGAAGGAAAGATGATAGACTTATAGATCTGAGGTCCTTTGGGACAACATAAGAACATTTTCCGGTTTGGGAATGAATACTACATTGACTTTTCATCATGATAGTGAAGCGAAACAAAAACAAAACAACAATGGAACAAACACAAAACAACATCTCACAAAAACAAATAAATGAAAAATAAAATAATATTGAAATAACGAAAATTAACAGTGAAAAGTAACGGGAGAATTTGGTAAAAAATTTTGCAACAGCTGTAGAGAGTACGTTCTAGCTTATGGTAAATAAATAAAATCGTTAAGCGTTAAAAATGTTTAATTTATGTGGGTAGACTTTATTGCTATACTAGAATATAAGGTTTTCTTGTTCTTTCTTCACATTTTGATTAAATTTCAGAATGTAATTCGTGGTATATTAATTGTCATCATCTAAGTCGGTGCTTGCAGCTCAGAATATTTTTGGCACCTAGTAACGTTTTACCTCACAGCCAAAGGATAGGTGACTATGCGTCTGCGTTATTTCAGTCTAAAAATTGCATAAAAATCTTATAATCGTATTATTTTTCTTATAAGTTTTGTGTATTAACTAGCAGAATCAATTATTGGTAGCAACATTCTTGTTTCGTTGGTGAGTTCTTCCACAGCAAACTCATTGGTTCAATATAATTTTTGAATATTCTGTGCTAAACTTCTGATCTCATTCTTAGTCCTATCCTGCTACATGATAATGCAGGACCACACGTAGCATAGTTAACGCTCGTAAAAGCTAGCAGAATTGGGATATGAAATTTTATCTCATCCACTCCCTACGACTTTTTCCGAAGTTTAAGTAGGTAATTACTTTAATTTGGAATTTTATAAACTCAAGAAGCCATAAAACGGGACTTTTAAGACCCAAAGGATAAGAACATCTAAGAGGTATATATGCTCTAGTGGAGCGGTGGATATTTGTAAAGTTTAAAACAGCATTGTTTAATTTCTCAGATGAGAATCGATCATATTAAATCATTTCATTGATATTTTGCAATAGACTTTCAAATGATTTGCGAGTCTTCAGATAAATCTAAACATGAATCATAATCCACAACAGTTTGACATGCCTTGTAATTATATCTAATACTCACGTAAACATTTGAATGCGATGGCCTTGTTTATGGATTTCATACCGTTGATTGCTACTCTCTCACTATTTCCATTTCCATGAAAAAATGGAAAGGTTTAACAAATTGAAATAAGTATATTTATTTATAAACTACAAATTCACTAAAAGTACCAGTAGCTCTCATTTAATATTACAAACCTACGAGTATGTATATAAACAATGCGGTTCGTTCATTCATAGGAAATTGTTGTAGTTTTTTGTTGTTTTCTCTTTGTTTATCTAATATGTAGCTGTTTCTGTTCCAAATCCTCCATCTTATAAGCCCCTCTCGCAGTATAGTAAGTGTACATACATATGTACATGCATGCAACGTCGTATTTGTATGTTTATTATGGGATTTCCTTGGAACTGAACTGTGTGTTTATATCAAGTCGTCAGCAGCGAGTACTCGTATTGCGAAATAATACCGAGCACTTGTATTTGCAAACAGGGCCAAATGCTGTAGGATTTGGCTGTTCTAGTGGTTATACGAAGATAGGTGAAAGATATGAGTACATGTACTGAGTAAGCAATCATCTGGATATTTTGGGTTCTGCGCACTTCATGACCAAATGCTCAAAAATAATTCAAAACCAAATGTTTCGGTTAACTAAGAGCGGGAACGGAACTGGAATTGGCCATGGAATGTAGAGATATATTTCTCGCGCGCCTTATATTGTGCGCGTTTGCAATGAGCATGTTGCTACGCAAGAAACAAGTAAAAAAGCCCAAATTTATTTTCCATTAAATAGATACAAATTTTCCAGGCCAGACCCAGTTCGAACAAAAATTCTTCAATAAGAAGTCATTCGGTTAGCTGCAGCTGTTTACGCGATGAATACCCTTTAACAAAGATTTTTCCAAGACTTTTTTCCTTTTCCTCCGTTTTATCTATAAATTTGATTTAAATAACAGCAGAAAAAAAGTACATTCATATAAACGAAAACAAAACGGATGTTAGTTCAAAAAATTTGAGTTTCAATCTTTTTCTTTTCTTTGCGTCAAGTTTCCGACGAAAACAACCTTAACAAGGAATAAAAAAAAAGCATATAGATAAATCCATGGTGTGAATGAAGGGCATTACTCAGAGCTCTCGTTATTGAAAAACCAGTAGCAATAATGCGCAATTATTATTTTCTTTTTGTCTATTTCATAATTTATTTTTAATCAAACGGAAAACTGCAAAAAAAAAAATCAATTAAACAAGTTGTGCATAGTTGAAGAAAATTGTGGATGGCATTGACATGAAAACGTGATTTCAACTCAAGGATTTTGGTTATGGATATAATATTGTAGATACATTCCCGTTTTTTTAACGGGGTATCGAATACCTTATAGTGCTTAGTCCTTGCAAATATCTTAAAAAGGAAAAAATAGAAAAACCAAAATAATAAACTGTGAGAAAAATTGTGAAAAACAGAAAATTAACTTATACTTAGTAATAAGTACTTGCCCACATACGCATTATATTTTTGCTAAAATCTTAAGCTTAATAAGCGAATATATGTGCATACATACATATATAAGAAGAATGAAAAGAAATACTTTTATAGATATGTATGTATGTACAGATATACTGTGTATGGATATAGCGCATGTCTCTTAAAATGTGTATATATGTATGTACATCAAAAGAAACCAGTGAATAACACAATTATTGACTTGGAAAGCTGTTAGTTTGTGGTTGAGATTTTTTTTGCCTCATTTTAGTTTTAGTTTTTTTTTTGTAACTATAATTAAGGTAAAAAAATCGCTGCAAAAAAAGGATACAAGTATCTTCCACCCACACAGGGATTAATGAAAGCAAAAAAAATATATATACCTATACATGTATACTGTATGTATACAAATATAAAATGGGTGACATCGGATAATGAGATTATACAATTTGCACTATGCACGTACTAAACATATCCTATATGCGAATACAGAGAAAGAGAGAGATCAGGACAACTAGCAGTTCTGAATGTTTTTCATAACCTTTAATATACCTAACAACTTAAACTCTAATTTCAATTTTGTCGTAATTACAACCGTGAACTTTGCTTTGATTCATGTAGGTTCTTCTTTTTTTTACAATTCGTATACCTAAATGTGTTTTAATTAAAAGCGAAGCAAACGTGCACTCGTACACAACTGTAATGTAGCTGCCGTCCACGATTAACGAGATAGAAAAAAAAAACAGTAATTTTTCTCCAGTGTTCGGAGACAATAGCAAAAAAAACAAAATATCATAATTATTGGATTTGGTGAAATATGAAATAATTGGGAGCATTCAACTCGAGAAAATCACAACAACTGAACAGTTGTCTGTTTTATGAAGTTGTTTTAAACAATCAATCAAAAACAAAAAAAATCAAAAAAAAAACAGAAAAAAACAAACAAGAATAAAGAAAAAAAACAACATTTTTAATATAACGATTATATTCCCGAAAGATATTTTGCATGGTGTGAAATTTAAAGGCCTCGGATAGTGTCCACCGATCATTCAGGCTGGCTGATGGTTGGTAAGTTTGTTTTTCTATTTTTCTTAATTTATTTCTAGCAAGACTATAACTTTCACTGATAAATAGGCAAAATTGGTGAGAAATAAGTATCTACATTATGAGTTACAATATTTGGTGCGCTTATTCAGGACAGTTAATCAAGGTCGTTTAGAAATATTCATTTATACTAAAAAAAATTTAAAATAATCTAATCCGTCTCTTACAAATCATGGGTTTTCCATTTGAATGTCTTTTTTTTCTGTAATTTATAAAGAAATTATTATGGGAATCCTAAGGCATCAACAGCGTGCGAGGTACTTACTAGATAACAATATTTTAGTGAGCTATTAAATATTGTGTATCAAGCCTGGCTAAGCCTCTTCGGTTGAATACTATGAACTGCTCTTGGTAGTCTAAGCGAATTTCAACGTTGATGTGGCAAACTGAGTAAGGTGTTAGTATTGTAGTAACCCAAGAGCTTCCGAGTGTTTCTCTTATCTTATTTATCTGATCGGTTGTAATATGCCTCATCGAATTCAAAACAAGAAGCACTTTGGAAACAGCAATAGTTCGTACTGTAAGCAATATATGCCGGGCCTATGGAAATTAGAATACATTTTTTAAAGAGCGCTTAAATGGAAAATATTTACTCATTAAGAAAAAGTATTCATGAAATTAGGTTTTGAACAGAATTTCTGGCATATGGATATCACGCCTGCTTTTGACGAAGTGCAGCCTTTCGATCCAATTTCTGCCCACTGAAAAAGCTTCCAAAACATGTAAAGGGTCCGCCATCTAACGATTTTTTTTTCAGTGCTTATTTCGTGAATGGTAACACTTAGCTCATGTCGGATTTGACAGATAATTAGTTTTATTCTTCCGGTTAATAATGGAAAATAATTTCATTCAAATGGCTGCCTCGGCTGGCCATGCAGTAGCCTACACGATCGGTCCAATTTTTAATCACATTATCGATTGTGTGCAGCTGTATTTCACCAATGGCTTCACGAATATTGTCCTTTAACCACACACTCATTTCCGACCCCAAAAGATTCTTTCAGTTCACCAAGCGTTCGCCATCCATTCCCAAGAGCCAGACCATTCTTACTTTTCCTACTTAAACAGCTGCCCACAAACAACTTTGGAATCGGTGTCTATAACTTTAGAGCAAGTTAGAGATAAAATAATAAAACTCAAAGATGATTATTCTGCTGGCCCTGGTGATCTTCCCCCTATATTTTTAAAGAAATGTCAAATGCATCTAGCCCAACCTCTTACAGCTCTCTTTCAGCTTTCTATCACCCAGGGATTATTTCCATCAACCTGGAAAAGGTCGTTTATTATTCCCCTACATAAAAAAGGTAGAAAAGACGATATTTCCAACTATCGTCCAATTGCTAAGTTGTCCTGCATACCTAAGCTTTTTGAGAGCATTATCTATGACATAATGCTTTTCCATTGTAAATCTATTGTTTCCCCAAACCAGCACGGAATTCGTATCAAGCACTTTATGTGCACTGGAATCTGGAAATAAAGTTGATGTGATTGCCACCGATTACAGCAAAGCCTTTGATAGAATTGCTCATGATATAATCCTTCTAAAATTAAAGGCTCTTGGTTTCCAGATAAACTTTATAACTTGGGTTCAATCCTATTTAAATGAACGACTTTACTATGTTCTATTTAGGTCCATGGTTTCTGACCCAATTAAAGCCTCCTCTGGTGTCCCTCAAGGCAGCCACCTTGGTCCCTTATTATTTATTCTGACCATTAATGATGTTGAATGTATCATTAAAAGTTCATACATATCTGTTTACGCAGATGATATGAAAATATTTAGATATATATCATCTTCCTCAGACAGCCTACTTCTGCAGCAAGATCTAGACAGGTTTTGTACTTGGTGTCAGAAGAATTTTCTTGAGCTTAACGTCAATAAGTGTCAGGCTATAACATATACCCGTAAACGCCTCCCTACTTCACCTCGTTGCTATCTAATCTTTAATCTGCCTGTTCCCTTAGTGAATGAGTTGCGTGATTTAGGTGTTATCTGCGACAAGGAACTCAATTTCCGTTCTCACATTGATAGTATAATAAAAAAAAGCCAACTCTGCCCTTGGTTTTATCAAGCGCTGGTCTAAGGAGTTTTCCAATCCTTATGTTACCAAATCTCTTTACATAACCTTTGTTAGGCCTATTCTGGAATATGCCAGCCAAGTTTGGTCACCCTACTACAGAACTCACATCCTCCGGATAGAAGCTGTTCAACGCAGGTTTTTACGCTTTGCTTTACGTGGTCTTCCCTGGGATGATAGCCAAAACTTACCACCTTACACTGACCGGCTGAAACTTATAAATTTACAACCCCTTTCTATACGCCGAAAAGTTGCGACATTCTCTTTATTCATCAAATTTTAGTAGGTAATATCGACTGTCCTTCCTTACTTCAAATTATTTCTTTTAACACCAATCCCCGCAATCTTAGGTCTGTGTCACTTTTCCGGCTCAATCTTCACAGAACGAATTACGGACACCTGGAGCCAATGTCTAGGATGCTTCGCGAAGTTAACGATGTACTGCCTCTCTTCGACTACCATCTCAGCAAACTCTCCCTCAAGAACATACTTATTTCCACCTATGCCTCACGTCCTTATTTTCTTTAACCGCTCCCACCCTTTAGTTTTTAAGTGAAAATGTTAGTTTTAAGTATATGTTATAAGCTTAATAAATCTGTCCGGGATTGACCCGGGCCGCAAAATCAAAATCAAAATCAAAAATCAAATTAAAGCGTCAATTGTCTCTGGCTTGTCGGCGTAACACTTATCTTTTACGGCACCCCACAAATAATAGTCCAACGATGTCAAATCGCAGCTCCGAGGTGGACAAATGACATCTGCTCAGCGGCTGATAATGCGATCTTCAAAAACAGGGCGCAAAACATCGAGTGTAGCTTCTGCTGTGTGGCACTTAGCGCCGTCCTGTTGAAACCAAATGTTGCCAATATCCTCCTCTTCAATTTTTGTGAACAAAAATTCGTTCAACATGGCCCGATAACGATCGCCATTGACTGTAACGGTCACTCCTTGCTCATTTTCGAAGAAAAATGGCCCAATTATGCCTCTGGACCAAAATCCGCACCAAACAGTGACTCGTTTTGGGTGTATCGGCTTTTCAATGTATGCGTGCGGGTTTTCTGTGCCCCAAATGAGACAATTTTGCTTGTTTACATACCCGCCAAGATCAAAATGAGCTTCATCTGAAAAGATGATTTTTTTTGGCAAAATCGGCATCTTCTCTAAGTCGATCGCAGGCCCACTTAGCGAAGCGAAAACGCATTGGATGGTCAGTTGGCTTCAACTCCTGAATCAATTGGACTTTGTATGGCGTCATACCAAGGTCTTTATGCAAAATTCGTCTCAATGATGTCTCCGAAATGTTCAATTGTTGAGAACGACGGTGAATTGATGTTGATGGCGCTTCACGCACACTTTCTGCCACAGCAGCAATATTCTCGGGTGTACGCACTGTTTTTGGCTTTTCACGCTTTGGTTTATCGATGAGGATGCCAGTTTCTTTCACTTTTTTCACAAGATAACGAACATACGGAGCTGACGGTGCTTCTCTTCTTCCAAAATCCGTACGCAATTTTCGCACACATTCTGCAACATTACCATGATTTTCAAAGTAATGTCGCAATATTTCCCAGCATTGTTCAAGCGTATACACAACCATATTCGTTCAGCGGAATTATTTGTCAAATCAAACATGAGCTAAGTGTTACCATTCACGAAATAAGCACTAGTTGAAAAAAAAAAGTTAGATGGCGGACCCTTTAGTATTGAAATGTTATCAAATCGCATGATCTCGGTGGCCCATTCACTACTCAATATAGTTTTGTCGTTGAATCGAGTCGATCCTGTTGGAGCCGGTATCGTCCGGATCAATATTACTTATATTTACGAATAAATAATCAACCAGTTTAAGCACTACACCAAAAAATACACTTTTGTGGGTGTAATTGGTTTCACAAACTCTTATCACTAAACACAATTTTTCGATAAAAATAAGGACGAGCTTCAAGCTGCTGAAGAGCCCAATCTGTGAATTCATTTTTTAAAGCATGGCCTCGTGGCTCAAGTTTCTGCACCAGATGAACCTTAAAAAAGCTTAACTGTTGCGACCGACACTTGTTTGACAATTCTGGATCCTACGTAACACTTTCATTCACAGCGGCTAACGTTTCTTATGTACGCACATTACGTTGACGCCATTATTGGCTTTAGTCGTGTAGAGTGTAAGCGGGATGCCGTGAAGTAACGCCGAGCGCAATAATGCCGAATTCCTAAATTCGGCTTTTTTAGCGCAGTGACAAAGTGAAATAATGCCGACCATTGCTTGTGAAATAAAGCCGAATTCAGAGTTTGAAGAAGATGTCTCGCTGCGCTCGCTAACAGGATTTCACCTTTTTCTCCGCAGGGTTTAGACGCCCACGCGACTTCGTCGCTCCGCTAAGGCAATGTCAACAACTGTCTGGCAGGCTCCTATAACTTCTTAGCAATTGTATTTTAGTTGTAATTGTAATTGGTCGATTTAACATGATGCCGTTTATTTTAATCATTTTTAGCATGATATGATGACAATTGATTTAGCATATTAAAGCAAAACTAAAAACAATGCAAAGTGAAATAATGCCAAATTTCCCTTATTTCACTTTCAAAAACTGAAATAAAGCCGATCGCTAATATTCGCCCTTACTTCACTCTTACAAAGCGAAATAAAGCAGAATTTCGGAATTCGGCGTTTTTGCGCTTGGCGTTACTTCACGGCACCGTATGCGGTATGCAATTTATTCACAATACGAGGAAGAGCGAGCTCAGTTGGTCAAAAAAAAAAAATCAGGTAATCTTCCATATATTTCGCTAATAGTAGAGTAGTTTTCAATATAAATTTGCATAATACGAAAGCCTTCTGGTGTAAATCTATTCACGATAATTTAAGTTATCCATATTGAAAGCTACAAAAGCTGGATTGGATTTATGTATTCTCAACCCATGCAAACGTGACATCGGTTGGGTATTTACGTGCAGTTTTAGGACTCTGAACTGTTGTTGCACGGATAATTTCCCACACTCCTTCCTTCAAAACAAAGATCGAACTACCACAATAATCCACAAATCCCCAGTTGGATTCAGTTCAATGATGTTGCACGGACAATTTCCCACACTCCTTCCTTCAAAACAAAGATCGAACTACCACAATAATCCACAAAGTCCCAGTTGGATTCAGTTCAATGTTGTTGCACGGACAATTTCCCACACTCCTTCCTTCAAAGCAAAGATCGAACTACCACAATAATCCACAAAGCCCCAGTTGGATTCAGTTCAAAAAATTCAAAAAAATTCCAAAAAATTCAAAAAATAAGAAATAAAAAATAAAAAATAAAATTCACACAACTAGCTTGATGACACTCCAGGGGCCGTCTGAAACTATTTTGAAGACTCTAAGTCTAAGACAGCGAGCCTTCCGACTGCCCTCTTCAATTTCGTTATTCCAATTGGTAACCGTACATCAGCGGTCCGCACAATACCATCTGAAGCTGGATAGATTTTACTAATGCGGCCCAGCTGCCAGGCAGAACGGATCTCATTGGGCTCAATGAAAATGACGATGTCGTCCACTGCTACTGGTTTCGTCTTCTTATGCCACTTTGACCTTCTCGTGATCTATGGCAAATACTCTGCATACCAGCGTCGCGTGAATTGCGCCATTAAATGTAGCGCCCGACGGCTATACAGTCTGCTAAAGGCATCCCGTTCGGAAAACAATCCAGGGGCTATGACGTCTCTATCTCCATCACCAGAGAGCATCGAATTCGGCGTAAGGGGTGCTGGGTCTTCGGGGTCAACAGGGATGTGTGTCAGTGGTCGACGGTTGATTTGACCTTAAGCTTCAATCAGAACATTGCGAAGGACATCTTCTCGTAGATCCATATCCCGAAGAATGAAATCGGTGCTGCCTTTGATGGATTGAATCAGCCGTTCCCAGGCTCCACCCAAACCGCCACAAGATGCCCTCGTACCTCGGCGAATATTCACTCAGGGCTGCCTCCGTGTCCTTGATGTCTCTGTCCAAAAGATTTCACTAACCGACGGAATTAAGCCCATTGTCACTGTATAGGAATTTAGTAACGACCCGGTTTACCAGACTCAGATCGTTCAGCAACTCGATTTGCACAGCTCGAAACGTTAGGCACGTAAAAATCATCCCGTACCTTTTTACGGTACGAGCATGGGCCCAAACCAATCCACCCCAATGTGTGTAAACGGCCTGCCGCCGATCATCTCGTCGGTCCACCTCGTTCCATCATCTGCTACATTGTCCACTGTCCCCACATAGAACCATTGTCGAGGAGACGAAGAAAAATTTCGCCCACTCTAGTAGCCACAAACGACGAGAACTTACTCGTAAACATCGTTGAGCTAATCCAGGCGAGAACCTTTTTAGAATCTGACAGAAAGATCACCTCGTGGATCGGGTGGTGGAGGCCTATAAGCCTAATATAACCACTATCCAACAAATTATCAAGAAGATGATAAAAAAGTGCGTTATACTTGTATATGGTATTGTGGCCCATGTAGCTATATTTGGTGGCAGAATTTTTGTTTCAAGCAAACTTACAAATAAAGTTATGCGTTTTAGACATATAAACAAGCGACTAGTGACTATTCGTATTAAATCTGAATTTTTCCACCATCATCGTTTTATGCGTATGCCCCAATGAAAAAGAAGGCTGACGCTGCAAAGGAAGGTTCTATCAAATCTCAGAGAGAACATATAAGTAGAGCCATAAATATAAAGTAAAGTACTTGCTGACCTCCATACAAGAATAGAAAAAGTAGGACTCATTCACATAATCTACCGGCTGGTTGATTTCACAATTGGACGGATCGTCATCGATGCAAGTATGGGTTCCCCGAATCTTAGTGCCCACAATGGCACGTATGCTCTAGGAATGAGGTATACTTTACTAGAACCATAGGAGCAGAGACAGTGTCAGTGTCATGAGAATTGGGAATGACAACTTCTGCAGATTGCCAAACGCTGTCAAGCGAACAGAGACCAGTAAAATCACCATTCATCTAGACTAAAACGAATTGAGGATAGCAATATCCAAGCCGGCGTGTTGTTGAGGAGCATGCACTACAGGAATAATTGTAATATTTTGTGCGTTCCGCATGCACGATGAATGAAATCCCATTTTCGTCTGTCAGGTCATGTAGAAAGGAGATCCTCTGAGCTCCGCCAACGTAAGCAGTACAAGCCCTATACAAGATCTAAGCTGTTGTATTATATAAACGCCTAAAATCGATCGTCAACAATCTGATGGACCGGCTACAACATTGATGAAAAATGTACTCTCGGGGAGATTTTGGACAAGACCTAAAAGTATCAAATCGATATTAACTACCTCATTACCCATTCTATGATTGCATCTATATGGACAAGCTTCTCGTATGTCGGGCCATACCTGTCCATATAGCGCAGAACCATTAACATTCTCCAGAACAGATGAAAGCCGTCTTGGTTGCTTTAAGCGAACTATTCTCTATATGGGTTTTCGATCATGACTGCGTAGAGGGTGTAAAAGACGGATAACTAGTCCGGGAAGATATATACCTACATAGTTGGATCAGATCATTCAACTTCTTCGTTTTAGTGAAAAAGGTTCATGGATAGATTCCTTTAATTAGGTCTATTGCTAAGCATGATCCGACAGATGGTACAGCCTTCTGAGAGACATCTACCTAATTGACCATACTAAGCGATCGCAACTACATAGGTTTTATCTACTACCTTCGCTCTAATCGACAAAAGATGCGTTGCCGAAGGTACCTTGATATTAATAAAAATGTTCAATGTTCATTCTTTCTTGCCGCGAGCTTAATTCTGTCTACTTAATTTTAAAATGTCTTGCGCTAAACTATTCTCTATTTTCAATCTGATAATTTGTGAAGTATGTTTTGAGTATGGAGATGAGAATCTCTCTTTAAAACTGCGTACAATCTGATGTTCTGAATGTTACCAGTTCAACTGCTGCTGTCCCTCAGTAGGAAAGACTGCAAGTTGCTTACTGGCATCGTCACGGGGCACTATGCACTTAAATGTACTGGGCATAAGTTATATAACATAATGCGATTCTGGATGTGAAAGTGATGACGGCAACGCGGAGCAATATCGCTGTGAATGTCCGGCTTACTCTCGCATCAGGCTGCAGGTACTCGACGTTAACGTGGTGGCTGCTGGTACTATAGGCCCTTTATCACTGAAGCGCTTACTCATTTCATCAGTCTTTCTTTCAAAGACTGAAAGATTTCATTATCTGTCTGTTCCGACAGAAAAAAAAAATAGCTTTTCCCCTTCAGAGGACTCGTGTTTCGATTTTTTCGCATTCGAAATGAACCAAGGCATAGTCCGTCCTACCATATATTTTGCCTTGCCATTTTATACATAATAAGAGAGGATCTACGATTTTTCCCCGCTCGGAGGGAACATGAGATCAATCTTAAGGATGCTGCAAACGACAATGAGGGGTTCCGAGTGTTTCGTTTCCAGGGCCGGCTTCAGGGTGTTTCTAGTTGCACGTTCATCCCAGGAGCAGATCCGGAAAGGGTAGGCAATCTGCACAAGGCCCTGCATCATGCAGCTCAGAAATGCACCGGGTAACTATTAAAACTAATATTCAAAATGTGAAAGAAATTTGAAAAACCATGTACCTAAAAAAAAAAAGAATTCAATCGTATAAGCCCTAGAATGCTGCTAGATGCAATGAATATTTGTTTGTTTGTTTGCCGAAACATCGAAATCGCTATTTAAAAAATCCCAGGTACCGTTCTTTGTGAAAATTTTCGTCCCGTAATGCACTTCCCGTACTTGAAAGTGGTCCAAATACAAATGCTCGTAGAGGAGTACTTCGAATCAAAAAATCTATTCATTGAAAGTCAATCTAGGTTTAGACGAAGGAATTTCTGCGAATCAACACTAAATAATATTATAATCGACTGGAGGGAGGAAATCGCAGAAAAAAATGCTACAATAACTGTTTTCTTGACCTCAAAAGAGCGTTCGACAGAAGTATTTAACTGTATAAATTAAATAGTTATGAGATTATAAATAATGAATTAAAATGGTCGTTCTCAACGAACGGTGGTAAATGACGTATCTTCCGAAAAAGCTGAAACAAGGATTGGAGTCCCCCAAGGCTCAATTCTGGATGCGCTCCTTTTTGCAATTTACATTAACGACATAAAATGTATACTAAAGTACTTACACATAGCACTATGTGCGGAAGATGCTCTTCTTCGAGAAAAAAACATTAAGAGTGTGGACGAAAGATCCAAAATGGCATACTTAATATACATATATGTGTTATTAAAAAAGTATCAACAAAAATATTCTTCTTTAGTATTAAAGAATACGAAATAAGATTTCAACACTAACAACAAATAAATTTAATATAATGATCAAGCCACATTTTGGGTGCTGTTCGTCAATTTTGTATTTGTGTAGTAATAATTTGTAATTAAATGTACAGCGTTTGCAAAATAAAGCAATGAGGATAATTCAAATTTACATACATCCGTAACTTTTATGTTAAAATAGTTAAGTGTCAAGCAAAGACATTATTGTGTTTTATATTCAAAAGAAAATATAATATTTTACCTATGCACTTAGTGAACAAGAAATGGCTTAAGATTAACATCATACCGCTCAGTGCCAAATGAAATTAAGTTTGCTGCATTCAAAAGAAAAGTGATAAATTTTGTAAAATAAAATGTTCCTTATAGTCAAATATAAATTATTTTAATTATTATTTTTTTTAAATATAAGGTTAGATGTAAGTTCTATGTAATTGTTAAAAGTGTTAGTGCAGTTAAATGGTGGATTATCTACTAAAGAAATAAACAAATGAATAAATAACTGAATGATCTACAATATTTTGGAAGATGGGCCGCTGACTCTTAATTGCAAAATTGACCACATTTATATGATGGGAGTAAGTTTGTCACAAAGCGACAAGTTATAGGTCTTTTCAATCCCTTGACATGTAGTTGTGGGAAACCCTTTAAACAACCGTAGCCACTCATATCGTCTCATGTCTGCACTTGTTTGCAAATGAGGTGAAAATTCGATGTACGATCTTTCCAGTTGGGAATCTAAACTAAAATCCATCCATCCTGCGGCTTTCGAGTTAAAACGGATTTCGTAAATTTCTATGTAGCAAATATGTATTACATTTTGAGCCAACGTCAGGGTTGATAGTACTGATAGTTGCATTAACCGGCATTTATCATCCTAGCAAACATATAAAATATTGAGTCGAAAGTGCTAAGAAGACATACGAATATTTACTTATTTAGGTTAAATACATTTTCTTCAATAGGGCTGAAAAGTTTTTTTTGTCAAAGTTTCGGTCTTCACTGAGATGGATGACCATTATGGTGTTTTCGTTTGGGCAGACTTTTTTTGTACTCCAATTTTGAACCCATTGAACATTAAAAACTTCTTCGGACTTTTATTTTTTAAATATACAGTAGATGCTTATAAATCTAAATATTCAGAAATCTAAAGATTCCAGAAATCCAAAGATGATTTTGGTTTGCACGTAACGTTCTGAAATCTAAAGATTTGTCTTTAAATCGGCAAATGCCGATGGATCAAACAAAGTAAAACCACTTGTAATTGGCAAAGCAGCTAAGCCACGCTGTTTTGTTAATTTTGATAATTCGCTAGGCTATGACAATTTTGCGAACGCTTGGATGACTTCAAATACTCGTATCTTTTACAATTGGTTTCATTGTACTTTCATAAAAGAAGTAAGACGTTTCAGCCCAGAAAACAATTTGCTGCCGAACGCAATTCTTTTGTTGGACAATTGCAGCGCCCACACACTGATCGATTCATTACGATCCAAGGATGGAAACATTATTGCAATGCTTTTTCCGCCGAATGTAACAGCTGTTATCCAACCAATGGATCAAAATTCAATAAAAACTACAAAACTGAATTATCGAAATAAGTTATTGGCTCACATCGTTGCGCAGGAAGAAATTTCGGTTCATGATATGCTTGGACGAATTGACAAGTCCGCTTTTACACGTCGCATGTTTTGAAAGATTGAAATGAGTGCAAAAGAGAGGGATAATGAAACAAAAAGCACCCAATTAACCAAATTCCCACTGCATGTGGATAAAGCGCCCTGTAAACGCTAAAACATGGTGCTAGTAAAGATGTAAAACAAACCAAGTTTTAGCTGATGTTGATTGTCTGCGGGCTGGTACGCGTACCAATTTTTTGGGCTCACCAACATCAGAATTTGGTCTCACTAAAATCAAAAGTTTGATATTTGTCGATGTTTGTGGGCGGAGTTTGTGTTGATACTATGTTGAACATTCCAAATACAGATGTTTAGATAGAATTTTCCGACTGTTTTCAATTATGTTGGAGTGAATTGGTCTCAGCGTCTGCGGGTTTTATTGGTACCATGTTTTAGCGTGTACAAGCCGCATAAGATTTTCATTGCATCTTTTTGACATTTCTTTTTCACCTTCTTCTTTCTTTTCCCGCATTTGCTTCAATATTTCCTTGGCTGTTGTTACGAGCACAACATTTCAGTATGGCGGATGAACTTAAATGGGCCAACGAATTAACAAGCGGGCTCATTCTCAATTATGAAACACTGAGCGTCAAAGATGAAATGAAAGAGAGCTGTCAAATAACATGAAAAACCAAAGAAGGGGAAAAGGCTTCGTGTAAAAATGCGCGCATCACTGAATGACAGTTCAAAAGAAAAAAACCAAAACATGCGCATTACACTCATGCACAAAAAATTGTTGAATTGTTACCATCTACTGATATTTATAGTAACATTATTCAAGAAACAAAAAACTTGCTCTCGAGAATTGCAATCGATTGTGAAAATCAACTGATGAAATATATAGAAGAATGAAACGCCAATAAAAATGCAATGGACCACGACGTAAATACAGTAGATACGAGTACAGTGAATACATTGATCAAGTGGAGTGAAAATCACAATAATGATAACCATATGTATGTCAAATCTTATCGAGTTACGATCAGACATTGTAAAAACTCATCTTGGGAATGAACCGAAACAAATTATGCTTACGAATTTTTTTTCTTACCTCAAATCATGCATGAATGTTATTTTAAAAGCGATAATAAATAAAAACCTTAATTTGAATGTACAAATTTTAAATATTATTGTTTTTTTTTAAGAAATTAGGATACTTTTGAAAACCGTCCAGAAATCTAAAGAATTCACAAATCTAAAGTAGCTGAAATACAAACTACTTTAGATTTCTGAGCGTCTAGTATTGTATTTGCTTGTGAATTAATTTGAACATTCAGAATAATAAATTGGCCAAACACAACCGATTGCACGCAAACAGAAATCTAGTTTGACACACAATACTATTTGACGTTTACACATATGTATTGTATTTATATGGTGCAGTACCTACATTTTAATATAAAATCCAGGAGAGAAATTTTGATTCTGAAATGAAAACTAGAAGCAAAATTGTGTTTCTTAAAAAATGAAGAGAAAAAGTTTTACGTCACTTTTGTGCCCAAATGTGCCTGTTCACATTGGCGCGGGCAGGAAGAGAGGGAACGCTTTTTATTGAAGTGGGAAGAAGAAGGGTTACTTCCACCGAGAATCCATTTCTAAAGTGAGTTTTCCGGTGAAGCACGTCGTTTTTTCCATATCGTTCCATTTCTGACATATTTTTTCATTTTTGATCGTTGATGAGGAAGGAAGTGTGAAAAATAGGAAAGAAGGTATATTTCAGGCGAACTGCTCAAATTTAAAAAATACAAATGCTCCGATTCAAGTGTTCCACTTGTCAAAAATTCTTTCAACCCCACGAAAATGTGAAGACGACGTTCATGGTGAAGACTTTCATCCCGTCGGCAATGTAAACAGGTTAAATATCTCATTATTTAAATTTTGTACGTGTTCAAGCGGTAGGATATTAGTTTATTTATTTGACAAAACTAAACTGTCGGTTTCAAAGGAATAAAAATTCTCGCTTTAAAAAATATACAATGTAAAGTTGTGTTTATTTTTTAATACATCACACGTTTTACATTATTTACGAGTAATTTAGCAAAAGCATAAAGGCTCCGGCCCATAGAATCCGTTGCGTCCGTTACGATGCCGGATAGGTTGACGTTGACGTCTTTGACGGAAATGGCAGTCCCATAGAATCCGTGGCATACGTTGGCAGAATAACGAACGAAACGAAACAAAAAAATTTAAATGTTATTTAATCTCAATATTTTCTTTTCAAGCTATGACAATTTCTCTTCATTCTCTCAATGTCTCCACCAATGAAAGTGCTTACTCTCAATTTGTGAATGCGTGAACCTCAATATGTGAAAGTATGGTACTCAATGTGTGAATGTGTGAACTGCCAACGGATTGAAAAGTAGAAAGTAAATCTACTTTATCTGTCCGTTCCGTCATATCCTTTGTTTATGGGCCTGCTTCCATAACAAAGTGTATATTCTATCAAGCTGTCAGTCGACGCAACGGACACAACGGATTCTATGGGCCTTGGCCTTAAGGAAATAATTACGGCAAGTTCTATACAAATTTTAAAATTGCGGATGATATTTTAATTTTTTTGGACTCTATGATGAATGTGATAAAATATAAACGCATTCTTGACCTCATCATAGAAAGCAAGTAATCCTAGAACTGGCCAGTGGTTCCTATACGTCTGCTCATGCGTGATTTTTTTTAGCAATTTGTAAAAAAGAATTGTTTGCGTAAGTTTCAGTAGGAATAATTTCCAAGATGTTGCGTCAAATTAATTAAACTTGAAAAGAACTGTCAAATTCGTAAACGTTTAAATTTGAGTGAATTGCGACAATTTTATGCAAGTTAACTTAAAAGATGACTTGGACATGACTTGGACTGCTTTGCAATTTATTTTTTGTTTTGTTTTTACCTGCTACTTTTGACGTTTGAAACACGTTTTACAAAAACGTGTTCCCGCAAGATATTGGGTTTAAGAGAGAATTTATTCCTATTCCTTAAACTTAAGTAACAATTTTCTGTTACAAATTGTTAAATCTCGCGGGAACAGACCTCTTGACCAAAGAAAAATCTCGTGTAGAAATTTGAATTGGCAGGATGGGGAAATGAATTACTCTCTCAAATTTGTATTGTACAAATTTGCAGTCCTAGAACAAACCTATGGTCATCGATGATGCTATGCCTATGCCTACATATCATATACAATTCGTACGAGTATAACATATCTTGCTTATTGATCTTGAGCAATTCTTTAGATTCATATACTCTTTTTAATGGTCTCACTCCTTTGGTGCTGAACTGAACTTCGGTAAAATTTTCTGTACTGATTTTTAAATCCTTTTTTGTTATCTTTCGGAACTGTAAGCAAAAGAAAATTCAAAATCAAAGACTTCAGCTGTATAGTAAGCGAAGCAGGAATTGTATCATTTATTGTATGTCTAGCGCATTTAGACGAACGTTCAAAGCGATGACTTTTTACGAATGTTCGAAATGCAATGTACCTTTTGTTTGACATTTATACTTCTAATAGAAATTTCCAGTAGCTATTATTTTTGTTGAATTTGTTTACAATACAAAGTTCTCATTGAAATCCAGAAGATGGTTACCTCTTACATTAAGCTTCCTACAAGAACAGAAAGTGTTTTGAGCATTACCATCGCAACATATTACGAGTATAAGTCTCGTCTTCCTGGACCGCCATCAAAATATAAAATCGAATCGAAGAAAAACGAAATATCGTTTTGTGTGGGTATTTATGCTATGCAAGGTTCTTTTTTGTTGTGATATTATGTACCTTGCAATATTGAAATACACTGTAGATCCTGTCAACAAAATCGAATTATGTGATTACGCCGTGCTAAATTCACTGCCCTTTTTAGGTCATTGGGGTCTACTCCGTTTGGACACATTTTTAGTATTTGAATTCTGGTGTGAAAAAGTGCCATTAACCGTATAGCGTATGAGATTAAATATTGTTTTTGTTTTCTAATTTAATACAATTATAACGTTATACAAGTATCTGTAGTTTTCCGCTAAGTTGGACTTTTTAACTTAATATAATATTTTTTTTCAATTTCTATTGGGAAATTTTGTACCTTCCCTTCAATAAAAAATTGATTTTGAAAGCAATCAATTATCTGTACTCGTATACATAAAATACAAATAATTTTTACGAGTATATACATTTTTTCAGATCTAATGTGGAAATAAACCAGAAATGGGCCAGGGGCTCGATCGGGAACCAGCTTATTGTAATCTGTTAAGGTCGCAGCCCCATTTTTGCGATTTAACATACAATACATTGCGAATATTGAATAAAAGTTCTGCAATCAAAATAACAGACAACGATTTAGTTTTTTCTTAAAAATGCGGCACTGTAAGTACAATATTATAAAATGAAATGAAGATTTTTGAAATGAAATAATGATATTATTTTTTTGTTATTTTATTTGCAGCAAATATTTTTATACACAAAGATACGATGGAATTCGGATAAAAACTTTTTCATTATTTCTATTCCCAAATTGTGCCAACTAGGGCGCAATTGTTCTATCCTGTGGTCATGGAGCCACCTGGCGGTACACCGTCAGATAAAGATAGGCAATTAGTAGTACATCAACAGCCAAATTTAAGCCTTTTAAAGCCTGCAAAACATCAACCGCAGCAGCAAAACTCAGCACTTATTGGTATATCTGTTGGAAGCCAGCAAACTATCGAAAAATTATCTCGTCCATTGGCGTTTGATAAGGTAAGTGTAAAAAATATATCTGTGTACACAAATGTTCATTCGGTATTAAAGTGGTATCAACATTTAGTAAATAGTTTTTAAAAACTAGATAAATAAGTGGCTTTCACTCGTTAAAAGGTCTCCCATAGTTTTGTTGGAATGTGATCGCCTTAAAGTCTAAATATGCGTTGTTCTTTGAGTCGAGTTTTCTGTGGCTTAGAAAACCGACACCAAAACGTTTCGGTGTCTGTTTAATGTCAACTCCTTAATACGGAAAATTATGCAAAAAGAAACATGTTTTTTCTATACTCCTTTTATCCAGGGTCTTCTTTCTGTGAAGTTCTTCTCTAAGCCTTTCGCTATTATCCAATGCGAATAAGTCACGAATTTCTTACATTCTACTTAAAAGTATACAATGAAGGACATTGTTTTTTGATCCATGCACTTGCTTGAACTTTTTTTGGAGTTTATCAGTTTATCTTAGACATTTCCATTAACTTTGACAAATCCGACTTACTTCAATAATTTTCTAATCAGTAGCCATTACGTCGCGGTTTTAAACCAATCTTTGAACATGGTAGGCTCTTTGCTTGTGTCCATGTGCAGAAAGTGGAGATTCATTTACTTTTCATCTTTTATTCTTGGCTGGGGTGACTACTATATTTTGCTTGCTGTTAAAACAAGTCTATATTATTATACAACTGGTCTTCGAGCGCTTAAGATTTGTTCAAGACAAGTTGGAATACAAATCAAGGATTCGTTTTTGATCTAATCATACACTGCCGTGAATGTGTTTAAATACTTTACGTATCTACATTACAGCTAAACTTTGCTGTATATGCCGTATCTGAACAATTCGCTGTTGGTATTCTCTATTCCAAATGTTATTATTTCTTCTCTTCCCAACACCGATATTGAGTTTGATATTGCGTTCTTATTCTTATCCTCGCAATTACTCGTACGTTCTCTTCTGGTGAAACTTCTGAACAATATTTTTACCTATGCCCGCTTTTACACGTCGCAAGTGTGTAATGCGCATGTTCTGGTTATTTTCTTTTGAACTGTCATTCAGTGATGCGCTCAATTTTACACGAAAGCCTTTCCCCCATCTTTGGTTTTTCATGTTATTTGACAGCTCTCTTTCATTTCATCTTTGGCGCTCAGTGTTTCATAATTGAAAATGAGCCCGCTTGTTAATTCTTTGTTCCATTTCAGTTCGTCCGCCATACTGAAATGTTGTGCTCGTAACACAGCGAAAGAAGTAATGAAGCAAATGCGAAAAAGAAAGAAGAAAGAGAAAAAGAAATGTCAAAAACATGCAATGAAAATGCTACCCACATGCAGTGGGAATTTGGTTAATTGTGTATTTTTTGTTTCATTATCCCTCTCTTTTGCACTCATTTGAAACTTTCGAAACTTCCGACTTGTAAAAGCGGACTATGCAATAGCATCTCAACACGGTCCCTCGATCGAACGCTTGTGTAGATCTTTATTACTTATGTACATACATATATGCTTATTTGTACGAACAGATTTTTTTCTTAGAGCGTGGTGAGCGGGGATCACGCTTCTCAACGGCGCTAGTTTGTATGGTCCTGTTTCGCTACATTTGCTTACAGGAATTTTCCATCAAATCAGAGATTCCCTTGTCCTACGCTGCCGAAATCCGGTGTCTTCGATTGTTTGTTGGCGGTGCACTGTGGGGCAGAATGTACCCAAAGCCGTCATAAAACCGAAAATTGCATTGCGACGTAAAGTTCTTACGCTATTATGTTCGTATGCATAACTGTCCGGCCTAGCATCTGCCAAATGAGAAAATCCGTTATCTTTAATAAATCTCACAAAATATGCACCAGTTGCAGGCATTAGTTCAAAGCGATAACAATTGTGTTCTTTCAGCTTTGCTTTTTATCGATTTTTCTTGATTTCTTTCACTGCTTTTTATTCCACAAAAAAATTTTTTATTATGGAACCTTCAACATCAGGTATTAAGCAAGTTTCAGGCAAATATTATTTTTGAAATAGTGCTCTCCGATGAAATTTTTCATTATAATTTATATGGCACTGCGAAAAGGCAATTTTTTTTTCCTTTACTATCAAAGATCGATTGAATTGATTACTCGTATGTCCTGAAGGTTTTTTTTACTGAATCCTAAAGAGTGGAATTTGTGCACTTAGGAATCGTTAAAATTGTCTCCCCGTACTTGCCCCTTTTTTATAGTATATTCTTTAATGTGTGGCTATGTGTTTAAATAAATGTCTTCTTGTTCTTTTCCTGTACTTAAGGTAGATTATTATTATCTGATTTAGAAACAAGAGCTTGTGAATATTCTTAGAAGTTCTGGATATTTAAACATAGCAGAGCAGTTTGTCTTTCTAACAGAACAACCAAAATCTCGAACAAAACATTTTGATAATAAGGACCTGCTAAGACGAATATCACATTTTAATTCTGAATACAAGTCGCTATGGTTTAAAGCCAGTAGAACTAGTGATCGGATTTTAAAGCAAAATAAAACGCGACTGGAAACATCTATTTCATTTTTAAGTGCATTTGAAAATAAACGCGGTCGTGCAGTTACTTATTTTGAGACATCTTCTGCGTGAACGAAACGTCAAAAGACAAAACAAATTCGAGAATCTGCATCTGTTTCTGTTTTAAATTTTGTTACACAAATGAGCCTTCGGCTTTCAGGGCAAGCTCAAGCATCAAAATTGTTGCAGGAGATGCTTTCGCTGTAGTAGTAGAAGCAAAATTATCTAGAAATCAATACAATGTAATTAGGGCGAGTGCCCCGGAAAAATTCCCGTCCTATAAAGTTATTTGTTTTTCAATTGTTAACCTGTGCGGACGTGTTTTCCTTTTTCTCCCGTATACCGAGTTCGGTTATTATTTTGAACTTTTTTTTTCAAAGCCCCGTAAACTGCCGACTCAGTATATCCACTGTCGTTGTTCGTCGACCTAGTTTTGTCTGCCGATTCCTCAAACTCAACTGTGCTAGTTTTGACCCCAAAACAAAACAAAAACAAAACAAAAACAAAACAAAAACAAAACAAAAACAAAACAAAAACAAAACAAAAACAAAACAAAACAAAAACAAAACAAAAACAAAACAAAAACAAAACAAAACAAAAAAAAATCCAAACAAAAAATAACCACAATAAACAAATAATGGAAAAGTGCTGTGCTAGTGTTTTGTGCTCAATTGTTGACCCCAACGCCGAATGGGTAGCATGCAATGGTCTCTGTGGAAAATCATTCCATGCCATATGCCTTGGATTTCCCCGAAGATCCATAACCTACCTCAAGGAGTATTGCAGTCTTTTCAATTTTTACTGCGATGAGTGCAAAGAGATCACCTTGTCTCACGTTATGCTAGCAATTAAATGCAACAACGAGTCAATTAATGCGATGCTAACCGAGAATGGTCATATTAGCAGAACTATTTTGGACAGAATAGAAAAGATTGAGGACTCAATAAACTGCATTGACAGTAATGTGGAAGCTTACAAGTCCACAGGTAGAATGATCGAAAAGCAACTGGCAGTGATCCAAAATCTGTCGAAAAACAAATCTAACCACGACAACGAGAGCGAAGTGATCAAATATCACTTCGAGCTTAAAGCTTTCCTCAAAACAAATTTTGCCAACCTCCTTAAATCCAACGAACTCACACACATAAACGACTCTATCAACCTTCTCCGTACTGATCTCGACTTGCTTTTTCAATCCTCCTCCAAAACAACACATCACACCCCGCATCCATCAGATTCTACGCTCGATGACCTGACCCTAAAAATGATTGACGTCAACGAGGAACTCATAGCAACTCGGTTGACCGTTGCCGAAATTGGTAATGAAGTGAGATTGGCTTCCCACAAAATCGATGGAATACCTGATCAAATTCAGTTCCAGGCTAGTTCCCCGTACAATGTCTCAATTCATAATGAATTAGTAGACACGGAGTCTCATTTGCCATCATTTTCAAACACTCCTCCCGCCACCTTAACAACAGAAACCGAAACCGTTTTGCCTTTACCAACTAGGATCCCTCCCGTCGCCGCTCCACGCAAACTGCTCAAACAATTTGGAACCTCATGGACCCCCTCCGAATTGAAAAACAGACTCGAAAAGCTGAAACAGGGAAACCTTACGGCATTCTTCGTTGAAGGGGCTCCTCAACACGCTGATGTTTCTTGGGTGCGGAATTTCTTTCACCGAAGTTATGCTCACCATTAGCGAGTGTCAGGTGATTTCCGCCGCTGACTCCAACAGTTCCTGCAGCTTCAAAGTCAACATCCCAACCAAATATTCGTGGTTGTTCCCTACTCCTCCTGGTAAGACAACTAAACCTGGAAAGATAAGAATTTCTAAATGCTCTGAGGAACGAGAAATCGCACATCTCGAGAGTAATGAAAGTTTTAAAAATAACAATAAACTTAAAAAAAGACCCCTCTCCAACTCCTTCCAAATAAAAAACATGCTTCCAAAAAACGAAGCTCTAATCTCGATCCCAACTGGAGCTTTAAAACAAACTTATTCCCCACTTTTAGTCCTCCCTACTCACTTATCCGACACAAAGCCCTTACACACCAATCTTCTAATCCCCCAATTCCCCCGTTCTACCCAAGCCCCCTCGCCAACGCGTCTCTTTCAACTTAACCCCAACCACCCATATTATTCCTTCTCAACATTCTACGTCACCAAACCCAGCTAACAACCCAATTCCCAACTTCGACCTTAAAACTGGAGCTAAGTACCCTAATTTCATTAACTCCCATACCCTAAACCCCACATCTCATCCCTCATCCAACTCCATATCCAATCATTTATCTCCCTCCTCCAATGCTCCTATTCTTGATCCCCTTTTTCCCCCCACTGTTAAACTAACACAGCAAATCAATGGCACTACAGAAAGACGATATGCTCTCTCAGAGAAAGAAGGATATATGAAAACATTCGTCTCTTTCTTGCCTATCTACATGACAAATCGGACTCGGTCTACTACGAAGGGAAAACCAAAACCAGCGTCATGGTTTCCATCCAGCAGGAAGGCCTCCCTACCGACCCTATGAGTCTCAGGAACCTTTATGTCAGGTACCACGAGATTTTTAACATGTCCCCTCAGAAAGTAGCAGACGACCTCGCTGCATTCGGCAACTATGTTCACTCTAAACGAGTATCACACCTTCAGCGAAGCCGAGCCGACCACGACAAATTTTTTCGTCCATAACGTACCTCCCTTGCCAGCGCTTAAACCATCCTGCCTCACACCTCCACCCCACAACATCCCTCTTACATTTTACTACCAGAATGTAAGAGGTCTTCTCTAAAACCAATGCTGTCCTACGTCAATCACATGCTCTTCCCTTTGATATTTACGCCTTGACCGAAACCAATTTGATTCCCGACATAAAGAACCAGGAATTGTTCCCTTCTACTTTTAATGTTTTCCGCGACGACGATCCTATCTGCACAAATAAAGATTCCCCCTGTCGAGGCGTCCTACTGGCGATGGACAACAGCCTTAACTCTTCCCCCATTACAATTTGTTCATCCTCTAAAGCTGACGTTGTCACAATAAAAATATCACTGCCTCTCAAGTCCCTTTACGTTATATGTTGCTACATCCTACCAGCTCAACCTATCGAATCTTACCAATTTGTTATTGATGCGATCGATCATTTAATTGACCTGTCAGACCCTATTGATGATATCCTTATTTTCGGCGACTTTAATCTTCCTCAGCTACAGTGGACTCCAGACTCCATTATCTTCACAACAGACCTATCTCACTTTGTCCCCTATCTCTCTCAACAATCGATAACTACCATCCCCCCCTTCTACTTTCATTTTTTCATAACTCTTCATTCCAGTCCACTACCCCCACAACTCTCCCATCCCACGACTTTCATAAAGCAAACTTTCACAAAATCAGTGAATATCTCAGCAGATCCCTCTTTAACTTTCACAACCTAAGTTTAAATGATGCCTTATCCATTTTTTATAAAGAAATATTTAATTCTTTTTCCCTTTATGTTCCTTAAAACATCATCTACTAGTCCTCCCTGGTATAATCGCAAGCTTCGTTCCTTACGAAATCAGAGAAATAAGTTATGGGCTGTTTTCCTGCACCAATCCTTCACCAACGACTCCTTTGTACCAGATCCATCCTATTTTAGTTACCTACCTAACTTCTCCAATGGTCCACTTCTGTCTCATATTTTGGACCCGTCTTATATCGAATATAAATTACACCAACTCAATGACGAATTCACACCCGGCCCAGATGGCCTCCCTGCCATATTTCTTAAAAAATGTTCTTCCTCTCTTTCCCTTGCCCTTTCTAATCTCTTCCGTCTATCCCTTTCACAAGGAGAATGTCCTCAGGCTTGGAAATCCTCCTTCATAACCCCGATCTACAAGAAAGGATCAAAAAATGAAATAACCAACTATCGTCCCATCGCTAAACTCTCCCATATACCCAAACTCTTCGAAAGTATTTTGTATGAAGCTCTAAGCTTCCAATGCAAATCACTTATTTCCCCTAGACAACATGGCTTCTTAAAGGGTAGGTCAACCACCACAAATCTCGTTGAATTCGTATCCTTTGCCTCTCTGCCCTAGAGAATGGCAGTGAAGTCGATGTAGTTGAAACCGATTTTAGCAAAGCCTTCGATAAAATCTCTCATCGGTTAATCATCTTTAAATTGTCTGCCCTCGGCTTTGAACCCATATTGTTAAAATCGATATCCTCTTACCTCGAAAACCGTTTTTACAGTGTTCGTTTTAGGTCAGCCCACTCCGCTCCATTTTTGGCCACCTCTGGAGTTCCACAAGGCAGCCATCTCGGTCCCCTTCTTTTTATATTAACCATAAATGATCTCGATATGATCATCAAACACTCGTATTTCAAAACCATTTCCTCTCCCCAAGACTCTTTCCGCCTTCAACAAGATCTTGATAGTTTTTCGATCTGGTGCCTCAAAAATTCTTTGGAACTTAACATCGCTAAATGCCAATCCATCACCTTCTCACATAAGCGGAACCAATCTCCTCCCCGACTCTATCTTCTCCATAACCAACCTATCTCCTCCGTACAATCTCTTCGCGACCTCGGCATTTTGTGTGATAGCGAGCTCAACTTCCGCTTACATATAAATGAGATAATCCTCAAAGCCAACTCTGCACTAGGCTTTGTAAAACGGTGGTCCAAAGAATTCACCAACCCATACGTGACCAGGTCCCTCTATATTACCTTTGTTCACCCCCTCCTAGAGTACGCCAGTCAACGTGTTCATATCTCGAGAATTGAAAGCATTCAGCGTCGTTTTCTTCGATTTGCTCTTCGAGGCATGCCCTGGGTCGATCCTTTTAATCTGCCCCCCTATCAAAACCGTCTCAACCTTATCAACTTAAACACCCTTGAAGATCGCAGAGATGCAGCAGACTTTCTCTTCATTCATCGACTCCTTTCAGGTCAAGTTGAATGCGCGTCCCTTCACAACTCCATTTTCCTCAACACTAACCCTCGTAATCTACGTACCCCTCGACTCTTCTATCTACCAACCCACCACACCTCCTATGGCGCGAACGAACCAATCTCCCGTATGCTACGTCAAATCAACTCAAACCCTACCGTCTTTGACTTCCACCGCACCACTTCCTACCTCAAATCCGTTCTCCTTCACCATTCCAACCAACCTTAGTTTTAAGTTTTAGTTTAAGTTTAATTTGTAAGTTATAGCTTGTATTAAGCCGAATAAATGGGGGCGTTCGCCCCCACCAAAATTAAAATTAAATTAAAATTAAATTAAATTGTTCAAAGTGCAAAAAAAGAATGCTACTCACAGGAACATATGAAAGTAAGTAATTATTAATAATAATAATTTTCCTTTCTCCTCCTTCTATCTTTCCGCCCGAGCCCTGGCAACAGTAAAAGGGTATCTAACCCCTTAGGCTCGCGTAAATTATAAAAAAAAAAAAAAAAAAAAAAAAAAAAGTAGCATTTCAGGTGAAGTAACTTTACAAGCTCTGCTTGATCTCACTGTGCAGCGGCTACTTCAAACACAGAAAACTGTTCTTGATTTATTAGAAAATGCAGAATTAAAAAGCTTTACTCTTTACACGAGGTGGTGTTTTGATGGCAGCTCGGGGCATACCTCCTATAAGCAAGCCTTTCATGGGCTTCAAGCTTCTGATTCTGCAGGTGATAAATTGCCTTGTTCCACTCCGTCTCAGTTACGGAGTAAAGATTTTATGGCAAAACCCGCGTCCAGGTTCTACGAGATACCGTCGACCCTTAAAAATTGAATATATTAAAGAGACAGCAGATACTCGTATTTCATGAGCAGAAAAAAAACAGAATAAATGCCGAGATTAAAGAGTTAGTAAGTACTAAAATAATGTTGGATGACAGATTATTTGTAGTGAGTCACAACTTAATTTTTACAATGGTTGATGGCAAAATATGCAATGCACTAACAGATACTTCAAAATGCAAAAATGCTACTTATGTGGCGCTCTTTCTAAGAACTTTAATCAGATTGAAGAAATGATTAAATTATTTGTAAAAACAGAACATTTAGAGTTCGTTTCTTCGAGTGCCTTCTTCATTTGTCATATAAATTACCAATTAAAACGTTTCAATCTAGAGGAAACGATAAAATAATTGTTGCAGAAAATAAAGCGCGGATTCAGAGGGAATTTAGAGAAAAATGCGGGCTGGCAATTCAAATGATGGCAACAAGGCCAGACGATTCTTTCAATCCGTCGAGCTTTCAGCTGAAATAACAAAATTAGATATTGAATTGATTGAAAAAATGCACACAATTATGATAGTTGTATCAAGTGCCCGTGAAATTGATGTCAACCGGCTCAGAACTTTTTCTTACGAAACAGCCAGATACATGTTGATAGATTTGTATCTAAGTACCCCTGGTACAACATGTCACCCACATTGCATAAATATTTCATTCACGGTCCCGAAATTGTCTCCTTTGCTTTGCTGCCTATCGGACAGTTGAGTGAATAAGCGCAAGAAGCAAGCAACAAGGATTTTAAAAACTATAGGGAACATTACTCGCGTAAGTGCAGTCGCGAAAAAACTAATCTTGATGTCTTCAACTGTATATTGTTAAGTTCAGATCCATATATTACAAGTAAACGAAAGCTACCGGTAAAAAAACTTCAACATCTTCCTGGAGAAGCCTTAAATTTATTAAAATCTCCCACTATTCTGCAAAATAATGACAATGATAATTGCGAAGCTAATGATGATGATGAAAGCTATGGTTAGTTTTTTCTTATTCTGGAGAAAAATTTCAAAATAATAAATTTTTAAAAATGCGTCTGTTTTTTTATTTTTACCCATTGGGGCATTATGATGAAAATTGTATACTTTAAAGATTTTAGTTGTGCACCTGTGAATGCCAGCTTTAAGGTCCATCTGCCCCACTGTGTGGCGTCCAAAAATCTTAGCTGGGATAATGTAAAGATCCTTGTCAAAAATGACTCTTTAGAACGTTCGGTACGTTCAGTATATTTGTGTGCAGGATATCCGCGTTAGTAGAGGCCCGAATTAAAATGATTCTTCAAAACGTTCGGGCATTCAAAGTACTCGTATCTTAGAAATAAAGTATTGGCTTTTCTTATTACCCAATATGTTAAGATAACTTCTCTGAGGAAAATTTTGAAAAGCTTTAATGATTTTACCACAAAAAATATGTTTTTCTATTTTTATAAACTTTGATAGTAATAAGCTTGAGAAATGAATAAGCTCAAATTGGCCTATGACTAAAACTAGTAATCGAACTCGTCGTGATAAGTTGTTATACTAATTTAGATTTTTAGGTAGATCACAGTTACGTCCATTCTAACTGACAATCTCTACCACGTACACTCAGAACTAATGAATTTTTTCTTTTATCCCTATTTTCAGATGGAGTCCTTAGTGCGCGAAATGCAAGACCCCGAACATGGTGTTCCGGTGAGGCAGCAAAAAATGTTTTTAACATCAATTCCCTATGCATTTATGGGTAAGTTGGCATATACTCGTACACCTATGTTTATACTTACATTCATATAAAATCATAAAAATAGGATATGATTTGATAGAATGGCTCATGGACCGTTTGATGATTGAAGAATCTGAAGCACTAAATATTGCAAATCAACTGTGTCTTCATGGTTATTTTTTTCCTGTCAATGATACAAAAACTTTAGTGGTCAAGGATGACTCATCACTCTATCGGTTCCAAACTCCATACTATTGGCCATGGCAACATAAAGCCCCCGATAATGTTGAGTATGCTATCTACTTGGCGAAGCGATCTTTACGAAACAAACAACGACATGCCCTTGAAGACTATGAAAGTGATGCTCTGGCTAGTTTACATAAAAACCTTAAAGGCAAATGGGATTTCATAGCAATGCAAGCCGACGAACAGGTTCGATTGGCCAAGGAACGCAAAAAAGGTGACAAAATCGTTGGAGATTCACAGGTACTTTTTCAAGTTTTCGGAATCTTTCATCAAGCACTTTATGTAAAAAAAAAAATGTTTTTTAATCTTAGGAACGTGCCTATTGGCGTGTTCACCGTCCACCGCCCGGCCAATTTACACCTTTAGAACCATGTCCGGTACCTAGTCGCGATCGCCAGGGTAATAAATCGAAAAGAAAAACCGTCGAAGACTGGCAACGCGAAGTAGATTATTTACAAAAATCTCTTACACGTACAAGAATGAAAATGTCACAGGCTTGTGAAAGTTTAGTCAGTTATTCGGAAACGTTTGCAGAATACGAATTTTTTCTACAACCAGTCCTTCCGTCGAACCCATGGGTTTCAGAAGACTTAGCATTCTGGCAGTTGAACAGCGCCATTGTAGATGTGCCAACGGAAAAGCGTGTTCGTCGATGGGCCATTTCTATTGAAGAGCTTGTTTCAGATCCAACGGGCTTACATGAATTCACTGTATTTCTAGAGAAGGAGTACTCCCACGAAAATATCCGCTTTTGGATAGCTGTGAATAGATTAAGACGTTCGGCCCACTCGCAAGTTTCTAAGAAAGTCATCGAAATCTATGAGTATGTTTATGATTTTTTCTGTAAATGTTTCATTTTTCTATTCCATTTGCATTGTATTTAAAGGGAATTTCTAAAACCTGGAGCGCCCTGTGAAATAAATATTGATGGCAAAACCATGGAAATTGTTCAGAAGGGTCTCAAAAATCCATCTCGTTTTACTTTCGATGCAGCTGCCGAACATATTTATATGCTGTTACTCAAAAAGGACTGTTATCCACGCTTTATTCGATCTGATCATTATAAAAATCTTTTGGCAGCGGGTATACAGCCATTGCATAAAAAACGTTTCTTTAATTTCGGCGGGGTCGGTGTAAAAAAGAAAGTGGCAGCGAATGCGCAAACTCTATCGAGTCAATCGCACATGAGTGGATCATCTACTGCTAGTGCTCCTGCACCTCTTCCCGGTCATTTGACACGTCGACGTGGTAGCGACAGAAGTCTTTCGGGATCAGTGCATGAGCTAGCAGTTATTGGAATCAAGGATGCAAGCAACAAAGTACCCCATTCGCACAGTCAGAGTAACTTGTGCGAAATATCCTACAGGTAAGATATAAATGTTAAGAAACATGTTAATTGACAAGCGTTGAAGGTAAATCTATCAGAAATAAAATCTTCACAGGAGATGCCTTTGTGCAAACAAAACAGATCCGAATCAAACTCGCTTTTGCAGCGCAAACTGCTCTTCGTGTTTTTTGACTCATAATTGTCAGTGTTATTAGTGTTCTGTATTTTAAAAAATACCTTTTTTCATATACGAGTATGTCCTTGGATGTTTTAAACCTTCTTCGTTAGGAATTTATTACTTAACCTTTTAAGTATTTGTTGATCGCCGAATAATTGATATGAATAGCCGTGATAGGTGTTTTAGTCGACAATAGTTATAGTTATAACCATTATAAATACAATATACTTATAATATAAATGATCAAATAATATATGTCATAAGTATACATGTATGAATATATATTACATACCGTGGGTAAAATTCAAATGATTTTGGAAGCTGGTTTTCTCTTTCTTATTTACAACAGAATGATTAGTATCCTGAGTTGGGAATTAATGATCTCTGTCGGCGAACGATATGCTTCCGCCTCAAATCATTTAATTTAGGTAAATAATCAGACGGAGAAATCTTAAGTTTCCCTCTTTTTTTTTCTGTCGGAGCAGACGACTCAGACTAGAACTAGTCCATTGTACTCTCTGTAAGTTATTTTAAGTTAAATCTTTTAGTCGTTCGAAGAAAGATGAGTGAGCAGTTCATCTACTGTACCAGCACCCTCCACGTCAATGAGTAGTACTAGCAGCCTGATGCGAGCATCATCATGTGACGTCATCACTTTCACCGCAAGTATCGCAAGATGTTGTACCACTTATGCCCAGCACATTTAAGTGCTTAACAAAAGTGTAAGTAAGAAACCTGCAGTCTTTTCTGCTGACAGCAGAAAGGCCGCAGACTTCTTAGAAGCATCGGGAAACATTCCTTTGGTCTGTCAGCAAAGTGGGGAGTCATGCCATCTGCAGTTGTGCACACACGAAACCCAACTGTCAATGGAAGCCTTAACCGAGTACCCAGGCAGATCCAACGTAGGTTCGGATCCTGAAAAACTGTCCTCTGAGCCTGGTCTGGTAAGTTCATCGGAGATTTCATTTCCCGTGATCCCAGACAAGACTTAGTGGATTCAGCCCTCCGACTACGTTCAGTGATGTCTGGCATTCTCGAACTACCATGGAAGTCGTAAGAGGGTTCAGTAAGGCTCTGAGCGCGGTATGGCTGTCTCCACCGGTTCTTCACAATATAATTCGTTGCCCAACAGGATTTCGTAGATATATGTCCGCTTAGAAGACAGACGCAAGTTTTCCTGACGAGGAGTGAAATCTAAAATTGTCGTCCTCCAGAAAGGCACCGGTATCGCATTCTATATCGTTTTTGGAGACATCTGTGAAGACCCGACTGCATTCCTTTGCTGGCTTAGATTCTGTAAAGACGATTTTGTATTTCTTTTGCAGCATTAGTTCTGATGTCATTACATCAGACGGCATATCCAAAAGTTTCCCTCTTAATTAAGGAATGAGGGAGCCAATTTTCTTTACCCATGCACAAGTCAGTCTCTATGTCTTAGTTTCTTAGAAGGCTTCAAGCATAAGTTGAAATACTAATGTAGACAAACACTTCACCGTGGTCTTATACTAATCTTATCCACAAAATCAAAAATTGAAAACATGAAATGATTGATAAATTTTGTTCCCATGAAATAATTCTTTTGACAACGCAAGAGGTTTAATTGAATAGTTTCTGTGTGTGAAGACTGAATTTCATATAAAGCATTGCAATTTGTACTTTTTATGTGTACAATGACAATGTACAATAAAATTGTAAATGATTAGTTGGTTATTGCATCATATATTATTTTATTCAAAGGGAGGGATCGAAGCCTATGGTAGAAAAACTAGAAACAACTATGGAATCAGCGAGTGCAATTTGTCCCTGGGACGAAAGCGAGACTAGCCAAAACCCCACAGCAACTTTCCATCTTTCGGTTTGTCCTTGGGAACAGGAAGAAGCACAACCTTCAAAATCGACTACGAAAAGATTACCCAGGTATGTTTTTGATACTGTTCTTATATGTTTGCATTGTTGTAAATATGATTAATTAAATATACTCCCATTTAAGTACTTCATCGGATATATCCGATGTTTCTGATCGTATGAGAAGATCCTGTGGTTTAAGGCAAAACACTGTGGACAGCAGCGAGTATAGTGCTAAGCGACTAATGCCAAATTTTACGGAACAACGAAGAGCATCGGTGACCTTAACACCCAGGTATGTTGCAAATTTAAACATTTGAAATTCTAACTATTACTTTTTTTTTTCTATAGAATATCCGAGTTCGCTAGATCCTTAAAAGCGACATCCTTAACCGTTCCGATTTACACTGATGATGTAACATTCCTTCCGCAATCCGAAGTGGCAAAAGATTCGCCTAAAATCGACGACGAGGATGACTCTGTTGTGCCTTCGGAAGCGGAAGTTGTTATACAAACAATTGAAACAATACCTTCGCTTAATACTTCACGCGATGCAAATAAAATAATGCCAGCAGATGACAATCCCGATGATAAAATGAAGAATGTAAATGATGTACAAACCGAAGTACAAATTGAATTGATCCAAATGGAAACCCTTCCCGAAATTCAAAATCTCGCTTCTACTTCAGCTGAATTACCTGATCTGTCTGATAAAAACGATGAAATAACTGATATGCCTACACCAGAAAAAAGTAATTCTATTTCACATGACACTGAAGATGAGATTGACATTCCCGCCAATACATCTCAGATGGCATTAGAAGAAAATAAAAGTGCAACGAATAATTGTAAGATATCTAAGTCAATTTCGAGTAATTGGCCTGCTAAAGATAATACTACTACAGCTACAAATAATACAACCTGCAGCTCAGCAAAGGCACCATCAATTCAAATTGAGAGGGCATCAGTTTCAGTGACAGCGTATTCTGATCTCCTAAATATTGCCACTTTTCCAGATCCGATTGAGGCAGATATCCCAATTGAGCTTCCTTGTACTGCAGTAATTACAACGACACCAACACCAACACCAACACCGACACCAACACAAACTCCAACATCAACTGCACTTTGCATTATAAAAAGTAATGAAATGGAACAGGATATAGCACCATCTCCAACAGACCAAAAACAAGAAGAAGTATGTGACGAAGACGTACTTCTTCAAGAGGAGCTCTCGCCAACCACTGAAGAATACCAAGAGGGACTTCAGTTTGAAGGTCGGGCTGAATCTTATGATTATGATATCGACGATGTAATAACACCAGGTTGTGTTGCACCAGCACCAACACCTGCGCCATCATTAGCTCCATTAGCAGAAATCGATATGGATCCGGTAGAAGATGAAATAGAGCATCCACCAAAGAAAGCTGAAACTGAAGAATTGAAGAAGAAGCGCAAGAAACATAGCTCAGAATCAAGAAAATCTGAGGATAAAGGAGCTGCAATGAGTGAAAATGTGCTTGGACCACAACCGAAGCCTGATGGTGATGCAGATCACAAGACTGTGTGTCCTTGGGAAGATGAGTATGTAAATTTTTTGTTTTTATTTTATCTTTTTTCTTTTTTTTTTAATGAATTGCGTTATTATCCTATGTAGTCCAATCTCACTGTATGCAACCTAATAAATAGGATTAAGATACCATTCTTTAGGCATTTACCATAATTTCTATTCCAAACATTAATCAAAAGTAATATTTAAGACGCTGATGCCCCGCATTGCAGTTAATGCATTTCGTTAGCTCCAATAATAACTTAGCGCTAGTCATTAACGAGTTATTAAACAGAAACCGCCAAATAAAACTTTTACCTTTTATTTATTGTATATATGTATTGGGTTGTCCAATAAGCTCTGTGATTTGTTTTGGTTAAAGTTAAATACACATTTTTTGCTTAAAACCATATATTTAATTAATCAAATATTGTTCATTCTGATCTATTACATTCTTCCAACGTTCTGGAAGAGACATTATTCCTCTTTTGTAAAAATCAGTAGACTTTTGGCCAAAAAAGTTTACCAGATGCGTTTTTATAGCCTCCTCGGAATTAAATTGCCTTCCGTCCAAATCGTTTTGGAGAGAGCGGAATAGGTGATAATCAGACGGCGCAAGGTCTGAAGAGTACGGTGGGTGCTGCATTACTTCCCAGCCAAAGGCATTCAGCTTTTCTTTTGTCACAAAAGCTGTGTGTGGTCTGGCATTGTCATGGTGGAAAACAACGCCTGCTTCAAATTGTCGAGCTGAGAGCAATATTTGATAGCATTTATTGTCTCATTGCGTGGAAGCAACTCGAAGTATAGGACACCTCGCCAATCCCACCAAATCCTCAACATGACCTTTTTGGGATGCCAACCTTTTTGCTTACCAACCAATTGCGGTGTTTCACCAGGAGCGCACCATGACCTCTTACGTCGAATGTTGTTGTAAACCACCCATTTCTCGTCTTTTCAAAAAAGTATCCAGCGAGTTTCACCTCAACAAAGACTCACAGTTCATTATGCGATCCATACGGTTTTTTTCACTGAATTCGTGAGGAACCCAAACATCCATTTTTGTTCGACATTCCTAGCCTTTTCAGTTTATGTGAAACGGTTGTATGGGCAATGCTAAACCTCTGACCGATCTCTCGTGTCGTCAAATGTCTGTCAACGCTAACTGCAGCTAAGATTTGTTCGTCGTCTATGGTGGATGGACGTCCAGAGCAAGCAGCATCAGCAAGGTCTGTATTGCCAGAACGAAATCGTGTAAACTAACGGCCGATTCTCCATACACCCTAGAAATCTCACGTTGCGCCTCTGTCGCCTTAACACATTTTTTAAAGAAAAAAAGCAAAACATGCCTAAAATGCACTTTTTTATCTTCCATTTTTAAAAAAAATTTGAGCACTTAAAACACGGCCGATCAAAACAAATTCTCGTAACAATGTAAAGATTAATCCTCTCTACTGGAAAAAAATAAGTTTTCATAACGGTGTTATACACAGAGATTTTCTGAAGCGATAAACGCCACTTCCAAAAACCGCAGAACTTATTGAACAACCCAATATTTCCAAAGGTATGCAGAGCTTCTGTGTACTATATAAGTTAGTCGCACAGTTGTTAGTTACAGCTTGTATGTAGGATTGGTATTTCACCATATTCACTTCCGTGAATAGGATCGCAAACCTTGTTGCAAGAGTTTCTACACCTCATTTTCCTATTTAAGCGATTATTTATTTGGAAATGAGTTCTGTCAGCAAAGGTTGATCAGGATAATATTTTAGTCGTAATATCTCAAGGAAAACTAATAGTCAATCTCGCTATAAAATGTTGCCATTACTAAAGAAAAAGTCGATTTCGTATTTTCGCAGTAACCAGAGTTTGGAGTCATTGCATAATAATAGGTCCTTAAGGTGTAAGTCAAAAAACAGTCTACGTGCTAGGTTATCGAAACTGAAGTGCGGGTTCTGATTACCTCAATATTTATAAGGTTAAAGAATGAGAGGATAACTCCGTCAACACATATCGACCGCAGTCAGTATCCGCACCAAAAATCCACTAGTAGTGATTTTTCCACGTCATATTGTCTGTATTGATAGTTCTGAAGCATTTGGCTTCTTTATCTTCTTTTCCGATTTTCGGAATAAAAGGTGTCCTCATTTTTCGGTATTTTGGACAGTGAAGACTTTCTTTAGGTTTAGCTTAGAGTGCCCGCATAGGGCCAGTAAGTGAAAATAAGAAAGTACAGTATGGTAGTCAACCTAGTTTTCAAGCGTTTTTTTGTATAGCTTGGAAGAGTAAATAAATTAAATTTACTAAAAATACATATATTGAAAATTAAACTGAATGAGACCCTCTTTTGAGATGGCAGCAGCTAAGGGGTTTTCCAATAGGGACTTGACAACTTTGAATTTAATTTGTGAACGCACTCTTTCATTAATCATCAAACTGTCAATTTATCCAGTAAACTCAACATTTTCATCATGGTAAAGTGCATGAACGAGCAACGTCTGCAAATTATAAAAACTTTCTACCGAAATTCGGAGACAGTGACTGCAACTTTAAGAGCGTTAACTCCGGTCGTAATTCTCGCCCAAGTAGACAGGCAATAACAAGTTTAGTGCAAAAATTTGAGTATACATATTCGTTCAGGCGTCCGTAACAAACGATCCAAATCAGTAAATTCTACGGCGTTCTCAAGAATTGGGCATCGCTCAGACCACATTATGGCGTAAGGATCTTGGTTTACACCCATACAAGATCAAGCTGACTCAAGAATTGAAGCCGATGGACCAATTTGAAGCGACGTACGTTCTCCGATTGGGTTCTGGAGAACATGCGCTAAGATGATGAATTTCATCGCAAGATCATCTTCAGTGACGAAGCTCATTTTTGGCTCAATGAGTTCGCCAATAAGCAAAATATGCGTTATTGGTCGGGTGAAAATCCACATGTGCTTCATGAATGACCACTTTATCCACAAAAAATAACTGTTTGGTGCGGTTTGCATGCCGGCGGCGTTATTGGGCCATATTTTTTTGTCGACGATAACGATCGTCACGTTACTGTGAATGGTCAGCGTTATCGCGCCATGATCACCGATTATTTTTGGCCCGAATTGGAATATGTGGACTTGGACGACATGTGGTTTCAACAGGATGGTGCCACAAGCCACACAGCATACGCTACAATCGATTTATTGAAGAGTAAGTATGGTGAACGTGTTATCTCAAGACAGTCGATTGGCCACCTCGTTCGTGCGATTTAACGCCGCTTGACTATTTTCTGCGGAGCTACGTTAAGTCACTGGTTTATGCCAACACGTCGACGACGTTGGGAGAGCTCAGAGCCAACATTGAACGCGAAATAGCGACCGTTTCGGCCGAAATGTGTGGCCGAGTCATTGAAAATTGGGTCCAAAGAATCGACCGCTGCAGACGTGCCCGCGGTGGCCATATGAACGAAGTCGAAGTCCATTCATAAATGTTTTGATTGTACTTCAAGCCGATAATAAAGTTTTTGAAAAATCTCGAATGGTTTGCGTTCTATTTAAAAAAAAAGTGGTCTAGTCCTTATTGGAAAACCCTATAGTTATAGCATACAGCATAGCCGTCAAAAGATCTGACAGGTAATTGCACGTTCGATGGTAGATAACGGGTACAGTGGAGGGTATTATAGTCCGTACCAATTCAGTTTGCCAACGGTCGATTGCGCAGAGAGAGGACAAAGAGAACAAAAATGGTACGAAAGAGTAAATGTTTTTGCCTGAAGTGCCTAACCCAACTTTATATGGCTATGAACTAAAATGCTGTTGCATAAATTACTTTAATTTTTTTATTATGGGGTCGATAAATTTCAATGCACTTCATATGTAATGCTGCATATTATCTAGGGTGGGATTGACAAAAAATTCAAGGCATAGGTATATTTGTATAATTCTTAGAAATAAAATTGTTTAAGTGTGTTTGGTAATCACTTAAAAAAATTATTAACGCCATACTTCTTATTCAATTACTATCAAAAGTCATTACTTTTTTTAGTTACATGTACCTAATTAGTAATAGTAATTGTTTAATTATTAATTACATGTAATTGTAATCAACCTAGACCCAACGAATGTAAATAATGGATTTGCTATTCGGAATTCAGTTTTACGAAAACAACAGCATTGCTCGGACAAAAGCTTATACAAATACAGGAAACTGTCATGGATTCATCGCGAAAAGGAAAATCAATAGGAAGTCAGGCCCGTAAAATCGTTGTTAACATGTATAACAAAAAATTGGAAGAAGCTATGAGTTTATGTTTGGATAATCCCATAATGTACGCAAACTCACAAATCGGTCCGATCAATATGAACTATTATCAAGGAATACGATTAGAAAGGTGTTACTAAATCACCAAATAAAAATGTACCACACAAAAAAATGGAAAACTGCATTAGATGACTTTGACATCACAGCTATTCGGCGAATTATATACAACTTTCACCTTGATGAAAAAATTATGATTACCTTAGAAATGTTGAGACAACGACCAGGAAGATTTGGAGCTTATGCATTATGTCGCTACACAGGATTCTAAGAAGAAATGGATTTTCCTATATAAAAACGGAAAACAACCGTAAATATCTGAGGAAGGTACGGGAATACAAATCAAATGGATATGAGATTATTTATTTAGACGAGAGCTATATCACAGCTCAAACACAAGACCTTGGCATGGACTGTTGGTACCAGACGTGGATTAAAGGCGCCAATTTCAAAGGGTCAGATGTTGATAATAGGGCATGCAGGTGGTGAGAAAGGCTTCGTAAATATTGCTTTGCTGGAACTAAAACAGGAGATTATCACGATGAGATGAATTTTGAAAATTTCTCCAAATGGATGACAGATCAAGTTTTGGATAACATAGAAGAACCTTCAGTTATTGTTATTGTAATGGACAACGCATCATATCACAACAAATGGGAAGACAAGCAAATCAGTTCTGGTTCCGGAAAATTTAAGATGTTACAATGGTTTGCCCACTACAATATACCACATACGAGTAGTTCACAGATGCTCAAACTCGAACTTTATGAGCTTGTAATGGAACATCAAATTATACACCATCCAAAGCATAAGATTGACGCTGTAATTCACGGCGCGGGTCAGGAAGTACTACGATTGCCACCTTATCATCAAGATCTCAATTCTATTGAAAATATTTGAGCAACTGTCAAGGCAAGAGTAGTAAATCGAAACACAACATTTAAATTATCGGATGTTCAGAAACTAGCTGAAGAAGAATTTTCAAAAATTACAGTTGAAGATTGGCGCAAAGTTTGTGCAAAAGTTATAAGGACAGAGGAGGAATACTTTTATATGGAATACTTTTATATGTGGGACACAATATCGGATGCAATAGTTATCAGTCAGGAGATGACTCCTCAACCGATTATGAAACTGGCAGTTCTTCAAATTGAATTCAATATACCTAGTCCTGCAATAAGTTCTGTTACAGATATAAAACGCTATAAAAAAAAACAGTAAACATATTGTATTCAAAATTGTTTCATTTATTAGACCTCAATATTGATTATTAACAAAAAATTTATTGTATTGGTCAAGCCCTTCACAACACCCCCTAGCACATCTTCTTGGTAAACATTTGCAAATGGAGCTTTGCCAGCAATAATGATCTACGAAAGTATAATGAGTAAATAATCAAAAACCGTATATGTAGCTATATAGAAACACAATCAAACAATCAATTCATGCGAGACCTCTTGCTTCAATTATCCAATCGTCATCATACGCAAATCCCATACAGTACCAACAGATATAATCGTACAGAACTTTTATTTTATATTTTATCAGAATATAATTTTCTCGAAGTAATTTTGGCATATAAGGATCTACATTTCCTCTCCCACAAGGGATGTAATAATTTTTTGGACAGCTGGATATACACGATCATTATACCTCAGGTAGAAAATCCCCGTCTCATCAGTGCGCTCTCAACTTCAGTTTAATAGAAGGAAAATAAAAAAAACACCCTCAAGTCAGATCGCAACAGTAATCTTTAAAGCAACGTTTTGATGTAGATCCTTTTTGTTTATGGCTCCACCGACTTTCGCGTTTCTTAGGTCATATTTGTCAATTTAAGATATGATAAAAAAATTTTACGAGACCTGCGCAGTAGATTGGCAAACCGAATTGGTATGGACTACATATACTCAGCCTATTCGCAGTTTCAGGCGAATTTGATAGTTAGTCATCTATAATACGAATATCTAGGAAGACGTAAGCCTCTTATTTTGACGCTTAGAGTTTCCTGTCTCTCTGATTTGCCCCTTCTGAGGACTTCTACCGATCTACTAGTTTTATTCTTTCTATTTTGATCTGTAAAAATTCCAATCTTACTTGGGATCAGTCTTGATTGACATACATATATTTTCTTGTTTAATTATAAGCTCTGCGTTTCATCGTGATCAGGTAGTTTTCTCTGTTGGACAGGTCATTTAAAAAGTTTTAGTTTAGGCGAATATGGATCCACTTAGCTCTTTATTTATGATTCTTCTTTTCAGCCGAGTATTCTCGTCCGATTGGGAATTGCATAGTGATGGTATACAAGTCAGGAGATAGTTACCACTTGTAATCCATGTGTTACTGCCCAGAAAGTATTTTTAGTATTAACTACATACAATAAGTCCCTGCTTTAACAATAACACTGGGTAACAAAATTTGAACTTTGTCGAGCCACACGAAATTCACTTATATTTTTTACTTTGATGGATGACAGTTAGTGAAAATAAGTAATTAAAAAAAATCTGTTAGCCAAGGATTTAATTTATTCATGTAATTTAAATATTTAAAAAAATAGTGAATTTATGATACCAAAAAAGCGAAATAGTTCTATTGTGAATTAAAGATTTTCTGGCATATTTAGTTTCTGGTTGGCCCCTTTTCATCGTGCAGCAGTAATCTACCAACATTATCCAACAATGTCCTGATGGAACCTTTCTCTGTGCTCATCGCTCACAGCTCCTAAATTCTCAGGAAAAAAATCTAGGTATGAGTCTAAAAAATAAATCTTGAGCGACATGTTGCAACCTAATACTTGATAAGCCAATAACAGCTCATTAACACACTCTCTCTCACCTAGAAGATTTGAAACAATTGGTTCGGTCCAAATCACGGGTACCGCAAACGGCATATGGCGGCGGCCTTTCTTCCAATCAGTTAAATTCTTAACACAAGTTATGCAACAAAATGAGGGGCCCAGATTTGTCTTGATGATCCACAGAGAAACCAAAATACTGGCGACAATTCTTCAGTACAAGTGTAGTAAAATTTCGTCTTTGTTTTTTGAAAGTTAGTTCAGCGCAAATATAACAAAATGAGTCAGGACCGCTATTACACTTCCTCGACATATGTATTTACACAATCTTAACAATTATGTACTTATAAATCACCGAATTTAAATTAATACGAAAACAATTAATTTTATGGCTATTTCTTCGCGAACCGTTTATACGTTTATCGCCGTATTACAGATTATGCTTAATGGCTTATCAACACATCACAAAATATCTGAGGCTAATTGAAACAAAAGTACAGCAATTTACTAATGAGGATAGGTGGCTAAAAGAGTATTAACTATCAGAGTTTGTGTGGTATGACTAGTTTCTGATTTCCGATATTCATAGCTAAGACAGGCTGATTCTTTGAAGAATTCGTATCCTGAGTTTTGTTTTTTTTTTTGCTCCACCTAGGGCAGAGAATTTATAATATACTCGTATATTTATATTTTTTAATAAATTTATTATAAATAATTCAGATTTAATATATATTGATTTTTTTTCAGGGATATAACAACAAGCGATACAACTTTTGTGAAAACATATGCTACTCTTGGTTATTTGTGAATCAGATAAGATATTTTAAATTATTCATAAATATCCCTTAAGCTAGGGAGGATATATGCATTAATTGATGCTATTGTTAAATAAATGATTTATTTGTCGGCAAAAAATCAAATTTTTAAATAAGCCCTTTTTAATATAAAAAAAAAACAAAATTATTTGATCTTTTATTAAGCCCAAAAGTTGTCTATTTAAAGCTTAAATTGTAATTCATCGCATATTTCTATAGGGTTATATAAAATGTGTACGTTATTCATTTGTATCTTAAACAAAACTAACTGACTAACTACATAAAATAATCAGGTGTCGTTAACGAAAAAAAATATATCTTAAAAAAATATATTTCACTAAAAAACGAAAGTTTCTACTATCTACCTTCATCTTGTTCAAACTTTAAATCAGTTTAATTTTTTTTTTCTTATTTATTCAAATTCTTATTATTTTATTAAATACAAAATAAAAATAAAACAAACAACAAAAATTTTATTTGCTAGGCATACAATGTATCTTGAGCCCCAGTATGTATACCAAGCAATAAAATTTATATTTATATATATTTATAAAGATAATATTTTTGTCTTTAATTTAATTTACTTTTTTCTGTTATGACAATAATTAATAATAATTTATTAGATATTTGTTTTTAATTAAAAAAAAAGAAAAAAAGAATAGTTAAATAACACCGACATAAACATAATAAAGGTAGACCGGACATTGTTTTAAGTGAATACAAATATATATTTATACGTATATGAAATATTATTGAAGATAATTTACATTAATGCTCTTTGTCTATATTACTGATAAAATCTAAGAGAATTTAAAATCCAAAAACATTAACAAAAGAAAACACATATTTAAGAAGAAATATTAAAATAACAAGAAAAACTAAATCAATTAATGTCTATTACATAGTGCATAGTACATAACTATAGCTGATATGTGTACTTTATGACTACATACATGCATACATACATAATTTGATCTTCCATATTTTTTAGCTGTTTTTTTACTTATTACATAAAACTAAATAATAATTTTAAATAACACAGGCAATGCACGGGTTATACTTTTATCGACTGAGTTTTACGTAAGTATAAGTTTAATATACATATAATTAAAAAATAACTGATACAAATATTCAAACTACATGATATACGGAAGAGGAAAAGAAAAACTTTCAGAGCACAATTATAATATACATATTTCTTTTGACTACAATACATATTCGATATTATTTCTAAATCAACAGTTCCGTTTTTAGTAACTTGGTTTATCTGCATTCCCTCAATTTACGCCATATTTATCGGAAAGTGCCTGTGTAGAGCATTTAGAAAAAAATAAAAATAACAAACAAAATATACTTTTCGACAAATTCGTCATCTTGATTCTATCCCTCTTTTTATTTTATCTGAACAAAAATCAAAAGAACTAAAAAAAAAAATAAAAAAAAACACCTACGATGATGAAATGTCTTCCATTAAAGTACAGTTCACTTGACAAAAAGTACTATAGTTATATCCTTAATGGAAATGTGCAATGAAATACCAGGCGCATTTTAATTGTTTATTAATTTGTTTTTCTTGAAAATTTCTTTTTTGTTTTTTTTGTATTGGTCAGATGAAAAACTTACAAAATAAAAGGAAAATATTAAATAATGATTCACATAATGGAAAGATCAAAGAAAAAGAAATTCTAATCCATATAGAAGATTTGGAAGGTAAAAGGAAAAAATAAATAGAAAAATGCCACAAATGCCACACAATTGAATTAAAGGTAAATAAGTCGAGTATAATGTTTTAAATAGAAACGGAATCAAAAATATTATTAAATCCAACAAAAATCAATAAGAAAACTAAACGATATAAATTAAGCTAAATAAAAAAAAAAAAACCAAAGTACACCATAATATGATATAAAATAGATACAAAAAGATACACACGCAACATAACAAGTTTTGTTTATGACGAAATAAAAGTTTTAGATTTTTAAATAGAGATGGAAAATAAATTAAATAAAATTGTTATTGAACAATAATTTTGTACTTAAATCTTTTTAATTAAAATTAAAATGAAACCACCGCATATAATTTTCTTGTTATAGTTTATCTAACCAAATAAAACTTTCCGAAGAGTAAAATGAAAAATCAAGAAACTAATTTGAACAATGATTACAAAACAAGATTTAAAAAAAGAGCATTATGAAAAAAAAAATAAACAATGAATAAATAAAACAAACAGAAACTCTCCAAAAGCGTTATACCATTTTGCGAAAACATCCATTGTGATGCCTTTATTGCTATTATTGAACATACATAATGTAGAATACTTACAATTGTTTATTTAATAGTTAAAATAAACATAAAATAACAAAACAAACAAAACTAATGTCGTAAAAATTATGATAAAACATGAAAAAAAAAACAAAAAAAAAATGAAATTGTTAAAAAATTAAATAAGGCCACAAACAGATTATTGCATTAGATAATACATTTATAAAAGAAAACAATGGAGAAATGAACACAAAATAAATATACAAACATACGTTTAACTATGCTATAATAGAACATTGGCACAAAGTAAACCAAAATAAAATAAAACAAAATATTAAATGTTAGTTAAATAAAACAAAAATGTTTTAAAATCTAAAAGTTTTGGTTATGTAAGAAGCATAATGTTAGAGAAAGTATATAAATATATTATTAAGAAAATACAATTTAATATTATTGAAAATGGAATATACAATTTATATATATATATATATTTGTATATATATATATACATATATACATACATATATACATATATATATATACACATATATTCATATGCATATATACATGACATATATATATATATATTATTTGAGAGAAATATGTTAAAGGAAGAACTACCATAAATAGTTATCGTTAATTTTACTGAAATAAAATGTATTGTAGAATGTATTTAATAAAATGAAGTACAATAACAAGTAAACTTATTTCCTAATTATATTATTGTTTAAAAAAATGTATGTGTTTTTATGGCTTCGAAAACCTTTAGATTTGTTTTCTTTTTTTTCCTTCTAAAGATGACGGGAGACGATATCAATATAAAAGGCGAGGATTCATCAGAGAATTTGGAGAATATCAAGTAGGGTTAGGTTAGGTTAGGTAAGAGTGGCTGTTGGAAATACCAACCCACTTAGGCCTATTGGCCCATTGTGATGCCACGTGGATCTATGATCTTCTTACTACTAGAACCAGTTTGAGCTTATAATAAAGCGTAGGAGAGCGTAATTTTTCTAGATCGTTTAGGTCGTTGTAGAAGAAAGCTCCTAGATGAAGCTTTCTTCTCTGGGAGAGAGCTGGACATGTGCAGAGTAGGTGGGGGATTGTCTCCTCCTCTTCCTCGTCCATGCAGCTTCTACAGAAATCATTAGTAAAAGCGCCAAGCCTTCTTGCGTGCTTGCCTATGAGGCAGTGTCCAGTAATGACACCTATTATGACGCTGAGATGTTTCCTATCTAAAAGGATCAGACACTTAGAGCGATTCAGATCCAGCCTTGGCCAGATAGGTTTGGTCGCTAGACATGTTTGTCCAGCAGTCCACCTAAGGTCTATTCTTTTATTGGCATCTAGCTTTAGTGTTAGTTTGCACGTAGCGATTGGTATACCTATACTACCTTTGTCCGGTAGGATAGGTAGAGTAGTTCCAATTTTGGCGAGTTCATCGGCTCTGCAGTTCCCTGGAATGTCTCTGTGGCCAGGCACCCAACAAAGGTGAATGTTGAACTGCTCTGCCATCTCCATGAGAGATGATCGGCATTCAAGGGCGGTTTTAGAATATAATGGGACCGAGTCCAGGGAATTGATGGCGGCCTGACTATCCGAAAATATGCGGATATCCTTTGCAGATATCACGTTTTTCTTCAGCCAGGACAGAGCTCCTTTAATCGCCAAAATTTCCGCCTGGAACACGCTACAGTGATTTGGAAGGCGGAAAGAGAGGCTTAGATTTAGCTCTTTAGTTCACCGCCACCAACTCCGCTATCGGTTTTAGATCCATCTGTGTAGAGATGGATTGACTTATCCTCCATGAAAGCATCCTCCTCCCAGAATGATCTAGAGGGGAAGCTTCCATGGAAGTTTTTGTCAAACCAAAGTTCAGGTATGGTGTAATCGATGTTCTCTGTGAGGATTCCTAATGTATTAAGAATATTGGCGTGGCCAAATGAATTATTTGTCCACTGTTTAGTCGCTTTAAGGCGAATAGCTGCAGTCGCAGCTACTTGTTTGCTAAAAATGTCGAGGGGTGTCAAGTGAAGCAGAATATCTAATGCCGCAGAGGGGGTAGACCGCAGGGCTCTGGACTTTGGACTTAGTTTAATGCGATTGATTGCATTTTCCAAGGCCGTCCACCAGACAACCACCCCGTAAGTAAGTATCGGTCTTATGACCGAGATGTATAGCCAGTGGGTTATGCGAGGTTGAAGGCCCCATTTGTTCCCAATGGCTTTTTTGCAAGAGCTTTATTGACTCTTTCTTGAATGTTAGGTTTCCAGTTTAGTTTCCTGTCAAAAATGAGACCCAGATATTTTGCTGTATCGGAGAAAACTAAACTGGTACCGTTTATTGAAGGAGGGTCTATGATTGGAATTTTATATTTCCTAGAAAAGAGGATAAGAAGACAAGTTTTATGGGGGTTTATTCCCAATCCACAGTGATCTGCCCAGCGGGTTAATCTGTTGAGATTTACTTGGAGGAGTTCTTTAATGGTATTAAGATGTTTTCCTGAGACGGCTATGGTAACGTCATCCGCATAGGCAATCACTCTGCTACAACCCGCTAACAGGTATATCAGTAGTTCGTTAACTACTAAGTTCCTGAGAAGGGGAGAGAGGGTACCGCCTTACGGCGTACCTCTGCTGACATATCTTTTAGCAGAAGTCTCACCCAGTTTGGAGTTGATTATCCTGCTTTTTAGCATTAGACCGATCAACTCCCCAAGTGAGTTGTCTACCTGCAGAGTTGACCGCGCAGTCGTGATTGCGGATGTGTTGACGTTGTTAAAGGCACCCTCTATGTCTAGGAAAGCAACCATTGTGTACTCCTCATATTGTAGGGATCATTCGATGTGGCTAGTCAGAGAGTGCAAAGCCGTTTCCACTGACTTTCATTTACAGTAGGCATGTTGAGCCGTAGACGTTGAGAAGTCTTGGATCAACTTTAGCTCGAATATGGATATCAATCAGTCATTCTAAAGTTTTCAGAAGGAATGATGATAGACTTATAGGTCTGAGGTCCTTTGGGACTACATGTGAACATTTTCCAGCTTTGGGAATGAAGACTACATTGACTTCTCCCCATAACAGTGGAATTCGGATAAGTTCTACACAGCTCCTCATAATATTTTCTAACACTGGTAGCTCGGCAGGTATAATACCGTCCGGACCAGCAGACTTGTATGGTTTGAAGCCATGCAGCGCCCAGAGCAGTTTATCTCTCGTAATCAGACCATGAATTTTGGTCACGGTTGCAGTAGGCCTATTTGGGTTGCTACTGGCCGCGAGTTGGGAGCTACCTGGAAAGTGGGTGTCCAGAAGCAGGTTGAGTGATTCATCACTTGAGGTTGTCTAAGAGCCATCGTTTTTTTTCAAACAGCTAGGCATCATAGGATTTGTGGAGAGGATTTTTCTTAGCCGCGATGCCTCAGAGGTTTCTGTAATTTTGTCACAGAATGACCTCCAGGATTGTCGCTTTGCCTTCCTCAGTTCTTTTTTGTATAATTTGAGGGATTCTTTATATGAGTCCAAGTCGGTCACTTTTCTTGTGCTTTTTGCTGCGTTGAAAAGTTTTCTGCAGGCGTTTCTGAGCAGTCCCAGTGCCTATGTCCACCAATGTGTCTTTTTCTTGCCTCTTGGTTGAATAAGAGGGCAGGAAACGGCCATAGCCTGATTGAGAGCCAGAGTAAATTCCCTGACTTTCATGTCAAGCTCATTGGTGTCACGCGGGGGACTTGATAGTTCAGAGGATAACGTTTTTGACAGCATTGCTCTGTATTTTGGCCAATCAGTTTTCCGGTAATTCCGGAAAGCTGGTTGGCTGGGGGGAGCATCACTCAGACTGAATTGGATGTATCTATGGTCTGAAAAGGAGTGTTCAGACGATACCATCCAGTTTGTTAGCCTTTGGGTGATGCTGTCGGAGACAAGAGTAATATCTAACACTTCTTGTCGGTTTCTTGTTATAAAAGTGGGCTCATTGCCAATATTGCAAATTAAGACGTTAGTACTTAAAATATAGTCTAAAAGTGACTCACCTCTATCATTGATGTATCATCAGTGATCAAATAGTGATGCATCATATATACTCGCAGCTTATTCCTCAATACAATCAATACAATCTCGAAATTCTTGATAATTAGAAGTGATCCTGAGGTACTTAAAAAAAATTTGATAAATGGAACAAAACATATGTGTTTTGGTACGCTCCTTAATTCGAAGTGATTGTCGAGTCGGGTCGCCAGCTAACACGCTGTAATTCGAAGTCAGTAGCTAGTTTCCTCTCAGTAATTCTATATTTTTTTTCGTTTTTGTGTTTTGTTCTCTGTTCTTTGCCCGGTGAGTTCCCCGGTCTTGAAGAATGCTTATTGAAATGGTTTAGTCAGTGCGGAGGATAAAACGTACCTGTCGGAGGTTGTACGAATATGCTGAAGGAGAAAGCTAAGTCATTCGCTGTTAGTTTGGGTATTGAAGGTTTCACCGCCAGTGAAGGATGGCTCTCCAATTTAAAAAAAACAGCATAACATCGTTTTCAAGAAAATATGTGGAGAAAGCGCGAGTGTTGCTGTTACTGTTTGTTCTGCATGGAAAAATGACTTAGGCGGGCTGCTGGCAAATTACGATCTACGGAATGTGTTCAATGCGGATGAGACTGCTCTTATTTTAAGTGTCTTCCTGATCGAAGGGTGACATTTAAAAACGAAAAATGACATGGGGAAACAGCAAGGTTAACATTATTACTCGCAGTAAACATAGATGGGTCACAAAAAATAAAACCTCTTATGATAGGAAAAGCTGCTAACCCTAGATGTTTCAAGGGAATCAAATCCTTTCCTATGTCTTATCTCTCCAATAAAAAAGCGTGGATGACCACAGAATTGTTCAATGAGTGGCTGTTGAAAATAGACATCGACATGAAACGGCAGAAGCGGAAAATTGTACTTTTCCTGGATAATTGCACAGTACACAACAATCTCCTGCTAACACCACCTCTAAATTGAAACCCCTTGACCAGGGAGTGATTCAGAATTTTAAAACTTTGAACCGCAAAGAAGTAGTGATGATAGTGTTGGATTGAAAATGTACAGAGAAACAACATAAATGTTTTAACACCGATGGCCATGGTTGATAAAGCATGGAAAAACGTTAAACAAACAACGATTTCAAACTGTTTCAAGAAATGCGGATTTATTACAGAGCCAGTGAACAAGAGGAAGGAGAACTGGATCATTCTACCTCGCAGGATGGATGGAGCCTTCTTCCTAATCCGTGACTTTCGATGATTTTGTACATATTGACGATGTAGAAGTCTGCGGTGCTCTATGTGACGACGAAATTCTGGCAGCTTCAAATTCAAGCAACAACAATAAGGCGAAGCTGAATAAGAATCGGAAGCAGGACCAATTCCGCCCGTCACATCAAAGGAGGCAAAGTCATTGTTGTGTACATTGCGTGAATATTTACTAAGAACGGAAGTGGACGACGATTCTCGGCACTGGTTGTCATATGTCACAATGCTCTTGACGAAGGACGCTGGAAGTTATTGAAGCAAAAAAAAAAAATCACTGATTTCTTTACAAAATAAAAAAATTAAGTAAAAATTGTACGTATGCAATTCAGTGTGTTTTTTGTAATAAAGTGTGTCTAGTTATTGTTGCATATGTATATATGTACATTGTACATACTTATTTCGTTTTTGTCCTTCGCTCCAACTCGACAATTTTTCGTTAATTCGAACTCTCGTTAATTTGAATTATTTGTAAGGTCCCTTTAGTTTCGAGTTATCGAGAGTCGACCGTATTATATAGGGTTTTCCAATAGGGACTTGACAACTTTTTTTTTAAATAAAACTCAAACCATTTCAAAAACTTTATTATCGGCTTGAAGTACAATCAAAACATTTATGAATGGAACTCGACTTCGTTCATATGGCCACCGCTTGCACGTTTGCAGCGGTCAATTCGTTGGACCCAATTTTAAACAACTCGGCCACACATTTCGGCCGAAACGGACGCTATTTCGCGTTGATTGTTGGCTCTGAGCTCTTCCAACGTCGTCGGCGTGTTGGCATAAACCAATGACTTAACGTAGCCCCACAGAAAATAGTCAAGCGGCGTTAAATCGCACGAACGAGGTGGCCAATCGACTGGCCCATGTCTCGAGATAACACGTTCACCATACTTACTCTTCAATAAATCGATTGTAGCGTATGCTGTGTGGCTTGTGGCACCATCCTGTTGAAACCACATGTCGTCCAAGTCCATATATTCCAATTCGGGCCAAAAATAATCGGTGATCATGGCGCGATAACGCTGACCATTCACAGTAACGTGACGATCGTTATCGTCGACGAAAAAATATGGCCCAATAACGCCGCCGGCATGCAAACCGCACGAAACAGTTATTTTTTGTGGATAAAGTAGTGATTCATGAAGCACATGTGGATTTTCACCCGACCAATAACGCATATTTTGCTTATTGACGAACTCATTGAGTCAAAAATGAGCTTCGTCACTGAAGATGATTTTGCGATGAAATTCATCAACTTGGCGCATCTTCTCCAGAACCCAATCGGAGAACGTACGTCGCTTCAAATGGTCCATCGGCTTCAATTCTTGAGTCAGCTTGATCTTGTATGGGTGTAAACCAAGATCCTTACGCCTTAATGTGGTCTGAGCGATGCCCAATTCTTGAGAACGCCGTGGAATTGACTGATTTGGATCGTTTGCTACGGATGCCTGAACGGCAGCGATATTTTCGACACTTCGATCAACCCGTTGTCTCACTGACACGGCAACATCACACAACGAATATGTAGACGCAAATTTTAGCACTAAACTTGTTATTGCCTGTCTACTAGGGCGGGAATTATGACCGAAAACTGGAGTTAACGCTCTTAAAGTTGCAGTCACCGACTCCGAATTTCGGTAGAAAATTTTTACAATTTGCAGACGTTGCTCGTTCGTGTACTTTACCATGATGAAAATGTTGAGTTTACTGAATAAATTGACAGTGACAGTTTGATGATTAGTGAAAGAGTGCGTTCACAAATTAAATTCAAAGTTGTCAAGTCCGTATTGGAAAACCCTTTACATACAAGTAACATTTTCTTAGGTGAGTAAGTGAGTGGCGCACATAATTATAAGGAGAACTCAGGCGACTTGGAGTGCACAACTGGGGGCAGTTAGCCAAGGATCGGGCTACCTGGAGAGGCTTGTTAGTTGAAGCCCAGGTTCAACCCCAACTGTAACGAAATCTAAGTAAGTAAGTAAGCCAACCTTTTGGTAAAAGGCCTTTGACACCGGCAGATACTGACAACAGATTTAGACTCAAGGTGCTTTAAGTAGAATTATCGTAGATATTTGGCTTCATTGAAGAATGCGTTACAAACTATGTAGTTTCACCAAGTTTCTTTTTTCCGTAGGATGACCACCTGCTGGCTATACCAGAAATATTAAGAGTCATGAGTAGACGGTTAACCACTATGCAACAAAATAATGTGTCAACCCGGTTTTTCGTCAACTTCATGATTCCGTGGTCATAGAACTTCTAGTCTTTATTGGCACATAACTGAACCAAGTGCTATTTCATTTCATCATCATTGGTGAGCGTATTACTATTCAAAGAGTTTTCCAAGCTTCGAGATAAATGAAAATCTGAAAATTGAAAATGTTGGTAGCAGTGATAATATCAATAAAAATGCTGAACTTATTCTTAATGCATTTTTATCTTACTTAATTAATTAACACTTAAAACCAGACAAGGAGAACAAACGCACAAATACTGGCTCCATACGGGCTAAGCTGAGCCTTATACTTAAAATATACCTTTCGACTAAAGTGAACTTCATTATTTAATATTAGAAAAATTATCTAAATTTAAAAAACAATGGAGAATGTTTTTTTATATACATATATTAAGCCTACAAGCTTATTAGGTTCACCTCAATGTAAAGGCCTCATTAGGGTAGAACTCTAAGTGTTTGGATTCAGGTGTTCTATACAAGTGACGTGTTGAGCCACACGGTAGATCTAAATGTAAGCATGGAATGAATAAGGTCAATATAGCGGATTACTGTTACTCTAGCATCGAGTTTATAGCTATAAAATTTTAAGCACAAAAGCACCTTTTGCTTTGACCGGAACAGCATTTATATGGTTATTAAAATACAAATGTTGATCTAGCTGGATCTCATCGTATCTGATTATATTTCGAGCAGCAAATAATTGCCCATGTTGTCATACAATCGTAAACTTCCGCCAATTATTTCTGACCTCAGGCAAAGGTCTCCTTGTTCCATTGGATTTCAGATAAAATCGAAAAATCGAAGGCAGGGATCTGGTAATCACCTTTTCGAATACCTTGGTGATTTTCGGAAGGAAACCTGCCGACTGAAGATTCGCCAAAGTAATGGCTTATTGCCATTTGGGAAAAGGAGGCAGCATCTCTGCCTTCCAATGCGCTGATTAATGGACACTATTCAATAAATTCTTGACTAGGGTGGTGTAAAAGTCCACTGCGTGGAATTGGATATGTCTAAATACAATGTTCGATCCCATAGGTTCCTATTGATTTTTTTAATTATCAAGGGTTTAAATATCATTTGGAGGTTCGATATGGAAGAGGGTAGTTTCCTTCGTCATTGAACTCGGCGAAATCTGAGTTCTCGATCCGCCAGGTCATGGTTAGGGCCAATGACATCATCCCCTTTGTATACTTCCTGGAAATCCAATTTTTTCCCAAAGAAGCACTCAACTTGCTAAAACCCCCAAGTGTCCAGGAATCAAACGCTCTTCCTGAGTCTGATGAGGCTGATAATAACAATGATGACAGTGATGACAGTGATGATATCTAAGGATATAATAAACATTTTTGATTTTGTTTTGTCTTTAATAGACGAGTTTAATTTAATTGTTTTGTTTTTTAATTTATAAGTCTCAATAAATACCTATGAACAATTTAAAAAACGGTTTTATTAATTTGTTTTTTTTTTCACGATTAAAGGGCCGTAAAACTAGGTGGGAAAGGTAAGTGTAGTTGATAAAAATTACATCTTTAATAAATCTTCTTTAAGTTTTTAATATTGAAAAATAGGCACATTTCATAAAAGTGGGCGTGTCGGATGGGCGGGTTTAAATATATTTTGGGACTGGTCTCAGAAGCTATCCTGAAAAATTTCATTTTCTTAGCTGTAACAGCTGATTTGATACCACATTTTAGGGCATTAGGCCCCACTGTACGTCGCATCAAATAATGCGACTAAAAATGTGATCGTTTCATAGTCATTATTTTTGGTATAATAAACTTACTGTTTCATTAGTAATACCTACCATTAGTAATGTTGTTTAGCAGGTCGATCTGACCTACAACTGAGCTTCTAGCAGAAAGCTAACCCCTTAGGCCTTTAATTCGTTAAAAGTACAATATTAAAAGTATTTCCGGCTCGATTGGTCTATCACTTTTAAGAATCTAAACAAATCGACTGGTCACACTCATAATTTAAAAAGAAGAGCCTATAAAATATATATTATATATCCATTGATCCACAAATAAGCCTCTTTCTAGTTCAGTTCTCTTCGGAATTGGTCACTTATTCAGCAGTTTTCTCATTTATTAACGAAAATAGTTCTACCATAAGAATGGCTTTTCGCAGAAGTATGTTGTTATAAGATAACATACGTCAAATAGAAACATCAGGTGAGAGTGGTGTTCAGATCTTAAAGAGTGCTCTCTGCTTTTGTATCGTTTTGCGATATAGTGAAATTTTGACACAGTTGTTTTATAGTACGTTTACATCGACCCGAAATGTAACCAGTAACGGAGCCCAGCAATATTTTCTTCCCAGAGTTCAACAATAAACTTCTCGTCAGCGTCTTCCCACTTCCTCCTTTTCTTATATTTTTTTTGGTCCATTTGGTTGAGGCACATAGTCGTTAATGATTGTAAATATTGGAACAGCTGACTTCTTTCAAATTTGTTTTTGTAAGCGCTCAATGACGTGCGGAATAATTAAAAAGGTTTGTTCGATTTGACAACCTTCTAAATGCAGAGACGAAATGCAGCATTTCACTGTAATTCAACATTTCGAAATGCTGCAAATTATATGGAACATTTCGTCTGAAATGTTGAATTTGTCCGAAATGGTGAATTTCTTGTCGGTGTAAGTCGTTACTGGAATTTTACGTTTACTATAAGAATTGATCCCCGTATGCTATAACTTATTGAGAACAGTCAATAGAGTAGAATTTAATCCTACCAAATTACAACATTAGGTCTGTTCCAGGAATGCAAATTTGTACAAAAACCTGGTCCCGCGAGAAAAAATTTGTAAAAGACAACGCATTTGAGAGAATAAATCATTTCCCCACCCTGCCAATTCTTACAAATTTATACACGAGATTTTTCTTTGGGCAGGAATTCCAAAAACGTCAAATCAATTACATTTTAAGAACTGTCAAATTCATAAAAGTTCAAATTTGTGTGAATTGCTACAATTTTATGGAAATTAACTCAAAAGATGACTTGGACATGGGCAAAGAGGAGAAAAAAGAGCTTCGTATTGAAGCCAATTGTTCGCCTAATATAATAGAACTCATTAAACTCATAGTACATCAATAAAATAGAAACAATAAACAATCTAAAAATCTTCCTCCTGTTTTACAATTTCTTTTTTGTTTTGTTTTTATTTGCTACTTTTGAGGTTTCAAATACATTTTACAAAAGACATGTTCCCTCGAGATCATGGGTTTAAGCACAGATGTAAACTATAGCATCTGTGGTTTAAGAGAGAATTTATTCCTACCCCTGAAATTTACGCCAACAATTCTGTTTTACAAATTGTTACAAAAATCTAGCGGGAGCAGACCTATAATGTTCTGTTGTTATGACCTTAAATTTGACGACACAAGGATCTCAATATAAAATGTTTTGTTTTTTTCGAAATATTGTAACATAACTGCCCATAACTGTTTATGTGTACCTAAAACCACTTTGTAGTTGTTAAATAAGATTCAAAACCGTGCGATAAACCTTCGGACGAACGATTAAATATAGTAACTCTTTCTTAAGCCGTAAAATTGGCTTATGAAATTCCCTGTCAAAACTTTTCTTTTCCGGTGGCCGTGGTGTAGTGGTACTAGCAATGGCTTCTCACTCGGAGGGTCATGGTTCGAATCCCACCCATTGACAAGTTTTTCAAGTTTCTCATTTGTGTAGTTGGAAGTCAGACAGAAAAATTCTGCGTGTGAAGACACGTAGATTTGGCTGTTGTAGACCTTTAAGCACAAAAAAATAGTGTGAATTATAACCTTCGAATCACTCTGAGTGAAGAAAAAACTCTCGTACTCCGAGTGGATTGCTGAGCTACGAGGTCTTGCAAGAAATTGCCACTTTGCATGTGTTACAGAGGAGTGTAAAAAAGAATACATCGGCGACATGATAAGAGATTCCATAATTCTACACACGCCGCACGACGCCGTGCGTACAGCAGCCCTACAAAAAACGAATCCAACATTAGACGAAGTAAAATCAATCGCAGAAGCATATGAAACAACACAAAAGTCCATCCAATTATTAAAAAGCGAACATACAGAGCCAGCAATTGAAATAAATCAATTATCGTCTTCATAAAATAACAGCAATCGACGACAGTATGGACCAAGTAGAGAGCGAAGTAGGCGGGGTAGAAGTCCCCTTACTAGGGGAATTGAATATTAACGTGACGTTTAATGGTTTTACGAAGAAATTACCATTACTTATCACTAATACAGAGCACGGCGATAACATTTTTGGTTGGAATTGGGCTGAAGCGTTTGGTTTGAGTGTTCAATTTGATCATGGTAGCGAAACATGTGTGCTAGAGAGTGTGTCAGCAAGCGATGTGGATGTAGTGTGTGCTAAATATTCTGATTTATTTACATCATCGCTAGGGCACTGCAATTCAGTCAAGGTAAAACTCTATTTGAAATCTTCCGCAAAACCAAAATATTTCAAGGCGCGCCCAATTCCAGCTGGACGCGTTTAAATATGGGCGGCAAATCGCTTAGAGGAAGAGGGCATCTGGAAGCGCATTCGATTTAGCGAATGGGCTGCACCAATCGTAATAGTGCCGAAGCGTAATCAGAAGCTGCGCATATGTGGAGATTTTAAGGTTACTATTAACCCACAGCTAGAGATTGATCAGTATCCAATTCCTCGACCCGAAGAGTTATTCCACAAGCTATCCAAAGGCCAATACTTCAGTAAGCTTGATATGTCCGATGCATATTTGCAAATAGAGTTGGAAGAAGAAGGAAAAACTTGTCCTGTTGTTAACACACCGTTGGGTCTTTACCGATACCAGCGAATTTTCGATGGCAAACTCCACAAGAAGAAGCTTTTCAACACCTGAAGCAGCAAATCGAAGATGCAACATATTTAGTTCATTTCAGACCCGAATTGCCTATTATTTTAGCAACGGATGCTTCGCAATATGGCCTAGGTGCGGTGATTTCTCACCTTAATCCGGATGGTACTGAACAGCCAATAGCTCATGCATCAAAAACGCTCAAAGACTCACAACGCAACTACAGCCAAATTGAAAAAGAGGCTTTTTTAATTATATTTGGCGTAACAAAATTTCGTCAGTATTTACGAGTATATGGTCGACGTTTTATGCTATACACCGATCACAAGCCGTTGATTACTCTGTTCCATCCAAACAAAAAGCTTCCAGTCATTACAACTGGTCGTCTAACACGTTGGGCATTAATTTTAATGAGTTTTAATTATGAAATACGCTATAAACCGTCAAACAAGCATGCCAACGCCGATGCACTGTCACGTCTACCAGTGGGGCCAGATAGAGAATTTGACGCGTTAGAAGAAGCTTGCAAGGAAATCACCTCTGAAATCGAGGACAAAGTCGAGAATTTTCCTGTGAATGCCAACGATATTGCTAAAGAAACGCGTAAAGATGCAATATTATATAAAATTAAGCATTATATTATATATGGATGGCTAGAAACTCTGCCTGCAAGTGAAAAACACTTAATGCCTTACTTCAACCGAAGGTTTTCGCTCACTACGAAAAAAGGAGTTATATTACTCAACACCGATTACATACGAGTAGTAATTTCTCACCAACTTCGAAACCGAATACTGAATATGCTGCATGAAGGTCACTGGGGGCTTGTTCGCACAAAACAACTCGCTCGCCGCTATTGCTGGTGGCCTAAAATTGACGAGAGCATAGAGTCAAATGTAAAAAGGTGCAAAATTTGTCAGACATCCGCAGTCGATCCTCCTAAAGAATTTGTTAGCTGGCCACAACCACAAAAGCCATGGGAGCGAATCCACATCGATTTTGCTGACCCATTTTTAAAACAAATGTGGTTAATTTGCATTGACGCATTGTCCAAATTCCCATTCGCCATAGCACTTAAATATACAACATCTACAAACACAATAAAAGCCTTGTCGAGAATCTTTGCGCTAGAAGGACTGCCGGAAGTAATCGTTAGCGACAACGGTGCCCAATTTTCATCAAAAGAGTTCGAAAATTATTGTACTTACAACGGAATACAACATCTGAAGACAGCACCATTTCATCCCGCATCGAATGGAGAAGCAGAACGTTTTGTTCGTACATTTAAAACGAACTTGAGAAAGATCTACCAGGAAGAGAAATGTATTGATACCGCCGTATCAAAATATCTGATGACATATAGGACAACGCCTAATTCTATTACGGGAAAAAGTCCTGCCGAAACTCTTCATGGTAGACAGCATCGTACTATTTTATCTCAAACAGCGCCGAACAGTAGACTCACCAGTCCTGGCTCATCACGTTGGAAGTTTGCAATCAATCAGCCTATTTACGCTCGTAATTTTGCAAAGGGTCCAAGATGGTATGAAGGAACTGTGACATCACAACTTGGTTCCATAACATATTTAGTTCGCACTCCCAAGGGCATTTGGAAACGCCATCAAAATCAATTAAGGCCGAGATATGATGACACAGAAAGTTTTACAACAGCTCGAGTATTAGCTCAGACTACTCCAGCTACGGATCAGCACGCAAATTTTCAAATAGCCCATCCAGAATAAGCCAGAGTCCTGAAGTCTCCCCCGTTTCCATTGCAAGTCCAGCCCCAGCAGTCACACCAAGACGAACATCTCGAATACGAAAATCCGTCGTACGTTTTCAAATTTAATAATCACTGAGGGTTCATTCGTAGCTAGTGGGGAGGAGTGATGAGTACTTCATACATACATACAGGGGCAATAAGCTACCACATATGCACACGTCATCTCAGCGAGTCAGTTCGCTACTGGCTCTCACCCTAATCGTTTCGCATTCACTCTAACTAACTTAACTAGTCTTGTAACCTGAATTAAAATAATAAATATTAAGTATCTGAATAATTATAATGAAGTATAATTAGATGTTTTATTTCACGGAACACAACAATAACCTTCTACAATAAATGAAGCATAATACGATATCAGGAAAGAGAACATCTTCTTTTAGTTGTTGAAATTGTTGGTGCTGGTAATCTTATATGACCCAATGTCCGAAGGGGATTAGGCATTAATTGACACATGGCATTTTAATGTTGAGAAGTTTTTCTGCAAATAGCCTTAAACAACAAACTATAGGTCATGGATGTCTGTCTCTCAAGTCCTAAAGTCTTAAAATGATTTATGGCATTATTGTCAATATTGGAATAATATTCGTACGGAGATAGGAACCCTTATTTAGTTTAAGTACTCAAGCATTACCTACGATTGCAAATGAACACTGATAGTAAAAATAGTATTACGAACGGGTTTGCTCACATTAATGTAGTTGTAATTAGATCCCTGTGTATTGCTTATACATATTGGAATTATAGTTATGCCTATGTGTTTGTTTTCTGTTAATTGCACACACTATTTCATCATTATTTTTTAGTTCCAATACACGCTCTTTTGAAATTTCGATAGTTCTCGCCACTTTGATAGCCTTATCTAATGAAATACGAGTAGAGACTTGGTTAAGTAGTCTTTCTTTGAATATTTGAATATTTGAATATTTCAACGGAATTTGCTCCCATATGGTGCAATAAAATGGCAGTCTAATTGACTTTCTAGATTACTTGCTCGCATGAAGATTTTAAATTGAATGAGCCAATTTTTCCACGCTGTTGCTAAATTACCACGTCGTAAATTTAGTGCAGACATAGGCGAAATACCTTGAAACGCAGGCAGTGTTCCGTTATCCATGATTATGGTCTCACTATTCGACGTTTTCTGTACTTCTTGTGAATTTTCGCCCTTTCAATTCATTTTTATTTTATTTTTTGTTTCTCTTTAAGTTTTTGATCTTTCATTAACTAAATATAAATCGAATTGCATATATCCTTTATTTATTAACTATTACATTAACTTAAGAAACACCTGACACCATATTGTATTTTAGTTAAAAGGTTTATTAAAGGTTTATGTCTACTTTATTAGATGGTTAAGGTAAGACTGTCTGGAGCTTGTAAATCTCTTTTCTCACTTAGCCAATAATATTAATGTATGGGTATACTATTCCATCAACGTATATTTGTATAAACAATATATGATAGTTATGTATACAACAGTTGTTAAAATGAAGGAAAGAATGGTTAATGTTAAGATCAGAGGTTAAATCGCTATATTAACTAAATTTCATCACCTTTCTTTATTATTAGCTTTCTGTATCATATCATCTTATTACAATATATCCAACACTCGCCTCAGTTTTTTTATTTATGTGTAGTACTCTTAGGATCTCATTCGAAACTGGTATTTTATGCTTTATACTATTGTAGAAAGTGAATTTTAAATTTCTATACTTACTTACTCAATATTTTCCGAAAGCTTAAGTTGTAAATAAAATACAGTTAAATAAAGAATTTTATTAAAATATTAATCTAGTTAAAATAAATTCTTCTAAAAGTAAGAGATTGCAAGAACACGTTGACTACATGACAAGAATGATCGATGCTCGAACAGTTTTTGCACCAGATTGACGAAGACCGCGGCATTGGCGCTTTCTTTTTTTGGATTTGCATTCTGTGGTATTGCGTAGAAACTTTGCATGAGTCATAAATTAGCCGATATCCAAGTAAACCGTAAGGCATTAATTCGCAGATGTCGGCTTAAAATTTCACTTATTCTATTCGATTTGACTTTTTCCTATGTGCCCTGCAATGTTACAATACTTACGATGGCGTAGTTTTCAATTCATACTCGTATGTACATATATATTAAGAATATGTACATACGTGTTGCTCTTAGGGGCAATGGCTTCAGAATTCGTAACGAACGGCAAAGAAAATAAAATGGCCTTTTTAAATTCAATTTATTTATTTCACTTCTCGCCAGTTTAGTTACAAATTTTCTGTAACAATTTACAATTATTAATTAAGGCAAATAATATTAAATTTATATTTACTTTTAGTTGTTTTCAAGTTTCAGTCAAATTTCAGTTTAATACTGTTTTATTTAACGTTCTGTAAGTTCAGTTCTTGCGGCTTTCTTTGACCGGAGAGCGCTTGACATTTCATTTGGTTGTCTTATTGACAACTGGCTGTAAGTGCTGCCAATAATCCCCCCCGTAAAACCACTGGAACTAGTGGGCTTTACTTAACTTTCCTAAGCACTTATATCAAGAACGGCTAGTTTTACGGCAGGCCGTTCATACAATCCAGATATTGTCAATACCGATGCGCTTCTTACTTGACCGTCGGCTGAGATCTTTGTTGCGACGATAAGTCCTTTAGGCCAGCAATTTCTAGGGCTGTTGGGGTCCACAATAAGAACGATGTCTCCAATCTTAATTGGTTTAGCAGGTGCAAACCATTTAGAACGCCGAGTAATCGTTGGAAGGTATTGACGTACCCAGCGTTTCCAAAAGCTGTCAGCATACTTTTGACTAAGTTACCAATTTTTTCTAATCACTTTTGGATCGCTGTTAAACAAAGCCAATGGTTTCATACCACTTGACGAGCCAAGCAAGAAATGGTTTGGCGTTAAGGCATCATCGGTTTGATCACTTAGAGCTAAATGTGTTAAAGGCCGTGAATTTATTATATTCTCCACTTCAGCTAACATGCTCCGTAGCGTTTCATCCGAAGGGTTGCGACATGTCATAATCTGACTCAACGTTGTCTTGACGGATCGGACGAGTCTCTCCCAACTTCCTCCCATATGTGGGGATCCTGGTGGAATAAATATCCATTTAGTTGAAGTCGTGGTGAAGGTTTGCATTAGGATATCCTTATCAACGCTTTTCCAGGCATCCTTCAGTTCCCGCTCAGCGCCATGGAAGTTAGTCCCATTGTCACTATGTATTTCAATGGGTGTTCCTCTTCTAGCGGCAAAGTTTCGGAAAGCTAGAATGCACGAATCCGTAGATAAAGAGTGTGCGACCTCGAGATGAACTGCTCGTGTAGTGAGGCATGTCAACAAAACGACCCAATGCTTTTCCGTTCTTCGCAGATTCGATATGGTTAAGGGCCCAAAATAGTCAACACCTACAAATGAAAAGGGTCGGCTAAAGGAAGCTAATCGGGCTTCCGGTAATTGAGCCATTATTGGTGGTCGAGGCTGTGCTTTAGCATTTTTGCAGTGTTGGCAGGATCGTCGGACAGAATTCAGGGCAGCTCTCACCTTTACGATATGAAATCTCTGTCGAAGCTCATTCAAAGTTGTTTCGTGATTTTGATGTTTGTATCGTCTGTAGTAATCCATTATTAGTAAGCGGGTTGTTTCATGATTCCCGGGAAGAATGATTGGGCGCTTGAAACTATCGCTCGCGTCTTTTGATAGTTCGGCTCTTCCTCTTGCCCGAATCAGCTTATCTCCATCAATATATGGACAAAGTTTATAAATAGTGCTTGTTTTACTCACCGGTCTGTTTTGTGATAAGCAACGAATTTCTTCCAAGTAGGTACATAGCTGCACTTCTTTGAAAAGAGCGTTTTCAGCTGCCTGAAGTTCTATCTGCTGTAGAGGTCCAGTTGCCCTAGACGCGTCGAGCTTCTTCGGTCCTCCAGAATTCGAAGTGGTCGGCTGTTGTTTTGCTTTGGCCCGTAATTTCCAAATGAACCGAAAAACAAATGCACCGGTGCGAACCAAACGTGCCCAGTTGGAGAAACGTTGTGGTGTTAATACAGTATCTCGGACGTTGAGATGGATGCCTACGTATTGTGCCTTTAATTCTTCGTTTGTTTCCTCTCGTACCTGATTTTCAGCAGGCCAATCCTTTGAGGACAGATGTAAAAATGCGGAGCCCTTGATCCAACGACTCGATACGCTAAACATGTCATTGCTCTTCCACTTAGTGGCGTCATCGGCGACGTTTAGCTTGCTTGGGATCCATCTCCACTCGGAAATTTCTGTAAGTCCCAGGATCTCGCTAACGCGGAACGCCACGAACTGCTTATATCTTCGATGATCCGAGTGCAGCCAACACAGCACATTTTTTGAATCAGACCATACTATCGTCTCTGAAAACTTGATGGAATGATTTTCGACAATAGATTTCCTTAAACGGGCTCCGAGTGTTGCTGCCTGTAGTTCCAATCTGGGAATAGACTCTTAAGGGGGGCGACCCGTGTTTTGGCACCTATCAAGGCAACCTCAGTAGATTTACTGTCCAAAAATCGTGCGTAAGCTACAGCTGCATAGCCGTTCTCGCTGGCGTCAACAAAAATGTGGAGCTGAGTCTCAGTTTGACTTCTCAAACTAGTAACAGTAACTAGTAACACCTTGGTATGCGCAGTTTCTCCATTTCGGGCAAGATACGAATCCAACTTAACCATTTTCTATATTGCTCGTCTCTGATTTCCTCGTCCCATCCAGTTCCACATCTCCAAATCTCTTGTAGCAGTACTTTGAGGTACATGAGAAAGTGAGCAATCAATACCAAAGGATCGAAAATTGTCATTAACACCCTAAGCACTTCACGCTTGGTTGGACGGCGTGCCTCCGAAAGTGACTCTACCGCTTGAGGTTTTGTTGCTAACTTGAAAATAAAGGAATCCCAATACCTTCTCCGTACTTAGTTCTAACTCAATGTTCAAGTTCATCTTGTCTGTTGGAATTGAATGCAGAGCCTTGAGAACAACCCCGGAATTTGACACCCAGTTTCGAATGTGGAAACCTCCTTGGCTATGAATTGAGCGGATATCTTTAGCCAGTTCTATAGCTTCTTCGCTTGTATTACACTCACTAGTAAGTCGTCGACGTAATGATTATCGAGGATCGCTTGAACCGCCTTTGGATGTGTCTTCCTATAGGCTTCCGCATTTATGTTCTTGACATACTGAGCGCAAGAGGGAGAGCAGGTTGCACCAAAAGTCATTACCGTCATAACGTAGACGTCAGGTTCTTGGTTCCCGTCCATGCTCCAAAGAAAACGTTGGTAATGATGGTCCTCTTCCCGTATACCAACCTGATGAAACATCTCCGCTATGTCTCCGCAAAGAGCTACTGGCCTTTCCCTAAACTTGTAGAGCACTGAGACCAGCGACGTTAATTGATCGTGACCCTTAAGCAGAACCGAGTTTAAAGATATGCCATGCACCCTGGCGGCGGCATCCCATACGATTCTTATTTTCCCAGGTTTGTTTGAATTTTGCACTGGGAAAATGGGAAGATACCACGAGCGATGTTTTCTCTCCTTAGCCGTTTGGTGTGTCAATTTACGGGCATATCCTTGCAAGATGTAATGTTGTATTTTCTTCCGGAGGCCTACGACCAATTCAGGGTCGCGTTCCATGCGCCTTTGTAGGTTTAAATGACGTTTGACTGCCATTGGAAGGCTATCAGGCAAATCTATATCCTCATATTTCCAAAGAAGCCCAGTTTCAAAACGTCCGTCCTTGCGGTGAGTTAGATTCTGCAATAGTTTAAGAGCGCGCTCATCGTTGGCCGATAGTAGAAGCTGTCCAGGTGCCGATACACCTAAGTTGTCGTTGTACAGAAATTGTTTAACTAGTCCTTCTAGGTTTACATCATCGCAAGGTATGCATTCGCAAGCGTGCAAACTGTAGCCCTGGCTTGTGGATTCGGACTTGTTTTCGTTGTCCCACTTTCCGTGAATAGTCCAACCGAGTCTAGTTTTTGTAGCAACAAGATCTTTGAATTTTTCCTCTTTGTACTTTAAGGGTAGTCCCAGCTTCCAATTATTAATTCCGATAAGTATCCGAGGACTCTGTTTGGCAAACGATTTTATCAGTAAGCCTCGTAGGTGCCTATTTCCTTTTTTCAGCTCTTCGTAATCTATATTTTGTGATGGTAGCTGTAAACTCTTAACGGTGCGCACTGCTTTGAGAGGAAATTTCTCGTCGTTAAACCCTACGCCAGAGACCTTTAGGTCCATGACTTTGGATTCTTGCTCGAATCGATGTGTATCGGCTGTCCACTTCAAACATAAGGGAGATACTGTACCCTGGACATTCAATTGCCTTGCTACTTCTTCGTCTATCAGCGTCAAGGAAGACCCTTCGTCGAAGAAGGCAAGGATCTCTATTTGCACGTTGTTACCATATAGGATTACTGGCAGCACACGGAACAAAGATGAATCGGAAATCTGTTGATGAAAGTTGACATTTGGGTGGGCCGGGACAACTTGTGTGCCACTGGCTTGATCATTTTTATGGCTGTTATGCAGCAGGCGGTGATGCTTAAACTGGCAACTGTTTATGCCACAAATTGACTCATCTGCACATCTACGACCCCAGTCTAGTATGACTGGAACGCTCAAACTTTTTACACTTCGAAACTGACTTACAGTCGCCGTTACATATGCAGCAGATATGTTCTCGTGGTTTTGTTGCTTCGCTTTCAGTATTACGGGTCTCTTCAGAATGGGAATTCACAAAACCGCTTTCTCTACCATATCTGCTATTCGACTTACCGGTGGCCGTCTGTGTGGGCGGTTTCGGCAATATAACACAATTTGCAGCCTCAGCTACTTGGTACAACCACGAGCTAAAATGAGAATGTGTGCACACGCCTCCGTCAAGGGTTTGCTTGTACATGGCCCAATTGAGACGGATAGCTGGTGGCAGTTTCTCCACTAGCTCCTGGAGATGGGTTGCTCACTCAAATGTGAAACGAGGTTAGATGCTTCCATTGTCGCACATAAATTCTGTACTGCTATGGCAAAATTGACAATCGTTTCGAATTTGTCTGCTCTTGGTGGCGGCGTGTCGTGGATTTTGCGGAGCAAGGTATGAATTATTAATTCGGGTCTTCCAAACAGCATTCTAAGTGTAGATATAACACGCGGCAAACAGTTTGGCTGAATGAGCATGCTTCTTACGGCTGTCAATGCTTCCCCTTTAAGGGCTCTTTGAAGACGAATCATGTTTTCTTCATGGGAAAACGCGCAAAGTTCGGTCGTACGTTCAAAGCTTGATATGAACAAAGGCCAGTCTTCCGGATTCCCACTGAAGCTGTGCAATTCCTTCGATAACTGCCGGGCAGCAAGATTTGCTCTCGTCAAACTTCGATTCTCATGAGTAGAAAAGGATGAATGCGCAATAGGCGACGATGAGGAATGTTGAGGTGTTAGCACGGTAACAGTCTGCTGGCGAGTATTCGACACAGGGTTGAAAGCATGTCCTCTTGATTGAAGTTGATCTACCTGTGGTCGACTTTCTCTTTGCTGCCTTTGGTTCGCGACGGAAGCTCCAAGCCAAGTTCTGTTTACATTGGTGTTATTGTTCGGTAGTTTTAATCCGGGTTCTGGTAAGTCTGCTTTGCCTGTGGAGTTATGCGCTACTGTGTTAACAACCAAATTATGTGCCCTTACCTGAGATTGACGTGCGTTTTCGTCTTCAGACTCCGAGCACGTTTCATCTTCCATCATACTGAGGAGAGAGTATTTTTTATTTAGGTAGTCCTGGTCACGTTTTTCTTTACGCTCACGATCCTCCTGTTCTCGTTTTTCTGAAAGCTGTCTTTCTTCTTCCAATTTCTGCAGTTGAACTTGGATCCGTTTAGCAGCTGACGCTTTAGAAGACAATGAACTTCGCGCAGTGTTGGTGTTCTTCTTTTTTGTTGGCAAGGTTGTTAACTGCTTCGATGTACTGGGCTCTCTATGCACACATGCCCGACATAACCAATCCTTATGAGCTATAAGGCTATCAACTCCCACACAACCGTAGTGAAACCAACCATCGCAGTCATCGCACTGCACCATACTTTCGGCCGAATCAGGTGCAGCACAAACTTTGCAGTTGAACTCTTCTGGTTGGTGTTCTTCCACTAGCTTTCTGGTGCTTTGCTGAAAGTTGGAACTCCTCGGTGGTGATCTGGGGAGAGTGTTGGCAGGAACAAATGGTTTCTCACAGTTGGACATTGTGGTTTTAAAGCTTGAACTTAAAAGAAATTTGTAATATGTTGCTCTTAGGGGCAACGGCTTCAGAATTCGTAACGAACGGCAAAGAAAATGAAATGGCCTTTTTAAATTCAATTTATTTATTTCACTTCTCGCTAGTTTAGTTACAAATTTCCTGTAACAATTTACAATTATTAATTAAGGCAAACAATATTAAATTTATATTTACTTTTAGTTATTTTCAAATTTCAGTTTAATACTGTTTTATTTAACGTTCTGTAAGTTCAGTTCTTGCGGCTTTCTTTGACAGGAGAGCGCTTGACATTTCATTTGGTTGTCTTATTGACAACTGGCTGTAAGTGCTGCCAATACATACGAGTATATGTATACTATATTATCGGGAGTGGGCCACTCTAAAAGTTGATCGCGTAGGTCTATCCTGTTGGTTACGTATAGCGGGCATTGCAAAACACGTGTTTCGCCATTTTTTGGGACAGTTCGATTTTATTTAATCTATATATCGATCCCATCAATTCCTTTGATGTTGGCGGGATACGATACTTCGATTCCTTCGTTATTTTCTTTTTGCGTCATCTATCCGAACTCTCTCGCTTTTAAGCTTTTCTATTTTTTCGGCGAGTATGTTAATAGGTAACATTGAAGAGTAAGAGTATATCATCATGGAAAACAGTTCAAAACGCAATGGAAATCCTTACTGGATTAAGATGGTGGATTGATTTGACTGTCTAGCTGTTGTGCCACTTGACCATTCTCCAGCAAGAAGAAGTCTTTTATTCTGTTTAAAGCCTCCTAAAAGACGGTTTTTCTCATATCTGCTTTTTGAGAAAAAGGTTGAGAAAAAATGTCATGCTCTCCAACTCTTTATACTTTTCTACTCGTACCTAATATGGCGAGTTGCAAGCTAGCGCTTGTTAACAATCGATGTGTGTACTGTGTACAGTCACAATTGTTTCGTTACTGTAAAATTGATAGCAGCTGTGCTGGCTTGGAAATAGAACGTACGTGTGCTTCACCTGCATAAATACAGCGTACAAGACTGAAGGCAGCTGGAAAATGATTAAGCTTTCTAAAAAAGTTGGTTTGTTGAGGCCCTGGTCATACATCCGAACCGTCGCACCATCAAAAATAAAGTTGGTGACGTACCGGGGTGCTGCCCATTCAATTTCTTTAAAAGTGAAAATTCCAAGAAAAGACCTACGTATGGCATTTAATATTGATCCAGGTCTTATTTTGTTTATTTTTATCTATAGCACGCCTGTTTTTTGTGTGTTTATTTCAATAATTTTTTTTACATTATCTATAATAAAATTTATTTCTGATATTGGCTCAGGTTGAATGGCTTCTGAGTGAAGTGAAGTGAAGTAAAAATCAAGTACCAGTATGGACTAGAACAGATTGGAATGAAAAACACCAAAATTCAACTAATGCAAAATTTATGAAATTTATTTACATAGTTTTAAAAACGCATTTCTAAGGCAAACTAAACATAAATAAGCTTATTTTGTTTTTAGTTCTTAACAAAAAAATATGCAATTTTTTTTACGTACATAAAAAAAACTAACCTAAATCTGTAATAATAAAACACTTCATATTTAACTTTCACTCTCTGCTGTTGATGTTGTTTCTTGTAGTAATCTTTGCTGGGATCAACTTGTCAAGTAATCCAAAACTAATTGCTAATAATATGCTTAATTTAAAAGTACATATTTTATATACTCTTATACGAGTAACGTAACAATTTGAATAGCAAATAAAAAAAACAATGAGAGTACATTCTATGAAATTCATTTGGCTCGTTTTGACTGCTTGATTTTGTCTTTGAAATGACATATTTTGTTTTTTATTTATACTTTTTACTTAATTCTTCTTACTTATTTTATAAATTGAAACCATATGTAATTTAAAAACCCTTTGCATCCGTATTTGATATTGATACATATGTATGTATATTGCCCATTTTATTGCCCATAGTAAATTTTTTCTAATTGTTTGTTTTCCACTGTTAAATTAAATTTTAATTTAATTAAATGAACAAATAAATAAAAATTAATATATTTTTTTATAAATTTTAATAAGGATTGATGTTTTTAAAAATATATTTTAATTGTAATAAACTGTATGTGTGAAGATTTGTTTTTTTTTATTTTTAATTTAATTTGATAAAGTTATAGTGATTGCTTGTTGGCAGTTTTTCGTGTACTCGTATATATATGTATGTATGTTAATATATATATTTTTAACTGTATTTTATTTAAATGATTTCGTTTTGGCTTCACATAAACCATTTACCATCAAAAAATATGCTGGATGACTTCTTTAGTGAACGTTAAAGCTCAATTTGTTGACGAAAATAGAGTTAGATAGAGTTACTCAGTTTTTTGTTTTATAAAAACAGTGCAAAAATATAGTAATAACAAATTCAGTTTTAAGTGATGTTATAATTGTTGGTTTAGATAGAGTTTTCATTTATTTATAAAGTGCGATAAATGATGATATTTTTGTAGTTGTTTTTTGTTTACTTTTTTTTTTTTGTTTTTCTTTTTGTATTTGCTATTTAACAAGTTGAGGTTATTTTTTCATAAATGATGTAATAAACCTAAATAGAAAAATTGAAATTTTGAATGATTTTGATTAGGTATGCATTTTGAACTTATTAGGGAATTTGCGAGAGCTTACTGTAAAACCGTAATTTTTATCATTCGCCTGAGTGTATTAATTTCGAACTTTGATTTTTGTTTTGTTTATTATGGATATTTTCTTTAATGATACAATACAGAAATGAAAATAAGAATTATTATTGATAAATAATTAACTAAAATACATCATAAAAAACTCTATCAAAAAATATTGATTTAAGTGGAATATAATTTTCCTGTAATAAGCAAGGAAGACAATAATCTTATATTTATATTTAATATATTAATACCACCAAACCCCGGTATTATTTTACGTCAAAAGTACGCCTAAAAAATGTTACCTCAATACTACAATACAACGCTTTGTGTAGACGCAATCGAAATTCGAAAAATGACTTAAATTCTATGAGTTTGAAGCCCTCATGTTGTTGTTCTAGTATGTTCGTGCGTTTCTGTTTGTTTTTTTTTTTTTTTATTTGTTAATATTATTTTAATGCGACTAACAATATTTATGTCAATATGACATAATGTTTCAACCATAACATATGTTTGATTCGTTTAAAAAATGTTTAACGGCTGATAACATTAAATCTTGTTTTTAATTGTTTTTTTTATTTTAGTTAATTGTAGTTAACTTATGATAGATTGTTGTTATTTTTCTTTAAACTTATCACTTAAGTTTTTGACATACTTTTCTTATTTGATTGTACATATATTCGTACATTTAGTGTATATGTATGTATGTGAGAATGTTTTTGGTGTCGAATTGAAAATATTTCAGAATTGGATTCGGAATACAAGTAGATAAAAATGCAATCGACAATTATTAAGAAGATTTTGGTTAGTAATAAAATGCAAAAATATTTGCAAATCAATGCATTGAAAACTGGTCGATTTATATTTTTCGTAAAATTATATAAACTTGCGCTAATTCATAATCGTCAATGAAAAGGTAAATTATTGGTATTATACTACTCTCAAACATTATATTTTTCCATTTCTGCCATTGGGAACTTGTTCGCCAAATGGTATTCTTAAAAAAACACTGATATTTAGGAAATTAAGACAAGTATCGAGTTTCAGAAGTGTCTTCATAAAATCTTGCATTCCCGCAACTTAAGTTTAGCCAACCCATAGCGCTCCTGTGACAAATAATGAAACTTTATGAGTATAAAGGTTATTATAATGGTTATTATAACTACGCATCTAGTACTTTTGATGTTTGCAACTTTTAGGCCAAGAGCTATTGGAATCATAACCTTTTTTGGGGCTAAAATATAAAAACAAACATTATAAAAGCCTCCGCATTTGCAAAACAGTGTGGTAAAGTACTCGTATATTGGGCGAATTCAATTGAAAGAGTATTCAGCCACCTCTTCGGTGGCCTGCCATATACCACCAGCATAAAGTATCAGATATGTCGCAAATGATGTCTTGGGTTGCAATGCACCTCCACTTATGATTTAATAACCAATTTTTTCAACATAATATCATCTTCAAAGAAATACAAAAAAATCTCAGGTTTTATTGACAACATTAAGATGCAACTTAAGAAACAATTTGTGGTAAGCCAACAAAACTTCCAACAGAAGCCTGCAGAGATGTGTTGATCAAATCAAATTAATCACATTCCGATCGACATAAGACATGCCTCCAGTATTCTAGACGTCCGAACCTTCCTATGCAGTCAATGTACGAATGCGGATTTTCCATGCGCAACAACAAAGAAGAACTACTGTGAGAAGAGATAACATAGACAATTTGCAATCGCAAAAGACCGCTCGAATCTTATCCAAACACGAATTTCCGAAATCTGTTAACAACGCCTAAGCCGCCAGCATCAAGTACCGAAGATCAGTGCCATTAAAGAGGCAGCAACTGATGTGCTTGGTTTCACCAAAATACCACTGAGAAATACCTGGTTTTATGCAGAATGCCAGCAAGCACATGCAGCTAAACAAGAAGCGTACAAAGCGGAGCTGCAACAAAAAACGAGAGCAGCTCATACGAGCAGAAGAGACCCGAAGAACATCGGCTTCTCCAGAAGAAGAAAATTGAGCACGAGAAATGGGGGATCGAAAATATTGAGAGTCTGAACGCTAGGAATAACGTACGTGTTAAGGCAAGAAGACCCGTACTGAAATCTGTAGAGATGAAGAATGAAACTTTGTAGTAGAGTCTTAGTCGGTGCTGAGAACATGAAAAAACTTTTTCTACAGATTGGATAATGACGACGAAGCCCAACATCCCGGCATCAGGCAGAATAGACACAACTTAGACGATGATAGCGAAAACTTCGGTACACCTGACCAAAACGACGTAAAGATAGCAATATCTAAGCTGTAATCCAACAAAGCAGCTGAATCTGATAGCTTACCGGCCGAGGTATTCAAAGCTGCTGGAAATTTTTTTTTTTTATAATTTACGCGCGCCTAAGGGGTTATGATACCTTTTTACTGTTGCCATCGCGCGGGCGGAAAGATAGAAGGAGGAGAAAGGAAAATATTGTTGTGATTTGAAACTCAGGTATATTTGGTTTCGATATTAGCTCTCCGGGGGTGGGAGTCCGAATAGGACGGAGAGTTTTTTCTTCACTCGGAATGATTTGAAGGTTTTCAATTTCCACGCTTGTTTTGCGCTTGAAACTCTACACCAGCCAAATCTACATGTCAGTGTTATGCCTTCACACGCAGATTTTTCTGACCGAGTTCCAATTACACGAACTTGTCATGAGTAGGATTCGAACCTTGACCCTCCGAGTGAGAAGAAATTGCTAGTACCACTACACCACAACAACCCCCCAATTATGAAGAGCATAGAACCACTAATTTCTCAGATCTGGTTAGAAAAGTGTATCCCTGACGAATGGAATCTCATTCACAAAAAAGGAGACCCCCTCAACTGCGCCAACTGTAAAGGTACAGATACTCGTAAGATTTTATCTGCCATATTGTCCGAACATCTGAAACCATTTGTTAATAACATGATTGGCGGTTACCAATGCGGTTGCAGACCAGGAAAGTCCACAATCGACCAAATCTTCACAATCTGGCAGATCCTGGAAACAACTCAAGAAGTAAAAATCGATATCCACCATATTTTCATCAATTTTAAGACCGCATATGCCGCCATTTACTGACAAGATACATGGAGTTTTGGCATCCATGCCAAACTCGTCCATCAAGTATGGTAACGACTTAACCGAAACAAGGTAGTAGGTTCGCAGTTTATTTAAGAAACAGATATGTAGCATATTTTGAGCTTAGACTGCTTAGCCTTAGAAACTGCTAAACAAATTTACCAAAATTGTTTACGTTTTACATATATTGCTTCAAACATACGCATGTGTACATATAATTCAAAACCAATAGAAAAAATAAGTTTTTCCGCTTTTAAGTTATATTCCCCAAAAATAATGGTCGATGTAGCATTTTATAATTATATATACAAAGTACTATCCAACAATTTCCTTCATTTGACACCTTTGTGTACTTAAAACGTATGTATTTATATTATTTGTTTATAGGTATTTATATGTTTCAGCAGCTTTAAATTACACTACGCGTTCTTTTATTGATATTTGTGTTATTATATAATTTATTATTTTTTTTTTATTTTTGTAAACTGATAATTTGTGTTTGTTTTTGTTGTTTTGTTTTACTTCTATCAAATTCCTTTGTATTTGTCATTAATTTCGATTATCTCATTTGTATGTAAAAGTATATTAATCCAATCGTTAAGTGAATTATAATTTATAATTTTTACTTATTTCAAAAACACTAAATCCTAGTGTTTATTTAGATTTAACCATTTTAAAACTTATTTCTTTTGTTTCTTCTTTTTCTTTTAAATTTTATTTAAAATAGTTAACTTTTAGGTTATGCTCATTTTTTTTTACACTTTTCCTATAATGTTAAAATATTTATTTATCAATGTGTTGTTGTTTGTTTAAATGTTAAATTGTTTGCTTATAAATATGTTTCTTTGTTTAAATTTGTAAATAGTTTATTTAAAAGTGTTTACTGTTTAATAATTGCGGTTAATATTTGCTTTTATTTACGCCTAAATTAAAATAAACTTTCATATAAACCAACAAATAAATGATGAGTTAATTAACTCATTAACAAAAATAAAACAAAAAATAAAGAAATAAATAAAAAATTACGTAATTTAATTACATTTCATTTTAATTATGGAATTTTTATTTATTGGTTTTTATTTATTTTTAACAATTGTCCGTTATCACAGCACCAAACGTGTTTTATATTTCTTCAACTCTTTATACGTCATTTGTTTAAAATTAATTAAAAATTAATCCTATTCTTTTTATTCTTCTTTTATAATAGAATAGAAATAAAATAAAGAATTTTAATGTACCTAAACAAAATAATTCGCTTATAAATTTAATTTCAGAAATATATATTTTGTTATAATTAGGCACAATCTAATAATGCAATTTTTAATTTGTTTTTTGAACGTTTTACTATTTGCTCTTTTCTCATAATGAAATACATTTTTAATTTAAAACTATATACGAGTATATACGCCACCAGGAGAAGCACGGAAAGTTAAAAATAAATACATATTGTAGTTATGGCAAGAATTACGAGTAGTCTTGTGTTAAGTAAATAAAAAATAAAGAAAAATTCAAAAACTTACAATGAAGTGTGGAGCAGAGAATAATACAGCTAGCGTTGCGATTATTGTGAATAGCGTGAAAATTATAAGGCACAGGCGGTCGACTACCATTGCAGCAAATTTCCAATCACGCGTTATGTCACTTGTTTCGTCTTCCTTTTTTAACTATAAAAAAAATATATATTTACATAAAATGACGCATTATGTTAAATTGCTAAATGACTTGGTAAAATGTTTTAAAATGATACTATTTTTCGTATACAAATGAGATCTAAGGATTGCGGTCATTAATATACTTTTACAACATGATATTGATAAAAAAAAAAACGCGTTTGAAACCTCTGCGGATACCAGAAAGCGTTGGAGAAAGTTATCGATCGTGACAACCACAACTGGAGCCATCCGCGTTCGTATGCCCAAAATCATATTTAAGTACAATACGAGTACTTATGGAATAAAATTATCTTTCCAAAAATACTATGGTCATAATCACAATTTTTATGTGTTTTATTTCATTTTAAAGTTTCATACTTTAAAAAAATAACACCCTATAAATACCAGGCAAGCGGGGCTGTTTATTATCGGTAGATGACTACATTTGCAATAGGTAGGATTTTACAGAAGATCAAGTAAGCGAAACAGTAAAACAAAATTAAGTAAAGTTCTGCCAGATCACATTCTTCCAAATATTGGATGAACATGTGAAATCCTGTATTGTATTGTTTGTTGACAACACCCATCATAATGGTAGAAGTATAGTAAGATCCAGATCCTGCTGCCTTTTTTATCTATACATGTTTACTGTCTATTTTTCAAAATCTTTAGCCAATAGTTTCCAATCATCTTCAGTTCTTGGTATCTTAAGGTAGGAAACATAACAAAGAAATTATTACTGTTACTTTATTGATATTTATTTAATATTTTCAGGTTGAAATACGAAGCACGTCGATCAGAGAACGAGCACATTTGGAAGAGAGGAAGAAAGTGCAACGAAAGGATGAAACGGACATATTTTCGAAGTCTTGGGCTGCCATTTTTAGAAAGTTGGCAAGTGACAAGAGAGCAAAACCAGAGCTACCCACTTGTAATAGTCCATCGTTTATGCCAGCAAGATAAAGTCAAATCGAAATAATTAATCCTCAGTCCATTAGTATTATCCATTACTATTCGACCCAAATACTAGGGAGGTACAACTTTGTCCAGATGCTAAAAAACGCAAAGTAGGTACCTTTCATTCAGTGAATTTAAATAAAACAACAACGGTGTGAGATACAAAATTGATTCTGGCTTTATTTTGTTCATGCCATTTACTGAGGAACAATTTAAAAAAAAAATTCTGTTGAGTTCAATTCTTCAGATGTTTTACAGTACGTTAAATGTTAAATGGGTACGCTCATTACAAAACTGTACTTAATTTTCTTCTATCACGTAAAGTTTTTTCGCTACAGAGAAGTTGTGTTTCGATCCATATACGAGGGTTATCTGAAAAGTTTCCGACCGAACAATGATACAAGACACTTTTTCTCAAAATTTTTTTTTTATTTATCTACATAGTCTCCTTGTAACTCTACACACCTCTCCCAGCGATGCTCCCATTTCTCTAACCCGTCCAAATAGTACTTGGCGTTTTCTCTGCAAAATAAATTGTTCACGAAGGTGATTGCCTTCGTCATTTGACGAAAATCTCTGTCCTTAGGGCGCAGTTTTTAGATGAGGGTACAAAAAGAAGTCGCTTGGGGATAGATCTGGTGAATACGGCGGATGGTCAAGCAGTTCAAACCGTAATTCATAGATTTTCGCCATGGCAACCGCTGAGGTGTGAGACGGCGCGTTTTCTTGGTGAAACAGGATTTTCTTTTTCTGCAAATGTGGCCGTTTTTCCGCAATTTCTGCCTTCAGCTTGGCAAGTAATGATGTGTAGTATGCTCCTGTAATGGTTTTTCCTTTTTGAAGACAATCGATTAAGATAAGTCCTTTACTATCCCAAAAAACAGTCGCCATCACTTTCCCAGTCGAAAAAAACAGTTTTTGCTGTTTTTGGAGCCGACTCGCCCTTTGCAGTCCACTGTTTTTTGTTTCGGACGTATAATGGTGTATCCAAGTTTCATCTACAGTAATTTTTATTGTGCCTAAACTGCGCCAACAGAGCGTTGGAAATGTTCATTCGAACACGTTTTTGGTCTAACGTAAGCAAATTCGGCACCCAACGCGCAGACAGCTTTCTCATGCCTAAAACTTGATTTAATATGTAACAAACACGTTCTTTGGACATTTTCATTACCTCTACTATCTCTCTCACTTTAATTCGGCGGTCGTCTAACAGAATTGGGTAAGTAACTGTCAAAAGATGCATAACTATCATTCACTAGCTTTTATTGACGAGTGCCGCTTTCTTTACGTTGGGGTCGGAAACTTTTCAGACAACCCTCGTATTTATAATATTTATATATTCTCGTCGGCATACAGGGAGTAAGCAGAGTCAAGTTTTTATTTACATATATACTTATTCCCAGTCCTTTAGATCATGTTTGCCTCTACTATTTCGCGTCGCAAGTGCTTAAATAGCCCTGATTCATTTTGTTATATATGTGGCGGTTTTACCATTCCCAGTCAAAGAACAACCATCAGCGCATTTGTCAGGGAAGCGTATTTTGCACATTTTAAAATAAAAATTGGTGACCAAGATAAACGTCGTGTAGAGAGTTTACAGATGTGAACAAAGGGAATACGAAATAAATTGCAATTTGGTATACTCGTACCTATGATTTGGCGAGAGCCCAAAGATCATTCAAGTTCCTGTTACTTTTGTATACAATAAAAACAAATGTAAAATAGAGTATCCTAGTTTATCATCAGCCATACATCTTGTACCTCATTCAGCTGAAGTCCCAGTGCCAGTTTTTAAAGAACTACCTTCTTTATTACAAGAATATGAGTATGGTGGAGATCAAAGGGACGCCAACGATGAAGATTTTGAAATGGAAGATGACTCCATTCGTAAGGGATTTGATCAGAAAGAGTTAAATGATTTTGTCCGGGATTTGGGGCTTTCTAAAAGCTCTTAGCATCAAGACTTCACGATAAAAACTTGCTTAAAAAAGGAGCTAAGGTATCCTACTTTCGATCAAGAGAAATTGCATTTCTCCGCTCAAAGCGGAGCTTGAGTCCTCCTCCAGAATGGGAACTTATTTGGTGCAACCCCATTAGGCCACTCAGTTTGTTTGCGTGAAGAATATGAAGACATAAAGAGAGTCATTGATTTGTTGGAATACCACATGCACAAATGGATCATCTATGTTGACCTCAAAATGGTATACTCCTTCATGGCCAGCAACGCGGATATACCAAATATCCCTGCAGAGCTCGTGAGAAGCATTGGCTAGAATTGAATTGGCCACCAAGATTTGAACTCAAACCTGGTGATCCAAACATTCTACATCAGCCGCTAGTTGACAGAAACAGTATTATATTTCCACCTCTGCATATAAAACTGGGCCTCATGAAGCAGTTGTTAAATCTTTGCCAACTGAAGGAGACTGTTTCAAGTACCTCATTTCAGCATTTCCTCGCCTGTCTTTTGAAAAGATAAATCCCGGCGTGTTTGACGGTTCACAGATTCGGCAGCTCATTAAAGATGAACATTTTATTGGGACAATGACAAAACTCTAAAAGAATGCTTGGTTGGGATTCAAAAACGTTGTCAAAAACTTTCTACGCGAGCAGAGAATTACACAGAAATTGTCCAGCAACTTTTATAGAGCTTCCAAATGCTTGGTTGCACCACGAGCATCAAGGTTAATTTTCTGCATAGCTTTCTGCAAGATCATGGAGGCACGATACCAAATTAGATGGGACGTACAGATGATGGCTGACTACTGTTGGAGCATCAGGCGAGATTGTCCACAGAATGAACATTCCAGAAAAAGCTATAAGCGAAAATGTCAGTCGGTCCAATTCTTGATGATTCGGTCCAATATGTGCGGCATTATTCCGGCAATAGCGTGTCGAATGTTGGCCTCGAGCTCGTCCAAAGTAGTTGGCTTTTTGTTAGCGTAGACTAAAGACTTGACATAGCACCAGAGATAATAATCGAGCGCCCAATTGATGTACGTTTATCGTGAGATGATCCAGTCGTCAAATGTCTCATTCACAACTTCAAGCGTTGCGTCACTTGTATGGCCGTCTTGTTGAACCCACAGCTCGGATATATTGATGTTTTTGAGCTTTAACCGCAGAAAGTCGGTTAACATGGCTCTATCCCTGAGACCATTGACGATCACGGTGTCTTCTTCACCATCTCGAAAGAAATAAGGTCCGATGATGCCGCAAAGCCATAAACCAGTCAATCTTTATGGATGCATTGATGGATGCCGAACATTTGTGGATTGTGTTCGCTTTTTTTTGGCTAAAATCCGGTATTTCCGGCCAACATTTCCAGCGCCCAATTAGCGAACTCACGGCATTGCTTATGGTCGCCAGGCTTCAATTGTGTCAGTACGATCCACGATCTTAAACGGATGTAGGCCCAAACCCAACCGCAAAGTAAGCCAGGTTAACCCTCTGGCGATGTCCAATTCAGCTGATCGATGTCGAATCGACATTTCTGGATCTTCTTATATACTGGGCGGCAATATTTTCTTCATTTTGCTCCAATCTCTATCTGATTGGTGGCTTAAGACCCAAAAGCGTGTGCTCACGCTCAAACTTTTCTACGGTGCGAAGAATTGCCTGCACACTAAAGCCATAATGACGACCGAAATCGCGACGAAATTCACGTTGCGTATTTACAACCGAGTCGGAATTTCGATAAATTTTTTTAATAATTTTCGCACCTACGGCAAGAGCAAGAACGATGCATGATGAAATGGCAAACCGTACTGAATGTTTTGACAGATGGATGTCATTAGTAACTTCGACAGCTGCTGGAGCATAACAATTGGAAAAACTATCTTTGCCATCTGGTCACCCTATAGCATCTCTCATGTGTGTATTTCCTTTATTAAAGGTTCCAATAAAAACAGAAGTTCTATTATATATACATACGTTGAAATATTTATACTCAAAAGATTTTTGTAGTGACCAGGATAGCAATCTTCAAACTCTGTTCGAGGCTCCACGTGCGAAAATGTTCTCTTTTAATACATACTATAAATCTTGATTCACGTATGTGTATGGGCTGCTTTAGTCCGAATATCGTCCCTTGCATTTCTCTATCACTACTGATTCTATTTGTGAATCATAAAGAAAAACATGTCTTCTCCAACAGTCGACAATGCTGTCACAGTGTTTTTTAGTCCATTCTTCAGTATTGAAGAAAGAAATGGCTTCTTTCGCGGTCGACGGCAACAACCACTTCGGCAAGCCGGCATTTAATACTCCGCGGGGTTATTTCAGTTTAGCGCCTTTCCTATTTTGTTTGCGTATTTAAAAGCAATAAACTCCTATTCTACCGCCCTTCATCTGCCACGTTGTCTCTCCATCTTGTTTCACAGAATATATTTTTATTTTCTTAAAATTCACCTGATTGGTTTATTCTAAATATCTCCATCCGAATTGATGGGAATGGAATGGATGCATTCAACATTACTCTAAAACATTTCTGGAATTTTTAGATCATTAAACACTTTAATACGCTGTTTTGTTTGCTAATTTTTTTTTATTCGAGTAACTAAACCTACACGTGAATTCAAAGTACAACCAATGTACATACATTTTGTTTTTAATTGATTTCAACATAATGACATTGTAGTTTCCAAACCTTTCTAATATTTTAAGCGTCACAGTATCAATGCAAATATTACACATATTACCCATACACATACTATGAAATGGATGTACTTAACGAAATTATACTCACCTGATCTGTTATCCAACGGAGCTCTTTAAGAATTAATGCTAATTCATATTCAGCCGACGAACTTAAACATGTATGTGAGATAGCTTCATGAATTCTACTCTCGCCTACTCCGACTGGGCCAACACTTCCATCGTCTCCTTGCCTATGAGAACGAAAACAAAACAATTTGGAAAATTTCTAAATATGGCTTATGCAATACTATTAAATTACTCAGAAGCTTTTTTTCTAATAGTTTTCATAAATTTAGTACAAAGTTTTATCCAGGAAAAGAATTAATCACATTTTTTATAATCGCAATAAAGGTAATAGAAATATGTTACTTATAATGAAAAGTCCAGGATAGGTACCATAGGAGTATGAGGAAAGTATCACTCGGTGCTTTTTACTCCTTGTTTAACTTTTTAAAGACAATCGTAAATATACGAGTCTCGCATTTGGAAAAATTTAAAAATTAATATCCAGATAAATCACTTACCCATGCATGAAAATCACCATAACAACAATAAAAAGCAGTAATTGCAATAATTGCTGAAAATATTTATGTACGTACATATAGGTACATTCATAGATACAACTTTTGATAAGTAGTTATATTTTTTTTAAATTAATAAAAATACAAAAACCTTTGAAAACCTTTAGACCCAGAGAAGAAATTCTTGAATATCAGACTAAAATTTAAAAATAATCTGATCAATTTTGAATGAAATCGAAAAAGGTCGTTCAGCCGGATGTAGGATTGAACTTAGAATGATGCACAAGAGAGACTTGCGATTATCGTGACATATAAGCAGATTCGATCAACTTCTTAAGATGAGAAATTCGGATTTCTTTCTACACCTACTAGGTTCTCAGGTATTCAAAAAGACCATTTTGTATTTACTTCTATTCCCCGGATTCATATGCCATACATTTGATTTAGTTATGGTTATGGATTCATTGTAAGGAGTCAAACGTAGCTTTAAAAAAACCATTTACAATCATAGGGTGATAGGTCAAGTGGTGTCGGTTATCACAAAATTATAAAAAAGATCTAAGTCATGTACTTTTAAAATTATTGGCACTCAAAAAAAAATTCAGAAATCTGACACCCTGTGACGATCTTTCAAGTGCTGTTACCGCAAATCTTTACTTTTCTTCGATTTTTTTTTGTCATGTAACCCTGAGTAACTCTTCTGTAAATTACGCTACAAAATTGAAACATAAATATATCGGTTTTAACTAAAATATTCCTTTTTTGTCCTTCCATGTATCTGAAAATCATTAATCACCCAACTTGAACTGACTGTACTGCCAAAAATGGTATGACACTTGCTAGACTAATGCTTAATTGAGGACAAAAAAAATATTTTGTTAAAGAAACCCGATTCATAGTTAACTCTTTTTAATAAGTTAAAATGAGTACCAAGTGTGAGAGAGATAGACAGTCACGCCGTGATTGAGACGGATAAACACGCCATTTTAACTAGTGTGAGTAAAACACATTTCATTTTTTCCCCATCATAGAGCACACAGAACACTACGTTCTCTTGGTGTATACACTCGTGATAGCTTTATAAAACTGTTGTTTGTTGCGCGACTAAACGCCATCCACCGTTGATGTCTTCAATGGTTTCTGCATTTTTTTTGGCGCAGCTCGTTAAAATTTTCTATCGGCTTAAAATAAATTTTTTCTTTTCCCCAGTAAAAAAAATCGATTGGATTTAAATCAGGTGAACGGACTGGCCACGAAATTGTACCAGACCGCCCTATCCACCTGTTGGAGCATTCCCGATCGAGGAACTCTCGTACTGTGCGAGCATAATGCGCTGGGCAGCCATCTTGTTGATACCACATGCATGCATAAATATTAAGTGGCACGTCTCCAATAAATTTGGTAAGTGGTTCTCCAAAAAATGTAAATAAACCTTCGCATTCAAAAAGTCTGCGGCAGCTCGACTGGGCCAATAATTCTACCATTCAACATTCCCGTCCACATGTTCACTTTAAAACGGTAGTGTGATCTATCTTCCCGCATCAACTGTGGATTTTACAAGTGCCATGCGTGCAAATTGTGGAGGTTCATGTAACCGTCCCTTTTAAAAGTTGATTCATCCGACCATAGAATTTTTTCGAAGAATCTCGGATCTTCTATGAACCTCTGCACCATTGTTTGACAAAATTGGAGTCTTTCTCGGGTAGCAGACTTTGGACTCGCTATACATGATACGGATGGAGCTAGTTTTTCCTTAGAATTCGGTGTGCTGTACTTTTGGGTACTCCTATGCTTTCTGCAATCGCACGTACTGAAGTACCAGCGTCTTGTGCGGACTGCTTGTAAGACTTTGTCCTCGTAGGGCATGACGGGTCTTCCCTCACTAACCATTCGATTTGGAAAGCGACCCTCTGAGAATGACCGGTGCACATTTACAAACACTCGATGATCCGGATGACGCTGAGCATTTGGGTATCTCTCATGATAAAGTGTCGCTGCAACACAAGCATTACAACTGCATTCCCCATAAATGAGATGCATGAGCAGTGTATCGAGATGGCATGATGGCATTCGTAATACACAATCACGGAAGAAATCCAGGTTCGACAGAAAAGTCACTGTCTATATCGCTCACACTTGGTACTAATTTTAACTTACGTATTAAAAAGAATTAACTATGAATCGGGTTTCTTTAACAAAATATTTTTTTTGTCCTCAATTAAGCATCATACTATTTTGGATTCCAGACTAAATACGCCATCTTTTAAAGTTGCTTGCCAAAATGGCATAGTACATTTTTTGTCAGTACAGTCAGTTCAACTTGGATGATTAATGATTTTCAGATACATGGATGGACAAAAAAGCAATATTTTAGTTAAAACCGATATAGTTATGTTCAATTTCGGACCGTAATTTTTAGATGAATTACTCAGGGTTACGTGACAAAAAAAAATCGAAGAAAAGTTAAGATTTGAGGTCACAGCACTTGAAAGATCGTCACAGGGTGTCAGATTTCTCGACTTGTTTTTGAGTGCCAATAATTTTAAAAGTACACGACTTAGATTTTTTTTTTATAATTTTGTGATAACCGACACCACTTGACCTATCACCCGTTTCCGGCTTGACGTTGATTTTTGGAACACCCTATATACAAACGACAAGAGCGGTAGTCAGACTTGAAACATTGATACTTATCCAAAATAGCAATTAAAATTATGTTTTACAAAAACTCCGAACCGGAAACAAGAAGTACCAAAGTAGTCTATATCATTATTAGCAAATTATGGAAATTTTGGGTATCATCTGATGAAAATGGGTCTTCCAGAAGATTGCACGCTGAGTGGAGTATTATGCCATATATTTAACATTGCATAAGTGCAGTTGGTAGCACATGCTTTTGGTATAAATAGTATTGTATATGTATATGATTGAAATAAAATAAAAACAAAAACGTTGTGAAATAAAGTGAAATGATAAAAAAGATATACCTATAGACAGCTCGGTAGTAAGCCTGTTGGTGCGGTATCGTAGCACTTGAACATCTGTGATTGCATCGAAAATCATCGTCAATATCCAAAACATTTGCCAACAAAGATTTTGATGATCTAAAATTATTTGAAATATTTAACAAATTCTTTAATATTTTAGATGTTCAACTTTAAAGGTTAGAACAAATTTGTGTATTAATCGAAAAATATAATATCACTTCTGGCCTTAAAAACAAAGTCACACGATCGATTTGTTGATTGTGTTTACCTTTCCTTGAGTTCAACATTTTGCATTTGTTGCTTTTTATCACTTGACGAACTTGACGACGGGGGTGGTGGACATTCGTAACCCACTTGTCCGGGTCTTTGCATTCGTAATATACAAGGCAACCAATAGAGGAATATAACTCGAATCTATGAAGAAGATTGGATTTTGTATACAAAGATTAATATAGAAACACTACGTTTTTAGCAGGCGATTTTTTTTTTTTTTCGTTTTGTAGACTTTCAAGGCATGCACTTTAAAGGTATAGACATAGGACAAATTCAAATTTAAATTCAAATTCATAATAAAAAATTAAATTGTTCTTTATTAACTCTAGAAATTTTATTAAATGCAATTAATCCCATTGAATTACTGCTTTTGCATGTTTTTTTGTCAGTTTGTTTGTTTTTGTTTATTTGTTTGTTTTGTTTTTTTTTTTGGTATATTTTTATGTTTGTATTATTTGTGGATATACGTTTTCTACTTTTTAGTTGATTGGTAAAAGCATTTGGTAGATTTAGTGTTGGTGTGTGAGTTTTAGTTGTATATTTTTTTGTTTGTTTTGTGATATATTTTTTTCATATATTACCCATTCACTCATTTCATGCGTATCTGGATTTCTATGATGATAATTGAGGATAAGTATGGTTGACACAACTGATGAGGCCACCATAAACATAATGCAATTGAAATAAGTTCCTAGAAGGACACAAAAATTACACAAAATTGTACAATTTGGATTTTTCTATGGCTTGTTATTTTCTCTTTTTTTTTGTTTTTGGTTCTAAATCTATGGTAAAAATATCTTTTTGTATTTTGCAGCTATGAGATTTCGATTACGATTGTCGCTTTTAAGTACAAAATCGTTATAATGAATAATCCGCCTTAATGATATATTGCTGTTGGTTTGATTACAAAATGCTATTAATTTAATCTTAAAATGCATTGGAGTATTTCCGCTTGATTTCTAGCATATGAAAATATCCAGACAATGAATAGCTAGAAGTTATGGTTATTTAAAACGTCATTACTGAAATGTTTTTATGATGTGATTATGAAAACAAAACCTATCTACTACCCGACTTCTTCCCAATTTCAGTTGCATGAAGTTTCTAGTTTTACAACCTCGAACTTATAGTTAAATGATTTTAGTTGATTTTGAATATTACAAATATTTTTCACCCTTACATCGTAGTTTGGTATTTAAATTAAAATAAATTAAGACTTCTATATATATTTTTTTGAAATGTGTTATTCTATAAACTATGTATAACAAATAAAACAAAATAAAAGTTAGCCCTTAACCATAAACATAATTACATAATACACAAACTTATATTACATAATACTTAACTTATACACATACAAAGATTTATTTAAATAAAATGGTAAATAGTTGAAAGCAAAACAAATAACATATTGTAGTAATGAATAAAAATATTTAAGACACATTAACAACAACCCTTTGCCGTTAATAAGTAAGTTACAATGGATTCTTATTAAATCAAAACAAGATATCGTTTACAGATAGAAAGGTGTGATTACCAAAAAGAAATGGACTTACATATGGTTTATATAATTATTTCGTTAAAATCAAATCATCTTTTGATTTTAGCGGAATGCAAATAAGTGTAAAACTAAAAGTCTTATAAAATGTGGGTGTAAAAACAGAAACTTTGTTGCAATAATTATAACACGGGTACTGTGACTTATTACAAATGCAAGTGATATTAGATTAAAATAAATAAAATCCCAAAGTGGGCATAATTTAAAAAATTATCAAAAGTTACTTATGCACATTTCTAAAAAGGATATCACTTTTTAACCAATATCTTATCTTATATCTTAACCCATTTATTCCCTTGGTTACGTTAACGCAACATTGAAAGAACAATTTTTTTTCGAACTTAAGTTTTAAAAATTTCTGATGCACTTCCAATTCTATTGCATTTGCGAATATTTTGGTATTCGGAATAGCTCTTAGAGTTTTGCTTACATTCAAATTTAAATTGACCAATTTCAAGGAAAAACCCAACATAGTTTATAAATTCCCTAAATATTACTGTTTTTCTAATATTTTATAGTCCGAATGAGGTTTTGCATAAAATAAACATATAATAGCAGTAATTTGAAAATAAAATTTGCATTTACTTTTCCCAAGTACTTTTAATCGGCATGGGTTGGTAACGTTGCGAAAACGCAACATTGTGACAAACGGCGAAACAACGGTGGTTAGTTATTTACTTATATTTGGTGTTCTGTTGCTTGGAAGTGCAAGGGCAAAAAAAAAACAGCGTGGTACAATCGATTCCTGCTATGATCACGCGAATGAAATAATTGTGAAACGTTGGAATGACAATTCCATTGTTACAGTGGCAACCAATTGCGAGTCTGCTCAGCCAAATGTCATTGTAAAACTGTATAATCGTAAGGAAGGGAGATCAATTTCGATACCACAACCATATTTGATCGCAATGTACAATAAATATATAGGGGGTGTTGACTTTCACCATAATGCAGTCGCAAACTATCGTATAAATATTGGTGGTAAAAAATGGTAATATCAATATGATGGACTCGGCAGTAGTGAATACCTGGAAGCTGCACCGAATGGTGTACAACGAAAGACCAATATCGCAGCTGGACTTTAGGTCTGAATTCGTTCGCAGTCAACAAGTACAAAACACAATCTGTTTGAGGACGCAGTTCAACTTCATATCTACCGTCCACTGCGCGATTGAGAAGAATCCTGAAAATTGGAAAAGACGGTGCAGAGTTTTTAAAAGCGCAACTGTATTTATGTATAACAAGTGCGCAATTCGGTTACATTTCCATTGCTTTAAGGCTTATCACACTTAATTTTTTTCATAGGTATTCTCCCATTGTTGCGTTAACGCAACATCCCAAAAGTGGGATGGCCTGAAAAAAAATTTTAAAAAAGGTAAAATGGTTATAAACGTACAATAAAATGGTTAGAATTCAAATATTGGCGTTTTTCTGAATATATATATTAGTGGTCCTAAATGGGTGAAGATGATAAGACCTTTGTTTTTTTATACGTAAATTAAAGTGATGATGACTCAGTAAAACTGCAAAAACTTCCACCAGAATTAACTTTGGCCTTTTTTTTTAATTTTAGTATATATATCTATTTATGTATGATTAAGCTTTTACGTTAAAAGACATACATATTAGTATGAATTCATATACAAAATACTTTAAGTGAATCTACTCGTATTCTAATGCTATTTTTAGAACAAGCTAGAAGAAATCATATTTTAAGTAAGTACTTTGGATAACTTTTATTTTAAATATGAGAAGTAGTGGCACGTAAAATCAAACTGCATTTGTATAAGCTTACCAATTGTATTAGGTTTTTAATAAAATATCTACGAAGGGATTTTTTAATTACTCAACTGAATAAGGTAGAAGATTAAAAGAGCTGGATTATTATACTTTTAAGGTATAAACGTGAAGTTTTGTGCTGATATATGTGTATACTAAATAATTTACTAAAGAATAATTTTAAATTTAATTTTTAATATTCTAAAATGTCGCCTATCCTGCAAAACAAGGAAAAATGTAAACAAATATATTAGGTAAAATGCAAATAACCAACAAAACTGTTTATAGAGGTCCTAGCCCATTTCCAACTAAGTGATTTCCTTATCTTGTCTGGAGACGAGCAATCGGGTAAAATATATTGTGGTATAATTTCGTTGATCTTTTAATAGAACTCTAGGGGGAGAAATGATTTTCATTGGTGAGGATCTGAATTCAAAGACTGACTCAGAGGAGAAGAACATGAAAGCATACACTCGGCGATACAACACCTACGAATATGTATATACATACTTATTTATATATAAATGTGTTAAACTTGAGTTAATCCCATGGCTTATTAAGTAGTGGTAAAAGCGGAATTTATGTATTCATCTACTACTGTAGCGGACATATAATCCAGAGAGACAGATATAGACTAAATCTACGTGAAACGGCGAGTAAAACTATATGAAGATTCCCAAAACTCTGTTAGGCATTTCTATTAATACAAAAACTTAATGGTGGACCGATTAAAAGCCGATTAAGGACAAAAGCGTGGATAAAACTTAATGCAAACAGCGAAATCTATAAATTTCAGCTTGAATTATAATACGAAATGTCTAAAAAATAAAACGAAGCTGTAGCCGTAGATATTTCTTATCGAAGATGTTCCAACACCATCGATAAACTGGTGACGAGCTTTAGAAGAGGTCCACCAATAGAGCTCAAGCAAACAAGATACGTTTTTGAAAATTGCGGCTCAGTGAAGAAACGATCGTCAAAATATATAAGTAAACGGTCAATAAACCCCGCTGTTAATAACGGAAAACAAGGAAATCTGATGTAGGCAGAGTATTTAAGTATTTTATTTGCGAAAGACCAAATGAGTAGATTAGCAAACGATAGGACGTGCAGTCGAACCAACTTCCAAGTATGGATGCGAATGTGGAGAGAAGTTGGCTAACGATTTTGAGATACATAATATATTTGATCGGATACCTAAGTTATTATAAAGGTGGCACAAGGAACTGAACTACTGATTGCTGAAGCTACGAGTAATGTCGTATACAATGAAAATATACTATATCATCAAAAGAGTTACTAATTAAAATTTTTTTGTTTTTATAAAAAACCCCACAAAAATTAAGCCTTGTCAAAGCGCGCAGTATCGCAAAAGGAAGGTAACTTTGAAATCCTAAATGGAAACCTACATTGCTTGTATACATATTTGAATTTTCTGAACAAAAATATATAAATTTACCATAAAAGTCTTTTAGATTAGCAACAGATAGATTCACCAAAAACATTAAAAAATGAAACTGTCGTTCATCCAAAAAATGTTATTGCAATGTTACACGACGTTAAAACGAAATTAAAATACACAACAAAAATAAAAAGAGAGTTTGAAGCCAACAATTTCGTACATCAAAGAAGTCCGTTGTGTTTTAAAAGGTACTCGAATCTAGATACTTGTATTTATCTTATCGTCTCGAAATGATAAAATTTATATAACTAGTTAAAACGATCGTAAAAGACCAGGCAAATTGTTACGAAATTGTATGGAAATTGTGATTAAAGGGTGCGAAAACTTTGAAGACTCATGTGACAGTAAAAAATGTCATCGCCAAATATGAGAAAGAAGTAGAAGAAAGATGAAAGATTAAAAAAGACCTTCGTTTATGTGTATTTATGATATATTCACATGATTTGATCAAAAGTACAATAAAAAGAAAATTAATTTCATTTTTAGAAGAAAATTAAATGAAATTAAATATTTCTTTTCATTCAGCAAAACAATTTTGTTGTTGGTTACTTTAAGGTATTGTAGTTGTGTTGAAAAAAATCATTAGGTACAAGAACTCCGCTTAGCTAACAAGAAAAATAAAAATAAAAATATAGTTTTGTAGAGTATATTTAAATAGTTATCTATTGTAAATAAAAAATAAAGAAAACCTAAAAATAATGAAAATCCAAAATGTTTAAGAAAAACTAATATATAAAATAGATAATTAAAAACAAATAAAAAATATATTCATTATCAACTTCTATTTCTTCTTTCATTGGTTCTTTTGGATATTTTGAAAGTTTGCCATAACATAAGGATAAACCTTAAACAAAATGATGAGTATTTTTAAGCAAAAATATAATATTACTTTATACTTGTAACTTACTGAGTTAGTATACATACATACGTAATGTCATAATTGTAAGGAAAATATAATATTAAAAATTCTTGTATATACATTAAAGCTAAAATAAGTTTTTAATAAAAATGTAAACAAAATTATTTAATATTTTTGCAATAAACATATATGTATAATTTTTTTTTTTAATGTTAAATGTCTGCCTGTTATATTTATATACAACTAAATATTAAAAAGAATACAAAATTGTTTGGTTTGAATTAATTTCAATATTGTTATACGATAATTTTTTAATATTTTGTTATTGTGGTCAATGTAAAAATGAGTACAATTTCGCTTAATACAATTTAAAAAAATACAAATAATTCTTTGGCAAAATACGGCGAATCAATCTTTATTAAATTATATGCAAAAAAAAAAAACATAAAGTGCACAGTTTTATAGAGACACCTAGGCACGTATATGTAAACAGAGTCACGAATCGATCTAAGCATTTATTTGTATACATTTGATAAATTTATTTGTATACTAACTATCAGGTGCAAGTTCATAGTTAGTATGAAGTAAACCAAAAAATCAAAGATTATTTCATTGATTGTTTGCAAAAAGGAAATAAAAAAAAATTGAAATAGTAATAAGAGAAAATTTTTGAAAATTGTTTTAAACTTGAGAAATTTATGTAAAATATGTAAAAGACATAAAAATATATTTATTTTCAAGTTTAATGTTATATACTTAAATATTTTCATTAAAAATCAGCTGCTATTACTACGGTACGTTACTTACTTGCTGTGTTTTGGCATTTAAAGTAATGAAATAGATACGAGTACATATTTAATTGATAATATGCCATAGTATAAATATTTGTTTTTAAAATCGTTACATTTATAAAATAAAATTGTTATAAAACTATAGTATAAAACAATTTCGTGAAAATGGTGTAGAATATTATTTGTACTAAAATGCTAGTGTAATGAAAGTACAAGCATTTTGTATGCACATATTGTAGAATACGAATCATATAACGATGTCTTAAATATAAGTTAAAGCGTATGACATAGCAAATTTACTTTTTTGTGTACCTTTGAAAATCATTGTATGTATTTGCATTGAAAAGCAATTAGTATTTAAACGACCTGTATTCTTAGTTACATATGCTAATTTCAAATATTATAAAATATTTTTTTTATTGATATTGAACAAAATATGCCTTTATTATCAATTCATAAAAAAGGCTGAACGTTTTTAGATAAAACACTTGCAACTATTTTTCTTTTTGTTAGAATAAATAGATTTTCAGTGCTTGATTTGTAATATTAGAAAAATAAATTCATCACGAACGTGCAGATATTTTTATTGTATTGAAAAAGCTTGAGCTCATTAGAATAAATAATTTATTTTAGCTTAGATGACCAGGAAACGAGTTTCTATTAGAATATAAATTTTAAGGTTTCAACTGTTTGCTATATGTTTTTTTTTTAAATAAAAATAATACATGAAAAAAAAAAACATAATTTGACCACTCTTTCATAATTTAATTTCTTTTTTTTTCTTGTTTCAAGCCAAACGAAAATGAATCCGAAAAATCTTTTCGAATGATAAAATAGTGATATAATGTATGAACCAATTTTAATTTTATAGATTTTTACAGTAAATTTAAAAGGGTTTTAAATTTAGTTCATTATTAATATATATATTTTTTAAGAAACTTAGGGCTCAATTTAAATGTTACAAATTATTGATTACTCCTAGTGTTGCTATACGTTTCCAAAGGGAAGAAACAACTAATCTACATTTGCTGTGTAATCCATATCATATATTAACTTTTAAGTTTCTAATATAGTCAAAAAAAAACACATTTAATTACTTTAACCGGTAGCCCTTGTTTTCACATCATTTACACGTTTGTATGAAGTATCACTATAAAAAAAAGTTATTCAAGACTCTTAACTCTGGGTCGTGAATTTTGATGTCTCCATAACGTATTTTCAGCATTATGTGGGGCCATACAGTTTTCAATCTTACTTATATTGTATATAAATTTGTGCAGTTTTACGTATTATTAATATCCTAAAAATTCTGAAAAAAATTGACCATTAAATTAGTCAACAATTATTTACCGACAGTTTTTTTTTGTCACTTTCGCTTCGCTAGAATACTTTACATTTCCGTACGATTCTTATTTACAATTTAACAATAAGTCTTTTAACTAATAATTAAAAAAAAAAAGTTTAGACTGTGATTAATGTTATAAATAAAATAAGAAAAAAAGAAGTAGCATAGCAGCAAAATTATGAGTTTAGGAATAAATAAATCAATATATATGTACTCGTATAATAAAGTAGCAAGTAAAATAGCAAAAATATAGATATTGATTTTCTTCTCGCTCACCCCGAGAAAGTTTATGAAAAGAATTTTTTTATTTTCTTTAGCAAATAAAAAAATAAGAGCGAAATGCGATTAAAAGAAAAAAAAGTGCAAATGCATTCCTTAAGAATTTTATTTTAATTGTAGATTCTGAGAGGTGAACTCTCATCATTTGGAATAATAAGACTGCAATTATATAGATTACAATGAAATATATTATGATTTCTTGATAAAAAAAAGTGATCCACATAAAAAAAATTAAAAAAAAAATTACAGACAGAATCTGGGAAGTGCAGAATAAGTTTGTGAACATGACTAGAATTTCGATTAACTGTCTTAAAAATCCAGGACGAACGAAGTTCGCCATTGAATATTTTTGTAATTCTTTTGCAAATTGAAACAGATAGAATTCATCAACAAAAAAAAGAAGGACATCTAAAGATCAACATGGTTGATGTTTTTTTTTTTTGAAATGTTTTTGATTTTTGAAATCTTCACACTTTTGTTGTTAAGAGAAAAAATACCATTAAAAATACTTAATACTAACTCAGGGATCTATTAAACTATGTCATAAGACAATTTTTCACTGAAACGATCCAATTATCCTAAATTAAGCTTTTTTATGTACGAAACAGAAAATATTGTGATTCAAATTACTGTTTATATACACGTATTTAGTTCACGGTCTATTTCCATGTCAGCACATTGTACAAACTGGTGCTTGAAAATATATAACAGTTACAAAAAATACCAGTGTTTTAAAAGATGTGTAAATTTTTACCATTCAATTGGGTTAAAACCTAGTGGACGTGCATACTTGCTCTCTTTGGCGAGGAGTCTATTTGGACACGTAAGCAAGAAGATTTGAATTTTTAACAAATAAGACGAAAGGCGAAAAGCAATACTCATGAAGGTGTTATCATACACCTAGTAAACGACCATGAAGAAAGGGCACGATGCGGCTAATAAAAGTTTCTATTTACTCTATGAGCAATAAATTATCGTAATGTAAATGGAGTAAACATCTTTTGAAATAGGTATACTCGTAATCTCAGAATATGAAAAGGCCAATCATTGGTAAAGGACACAACACGTGGAAATGAGTTTATATTAATTGACTTAACTACAATACAAGCATACGGTTGTTTTCGGTGTCCAGCATTGTGAGATATCCGGGACTTTCTAACTGCCAATGTTGAGCTGGACCACCTCCTTTTGCAGCCAAGGCACGAATGTGATCAATCACACTAACGAGAAATCCAAAAATATTGCAAAATGGCATAATATAAAAAACTGTGATTAACAAAGTTTCTGCCGATCTTATCTGCGTACTAGTATGTATGTGCCAATATCTTCTGCCAAAAGCCTTGGAGCAACAATGCACCAATGAATAACTCCATAGGTTTCACTAGGTTTCATGAATAAGTCGATTTCTAAAGTAAACAAAATTCATAAAAATATTATTGCAAAACTGCTACTACGGGCATAAAACAACGATAGAGTATAGACTTGATAGAAAAAAAACGCAAGTACGTAATCAGAGATATTGAGAGTTGCCCATCTAGGAACCACATCAATATCAAGACCGAGATTAAAATTCTTCGAATTATATTCATTTATGTTACAACCAAAAGATTTTAGAGGAGAATGTTCAACCTGAAACTATACAGTAACATCAATCAAGTCAAAAATGCCGATTTGGGCGTTTCAGATAGGTTAAACACGCAGAGTTACCGAATGTCATCCCTTCACTCCTCAAAGTTTTAGTTCTAACACAAACTAGCATGAACACAAAATATGAATATTTTCATTGAGGCAATACGAACAACAATTTTTAGGAATAAGCAAGATGAATATTTTCAAAAGTGGTGGATTCTAATATAATTCGATGTGAACTCTATTCAAAGTCGGAAAATTATCCCGACGTCTAAATATCTAAATCGATTAGGAAAAAGTACAGGGTGGCTGATGAAACGTGCTACCAAAACAAAACGTAATTACTTTTTTCCTGTGTAAGTAGTCGGTTCGTTTTTTTTATATTTTACATGTTGGTAATTATATTTAACAAAAATGAACGCTTGGGATTGTGAAACCAAGTTATCATGCTTTGCAGTCCGTAAGAGAATTTTGGCGCCGATGACGCGATGAACCGTTATGAGGCCAATAAACTTTTAGGACAATCGTAAGAAGGCACTACCACCGAGATTCTTCAGTGCAGACACTGTCATGCAAACAAATTCAAGCGTTTCGACCCGCTAGCAAGTAAGTTGCTCGAATGGGAATAAGTAGACAGTCACTTCATACACTACAGACAATTCAATAAAGATTTGAACTTATTTCCCTACAAAGTTCAAATTACAAGCCATTTGAACCCAGCTGGATTGCCGATTCGTCTAGAATTTTGATAGAATATCATTCAAATGGTGGAAGGGGACAACAATATGTTAAACTTCATTTTTATATCCGACGAAGCCAATTTGGCGATGTAAACAATGAAAACTGTCGAATATGGAGTGATTCTAACTCCACGCGACGGAATTGCATCCAGCTTGAGACACAGTGTATTGAGCAGTTACATCAAGCTGCATCGTCGGGCTATATTTTTTTTTTTTAACAAAATGGTCAAACTGCAACGGTCAATGGAGACCGTTATTTAAAGATGTAGAAAGAGTGTTTCTTCTCAATTTACACCGAAAGACAATACTTTTAAACTCTGTTTGGTTTCAACAAGATGGTCCAACTTTACAACGAAAATTCTCAAACAAACTTATTTCCAAGAACTCTACCTTCCGTTGGCCCCCAAAATCTCTTGACTTGATAGCACCTGCTTTTTTTATGGGGTTATTGCAAATAGGAAGTCTACACAACGAAATCCATAAATTTAAACGAAGTATAGTTAACCCCTTCAAACAATAACTGACACAATTCCGACTGCAACCCTACAGACTGTTATGAACAACTTTTTAATAAGATGTCGCACATGTGTCAAGGAGCGTGCAGGACAATTAAAATGAATAATTTTTGAAAAACATTAAAAAATATAAAATACAAATTAATTATCTTTGTAATGAACTAAAAATAAATAAATTATAGTAATTGAAAATAGGTTATTTGAGTTTCTTAATGTAGCAAGATTAATCAGCCACCTTGTTTTTAATAAATTTCCCAGAGTTCATAAGATTTTAAAATGTACCTGAGACGTATAAAGGATGGTACATTAAAACGAGAGCTAAGCACAGCAAATATAACCGGAGAATTCGAAGCTTAAGCACCGAGTCCGTTGCCTTTTAATGTCGTGCAAGATTTTTTGTTGCAGCAGCATTGCCGAGTCCGGAAATACATCTCTTATTTTCGTCCATGAAAGCATTCTTAATAATTCAATAAAGACGCTATAAGATAATGGATAATAAATCAGCCGTAATAGAACCGAAGTGCCGAAGTGCTAAAAATTAAAATAAAAAGACTCTCTGACTATTAACAAAATTGCGATGAGAACGTCACCGTAAAGTAAACACGGGTTGCCTTTAATGGCGAGACAACTGCACAGTAATTTGTGAAATAAAGGTTCATTATACATGACGGTCGTTCGTCTGGCATTAACATACGCATCGCAGTGTTGGAAAACTTACAGCGACAGAAATGAAAATGTTACTAATGTTAGCGGGTATGACAATATGTACATTGTACATTGTACATGATCAAGTAAAAATACATGCTGTCAAGGAAGTCTTCACGTTAAGAACCGATGGTGGAAAAATTAGGGCTGATCAAATCAACAATCATGTCCAACGAAGACCGTCGAAAAATGCAGTACGAAAATCAAAAAGCCAAAATTCCAACCTAAGTTCAAAGAAGGGACCGCAGGATAAACAATTAGATCACGCAAATACAAAAATACCAACAAACTTTGGTCATACTAACGAGCTGATCCAAAATAGAGCGGATTGTAGAATAGTATCGTATTAAAGCAGATATAATACTTTACATACTCGTATTTTAAAGTTTAATAAAATCTGAAGAAAAAGAATGAATTAAATCGAGCAGTATTTGGGCTTTGCCCTTCTTGAAAATTAAAATTCGTGTCAATACAATATTTCTAAAAAGTCTTTTTATATATAAATAGAGAAGCCGCTAAAATATTTGGCAGGTAAATTTTGTATAAAATGTCGAAAATGATAGATTTGCCATTACGGTTATGATATCAAATCTAAGAACTTAAATCAGATTGACGAAAGGATATTCAGTCTGAAACTTTAAGTCCAAACGTGTATTGTATTTATTGTACATTTGAAATGATCATACCATAATGTCGTATTTTGGTTTTTAGTTTTTTAAGTTCTATTAAAACACAAAGTGTTTAAGATCAAACACTATTTTATTGCTTTATGAAACTAGTTGTTGGCCTGTAGTAAAATATTTGATATCCTGTTTTATATTTATTTATTCTAGATATTTCTAAAAAATATCGTGAGAACCAAAGCAATAACTTTACTTTTTTCACTTGAATTTAAATGCTCTTTTTATGAATTGATGAAATATCAAATTTCTACGGTTTGCTTAAAAGCAGTCGCAAAATATAAATAAAAAGTAAATTGAAAAATAAAATGGGGGATGAGGGTTCTTCTCTCTATGAGATGTTTTGGAACTATTTTTTGAAATATCAACAATTCGAAACGTTTCTTTTAAACTGAGCCCCTAGTTTCCCTTAGTAGGATTTTTGTTGTTTTATCATATGCGGACAATTAAGGCATAATTAACGGTTACAAATTTTGTGTTCAACCAATTATCCGCAATCATCATAAAAAGGCTAAAAATCGAGAATATTTGAATTGATTTGTAATTTATTTTGCAATGAATTGATATTTTTTAAACTTAGATATTTTGTGTGCCAGTTTAATATATATTTATATATATATATATTCTTTTTTTTTGGGAAACAAATTTTGAGTTAGCTTTTAATTGTGTTCGTTTTTTTCTGGGAAGAACATTCAATGCTACATATAAAAGTTTGGGTATAAATAGTTTTTGTTCATATCATATTGTCAATGTTATCAACTAGGTAAGTAAGAAAATTCTGCAGGTACTAACTGATTATTTTTTTTTGGCAAAGCTTACGAGTAGGTGTATGTAGATATTTGTACAAAATGTTAGAATACTTAACGAAGTTGAGGAAAACTATGCAAGGATTAAGTAAACAAAAATAAATATTGCATTCACAGCTAAATTCTACATTCGGAAAGGTTAATGGTATTATCAACAGGTGATTAGTAATTAGAGTGATAAATACAGTATCTATGTATGCTTTAAATATAAATGCATTTCTTCCAGTTAATTACCTGCCTTTTTTACTTATATGTAAGTTACATTATCCTATAAACGAATTAGTTTACGAAATTTTGTTTTTAGTTTAATTAAATAAAATAAAATTTTGACCATCAACTAAAAATTTAAGTGGAAAACAATTTAAAGAAAAACTAATTCAAATAAATAATAAATAAGGATATGATCTCTGAAATTTGAATTATTTTTAATCCTAAAAAAAAACTACTTCAGAAATCATTGTGGAAATAGAGTTGTTAATTGAAATTACAATAATAACTCTAATTCATTTCTCTTTTAACTGCAATCACTGCTGTAAATCGGGTTTATTTTATGTTAGGAATATTATAATTAATGATGTTAATATGTATAATTTATCTATGATATATTTATTAAAGAAGCCGCACATGGTCGGAGGGAAAAGCGAAATTAATTAGCCATGAAAGCGTTAAAAAATAATCATAACACAAGTATGATTTTATCGTATCTTAGATCAAATACGAAAATTTAATTAATTTTTACTATTGAAAATTAAGAATGCAACACAATTCTAGTATCACGTTTTGACATACATATGCATATCAGCATAATCATATGTAGATACTCTCAGTACACCACTGCGGACAACCGTCATTGATCTGACCACCTTTTTGGACAATAATATGAAAAAGTCAAAGTTAGATATTGCCCCTTGTCCTCGAGTACCCCGGACATTTTATTAACATATCATTATTATTATTAACAACCGAAACAATTAGCAAAAATTAATTCAAGCTAATATCTTTATTCACCTCAAGGATAGAGGAGAAGACCTGAGAGTTAATTAAGGGGAGGCATATTGAATACGTATGTTTTGATTGTAAATTTATTCCTAATAAATTAAAAATCTTGGGAATCATTCTTCGTCATAACTGTAGTTGATGATGTGAGTACCAATGGTACCCAAAAAGTTTTGTTTGTACCATATGGAACAATTTTTTGAATCATCATGCCAACATATAATTCTGGTCATGATATAATTCTGAAAATCTTCATGTTGTAAGCGCAGGCAAATAGACACAAGTTCATATGCGACAAGATTTATATAATTTATCTGTACTCATAACTCTCTAAATATGGTTTAATTTAAGCGAAAAATTAAGATAGAAATTCAAGTTTTTCGAATTCAAGAATAATGACTTGGTAAAACAATTTATCGAATACTTTGCTCAGATCTGTGGGAATTGTTTTGACTTTATTTCTATCTTCCTAAGCACAAAGCGTCATCGTTAGGATGAACTCAGTTATGACATTGGTAGTTGGTTTATTTTCATAAGCCCACGTCGATTAGTGGAAATGATTGGTTTACAGTAAGAAAGTAATACACTCATACCTCGCTTTGCGTGGTTTCACCTTTGTCCGATTTTCATACCACAAAAAATTCCCGGAATTTATTCAGAAAATTAAAAATACAAGTTTATGCATCTAAATCTATATTGTCCCCTTCAAATTAATACCCATCGACTGCAACACACTTATGCCAGTGTTTGATCCAATCCTCGAAACATTTTTTATATTCGGTTTTCGGTATGTCCATCAGTGCTTCCTGCGATTTTTCCATTACTTCCTCTCGGCTGCTGAAACGCGTTCCCCGTAGTGGTTTTTTTTTTTAACTCGATTGAACAGAAAGAAGCCACAGGGAGCCAAATCAGATGAATTCGGTGGCTGTTGGATGGTATTTGTTGCATTTTTCGTCAAAAAATTACGAACAATGATGGCACTGTGCGATGGTGCGTTATCATGGTGCAAAATCCACGAGTTTTCTGCCCACAAATCTGGTCTCTTTCGGCGAATTGCTTCCCGCAAACGTCTCATAACGCCCAAATAATACTCTTTGTTTACTGTCTGGCCTTCAGGCAAAAATGCATTATGCACTACACCGTTGTAATCCATGAAAACCGTGAGGAATTGCCTTCTTTCTTGACTGAAAACGAGGTGTTTTTTTTTTGGTCTCGGCTCATTCACTTGCCTGATGTCTGATACTCATAAACCCACGTCTCGTGTCCACTAATGATCCTTTTGATGAATGTGGGATCGGATTCAGCCTCTCAAATCATCTCTTTCGCAACAACAGCAGACATGCAACCAAATGCCTTTGAGCACAGCTGTTATAGGGGAAAAGGCATTGCAATTGTATGAGCGCTAAAAAATAGAAGAAGGATGTTCGTCTACAGAGAAACAGTTTTCGGCAAATAGAGGCTGGTTTGACAATTTTAAAAGAAGGCAAAATCTTCCCAACCGGAAGCTTAAAGGAGAAGCAGCTAGTGCCGATGAAGAAGCAGCAACTCGTTTTCCAGGGATTCTTAAAGCACAAATCGAAGCTGGAGAATATTATTTTCTGCAAATATTTAATGCTGATGAGACAGTTCTCTATTCGAAACGCATGCCGAAAAAAACATTTATTGTGAGAGAGGAGAAGTCTGCTCCAGGATTCAAAGTAGCAAAAAAACGAATCACTATTCTGTTATGCTCAAATGCTGAGGAAGATTTCAGATGTAAGTTTTTTTAAATTTAGGCCCGGGTCAACCCCGGACAGCTTTATTGTGCTTAATACAAGCATTGAACTTAAATACTATACTTATAAAACTAATAAAAATTTAATTGTTAGAGCTGTGGAGTGGGGGTAGAGAGCGAGGGGAATAAAGGACAATCTTAAGGGAGTGTTTGTTCAGGTGATAGTCAAAGATTGACTGGAATTTGTTCGCTTCGCGAAGGATTCGAGATAACGGTTCATGGTATCCGTTCGGTGGGAATTAACTCGGAAGAGAGGTACAGTTCTTAGATTACGTGGATTAACATTTAAGGAGATGCGTTCGAGGAGAGCCTCAGAGTCAATGTTACCATTTAAGAGCTGATGGACAAAAACTATATCACAAACTTCTCGTCGTGTAATGAGAGTGGTGTAGAGTGCTTTAGCCACATATGGGTCGTCAAATTCCTTAGACCAGCGCTTAATGAAGCCAAGAGTCGAATTGGCTTTACTAATAATGCTATCTATGTGAGAGCGAAAGTTCAGTTCGCTATCATAGATAATGCCTAAATCGCGCATTTCGGTCACATTAGGAACAAGCTCGTTATTGATAAAATATGCACGAGAAAGAGTTGTACGACGTTTTCTAGTGAAAGTTAAAGTTTGACATTTGTTAACATTTAACTCAAGAAAATTATGAAGACACCAAGTGGAAAATCGATTGAGATCATCTTGCAACAGAGAACAGTCAGAGGGAGACAATATGTGACGGAAGATTTTGATGTCGTCAGCATAGATGGAGATAAAAGAATTGTTAACGATGGTATCAACATCATTAATTGTTAATATAAATAACAAGGGACCAAGATGACTTCCTTGGGGAACACCCGAGGTGGCTTTGAAAGGTTTAGATAATGTAGACCTAAACAGGACACTGTAGTGTCTATCATTTAAGTATGAGGAAATCCACGTAACGAAATCTGATCGAAATCCAAGGGCGCAAAGTTTTAAAAGAATTAGTTTATGCGGGACTTTATCGAAAGCTTTGCTGAAGTCGGTGGTTATTACATCTACTTCTTTGCCATCTTCTAATGCACATAGAGTACTTGATACAAATTCAATGAGATTAGTGGTAGTGGACCTGCCCTTAACAAATCCATGTTGGTTTCTTGAAATCACTGGTTTACAATAAAAAGACATAGTATCATAAATAATGCTCTCAAAGAGCTTGGGTATTGTGGAGAGCTTCGCAATAGGTCTGTAATTTAAGATTTCATCTTTATAGCCTTTTTTATGCAGAGGGATTATATATGAATTTTTCCAGGAATGGGGAAAGGCGCATTGAGATAAGGAAAGTCTGAACAAGGCAGTGAGAGGTTTTACCAAGTAGGCGGCGCACTTTTTTAGAACTATGGGGGGTACACCATCAGGTCCAGCGGAATATTCACTTTTTAGATTACCTATCTTTTCATCTACTAATGCCATTGAGATATCCACCGAAGTAAAGGATGTTTGTGGACAGCTGTTCAAGTATGAGAAATAAGATAGATCGGGGTTTTGGATGTGGCAAGCAAACGATTGGCTAAAGAATTCGGCAAAGAAGTTTGCTATTCTTTGCGGATCATCAGACGATGAATTGTTGAACTTCATGGTGGAGGCATAACTGTCCGACTTTTTTTTAGAGTTGATAAACTCGAAAAAGCGTTTGGGATCAGAAATAAGACTATTATGCATACGGCTTAAATAATTGGAATATAGTGATTCACATAGATCTGAAAATTGGGTATAAGCAAGGTGGTATTTATTATAATCCGCTTCAGAACGTGTACTAAGATAGGTGTGCCAAAGTTTATTTCTCTTATTTCGTATTGACCGGAGTTCCTTGTTATACCAAGGTGGGGATAACGATGTATTTTTTTGCGGTACAAAAGGAACAAACTGGGAAAAACAATCGAAGATGATATTGTAAAAAGAGGTAAGTGCATCATCAACGGGAATACTAGAGTTGAAGAGAAAATTGAAATTAGCTTTAGAAAGAAGATTGTTTAATTTAGAAAAGTTGGCTCTTCGAAAATTAAAGTTGTACACGTGTTCAAAGCAAAAAGGTTTTGAAACGTTGGACGAAAACGTCATAGAAAGAGGCGGGTGGTGAGAATCTAGAGTGGTGAGGAGGTGCTTACTGGCTGAGACTATGCTGTTATCTACGTCAGTGGAGAAGATAAGATCGAGTTGTCTACCAAGATAGTTGGTTATGCCACTTAACTGAAAAAGTCCGGAGTCCACGAGACAGTCAATAAAAAGAATTTCTTTCTCCGAACTTGCATTGCTGGCGGTGTAGTATGAATCATCAGTGCATATCCATTTGAGTCGTGGTAAGTTAAAGTCACCCATAACGACAACAGTGTCATTTGCGTCAGCTTTGACAAACAGGGCATCGAATTCGTCAATAGCTAGTTGGTAGCTGCAGGTTGGTTGCGATGGGCGAATGTAGCAACAGCAAATAAAGAGATTGCGCTTAGAGATAGGAATTCTTACGCAGACAAATTCAAAGCAAACAGTAGATAGTTGCTTAAATAATTTAGAATTATGGCGAGTAGGTACAGCCAAAAGTACTCCGCGGCCAGAAGCCTTTGGTTATTCACACATCTGAAAATCCGAGGGCTTTCAAGGGCGTTTCTAAACCGCATTTGCCAGTTCACTGGAAGTCGAGCAAAAAAGCATGGGTTACCGCTTCCATATTTAAGGAATAGTTGACGGAACATTTTGCCATTGAAGTCGAAGAATATTGCAAAAATTCGAACATTTCCTTCACTTCCTCTGGGCAACGCAATCTTGAACCCAAACATCAAAGTTGTTTTTTACCTAATACTACCGCTTTAAGGCGTAATTTTCACCTTCAAGGTAAATTACCTAAAGCACACATTTTCGGAGCTAATCTGATGAAGACCATGGCATTGACACCATTGGAAGCTTTTGAAAAAAATACAGTCCGCAATATAAAATTAGCATGGGGTGAATTAAAACGATCAACTCTACAAGCTGTTTGGAGGAGGCTTCTAAATCAACAAGACCCTACAGGTGACACAGAAATTGATGTGGAAGGAATAATTGAAGTTGGTAGACAAATTGCTGGAAAAGGCTTCGCAGACCTCAATCGAGAAGATATTAATGAAATCTTAGACGCTGATGGGTCAGACATCGCTGCAGAAGAGATGATTGATATATTTCAACAACTTGAACCTTCTGAAGAAACTGCAACTACACCCCAAGACCAAGATAAGATGACTGCAACCAACCTGGCCACGATTCTCGCTATGGGTGACAAATTTGTGGAGGTTTCCAGAATTGATCCTGATGAAGGACGTTCGAATAAGTTTCACAGCAGCATCTTTGAAACCTTACAGGGCAGTTCATTTAGAAAACTCTAAAAACAAAAAGCAATTGATTTTAACTGATTTTTTTAAACAAAATGCAAATTAAAAAATGTTAAGCGTAATTATAGTTGTTTTTAAATTTTGTATTTTTTTCGTTTGAATGCGAGGTTTTAGTTTTTCCGAGTTTTTGTCTTCTTTTTTTTTTTTTTTTTGAAATAAATGTGTTTTTTATTATTAAATACTTACAACGTTTTACATTACTTTCAGTTTTTCATATTCCATATTTTCAGGAACGCAATCTCTCATTTTGCATGACGTTCTTACTTCTGTTTGCGCGGTTTCGCTTTGCACGAAACTTTTCATTCCCCTAACCCCCGCGCAAAGAGAGGTATGAGTGTACTTTAATAATTACGCTTTCAATTAATATGCCTAATAAACTTCGCAAAAGGATGAACAAATATAAATAACCGGCTTATTTTATTTTTTTATAGATTGAAATGACATGCAGATGGAAAGATGATACCAGGAAAACTATTGTACAATATTAGAGCAGGAAAAAAATCATCTAGAAGTTTGATTATTTTATCTGTAACTTAAGTCGGAAAATATGAGAAAGTCTTTAGAAGAAGGTACTGACATTAATGAATAAAGAGTATGTTAAAGCTAGACATAAAATGTTCGCACATACGAGTATTAACTCAAAATTGTGTGACGCAACTTTGCAAGGTGCATTGAAAACGGAAAGATAAAGCTTATGATTTACTATATTTCGGTTTAAGGAGTTCATATATACAACCGGATAAGTGTGTTGTCCTCTTACAATCCAATAGTATGTATTTGATTATATTAGTTGAGATGAAGGAAAGCGATTCGATATTGGGTTGGTTGAACGATAATTGTTTTATTATAATTTAAGTGGAGAGATGACAGAAATGGATATGTGGAGGCAGTATGAAGAATTTTTTTTATATTTCATTAGATGAGAAAACATTTGCTTCAGTTCGCCTGGCACAATAACATGTCTTTTCATCTTATTAGTTTCGCGGTAGCCGATGTTCGGTTTATAGTGGAGGTAGGCAATCGAGATATTTCGTATCATAACCATTGTGCTCTATCAGATCAGATCAACGAATTGTTTTGTAATATTACATAGGTTTAGTTATTTATTATGAATTAACGATTGATGAAAATGGACATAATGAAAAAATGTAGGAATAGAAAAAAAAACACGTTTTACAGCATTGGTTGGCCTTAAAAAAAATAAGATAAATTATAGCAGATTCCTTTGGGTACGGCATCTTTTTAAAATATTTTACAGCCATCAACTCATTAAATTTCTCTTGAGTAAGAATTTTACTGCTACTACTGGTTTGAATGTTGTTTTCGTGGGATATAGCACCTTAGATAGATTGTTATGTTTGCTTAAGTATGCTGTGTTTTAATGAAATTTCAATGGTTCACATGTTATATTACATGTTACAACTTAAGTATAGTGTACACCATTTTAATTTGTTTAATTAGATTTTTTTATTTTGAAAATCAGGTAAAAAAAATAAATTACAAAAATAAAATTTAATTTCTTTTTAGGAAATTGTGATTCCTTAAGAGCGCTTGTGAAAAATAATATTTGAATAAATAAACTTAATACATTTTATACAAAAATTAAATTATGAGCTAGCAAAATACATTTATGTTATAAAATAGCAAAAACAACTGAATATAATTGATTAACGGAAAATAAAATATGGAAAAAAAATTAAATTGATAGTACAATAGAACTTACCTAGAAGAGGCACTGCATCAGATGTGGCTGGCATTGTTTCAGCCACCATGTTTAGGAAGACTGTCAGTGACAACAAAATTGTTACTCCTATAAAATTGGAATTCATTTATTATAAGGAGTATACGGTACAAAATAAAATCGAAATAAAACAAAATATTATTATTAATTTACCACGTTTGCCATTATTTAATTTATGTTAGGTTGACATGCAATAAAAAACTACTACCATATTTCTGCGTAGAACCTTTGGTTTAGCTAATGTTTGTAGTCTAGTGGAATTTTTTAAACTCAACAAGCATAAGAAACGTTGAATTTTCTTTTTTTTAAAGATAAATTTAAAATATCGCTCTCTTCACTGACAGATTAGACTCGCATGAACATGAGCTTTTGGAAATGTAAGAACCAAAACGTAGTTTTGTTTACTATTTTTATATTGTATTACTGCAGATGAGTATATCAAATCAAGCAAGTGGATTAAACATTCAAAAAAAACGTATATAGTATTGTTTATTTGAGAAACATTATTACATTCTATGAACCTCAGAAAAAGACTGTCATTTTAAGTCTCTTATCAAATGAATACCCATCATTATGTATTTTAGAAAATGGGATAGTGAGTTTGGATAAGTTTTTTGCTTTTCGGGACGAGAAAATCATTGAAAGTCTTTTAATCTAACATTAAAAAGTATTATTATTTGAAAAAAAGAATAAGCAGAGCAGCACCTATTAAATTAACTCTTTTCTACAATATTTCTCTGAATTCTTCTTTGTTTAAATGTTTGGTAGTTGAATAAAAAGAGAAAATCCTTAATTGCTATTAGTTCTACGTAGATTATTATTGGGTTAGTTCAATTTTATATTTAAAAATAAATTTAAGCCCCGCATATTCGCAACACAAGTAAGTATAGTAAGAAAAATTAAACATGCTCGCGTTTAACATATGACGGAATGCTAAATTTAAAAAAAAACAAATTTATCTAAAAGAGTTCAATATTTTAACTCGTTTTTAAATTAAATTGACGCATGTACGACCCGGTTGTAAAACGTAATTCAAAAAGAAAATATATTTTTATAAGAAATTAGAGCATTCAATACAACCGTTTCAAGATAAATAAAACAAATATTTTAATATAATTATAATGAATATTATAACTCGTAAAACTAGTTAGTAAAATTTTCGTTCTAATTTTGTATTGTGTCGTTCATCTAAATAGATGCGGGAAAGGACAGAAGGAAACATATTTCCGACTTACCAAGTGAGAGTTTCTCACCAGAATCTGGCGGCAGTGTAAAACCTAGAAGTGCCATTGAAGCAATCAATACACACGGCACAATTAAATTGAAAAAATAGTAAAGAGTTTTGCGTCGAATCAATATTGCAAATGTTATATCAATGTAAGGTTCAGGGCAGCAATTATAGTAGATTTCATTTCGTTTTCCTGGTACGCCTGAGAGCATATTTTGGGAAGAAACATAAAGTTTTAAAATTCTATTAATAATGCAAATTTTTAATTCAAAAACGGAACTACAATAACTTTTTTAATTTCGTTTACTACAATGTGAGAATTCGTTATCTTACCGCATCTGCGATTTTTTTTTAAGTCTTTGCTGTTTATAATTTAAAAACTTATTGAACTTGTTTTTTTTTTTTTAATTGTATGTGTATTGATTTTTGGAACTAGTTTTCTTATTTTTTCACTAAAACAAAAAAAAAAAATATTGGAACTTACCCAAAAGATCCCATTCACCATTTGTTATGAAACTAGAAATGTCGCCTCCAGCCTCATCTTGTAATTGCAAGTCTAACTGGAATTGTTAATAATAGTAAAAACATATTAGATAAAGATTATATTAAATTTTTAGAAATTATAAGTGATACTCGTATATGTATGTATGTAATTGATTATAGATGTGCTCTTTTATTGAAGTCGATTTAATGGTCAATTTCGTAGGTAAATATTTTTATAGTTAATAAATATTGTATAATAAATGAATTTTTCATCTTAATTCATTGTTTAATATATGGAGAAGTGAATGCAATATTGATTCGCAATAATTGAATCTCATTGCTCCGCTGGGAGGTTTAAAAAAAAAACAGGCCACTTCAAGTACCACTTCTAGTTGGTTATTCATCTTTTAAAGAAGTGTAAGGAAACAATTATTTCTATTAGACAAAATTAGCTTCGTATTTTAATATTCGGTGGACTATTTTTTGGATAAGAACCTTCAAACGGTATTATTTTTTCGAAGAGGATGTACAGAGAGTCAAATGGCAAATGGTATTAGAAAATGATAACCTGGGTTTTGTATCCCGGATGAATAGATTTCAATTTTAATTTTGGTGGGGGCGAACGCCCCCATTTATTCGGCTTAATACAAGCTATAACTTACAAATTAAACTTAAACTAAAACTTAAAACTAAGGTTGGTTGGAGCGGTGAAGGAGAACGGACTTATGATAGGGAGTGGTGCGGTGGAAATTAAAGACGGTGGGGTTTGAGTTGATTTGACGTATCATACGGGAGATTGGTTCGTTCGCGCCATAGGAGGTGTGGTGGGTTGGTAGATAGAAGAGTCGAAGGGTACGTAGATTACGAGGGTTAGTGTTGAGGAAAATTGAGTTGTGAAGGGACGTGCATTCAACGTGACCTGAAAGGAGTCGATGAATGAAGAGAAAGTCTGCAGTATCTCTGCGATCTTCAAGGGTGTTTAAGTTGATAAGGTTGAGACGGTTTTGATAGGGGGGCAGATTAAAAGGATCGTCCCAGGGTATACCTCGGAGAGCAAATCGAAGAAAACGGCGCTGAATGCCTTCAATTTTCGAGATATGAACACGATGATATGGGGACCATACTTGACTGGCGTACTCTAGGAGGGGGCGAACAAAGGTAATATAGAGGGACCTGGGGTGGCAGTGGTGTAGTGGTATTAGCAAACGCTTCTCACTCGGAGGGTCCAGGTTCGAATCCTGCCCATGGCAAAATCAGTTTTTCATTGTATAATTGGAACTCAGACAAAAAAATTCTGCGTGTGAAGGCATAACACTGACACGTAGATTTGGCTGTTATAAGAGTTTCAAGCAATGAAAAAAATACTGGGAATTATATCTCGAATCACTCTGAGTGAAGAAAAACTCTCCGTCCTATTCGGACTCCCACCCCTGGAGAGCAAACATAGAAACCAAACACACCTGAGTTTCAAACCACTACAAAAACAATTTTCCTTTCTCCTCCTTCTACCTTTCCGCCCGCGCCCTGGCAACAGTAAAAGGGTATCAACCCCTTAGGCGCGCGTAAATTATAAAAAAAAAAAAAAAAAAAAAACGTATGGGTTGGTGAATTCTTTGGACCACCGTTTTACAAAACCTAGTGCAGAGTTGGCTTTGAGGATTATCTCATCCATATGTAAACGGAAGTTGAGCTCGCTATCACACAAAATGCCGAGGTCACGAAGAGACTGTACGGAGGAGATAGGTTGGTTATGGAGAAGATAGAGTCGGGGAGGAGATTGGTTCCGCTTATGTGAGAAGGTGATGGATTGGCATTTGGCGATGTTAAGTTCCAGAGAATTTTTGAGGCACCAGATCGAAAAACTATCAAGATCTTGTTGAAGGAGCAAAGAGTCATGGGGAGAGGAAATGGTTTTGAAAAATTTGGTATCGTCGGCATAAAGGGAGACAAACGAGTGTTTGATGATCATATCGAGATCATTTATGGTTAATATAAAAAGAAGGGGACCGAGATGGCTGCCTTGTGGAACTCCAGAGGTGGCCAAAAATGGAGCGGAGTGGGCTGACCTAAAGCGAACACTGTAAAAACGGTTTTCGTGGTAAGAGGATATCCATTTCAACAATATGGGTTCAAAGCCGAGGGCAGACAATTTAAAGATGATTAATCGATGAGAGATTTTATCGAAGGCTTTGCTAAAATCGGTTGCAACTACATCGACTTCATTGCCATTTTCTATGGCAGAGAGGGCAAAGGATACGAATTCAACGAGATTTGTGGTGGTTGACCTACCCTTTAGGAAGCCATGTTATGAAGGAGGATTTCCAAGCCTGAGGAAATTCTCCTTGTGAAAGGGATAGACGGAAGAGATTAGAAAGGGCAAGGGAAAGAGAGGAAGAACATTTTTTAAGAAATATGGCAGGGAGGCCATCTGGGCCGGGTGTGAATTCGTCATTGAGTTGGTGTAATTTATATTCGATATAAGACGGGTCCAAAATATGAGAGAGAAGTGGACCATTGGAGAAGTTAGGTAGGTAACTAAAATAGGATGGATCTGGTACAAAGGAGTCGTTGGTGAAGGATTGTTTAAAAAAGGTGGCAAATAGGTTGGCAATGGTGAGTGGGTCGGTTGATGACCTGTTGTTGAAAGAGAGGGAAGGAGGGTAACCATCGGATTTTCTTTTGTAGTTAACAAATTGAAAAAAGGACTTACGGTGGTTTATAAGGTTGACTTGCGCATTGTTAAGGTAGCGCTGGTAAAGAGAATCATAAAGTTCGGTGAAATGAAGATAAGCACCAAGATAGTTGGAATAGTCGGTAAAGGATCTGCTACGCAGGAAAACAGCCCATAACTTATTTCTGTGATTTCGTAAGGAACGAAGCTTGAGATTATACCAGGGAGAACTAGTAGATTATGTTTTAAGGCGGGAAAACGGAACATAAAGGGAAAAAGAATTAACTATTTCTTGATAAAAAATTGATAAGGCATCATTTAAACTTAGGTTGTGAAAATTAAACAGGGATCTGCTAAGATATTCACTGATTTTGTGAAAGTTTGCTTTATGAAAGTCGTGGGATGAGAGAATTGTGGGGGGAGTGTACTGGAATGAAGAGTTATGAAAAAATGAAAGTAGAAGGGGGGGATGGTAGTTATCGATTGTTGAGAGAGATAGGGGAGAAAGTGAGACTGAGGAGTTAATTGGATCTGTTGTGAAAATAAGGTCCAATTGCCTGCCCATAAAATTGGATATACCACTGACTTGGCATAGACTTGAGTCTGTTAAGCGATCTAAGAAGAGACATTCCTTAGCTGAGTTAGCATTTGAAGCGATGAAAAACGATTGATCATCTGATGGAGTCCATTGTAGCTGAGGAAGATTAAAGTCGCCAAGAATAAGGATATCATCAATAGGGTCTGACAGGTCAATTAAATGATCGATCGCATCAATAAAAAATTGGTAAGATTCGATAGGTTGAGCTGGTAGGATATAGCAACATATAAGGTAAAGGGACTTGAGAGGCAGTGATATTTTTATTGCGACAACGTCGGCTTTAGAGGATGAACAAATTGTAATGGGGGAAGAGTTAAGGCTGTTGTCCATCGCCAGTAGGACGCCTCGACAGGGGGAATCTTTATTTGTGCGGGTAGGATCGTCGTCGCGGAAAACATTAAAAGTAGGAGGGAACAGTTCCTGGTTCTTTATGTCGGGAATCAAATTGGTTTCGGTCAAGGCGTAGATATCAAAGGGAAGAGCATGCGATTGACGTAGGACAGCATTGGTTTTAGAGCGAAGACCCCCCCTTACATTCTGGTAGTAAAATGTAAGAAGGATGTTGTGGGGTGGAGGTGTGAGACAGGATGGTTTAAGCGCTGGCAAGGGAGGCACGTTATGGACGAAAAAATTTGTCGTGGTCGGCTCGGCTTCGCTGTAGGTGTGGTACTCGTTTAGAGTGAACATAGTTGCCGAATGCAGCAAGGTCGTCTGCTGCTTTCTGAGGGGACATGTTAAAAATCTCGTGGTACCTGACATAAAGGTTCCTGAGACTGATAGGGTCGGTAGGGAGGCCTTCCTGCTGGATGGAAACCATGACGAGGGTTTTGGTTTTCCCTTCGTAGCAGACCGAGTCAGATTTGTCGTGTAGATAGGCTAGACAGAGACGAATGTGTTCATATGTCTTTCTTTCTCTGAGCCTAGAGAGAGCATATCGACTTTCTGTAGTGCCACTGGTTTGCTGTGTTAGTTTAACAGTGGGGGAAAAAGGGGATCAATAAGAGGAGCATTGGAGGAGGGAGATAGAGATAAATGATTGGATATGGAGTTGGACGAGGGATGAGATGTGGGGTTTAGGGGGGAGTTAATGAAATTAGGGTACTTAGCTCCAGTTTTAAGGTCGAAGTTGGGAATTGAGTTGCTAGCTGGGTTTGGTGGTGTATCAAAAATAGGGACTGGGGCCCGTGAAACCGAGGGAGAAGGCGAGCTGGAAGCGGGATTTAAGATAGGTGTTAAGTCAAAAGAGACACGTTGACGTCGGGGCTTGGTTTGGGGTGGAATAGACGGAGTTGGAGTATGGGTGGGAGGCTTAAAATTAGGAAAAATTTTAGTTTTAAAGCTCCAATTGGATCTGGGTTTGTTTTGAGAATTTTATATAGTTACGGGCTTTGCACTGAAAAAATTGCACAAAAAAAATTAGAGAATTCAAGCACTGGGTTTAAGAACCGGAAAATGCAGAAATGCAGTTGTGTAGGTCAGTGAGGGTATAAATATTGTTTTTATTTTTTTTTTTGTATTGCTTGGTTGCAATTTTATATAGTTAGGGGCTTTGCACTGAAAAAAAATTCACAAACAAAAAAAATTCGAGAATTCAAGCACTGGGTTTAAGAACCGGAAAATGCAATTTGACGAAAATTAATTAAAGGGAGAACAAGAAAAACACGTCTGTCTGGTTTGAGAGACTGGCTGAAAAATGATATGTAGCTCCAAAAGGAACAAGTGCATTATTGGATTTTCCGTGGTCGTGTAATCTTTCGTATTGGTGGACAGATTTGGCCGTCTATATTATGCGATTTAACACCTTCGGTCTTATTTCTCTTCTGTGGTTTGAGTTTTAAAGGTTATGATAATAATCCAACGACCACCCAAGCATTGAAGAAGATAAGTAGACGCTGTATCACTGAAATCCGGAACCATTTATAGTATGTCAAAATTCGATTGGAAGTTTCGTCAAAAGAGCACAAATATGTCTGCATAGGTGAGTGGGACATTTTTTCAAACATAAATCCCACATGTCTACTTTTTGAATAAATTGACATTTTAGTAGTTTCTCAGAAAAAAAAACTTTGTTTGTTTCAATTTTAAATTTTCCCCTTATGAGCAGTCATTCATTTCACATTCTACAAGGTTTTTCAGAATTTACTTCGCCGTATTAACAAAACGAAGGAGTTCGAGTTGCTATTCAAGTAAAACGTGTATAATATTTCATCACTTTTATTTTTTTAAATGAACAGAATTACATTACATTACATAAATATTATATAATTTCATATCATACAACAATCGTTTCGCAATGATTTAAAAATTCTATTCGAATGTGGAAAGTCGACCAGTCGACACCAAAGGGTGTTTTTTTAAAGGTAAGCAATTTCAATATGAAATAAATACTTAAAGCTAATGTTAATATCTATGATATTAGCTTTATTTAATAGATAATTTTATGCCATTAGTGTTTAAATATGATATTGGGCATATGACTTCCAAATCGTCCAACGTCTCTGGTTTATTGACATAGACTAGTGACTTCACATGCCCCAAAGAAAGTAATCTAAAGGTGTGAGATCACAAGATTGAGGAGGAAAGTTCATAGATCCATTACGCGAAATTATACGCTCAGCAAATGTTTCCCGCTATAAATTGATGGTGTCGCGCGCCGTGTGCCATGTTGCGCCATCTTGTTCAAATCAAAGCTCTGTCGCGTCAATGCCGTTCAACTGAGGAACGAAGAAGTCAGAAATCATGTTTCTATAGCGCTCTCCATTGGCGGTAACATTCTGTCAGACATCGTCCTTAAAGAAATATGGGCCGATAATTCTACCAGCCCATAAAGCACGCCAAACAGTGAGTTTTAATGGTTGTAAGGGCGTCTCGACAAAGACTTCTGGCTTTTCTCCACTCCAAATTCGGCAATTTTGCTGGTTTACATGGCCATTTAACCAATTTTGTGTTGAAAATGAGGATCAAGCTGAATCATGTTTTCATTTCATTTAATTTATTTACTTGGTATGTACAATAAGATTTACATCTTTTTTAGTAATTAGATATTATAGATTAGAAGGTTCCAAAGTTTAACAACGTGGATGAAAAATAAGCGTGACGAATTTAAATATTGGCGACGATGGGGAACGATACTTAAATTTCTTGCAGAACGGTTAAAGACAAGTTTATTATATAAATAGGGCGGGGATTTATTTTGAATAATTTTATGTAGAAATATGCATCTTCTCACATTGATGTACTGTTGTAGCGTGCAACCTAGTATCTTTTTGGTATGTTCTGAGATATGTTCGTATCTTCGAAGTCCAATGCCACCTTTAATTTGTTTAGTGACAGTGAATCGAGAGCGCTATAGACAACTTCAAAATATGTAAAGAGAGGTGCTATTAAGATGAGTAACAACTTACGTTTGGTTTCAACAGGGGTGAAATACGATGTTGGCCACAATTTGCGTAGACAGCCGTATATCCGACCAATAACTGCATTAGTATGATTATAACCTGAGAGGTTACGGTCAATGATAAAGCCAAGGCTAGTGCAGTGTTCGACAGCTGTTATTTTACTGCTACCTAGGTACAAGTCTGGCAGGATAAGCAGTTGGAAACGTCTTTTAGAGATCGGCATTACTTGAGATTTTTTTGGGTTAAGAAGCAATCCATTCACTGCGGACCAGATAGAAATTTGGGTAAGATTTTCATTGATGTGGTCAGCAAGTTCATCAAGCTTGTTATATGCTTTTGCTAAATGAAGTTGTACGTCATCTGGGCCCCCGCCCAAGTATCAAGGCTTGGCCAGGACTTAAATCACGGTACCATGGGAGTCAGGATCCCACGGATCTCGGTCTGAGCCTGACTTCTTAGAGGTAGGCCCCCTTGTGGGAGCGTCATGGTGGCTGTGGTTTAAACCCAAAATCGCGGGAAGGGTTTCGGCTCAATGTAGAGTTGCAATAAGTACTGGGTGCAGCGACCCTAAGAGCTGTAAGAGGTTTTACGTCGGCCTCGACTCTTACCAATGGTGGAACTTGTGCCGGTAACACACTTCCGAATTGGTATCAGTGGATTGATGGTGAGCGATGGCAAGGCGTATCCTTGCTCTCATGGATGTATGGGCATCCCGTAGGTTTAAGCCCACATGCCAGGTACTTTCGTTAAACATAAGAGACGTTCTGTACGTCATCTGCGTAAAGGTGGACAGAACTATAGGTACAGTCTGATGGAAGATCGTTAATAAACATACAGAAAATAATAGGACCCAGAATTGAACCTTGTGGAACTCCTTGAACTAAGGCCTTAAGTAGGGAGAATTTGCCGCCAGAGATGACTTTCTGGAATCTCTCGGAGAGATACCTGCCAATAAGATGGGTAGCCCTACGGCTAAAACCAAACAAAGTTTTGACTTCCAGCTTAGAATGTTGTGATCTACCCTATCGAAAGCCTTCGAGAAGTCAAGTAGGCAAAGAATACTTATATTACCCTTGTCATAATCTTGCCTTATTTCCTCTAATAAATTTATAGTACCGGTAGAGCAGCTGTGATGTGCCCTGAATCCTGATTGTTTCTCGTAAAGCAAGTTGTGGTTAGCTACATGACTAAGTATTTGTTTTGCAGGACTTTTTCGAAGATTTTAGATAAACTGGGTAATATGCTAATCGATCTAAAGTCAGAAGGGGTATCACTGTTTGTTTTCTTTGCTACTGGAAGAACTCTAGCTATTTTCCATGACCTGGGAAAAGTTGATGTAATTATGCAGAAATTAATGACATGAGTAAGATGGGCAACTATCTGGGATAGGATAAGTTTGACAAACCGAAAAATTTCGCTTTCGTTTACAACTTCAAAGTCATCCAGTCTATGCGCAGATCTGGCCAAACAGGCTGATGCTCGATTTGTATCAAAGTTACCATTAGCGAGTTGTTCACCTATGAAATAGTCATTAAGAACATCAGGATCAAGATCGCAACCAATCATTTTAAGGTTGCTCCACAGTTTTTTTGCTGGTAACTTGCCTCTTTAAATTCTTTCCAATTGACGCTAGTCGGTTTATTGCAAACTTTGATTGAGTTTATCACATCTGAGGTAAACCGTGGACAGCTTTGGTTACGGGCTCTAACTGTTTTTGTAGGTACATGCCTATCAAGCAGTTGTATCAAAATTGATTGAAAGAAATCAACCTTTCCATTAGGATCGGCAATTTGTCTACACTGCATCCATGGGGCAGACATTGTGGCTAGTTGAAGGGCATCAACATCAACAGAATTAAAATCTTTATATGTAAAATTGTCAGTAGTAGCACATTTAGACAATCTGACATTGTAAGTTAGAAAAAGTAGGTCATGATCAGAGATATCGAAGGGTATCTGGTCAAAAAGAAGGACAAGGTTGGGATCGGAGGCAATAATAAGATCAAGAAGAATGGGTGTACGATCGGAGACAAAAAGTGTTGGGTAAGTGTAGTTAACAATACTCAGACCGACGGAGGACGCTAAGTCTTTCATTTGAAATGCAAGCGAGACGTTTCTTAGTAAGTCAGCATTAAAGTCGCCGCACACAACAATATGATCATATAGTGCACAAAAGTCCGAAAGTGCTGAAAAATATGGCAATGCAGAGCATCTTCGGTTTTCACTTATTTCCACAGCAATGTACTCAATGCCGGATTCACTTGATGTAAAATTTTTATTAGATTTCAGAGTTATCAGTGATGTGGTATCAGTGATTCTGTCATTCCTATGTAGTCTATAATTTGGGATATCGTAGATCTCATCACGCATATTCGTATTAAACCAGGATTCACTTACACAGATAACATCAAGACAAGAAGTAGAAAACAAGTACTTTAAATAGTCTAATTTAGTGAAATTTAAACTTCGCGCATTTAAATGACATATTCGTTGTCCATTATAATGCTGCGAAATAATTCTTGCAATAGTGTACGTTGATTTTTCATTCACACTGTTTGTCACACTTAAATTACTTAAGAGCATAGTTTAAAACAAAAACAAAGGCAAACAGAAAAATGTGCATTCCTTGTACAGGAGAGGAGGAAGGGGGGAAATGGGGAGAAACACATATTGAAACAACAAATTACAAAAATTAAGAGTATTCGTATTAAAAAAGAAAATATAAAAGAGTAAGAATTATGACAGATTATTCGCATCAGCAGCAGCCAGCAGATCTTCCGAGCTTTCAATTAGAAAGCTTCTTCCACTCGCCGTCTTCTTAACGTAGACATTTCCATACCTTGCGTGCGCGGCAAACAGTTGTTTTTTTCGTCGCAGACTCAGAGCGCTGCTTATTAGAAAACGTGTCTTCCTTGTAAGGCTCTCGTTGAGGTAGCAGTTGCTGTTTGATTCAATGCCAACGTCCAAACGCTTTCGGTAGCCTGCTGCTGACATTAACACTGTACTCGTATTTCTCTCTAGCAAGTTGCTGAATTTAATAATGATGGGAGGTGGAATTGTCGCATTGTTTGTTTTTTTGGTGCGAAATACGTTTATGAGAAGTGGTGGCTAACAATCAATGGAGTGACAAAGTCGATTGAATAAGCTTTTTCAGTTCTCATCAGGCTGGGTGGGTACACCAAATAGCACGGCATCGCAAGAGATCTTCTTTTCGAACAATTCGCAATGCCTTTGGAGGGTTCTAATTTCCTCATGATGTTGTCGCGATGTTGCATTGGAACTCGCTTCAAGCCGCTCGATACGATCAACTATGTTGGCGATGGTCTTGTTAAGCTCATCAAGTTTCCGGCCCATTCATCGAACCTACGCCGCGTATAATGGTCACGCGGTTTCAACTCTTGCGCAAGCTGGATCTTATAAGCTTTTAAGCCAAGATCTTTCCGTAAAATCGTCCACAAAGTGGATGGGCATAGCTCCAATTGCTATGCACGATGGCGAATCGACTCATTCGGATTCCCCTCAACACTGCACTCCACAACGGCAATAATATCTTTTCTTCGCACTGCTTGTCGTCTTTGGGGATGCGTATTATCCACTAGAGTGTGCGTGGTGCTAAAACGATTCGTGTTCCGAATAACTTGCTCAGATGGATGATTATGTCGACCGTAAAATGGACGCAGCGCGTCCATGGTTTTAAAAATTTGCACGATTCGCATTGTAAAATGACAAAACGTATTAATCACAGATCAACTTTCAACTGTCAAATTGACAAACTGTAGAAAGAGTATTGCCAGTTTAAAAACCAAACTTCTAAAATAAACACTCTTTTTATGCGCTGCAGGAAAAGAAAGATCTACTCGAGAGGGCTGTGAAGGAGAGAGGAAGTGGAAATATCATTTTTTCAGAAAGAAACCATTATTCAAGAAAAAAGAGAAGTGTAATATAGAGATGAACTTTAACAAATTTGGACAACGAGTTAGTAAGTAAAGAGGAAAATATGAACTTGAAGTGACTGACTTAGTAAACAGCATATGACATACCCGGTTCGGGTGTAATAGTACTCTATTAGTAAATGAGTATAAAATTAAAAATACGTATAAATGGATAAGTACAACTTTGACAAGATTAGAATAATGGTTCAGAATTCACAAAAGAACATCTGTGAAATGAAAATCTATTTTATCTCAGTATTTTCGAAAAGGATACTTTCATGTGGTGAAATCCGCGAATAAAGAAAAATATTGATCAAATTCTATATGATTTGTTAGATATTAATGAACAAAAAGATTGGTGAGTGGGCCTTCGCCGAATCTAGTATAACTAGATTTGTGTTTCCGTATTAGCTCCATCAGCCATCATATCGCAATCTCCCTGTTTGAGCTATATGTGCTCCTGATCCAGAAATTCTAGTCTTCCTACATATGTATGATATGTACATATTTTAACAGAATACTTCAATTGTTACTATGAAAAGAGACATTATTATTCAATAATAACTAATCTTCAGCTTAATGTCGGGTACAAACAGTAAAAACACCAAAGTTAGAAAAAAATTTGTTATTGAAAGATAATCTGGAAATGTATATATATATGATTCTTAGATACCAATGCTTTGTATAATAAAGTATAGGCTCATAACAAGGTATATTTAAAAAATCCATGTATAGAAAGATTCACTCATAAACAGTCAATGTCACAAGTAGGCTTAAACGGCCAGGAAAGTTAAAAAAAAAACACAACTAAACAGCAAATGTATTGTACTGCATGTGAACTTATACAATAATTGAATGCTATGATAAATCTTATGATAAAACAACTAAAAGATAACACCAGAGAACATTGGTTCAAGTTCACAAGGGATTTTGTGTACCCTTAAGATGTTTACACATAGCGTGGGCGAAGGGAAGTTAGGGAGGGGAAAAAGACAGATACCGATGTGCGTTGGTTTTAAATGTTTGCAAGTTGTAGTGATTTGGAAACAAAGAGCTCGGCAGGGCATTCCATAAGCGAGTTGTACGGCTTGGGAACGAATAGTGATATTTCAGAGTACGTCCGAAAGTCGGCTTGAGGGTTAAAAGTACGAAGGAGTGGAATGCTAATGGCAATTTCGGTGGAGCACTGGTGGTGAAAATAACGATACAACAAGGTGAGACAGGAGACATTACGTCGGTGTTCAAGGGTGTCGAATGACTGTGTAATATTGTCATCACCTATGAGTTTTATCGTGCGGTTTTGAACTCTATCTAGCAAGTGCAAAGAGGTCTTAGGGGCACCTGACCAGATGTGAGCATTCTACTCCAATTTCGGGAGGATAAATGCCTTATAAATATATTGAGGACAGATCAGAAGGGGTGAAATATTTCTAACATCGCTTGAGGAAACCTAGACATTTCGCGGAGTTTTTGGCGACATAGAATATGTTGTCATTCCAACGTAAGTTGTCATTGACGCACATACCCAGAATGTACTTGTCAGTACTTGTAGCACTACTCGTAGTTAGTATTTAAAGTAACTAAATAATAAAAATATAAAAAATATTTATATTATACATGTATTATTTGCAAACAAGTTCGAAACATTTTACATAAAACATATGTAGTTATATAAGTTCGAAGACAAATAATTTGATTCCTTAGAATTCTCCACATCAGAAATAATTTGTAGCCATTTAGTTTTCCAAAAACAAAATTAAATGAAGCATAGGACTGCGTAAGACTGTGAACATTATTTAAGAAGTGCTTGTTCGCAAAGCAATAAACATAATAAACGTCACATGGGCATAGTACCCCGGCGCAAAATCCCGGACTTTACAAATTCATTTGTATCGATCCCTTGAAAATAAATAAATAAAATAATAAGTGTTTGTTTTTTTTTTGTTCAAATAAATAATGCTTACACACCAATTGTCTTCAGTTGGAAATTGCCAACTAACTGGCATGTAAAAAATTACCGTCAGCAAGATAGCGCGGTGCGATATTTGTAACCGAAAAACTAACTATTACTCGGATACAGCCCCATGGCACCAATTACAATATTTCCTCTCCGAAATATTCTATTTCCATTTGTTCAATTTTCTGCTCATATAACACAGTAAACAATTAAGTGAATAATAAATTGAGTCTTAAATACTTATAATACTATCGAAAGCTAACTTAAAACTTTTTTCCTTGGCTTACCTGGAATCCATCATAAGTCCATGAACCAAATTTCATTTCACATCGCTGATCGTCGAAAGGAAACCAAGTAATGTCAATCTTACACGTAGATTTGAATATACCCGGCGGCACATATAAGCAAGATCCGTTGTTTCGAACAACAACATTGGTAGCGTAGGTACCATCAAAACCTTCATCAGCACTAAAATACAAATGTATGGTTAATTAAACAATTTTCGGTCGTTGTGAATATGAATAATAATAATATATTATAAAACAAAAATAATATTAATTGATAAATACAATATAACACATCAATCTCTGTGTTATCTTTTATTTAATTGTTTAACTTCCTGTTAGGAAAATGGAATATTTGTGATATCTTTACCTTTTAAGGTAACCAATCCGCATTGGTTCAATACGCTTAAATAATCGCCACTTCAAACCGCATTGAAATATTCAACACGCATACGTTCATTCCTGCTTATAAAACGCATTGAAAATTTGTAACCGCTTTGAAATTTCATATAAACATTTTCAAATCGCATAAAAACATTTTACTCTCTTGCGCTCTCATCATTCTTTCATCATCGGCAGGTATTAGTTGTGTATTTAAAATGTGGGATTGCAAGCGAAATATTTGGAAAGAAAAAGAAATAAGAACAATGTATCAGTGTTAGTGTGAAGTGTCAGTTCAACCAGCTGTTTGTTAAACTTCTCTCTATTTTCTCTCGCTCATTTTGGATAATTTGATATAAACACCAGCATTTCTACGCGTACTGAACCAATGCAGAATTGCTTCAACGCACACTGAGCTGTCGGATAAACTGGGTGTATAATCACGTTTTAAGAAAATATGTGTATATGTGTGTGTGTAAATTTTTTTGGCCCACGTCATTCATGAACGAATAGTGTTATCGATTTGAAATTTTGTCAAATGATGCGACTCTTTGGAAATTTTTGCGGTACTGATCGAAATTTATTAACATAGCACACATTTAGCGAGAATTTGATTAGGCCAGAATTATTTGAGTTATTCAAGGAATTTTAGAACCGTTAATGCAGTAACTACGATTTCGGTAAAACAGTGAGCTCTACATCTGATCGGTCAAACTTTTAAGGGTGATAGGTTTTTGTAAGACAAAAATAAGAAATTGCATGATAGGGGTGGCTTATCCGAACTCCCATCTGAGTAAGAGGACGATGAAAATATACTTAAACGCCCTAAAAATTTGACTTTTTTTTCAAATGAAACAATATATATATCTTTTTCTTTTAGTTTTTCAAAAATTAGTCAGTCAGAAATGTATTTCACAACATTGGCTAAAACTTTTTGCAAGCGTTTTGGAACCTTATCCAATGAATTGGATGAGAAGTTCTCACTTTTTGCGCTGAGATCGGAATAGGTGGTGATCCGATGGTGCGATATCATTAGTATATGGTGGCTAGGGTCTCGCGTTGTCGCTATTAAAGACTACGCTCTTTCTGTTGGCCAAAAATGGGAGTTTGCCCTAAATTTATTTGTTCACAAAATCAATCTGAGTACAATAACGATCATCATTTACCGTTTTATTTTGTTCAACCAGCTCATAGCACAATACATTGGGGCCTAATGGTTCCACCAGAAACACAGCATTACCTCCTACACATACATAAAAACCATTGATGTTAATGGTTAATCCCCTCTTTAAATATTGGCTCTTTTTCTTGGCTTTACCAAAATCTTTCAAGCTTAACCGGTGGGGCTCAACCTATTTTTTTGACTATTTTCGGATTAAATTGTCCTAAATTTTTAGGAATGAAATATCAAAAACCATTGGAGAATACTACAAGTTCTCTTTATCAGGAAGTTCATGGCGTGGCCCACCGTCGCACCCATTTCGGATTATAGTGTTTACTTTTGGAGGCTAATTAATTTATTGCCAGCTGCTTGAAAACAGGATAAAAAAGTTCAAAATATAAATACAATTTATATTTAATGAGATTTTTGGATATCTCCATAAACTGATTATACCAATTTTTGGCGACAAGATTATTGTCATAAATGTAAATGAAATGTTCTCATGCCTTACCTATTATACATAAGGACATCAGGTTTCCAAAGACGGTGCGGTGGAATGCGTAGATCTCGTACTCCTCCGAATTCACTTGAATTCCATCTAAGATTCATGTCATTCCATTCCTACAGGTACATTTTTATTTTATTTTTTAATTTTCTTTTCTTTTGATCCATTCAAATTATAAATAAAGTGTCAAGCATGAAAACTTACCAACTTAAGCCAAATATTTGTTATGAGCAGCTGATTCTTTTCATCCTACGGAAAATATATATATTTTTTGGTTATAACTAAAAATTAAAGTGGAAAAAATGTCTTCTCTAACATAACATACGAATATAAATATAAATAGTGATTCCTTGAGCAAATCAGTAAACCCGTATAATGAAGGAGTGCAGTAGACAAACAATACTGAACGGTGGCGTATGATCATGAGCTTTTCTGTTCTCATCAATATACATATGCTGAGGTTTCTGTTATTGTATGATATATACACACATAAATAATTATGAATACATACATATGTATTCAAATCAACTCATATTTTGGCTATGACATTTCGTGTTGCAACTTAATTTGCAGATACTCGTATATGTATTCCAAACGGGACAAGAAGGAAATGGTCAAGGACGACCTTTCACGACCTTTCAAATAATGTGATAAAATTAAGTTAATGTGGCAGAATGAATAACATTATAGGTAGGTACTAATACATATGATGCAACCTCTTAACATCCACAAAAAAAAAATGTTTGAATTTCTACCCAATTTTCCTAAAGCCGGAAAAAATTGCCAATGTTCGAAGTGTAGATAAGCAACACTAGTAAGGTACGTGCCCTGAATAAGATGAAAATATTGTTAAGGCATACAAATACTATATAAAATATGTACAACAAAAGGCAGTAGATATCGAGCATAACTCTGTTCTGTAAAGTTCCATTCATCAACTTTTTCTGAATAAAGATATGTATTTCTAGAAATAAATGAAAAAGAAGGTTGTTGTTTTTCTCAGAATGGAATTTTTTTTCACACATTTGCCCATTTCCCGGAGTCTAACCTTCGCAAATGCTACTTTACTACGAAGATTGAGCATAGCGAACCATTGCTTCTTTGTAATAACTAAGTTCAAAACAAAACCTTGATCCAATCAGTTCAACTTTATTATAATACAACAGGAGGAAGGTTGTATGTATAGTATAAGCAAAAAGGAGGAGCCAATAGTTGGGTCTTTCGGAACAGATATACTTTAAATTGAAGACCTTTTATCCAGGGTAAATGACACAACACTATAAGTCATTATGAGTATATAGGCCAACAAACTAATACTCGTACATATAAGTGCATGTTCACATTGGCGCGGGCAGGAAGATTGTCCGAAAGAGAGGGAACGCTTCTTATTGAAGTGGGAAGAAGAAGGGTTTCTTCCTCCGAAAATCCATTTCTAAAGTAGATTTTCAGGTGAAGCACGTGGCTTTTTTCCATATCATTCCATTTCTGACATATTTTTTCATTTTAGTTTTGATCGTTGATGAGCAAGGAAGTGCGAAGATTAGAAAAAAAGGTATGTTTCAGGCCAACTGCACAAATTTAAAAATTAAAAATGCTCCGATTCAAGTGTTCCACTTATTAAAACGTCTTTCAACCCCATGAAAATGTGAACACGACGTTCATGGTGAGAAATTTCATCCCGTCACCAATGTAAACAGGCACTAAGAAGACTACATTGGCTACATCGAGCGATTGGATTATATCTGTTCAACAATAGGATTTTCGAATTTCCATCCCTAGTTCGAACATACATATATGGAACACCGACCGATTCTTGAACTAATCGATCGGCGATAACCCCGGTCAACAAAAATTTTGAGTCTGGGTTTTGCAACAACGAAATTTTATTTCTGAAAAACAACTTTCCAACTACTCGTATCAGTAACGAATCATGTTTTTCTGTTTCGCTTTCGTTTTTTTGTTTCGATACATGCCGTGTGTGTTGCGCCATAAGAGATAACGCAATTATGAGCAACAACTCTGGTTTGAAGATGCTTTGTTTCAATCAGTCTGTATTTCCCGTATGCAATGACATATATTTTCGACAATCTGTCGCAAAACACTTTGAAGCAAAAACATGAATTTTGTTTCTCATATCAAGCAATGTCTTGAAGTGTCATCAAACAAAATAAAACGTTTTCACTCATCTGGTGTATTTTCAGCCTTAGAGACTGGAGTAAGACGGAACTAAGCAAGCCCTGGAAGGCCTCGTACTTCTCGTTCGACCGAGAATATCGCTGTCATGGCTGAAGATATCGTAGAGGCTCCGTCGACATCGACCAGACGACGTGCCACGCAATTGTCAATTCCACGCACGACTCTGCGGCGCATTTCGGCGAAAGACTTGAAGATGTTTCCTTACAAAGTGCAGACAGGCCATCAGCTGATGGGTGCTGACCGTGAATAACGTCTAACCTGCGCGCACGCCCTCCTGAATCTCAACAAAGATGTGGACGATTTTGTGTCAAAAATAAGCATGAATGACGAGGCCCATTTCCATATATGTGGATACTTACGTGAACAAACAAAATTTGCTGTTTTGGGGCACTGAAAATCTGCGAGTAATGCACGAAAAGTCACTACATCTACTCAAAGTCACTGCATGGTGTGCTGTTTACGTTGGAGGAGTCATTGGAGCATTTTCCGTTTAGAACGGCGTGGGCCTAACGGGCACTGTGGATGGTGAGAGCTACAGAGCCATGATCAATAAATTTTTCATCCCTCTATTGGATCAAATGGGACTGGAGGACATGTGGTTCATGTAGGACGGTCCAACGGATCTAGTGCACGAGCCACAACCATAGATGAACTAGCCTAGATGGCAAACTCTACTAATACTTTTGCAAACCCTTAACTTTCCTACAAAAACACTGTAAGTGAGTTTGTAAACCCTTTTACATCTCTATAACCTGCCAGAATTTGCTAGAATGAGAGCAATTTACAAGTAAAATTGCTAGAATTGCGTAAAATTGGGCGAGTTATAGGAAGGAAATTGCCATTGAGGACAATTCAGACGAATTCATAGACAGGATCACATGGATAGAGACGATCAGTAGAAAACCGGTTCTGGTTTTCCAATATCTGGAAAGTTTACCATCTAGGTTAGTTCATCTATGGCCACAGCGACATTCTAAAGCAGGGTCATGCATTATGGCCCACCTTATATTATACTTAAAAATAAAAATAAACTTTTCCATAGCACTTGAATTTTTTTTACTAACTAAAAAAACTAAAACAAGCAAATAACTATATATAATATATGGTAAATATAAACGTACAAAGAAATGGTTAAAAATATATAGTTGGCTTGTGATTGTATGGACTGTCTCGTACATATCAGCCCCTGAGCAGCCCATGAGTTTAAAGTCTTCAATCATATTTGAAATCAGCTGTTTTGTAGTTCTCAGCTCTTATGTTTGCGGGAAAACCATGGACCTCTACTTTAAAGCTGTCATACGCTTGACTTTCATGAGTATTGAGTAGATGTAAAAATTCGTTGCTGGCTATTATTTTCTTTATTTGTGGTCCGACGAAAATGCATGCTTTTACTCTGGCTTCGGATGGCTTAGGAAACAATTTTTTTTTATTATAGATATTGAAAAGTTCCAGAATCTAGACGAAGAGCTTTTAGGAATTGCTTCATAGGCAATTCCAGCAAGCCCTTCACGTCATTACAATAACAAAGTCCGTTTGCGAATCTTTCTTTGATCACTTATTCTTTGTTTGACCCGAGAAGCTAGAAGGTTCAGGTCTGTAACTAAGTCGTTTAATTCATTGGAGTTAATGAGGTGTGGTTCGGCACAAAGTCATCGCTGATTCTAGCAGTTTGGGAAGAAGATAATACAATATAGTTTAGCTCTTCAGGTCTTTTCTGAGGCTACCGTTACACAAAATACGTTATGTAGAAAATATTCATTGGAGTAAACACTTCAAAATTTTGTTTTGTTTTGTTGATCTGTGTAATAAGTCGGTTAGTGTCACAACTTGAAAGTTGCGGGACCATTATCAAAAGAACTGGAGAAAGCAGTGGCTCAGGTTGGTAGTCATAAATTCAAGACCTAGGTACAAATTTTACAGAAAGTAAGTCAAAAGAGCACGAATCATACCGCCTAGAGCGAACGTTAGTAGGATTGTTGCAAATCCTTCGCAGAGTAGTTGAAGGTCCTAAAGGTGTTACAGTTGTGCCACCTGTGATTTTTTTCTTCGGTAATCTTATCGTCGGTTAAATTCATATCCCACATTGACATGAATTATCTTTAAGCAGATTTACGATCTGATTTTTTTCAAAGTTTTTCTAAGAATTTTTCAAATTTCTCACTTCTCAACAATTAAGAGATTAAACAGTTTCCTTACAATACTTTCAAACTAATATATTGTATTTTGAAAGGAGTTAGTATGGAAGGCAAAGATCTTACATAATATTGGTTTTCTTTTTTTAATTTAACTCAAATTTATTGAGATTGCTTTGGCAAATCGATGCATATTTGCCTAAAGGAATTCAAAGTCTGTCGTATCCTTTCTGATGACTTTAGAATGTAGCTAGAATGATTATTAATATTTACGACTCAGATACACATTTATAGCTCTAAAATATTCTTTACGATAAATGGGAGGAAATTCAAAATAATATAACATCTTTTAAACATAGCACGTAACAATCTGATTACCAAAATGATGTAGGGTCTTCTGTACGTAATAAGATACGTGAAGGGTTTTTATGTGGACCAAAAGTATCTGTAGTTTTACCAAATACAATAGCTAAACTGACTACGATGGAATATGTATCTTAATCTTTTCATTCTACTTTACATTACTGGAAGTAATAATGAAGACAAAAGTAAATTTTGTTGAAGCAATTTGAAAACATTTCATTTTTATTTTCTTTAAAGAGTTTTGATTCTTATCTAAGCATGTATTATGTATATGTATATGCTGCTGTAATTACAACTACATATCCACGGATTATTATTCTAGACAAAACACTTTCTCCACACTGTAAATTTCCATCACAAATAAATTATAAAAAAATAATAAAAAAAAACTTAGTTAATACAAGACTTATAAACACTTGTATATGTTTTCTCTTATTATGAAAACTGTAATCTAAAAGCAATGTGTACTGCTTTTGGTTGATAGGCTCAATTAAAGATTTTAGTTTTACTTACTATACTGACTGCAAGGGACGGTCGTCAACTTGTAAATATACGAGTATAAAAAATGTCTGGTTATAACTTACTACATCAATAATTTGCATTAGAGTCAATCCAAAACTCAATTGCAATGGATCGGATTCGTTGACTACTGGACGCTCTAAGCTGTTATAATTATCCAATAGCTGATGAAGAAGTCTCTTTTCATGTGGTCCAGCTAAACAAACTGTAAAAAACAAAATCGAATTATATAACAAAAAATTTATGTATTGTATGTATTATATATATATTGAACCACCTCCTTCGGATCAATATAACATTAAACATAAGTTATCAACTCGTTTAAAGACAGGAATATGGAATCATTTAATATAAATTTGAGGATCATTCAAAATTTTAAAATGAAACGTTTGGATACCGCGATTTCTTTTACAGAGCCGACACTTGTCGTTATCAAAAAGTTTTTTATTCACCCTATTAACTAAATCGAAATTGACAAAAAATCTGCTATTACAATAGAACTCCTCAAGGATGTGGGCTACGTTTTGGAATAATTATGTATATCATATTATTGTATATCACATATAAGACTGCTATGTAGTTCATATAATTTTACATTACTGTTAATTACGCTTCGGATCGGGGTGAACTAGAATAATCAAGCCCTCTAGCTAACTCGATCCCAAGTTAGATTCTTTCGTCAATGAAACGTTTAGGATCTGAGCTACATTGCTTTCGTACAACATACTGATCGGCCGACAGCGGTATTCATCATATGGAATTCGTTTCGGTGATGGAAAATTTTGAGATCACGGCTGCATTGATCCAGTTATGAAGCCTTAATTTGTTGGAAAACCCCTTCTTTAGCAAATACCTTCAGTTTTTATTTGACCAGAAATTACCGTAGAACCCTGTTGTACATCAGATTGGCAAGACAAATGAATTTGAAACTCGAAGCCTGAAAATGCCAAACCTCCGTAGGTATTTTTTTTTTGTACACAAATTACAATAGCATAGTGAATGGAGGAACTACATAGGCCTTGAATCCATTATACTGTAACGCTATCATTTTATTTATTTATTTATTAAATGGAAACTAAAATTTACTGCGCTTTTGCTAGGTAGACTTCGTTTTTTGATCGTATTATGGCTAGAAGACTACTCATATAAAAGTTCCAGTCCTCTTTAAGAAATCATAAAATTGTGCAAGACGAACTCAGTACGTGGAGCAATTAAACAATAACAGCTAATATACGAGTAGCTCGAAACAATAAGGCAGACCAAACCTCTGTTTCGCCCTTCGGATGGTAAATCACTTTGTACCGAGAATTTTCACGGGCGTGGGTTCTGTGAAAGTCATTATAATTGGATTGTTATACGAGTATGTATAAAGATTAATGGATTATAAGCTTACTATACAAGAAAAAGTATACTAAAATCCCGCAAAGATAATAAACTGTAGCCTGAAGCAGCAGGCATACAGTATAAAGGAATAACTACAATTAATGTTTAGTATACAATGTGATATAAGCCTCAATGAGCAATAGTAATTTTTGACGCGTGAACTATGAATCAAACATTCCGCAATTGATTTTAAAGAAAACTTCTAAATGTATGTATCATATTTTGAAGTTTAATCCGTACGCGTCAGGACTATTATGGTACAAATTAACACAAAAAAAAAATACCTTACAAAGTTTTGTCTTACTGAGTTGACTTTTTCTTTTGATTTTAAACAATATCAAAAAAAAGGGAAACATACTCGAGGCATCAGTTTTACTATTGTTTTAATATTCACAAGCATACTTAATTTTGCACACGTAACTTTTTAGAACTTTAATTGCATTTTGCCGCGGGATTATTGCTCTATATAGTTGTAAAAGTTTAACTTTCAGCTCTTCTATTTTCCTCTTCAGTTTTTTTTTTTTTTTTTTTAAAATATGATTCTACTCGTATTTGGGGAAAAGTTAACTGGCATTTTATGGTGATAAAGACGAACAAGAAACGTTGTAAATAAGACAATTTTACTTTTTGTTTCAAAATAATTCATTATACAACCCAGTAAAGCTAAGGAAATCAAGAGGATTTTCAAAAAGGATATCGCGTATTAATAGAGCAAAACCAGCAAAGCAAGTGAGTTGGGAGATTTAAAAAAAAACGTACAAAAATTATCAGTCGTACAATAAATTGAATTCATTATTCGAATTAGAAGTCAGGAGACCAAGAAAAAATCCATCAAAAATGAAAGCTACAAGATCGCAATATGACAAATCTTGACAAAATTGGATCAATAGCGATTATGGAGCTATTTTCTTTACGGAGAAACAAATGTAATCTCAATTTATCTGACACTATCGTACCGAACGGCGAAGACTAAAAAGAGCGTGTGTTGAAACAAGCAACAAATCTGCCTCAAATTTTATGATATGAGGCTATATGTTATTACTTATACCGATGCAAGGAATGTTGGGCACAACGCATTTCATATGATGCCCTGTTTACCATTTAAAATGCACCATGTCATTGAGCAAAAAAAGTGATTTCCTCCTTTAGGATATTTACTATTGAGCATTAGAAATAACGTGATTACCTTATGAGCTATTAGGCAAAGTATTTTGTGGCCAATTCCTGAGAATTGCTGGATTCTTTTAAATGCCAAAATAATATCCAGAGACATAACAAAAGAGTATTGTCAGACTCAAATAAATTCGATGCCACTTAGAACTCAAGTTGTCGTCAGTGACCGCGGTGGGCACTCAAATCATTAATCACTTTTTTGTTTCCGATTTAAATACTTCTGTTGTGAAATTTTAAGAAAAAAATAAATTGCTTTGGATTTTCAAATCAAATTGTTATCACATTGTTATGTTGCACTAAAAACATAACTAATCATCAGATTAATCGTTAATGATTGCTGAAATCATTTACTCAAAGTTTAACTCTACAAAAATTGTGAAATCTAATCCATGTGGTGTGTTTCTACAAATTCGGAGGTGGTAATTTAAATTTATCTATTATGGTACGTTTCTATGTTTATTTGTTCCGTTAAACAAAAAAAAGCTTAGAAAAATACCCGAAAAAAGATTTGTTTTTTTTTGTTTTTTTTTTTTTTTTAACTTACCAGGAAACACCGGTATAGATCCGAATCCTAATAATATCCAACAGAGGGCATGCAATGGTTTTTGTAGTAAGTTCATTATAATAGTTTTCAATAACATTTTCGAGGAGAGTGTAGTATAAATTTTTTGAATAGGTATAGTTGATAGTAATATAGTGAGAGTGAGAGAAGGGAACTATGACGCAAAGATTATTTGGTTTCTGAGTCTCTTTTGATTATTGTACTTATTACAGAGCCATGTAAGCGCCCTTTTTAAATCAACGAAACCTTTGTCGGAACAATCTGTCAGCTAAGATCCAGTTGAAATGATCTCATAAGCAGCGTACTTTCTTCGTAATACGAATACGAATAAGTTAGTTAAAAGCTGCTCGTGTGTGTTTATTAGAAATGCAGATACATATTGAATAGTGGTGTTGTTATTGCTTTTGTTGTTGTAGTTGTAGTTGTTATTGTTGTTTTTGTTGTTTGCATAGCGTTGTGTTTTTCTCTTTAGTATTGAAATCAAAATTAGAAATTAAGAAAATTAAATCACTACGTATATATATTTTGATTGTTGACTAATATTCGCTTAATATATTTTTTATTGATATTTTTGTTTAAAGATTTTGTTCAAATTCGTTTAATTGTTTTTTTTTTATCATTTAGTTTGGGGCATTATTTAACTTTATATTTTTAGTTATTTTGTTTTCTAGACGTATTTGATTAAATGTTATCGCATATTTTTAATTTGTATAATTTTATTAGTATTTTTTTTTTCATTTAAAATTTTTGATTAATATTTCATTTAGAGTTACATATGTGTTTGAATTAATAAAGTTTTGTTTATTTTACGTTTATACTCTCCATATTTAAGTGATCTGTTTGCATCGTTTTCTTTTTTTTTTAATATTTTAATTTTGTGTTGATGTAAGATAAAGCAAGTGCTGATCTGAAAAGAAAATAAACCACGTTATTTAAATTTGTATGTGTAAAAAATGAAATAAAACATAAAGTGTAATAATACAGTGAATTTGTATGTATACTTATGTACATTCATATATATATACACTCTATCGGATGTTGCATTGATGAAGAAGGAGTTGAACGGTACGAATTTGGTACAACATTATTTGATATCGAAACAAGAACGAATTATTACTGCTTGAAGGGTGGAGGTTGCGCTTTCAAGAAGGGTATATTTTAAATGGTAAAATACGTAAAGCAAATAGAGAAACACAGTGATAAACTTCACTATAATTATAATTGGAAATCTTATCACGCCCTTTGTGTTGGATTAAGTAAAAGATCAATTGTATATCTGAAAGACTACAGATACAATTTTCTTTTTTTTTGTTGTGATGAGTGTAAAGATATCTCGACATCGCACATTATGCTCGTCATAAAATGCCTCGGCGACTGAATAAACAATATTGGCAATGAAAAGGTACTCTGCTTCAAGAGACTACAAAACCAGTTCTCCAAACTTGATGATATTATGAGAAGTGTTGAAGATATTTCAAGTGTCGTAGAACAATCAACCAACCTCTTCAAAGCAAAGTATATATCTCTCGAAAAACAGTTGACAAATATCATCGAACTTCCAAAACTCACAGACAACATTGATATTAATAATATTAAAAGCGTTATTGAAAACAGTGTGAAATCTGCCCTTAAGCCCTATTTACCGTCTATTGCTGACACTCTCTCTACCTTAAGATCCGACCGTGATATCTATTTCCGAGATTCATCAACCCCAAGTGCTCCTCCAAAGACCCATCATTAGCTCAAGTCATAAGTACAGTAAATAAAGTAGGTAACGACGTTGCCGCATCCCATCTACTTCTTAACAAAATTGACGATCTTCCTAAGTTGTACAGCCCCAATCTAACGCAATATATAATACGTCCCTACTAACTGAAATGCTCGAGACGCTGTCATCGAACCTTCTGAGACACTTACAAATACCTCAATTTCAATCTTTATCTCCAACTCAGGCAATCGCAGTCGATCCACCGAAAAATTAGGCGACAATTTCTCGTTTTGGTACTTCCTGGACATCCTCGGAATGAAAACAACGTCTTAAAAAACTCGACAACCACAACAAGTCTGAGGGCGTAGCATTCACTCTCGACTGGAACTACAGACTCAGTCTGGCTTGTGAACTTTTTTAAGCGCAGATTTAATATCACCATAGACAACTGCCAGAAAATTACACCGCCCAATAAATCAAAGTCTTGTCGTTTCAAATTCAACATTCTCGTAAATACGAATGACTTTTTCGAAACCCATCTTCAGAACTCGCAATATACAATGTAAATCTATATTTACAACCAACCGACATTGTTTTCTTAAAGGCAGATCAACAATCACCAACCTCATTAAGTTTGTTTCTATAGTTTATCCAAGAATAAATGTCAGTACAGGGAAGATAGGACATTTGCCTCTTAGTCTGGTTGCAATAACATGCATAAATGTGTCCCTCTTTAAAGCTCTCATAGGGTTGCCATGGTGTACATGATGAATCACCACAAAGAGAAAGAGCATTTCCCTTAGGGTTACCATCTCCCCATTTAAAATAAACAAATAAAAATATCGCTGAACGATATAAATTTCATTTATCTTTTTCCTCGCCATCCAGCGTCCCATATAATTTCCATTTTGCTAGAAAATTCGATTCCACTTTCCAGTCATCAATGGTTGAGACTTTGCTATTCAAGTATCGACATCTTCTGCTCTGTAAATCTAGATGTCGCTGCTCACATTTCAGTGGTTATCACAATATGATCACTAATTACACAGTCAATGAATTCTAGTTTCGTAATACCGCGAAAATAATCCTTTTTTTCTTAAACACAACATTAACACCGACACAACAGAGTAATTTGAACCACTATTATTTAACACAATATCACTAAAACGCACATAGTCCAACAATAGCATGATCACTTATTGCACTGCTTTGTTGCAATGCATTAAAATAGCGCGCGAATAAAATTTAAAATAAAAAGTCGAAAAGATTGGTTTGACTACATTTTAACGGTTTCTCAAAAAGAGGAGAAAAAAACGCAAATGACAACACCACCACACATATTATTACACACAAATTCATTTTTGTGTTCTGAAAAGCTGCAAATCCCATGTGCTTTTTAACAATAACACTGAAGAATCAGTAACGATGTGCTAACATTTGAGAATGGTAACACTGCGTTGATGAGATTATTTTCAATGCACAGCCAGCAGTAATGGCGAATGGTGATTTTATGATCATTCTGCCCACGGCTATCGGGCAAGCAAGTCATAGGGTGGCTGTGGTTAAATCTGAAAATAATTACAACAACAATTGTACACAAAGTTCAGTGGCTTCCTTTGTGTTTCAGTGGTAATGTGCCATTGAGTCCACCTACAGGCACCACTGTTAGAAAAAAAGCTTTCCCATAAGCCCTGTACTGACATGTTTTGTTGGATAAGGTACAATTCACTGTGCGCCCTAGAGCAAAGGAAAACATTGATGTACGCGCAACGAACTTCAGTAAGGTCTTTGATAAAATTTCGCACAAGTTAATTCTATTCAAACTCAAAGCTCTTGGTTTTGAACCTAGACTGACCTCTTGGATTAATTCCTACATTAAAAAAAACCTCCTATACTGTTTATTTTCGTTCTCATTTTTCTGACCCAATTATCGCTACTTCGGGTGTCCCACAAGACAGTCATCTCAGTCCATTAATTTTTATTTTGACTATCAACGATGTTGTTAACGTCATAAAGCACTCCCACATATCTATCTATGCCGATGATATGAAAATCTATAAACAGATCTCAAGCCTCTCTGACTCTTAACCTTTACAAGATGATTTTATTAGATTCTCGATATGGTGCCATAAAAACTTTCTCGAGCCCAACATACAAAAATGCCAAGCCATTTCTTACTCCCGGAGGCGTTTGACACTTCCAACTCGCACCTACTATTTATCAAATCAACGAGTAGCTGCAGTTACTTCAATGCGGGACTTGGGTGTGAGTTGTGATACACAGCACAGCGTTGTCTGAAAAGTTTCCGACCGCAACGTAAAGATAGCGGCACTCGTCAATAAAAGCTAGTGAATGCTAGTTGTGCATCTTTTGGCAGTTACTTACTGAAGTTTCAGTCATTTTGGACGCGCAATTTTTAGTTAACAGTCGTTTGAGTGAGTCGTATTGACTCCGTAATTAGGAAAGCTAACTCCGCTCTCGGATTCGTTAAACGATGGTAAGAATCAGGGAACAGAAAGGACAAATAAAATGTAAAATAAGGCCCTCGTTTTAATTCCCATCCATAGATAAATATTATAACTCAGGTTATTAATTTAATTAAATTAATTCAATAAAATGTCGACGATTAAAAAAAAACAAGGACTATCAAATAAAATATATATATTCACTTGTACACGTCAAATGATGGTTGAGTCACTAATGTTGGCTGGGATAGTGTCTCAACATGTACGTACGATATGTAAATATCCATCACACAGCTGCTAGATGCATTTCCGGTGATCAGCAAGTGGTGTCACGCAACCATCAACCGAATGATTGCCAACTAAGCACATCAAAAGGAGACGCTACTTTTCTACGCATGTTGAATTGTGTGCTATTCTTACAACGACAAATCTGTGAGATGCAACTTACCGGAAGCCAAGTGTACCGTTAAAAATGCGTTCAGCGTATTCGGTGGAAGCATGACTATAGTAACGGGTTTTACAATAGGGACTTGACAACTTTGAATTTAATTTGTGAACGCACTCTTTCACTAATCATCAAACTGTCACTGTTAATTTATTCAGTAAACTCAACATTTTCATCATGGTAAAGTACACGAAGGAGCAACGTCTGCAAATTATAAAAATTTTCTACCGAAAATTTGTACTGTGAATGGTCAGCGTTATCGCGCCATGATCACCGATTATTTTTGGCACGAATTGGAAGATATGGACTTGGACGACATGTGGTTTCAACAGGATGATGCCACAAGCCACACTGCACACGCTACAATCGATTTATTGAAGAGTAAGTATGGTGAGCGTGTTATCTCAAGAAATGGGCTAGTCGATTGGCCGCCTCGTTCGTGCAATTTAACGCCGCTTGACAATTTTCTGTGGGGCTACGTTAAGTCATTGGTTTCAATGAGCCAAAATTGAACGCCAAATAGCGGCCGTTTCGGCCGAAATGTGTGGCCGAGTCGTTGAAAATTGGGTTCAACGAATCGACCGCTGCAAACGTGCCCGCAGTGGCCATATGAAAGAAGTCGAGTTCCATTCATAAATGTTTTGATTGTACTTCAAGCCGATAATAAAGTTTTTGAAATATCTAAAATGATTTGCGTTTTATTTAAAAAAACAAGTTGTCAAGTCCTTTTTGGAAAACCCTATATAAACAAGTGGTTTCTAGAATTTGAGCAATCAAATCACTTGGCTTTAGGTAAGAAGAAACTCTTCTAGGTGGACGACACTTGTTTAAACAGCAACAATAGAAAACTTTCCACTGATTGTCTCAAATCGTCAATACCATACATTGAAAGTTCAGGATGTTTTGTGCGTTGTGTTTTTTTTACAGAGTAAGCGGGAGACATGATTGTAAAAGGATTAGAAGTTTAGTTAGTTTAGTTTAGTTTATTCATTTAGTTTAGTGTATTTATGACCAAACCAATGGGGTTTTCTGAAGTCCGATGCTACAATTGCTCCAAGGTGTACTAAATCACCGGTACAAAGTCGGACGGTTGCACTATGATTATGCAATACTCGCAGCCCAGCGAAAACATCAGAGAATCGTAGCTTATCGATAGTGACGTAGATGTATCTGGTGCCAGCAGCGCCATGCAAATTGTTGGTGTTGCATCTTAATATTATCAATCAGTATGCCTTAAATACAAGAATTACGAGTATATCTCTCTTTTTGATGCTAGTAAAACGATTAGTTTTGTTCAGCTTTCTATAGTTTCAGGTAAAACTGATGCTTCGAGAAAATAAACAAGAATTGAACGAACTAATGTACAATGTATTCGTATGGTATGAAAACGTTCCACATAATTTTGAAATAAAGTCAAATATTCTTAACCACGTTTATTGGAACCTGGTTTCTTATGATTACTCAAGATTCATTTGGACATGAAAATGGTTGCCCTTAGTTTGCCCGATGGGTATGTGATTTATTGTGATGGTGACTATTTTGTTTAGCCAACAGCCTCGTCACGTTGAAGGTATCGGTTCCCAAGTTAGCTGCATGCATGTGTCCAAAGACATAATGTAAGTACGAGTACGTATTAGCTTTAATTAAGGGCCATAAGATAATTTTACAAGAATTTTTTTTGTATAATATGTAAGAGTTAATTAATGAACTTAAATAATAATGGATATATGTATGTTTTGCATCGTAAACCTCCAAGATAAGTGAACTTTCCAGCAGTTGCCATCTTTAGTTGAGAAGTCCAGCAGCTGCCATCTTTAGTTTCAGAAATCCAGCAGTAGCCACATTTGTTGGGATGTCAAAATTTGGATCTGCTCTTTTCTTTTTCCTGGTGATGGCCGCACGTTCTACAGAGTGAACATTGCATCAAATCTTTTTATAATTAATTGTTGTAAAATAAAGTGAATTATTTTTATTGAAAACCTAAGAGTATGTAAAACTGAAAAAAACTGCAAAGATCACCGAAACTAAGCAGCGTTGGGCGCTGGAAGTACTTAGATGAGGGATTGGATGGGAACTCGGTACCACATTCACTCGAATAGAATTCGCAACATTTTTAATACACTGTTTGTTTTTTTAAATTGACTAAATTCTTCCTATTGATCTTAGCAAATCATGTTCGGAAGTTAAGGTTTGTCCACGGCCTAGATAAAATCTTCTTTTGGATGTCGACGCTATTGAAAGATCTTATTTGATACAATACATTTTAGATCATTTTGAACCCCTTTCCGCCTTAGATTTCAAACGCAAAGGACTCCTAGTTGTGTTATTGATGCTTTCACTAAGTTCAAACTCAGCTAACTCAACGAGCACAAAAGAACAATGTCGTTCTAAGGATACATTTTTTATCTGCTATATGCAATCCAAGCACTGTTTTATGAATCATGGTAACTGCTTTACCACGGTCTATTATATATACATATATGTATATACACAATATATATAACCATATACTCCTGCATAGAAGAATAAGCTTGTATGTAGTACTGCGCTAAATCTAATTCTAGAGGAATTTGCTTATACGAGACAAATTTATCATTCTATAAATTGTAAAATAATTAACTGTGTGACCTGTTACGGTTTTCTAAAATTAGTTATATGCGGTCACGCGTTTTTCAATTACATGCCATAATTGTAAGACTACGATCACCCTTTGTAAATATTGTTTTTTTATAATGCTGTCTGTGGGGGTGATTTTTCAGCGGTGTACAGCAGGGCTGGGATGATAGTAGTCTTTTGGAGAGCTTGTGAAATGATGTGCATTTAATATCGGCTTGCAAGTTTCGCACAACTTCTGCAAGAAATTTATATGGCAATGCTATGGAAAGTATTATATCGCACAGGTAAATGCCAAAACCAGGCACTGTTCTATATGCTGGTATTTGGCTGGTAAGCATTATCAGACTATTAATATATAATTTCAAACATTGATATAATATGCTAGGTAGGGTATTGTACGCGATGTTAAAGAGACTTACTCTACAGCTGGAGCAGTCTACACTATCTCCATTCTAGACAAACGGGTAAGCTTTGTTGAGATTCCATTTGCCAGGCATATATTCTTCTGACCATAATCTGTAGGTTCGTAGGTACTCGTATATTCTCGAGCACCCTATTTGATGTTTATTCAGTTTAGATATCATTATCACTATCTAAATTTCTTCTTGTATACATACGAGTGCACGAATTTGTTGCTGTCATTATCTACATTTATTTGTTCATTCAACCTGACAGTGAAATATTGATCTTGCTCCATAAAACATTTTGCAGAAGTAATTCTTCCAGAATTTTAGCACCGATTTTTTTTCTGGAGGAACTTTATAACATTTTTGTAGTTAAACCTCTCCGTGTCTTCGATCACTCGTTCCTCCTGTCTCCTTGTCTCTTAAATCTCGCGAGTATTCGACATAAACTCTTCTCATAAACTCTTCTCATAGTTCTTCAATTTGACGATCGAAATTGTTTGCAACAATTTTTGCATCGATCTTCATGTTATCAATCGATTGACAGTTTTTTTTTTTTGTTTATCAGAAGACTAATGCTAGCTAGCTGTGATTAGACATTTCACCCCGCCGCGAAATACACTAGACCAATTTAAAATATGTACGTATTCTTCCAAAAATGGTCTCCTTTCCTAACCATGAGTTTAGGACATTACTTTGGAATCGTTCCCAACGCCTTCTTTCTCGTCTGTAGGGGCGTTATGCGGACTACAATTAGTCGTTTGCTCGGATGGTATCACCACAGTAAAAGTCACAGTTCATCATCCTGCTTTTTCCCGGGTCATCCTATCGCGTTTCTTGGATTTTGGTAATATAAGTCTAGGACTGCCGCTTATTATTCAGTTGCGTGTAATCTGTTAAGGATCATGAATATTCTACATACAGCGCACGAAGTCGTTATCTGTTTTTCATTTGCTGCGATTATCAGAAATAGATTATCCACACCTTCGCGTGTTTGTCGGTTCAGAACATATAACGTAATGTTATGAGTGCCGGGTGAGTTAATTCGACGGCACAACCTCTAAATTGGAGGCCCAAATTATTCCGAGGATATTACCAGCGCTGCCATATTATCTTTATTTCAACATTCTGGCTAAATGGTCCAAAAACCTTAAACGACATGAGCTCGGAGTTTGTCAAAAAAGCTGAAACGGAGGTATCCCTTGGAAGGTCTTTTCCTTAGCAGTTCTTCATCTTCGAAATTTCTCCACAGAAACGTTCATTTGTATTTTGTTTGGATTATATTTGCGCATTCAGACAACTTTAGAGATATCTCTAAAACCTTTATTACTTTATAAAGTAGACACATTGGGATTATTTATGGAATAAAATATCTTCCAAATAACTTCAGCTTGCAAACCCTACTCTGCACTTCGTGTGCAATAACTCGTTTGTTTCATGACTTTTATGGCACGTAGCACCATGCTGTTGAAAGTAGAGGTTGATCGTACAGATATTCTCGAGCTCTGCTCACAAAAAACTGTTTATCATGTCGCGGTAGCGCGCTCCATTGACCGTAATCATTTTTCCGGCCTCGTTTTCGAAAAAGTGTCGTTCTATGACACCGCCGGTCCATAAACCGCATCGAAAAGTACTGGTCGTGGGTTCATTAACATTTCCTGAATTTGAAAATTTCGTGGATTAGTCGTGGAAATGGGTCTCATTCGAAAACACGATTTAGTTTCAAAAATCAAAGTTAGCATGCATGTTTTCCATGACCCAATCCAAGAATGTATGCCGCTGCTGGTTCTTGCGTTAATTGTACATTGTACCTAAATCCTTCGGTGACAAATGGAGGTGTTTGGGTGCTTTCCAAAACTTTCCTTTACCTCGGCGATATTTTTCATTGAACGTCCAGGACGAACACGTTTCGGCGTCTTCACATCTTACACTGAGTCCGTCTCTTGAATTTTAATGATTATGTTGTGCACACACGTCTCGGATGGTACATTATTACGTGCATTTTCGTAATACATTTCAACAATTTGGATTTTTTTTCTTTCACCATAGTAAATTTTCCAAATTTATAGATGACATCTGTTACCATAGACCAACCCTACGTGCATCAGCCTTTCAAATCTCACACCTCTTGTTGAAACACCTTTAGACTAATGTATCCTTTTCTTTGCTTTGACAAAGGCATAGGTAATATAACAAAAAATTAACTTAATTTGGTATGAATGTATTAATTTAGAATAGTATCTTATCTATGCCTACTCCAAAATTATTTTACTTTTCTAAAGCAAATTCTTCATTTTCAAAACCAGAAATGAGTGATTTCGTAAAGCAAAAAAAATCTGAATGGAAATCAAGTCAAGCGAACGTGAAATACACGAACAAGTAGGAAAGCAACAGCAATGAAACACAACTATTTAAATAGTCAAATCAGGAACAGGGCACTGTGCTTGACAAAATATGTGTATTTGAACAATAGCATTAGTTGCTTGCATAAAATTTTTTTTAGGAGAGTTCTATGGTATTTTTCGAACATACTCGTATATGTATGTGTACATACGTAAGAACATTAGTAAATACACCAAGTTTCTATTATACTTTGAATTGGCAAATATATCTTCCCGTTCCCCGTCCAAATCTATCTAGCAATGAAGTAATAGCGTTGTTCGTCTGTAATAGTGGAATGTTAAATAAATCGTCAGATTTATAGAATGTTATTTGGATTCTATCGTCACACGATATAGAAACATATCCCGTTCGAAGAAAATAAAAAAACATACTTATACATATGTACAATATTCGTATATAGGTAATCCATCCTGTAGAATAATTTAAACAGCAACCAATTTTATACTGAAACAGATAATAGCTTGTGGAGATAAAAAGTACATTACAGAGTGTGGGATGTTGCACTTTTTCATTAAAAGTGGGTTATCCTATAAACGTATAGTTTGAAAGCAAAATTAAGGTAGGAAGAAACAAAAAGGTGTAATGAATAAATTAAATGAAAAAGAAAGAGGTATACTGATATACAATATTTTTAAAGTAACAAGGGAGTAATAAATTCGGTGAATTTTTCCGGATCACCGTAATCCAGGGTAGGTCCGATGATGGGTTTAAATGAAAACTAAACAGCATTTAAGGCAAAAGGGTGCTACCATTGAAGATTTCAAGGGACGAAATGATACTGGTAATTTCTTTGGATCACTGAACAAATAGAGATAAAACAAGGTGAGACAAGCAAGATTACGTTGGTGTTAGACGATGTCGATTGACTGGACACAAAGGTTTTGGGAGCACCCAACTAGATGTGAATATTGTGGTCTTATGTTGAGTGGATAAAACCGTTTTTAATATGTATATAATATGTCGATGCCATATCAGACGGTTTGAAATACTTCTTGTAATGCTTCTAGTTACTTCAAAATATCTTTGGCAATACCAAAATAGCATACGAGTATATGGTCATTCCAGGTTGTCATTGGTACACATACCAGAAATGGAAATCTCTCCGTTTCAGCGATGTACGAGTAAGTGGAATTTATGGATAATTGCTAGGTATTTGAATTTTGATTTAACAACGAATAACAGCATTGCGTTTTGAGAGCATTAAATTCCTTTCCGTTTATGGTTCCCCAATAGTTATGCAATTAATATCGGTATTGAATGGGCTTAATGTACAGGCGAAGAGCAAGAACGTGAGTGAGGGATCTTGATAGTAACTCTAAATTTAATTAAGCTCTGGAATAAATTGTCATTCTCGTTTCGTCTATTTTTCTCGCCGTTGCATATTTATGCTAAATTAATAAAACAATTATTATGATATGGCATTTGTGCACTTATGTTATTTGAATTCTGACATTTGACGACTTCCTTGAGTTGTAAAAAGTGCCCCTGTTCAAAAGGTACTGTACTTCCAAGTCCGACCAATAACACCTTCTTCTTTTGGCTACATAAATTCATGTCATATGAGTAATTGCAGAAGTAATTTTACACTCATAATTAATCGTATTGATTTGGGATAAGTCTCTTCATTATCTATGGGATGCCAAGCTACCACTCTGATTTATGTCTGAGTGGGTGTATTTCAATTCCCTAGTATTCATAATAGTATTTAATTTAAAATAGAAATTTGTGCAAAGATTTAAAAAAAAGGAAGCGTTAGGGAGCTGCTTATTTACACAATGGGAAGAGATATTTTATAAAAAATAAAAAGCGTGTCTGTTACTGTATGGAGCCCTGATGGACACTTGCATTTATTATGTAAATATTACACCTAAAAGCGCTTAATTTGATTTGTGTTCCAGACTACAATAAGCAATTTTGCAATGGTGGTAGCAATTGCCGACTACATGAAATTTGATCGCAATAAAAAATGGACCCAAAATAAAAATGAAAAATTGCTTTAACATTGGGGAGTTTTTCATGATGAAATATCACTCCGAACAAAATGAAAAAAACACCAAAATATTCAAATTCAAAAATGAAAAACGATTCCAAACTACAATACATATGTATATAACAAGCAGCACGACGAATTAAATAGGTAGTAGTAGTAGTAGTAGTATTTTTTATTTCATTATATATAATACATGTGTAAAATTTACGTGATTTGAACACAATAATTCATTAAGTATATTAAGAAAAAATATATAATAGAAATAATATAGTGACATTTTATATTTTATATACATAAAGTATTAAAATAGTGCCAAATGCCACTTCAATGGGTTTTAATATTACTAATATGTGGGTGGGGTGACCCGTTTAATTGCATTCAAAGAACAAGTTAATTTAATATACAATTATATTTACAAAGAAAAGTGAAGGATGCAAATCAAAATAAAATAACTACATAAAAATAAAGAAAAGTTAAGAGGAAGTTAGAAAAAAAAAAAAAACATTATTTACACCAGAATATCAGAGAGGAGGTATTCCACGTTCTGTGAATCATAATTAAAAAGCCAAGACCTTATGGACCTTTCAAATATTCCAGAAATTCTTATCATTTTAATATTTAAAGGGAGCTTGTTAAATAGTCGACATGAAGAGATATTATAAAAATTCCGAAATGCAGTTGTACGAAAAACGGGTACAGTCACAACATAGGAAAAGTTTCTCCGTAGATTGTAATCAGATATAAGTCTGTAATTTAAATTTCCTGATCTCTGAAAGAACGTTTTCAACACTTTAAAACAATACAAATGACGAACTGGAAGAATTTTCATATCACAAAACAATGGGAAACTTGGATGACGCCGATTCTTGTTACAGATTTTCCTTACTACACTTTTTTGTAAGACTAGTAAGGGCTTGATTTTATTCAGATACACGCCCCCCCAACAAACAATTCCATACTGGAGTTTAGCGTGAAAGACACCATAATAAATGATTTTTAATAATTGCTTTGAACAAACATTTTTTAGATAAAAAAAATGTCGCAGGGTATTTCGAAAATATTTCCTTAGGGACTCTGTGTGGCTTGCAAATGACATCCTAGAATCAATTGTGAGCCCAAGATACTTAAACTCGTCTACTTCCTCAATTAAAAAGCAATTATCACTACATTTAAGACTGCTACACAATGTTGGAAGTATTTGACTAGAATCACAATTACAGCCTGCTAATCCATACTTTTTGCATTCTGGTGCGTGGAAGTAAACACATTGGGGAAACTAGGTTAAAAAACATTATTTTTGTCTTTGAGCTAATGTTCAAATTGTGTTCTGCGAACCAAATTCTTAATAGACTAAGATCCCAATTAATGTCAGAGATTAAATCCAAGACACTTTCAGAGCCATATGAGCAGCCAACATCGTCTGCAAACGCCGTAATTCTACTTCTGAAGTTTAGTGAAAACAGTGAGTTTATATAAATTAGAAATAAAATGGGTCCCAACACAGAACCTAGAGGAACTCCCAAACTGAAGAAACGAATCTCGCTTCTCATACCATCAATCTTCACTCTTTGAGATCTGTTTGCTAGGTATGATCTAAGCCACTCTAGTATGAACCCACGAAAACCCGCTTTTTCCATTTTATCCAACAGTATAGTATGGTTGACCATGTCAAAGGCTTTTGTGATGTCAACAAATAAACCAGCCGAGAATTTTTTACCATCAAGGTTAGACAAAATATTTGAGCAAAAATTTAGAAGAGCGTCTTCGGTAGATTTACCCTGCTGAAAACCAAATTGCATTGGATTGAAAAACTCAATTTTTTTCAAGTAAGACATTATTCTCTCTTTAATAACTTTTTCGAATAATTTGCTAAAAGTGGGCAGAAGTGAAATTGGCCTATAGTTTTTCATATCGTCTGCAGAGCCTTTTTTAAACAGCGGAATTACGTCGGCGCATTTGAGTGCCACGGGAAATGTTCCTGCAAATATACTGCGATTAAAAATGACTGCCAGGACGTCAATCACATAGCATGCTATTTGTTTAACAAGTATATTTGAAATATTATCAAAGCCACAAGAGTTCGATTTTTTTAGGGATCCAATTGCTTTTAGGAGCTCTAAAGCAGTAATAGGTTCGAAGGCAAAGCTCGTATATTGCGACAGGTCACCACCCCCACTTATTGAATTGTAACAACGAGTGCAATTTCTCAGAACTGTTTGTGTTGGTATGCTGTTTGATATTGAGGTGAAATACTCATTGAAAGCATTAGCAATGTCAAGTTTGTCAAACAGTTCGCAATTGCTCACACAAATTGAATGGGGTTTTGTTGTAGAATGAGACTTGTTCAGAATATCATTCACTACTTGCCATTCTGATTTAAGGTTACCCTTAGCAGAAATGAATTTAGTTCTATAATAATTATCGCGGCAAAAAGCAATCTCTTTTTTTAAATCCAAACATAGCTTTTTAAACTTATTTTTCAGCCTAAGGTTCATGGGATTCTTGGAGCATTTTATTCTAAGCTTGTGTTTCACGTTAACTTTTTCAATGAGTTGACTAGATATCCAGGGTTTTAGTCTTTTTTTAGATTTTTTCAATGGTTCCGTAGAGGAGCAATTTGATATAAATTTATTAAGGCGAGTTATGAACACATCATAAGAAGCAGAAGCATCACTTTCCATGTAAACATCGTCCCAGGACTCAAAAAGTAGAAGATTTGTCAGCTTTATAAAATCAATTCTTGTTTTTTGCTTTTGGCTATTAACTTCGGTACGACTATTCTTTTTGCTTTGAAAAGTATTCACCAATAAACCTATCATTGAGTGATCAGTGATTTGCAAGTCATATGTGCACCTCTCGCAGGCATTCAATGGAAAGTCTGCAAATCGTCCATAAATATGATCCAAACACGTACCTGAAGACAACCGAGTGGGTTCATTTATAAAACTAGCTAAACCGTGGAAGGCCAAGAGGGCCAAGTAATTTGACACAGTTTCGCTACTATCTAACATATTAATATTGAAATCTCCCAAAATAATTAGGTTTTTTGCTTTTACTGTGTTCAGCAGACAAGAAAATTCTCCTATGAACGCCAAAACATTGAACATATGTAGACGATAAACAGACAACAGAACAAAATCTATCTGATTAAACCTAACAGAAACCTTTAGAATGTCTGCGCTCTGAAAGTCGACACACTTAGCTTCATGAACTATTAGTTTCTCTTTAATAAAACAGACGATACAGACGCCCGCAGCATAATTTTCATTTGGATTAGCAAAGAAAAGGAAACCCGGTAGATGATAATCGTTAATTTCAAACCCATAAATCCAAATTTCGGAAACGATAATAATATCCGGAATGCAATGAAAAGAATCAAGGTGGGTAGCAAGAGATTCAAAGTTTTCTCTCAAACTTCTAATATTCTGGTGTACGACAAACAGTTTGTTTATGGAGTATGAACTATTTTTAAAAACATTATCACAATTTGAAAAACTTAGATCGAGGATAGAAAAGTCATCATTTGTGTCATTAAATTCAGAATTCATTATTCAAACAAGTTCAAGATCAGTAAAAGATTTAATCGAGATGACTTTTCCACCTTCCTCCTTCCTCATAAGTATTTGGTTGTTCTTACTTGTGTGGGACTTCAGCTCCCTTTCTGCAGGATTGCAGGGTTTAGCCGCTCATGCGACTCATATCAACAACTATCCGCCAGGGGCCTACCACTAACATTTTTTAACTTAACCAAAATGAAATTTATTCAAACTTAAAAAGGCTGTATTTTGTAACTATATTTTAAGTGGTAAGCATTATTTGTGAAATATACATTACAACGTTTTTTACTTATTTTCTAACTAAGTAATTATTATTTATAAGATATTCATTGGCCGCTCAATATGAGTAAATATCTAAAACCATTGTTACATGTGTAACATACGCCGTTGAATAGGAGTACTCACAAAATATAGGATTCTCAAGATAAGTGACTGTTCCTAATTTCGTTCGGTTAAGAGACCTGAAAAGTTCAATTGAAATAATTCCCACAAATTGAGTTAACAAAAAAATTGCCTGGTATAAAGCCAGCAAAATAGACTTCGTGCTCTTTATGGAGAAAATATGTGATGTTCCACACTATGAATTGCAAGTCGTTAGAATCTTTAGTCAAGGTAGTAGAAATTGCGCTGCGCTTAGAACAATACTCATTGTAGCTTGTAAAACTTCCTCAAATTAATTTCTGCCAACGCAACGAGTAAAATGGATCATGAAGGCCTAACGAAGTGTCCCAACCGACAATAAGCAAAGATAATCACACAAGGCAAAATAAGAGTTTAAGATACGAGTATGATTTATTGGCCTCATACAGCTCGATGCTTACATACATATACAACAATTGACTGAGCATCCGCAAACATTCTGATGCCGGATCAAGTATGGCTGATAGCACTTTGTTTGAAATATGATCCAATCCATCTGAAATCCACTTAATGATTGAATGACAGTAACTTTGCAGTATCTTTCAGCGGATATAATGCCAATCCAAACAAATGGCAGATTGCATAAACTGGCAAAATATCATAGAAAAGAGCACATAACCTTTTCGGAAGATGGATAGATTTATCCACTCTATTCGAATAAAAAAAAAGGACCCTTCTTTATAAATGCCAAGTATTTTGACTTTAATCAAAGGTGAAAAACGGAAAAACGAATAACAAATTCGGCAATATATGCCACATCCACATAGAGAATCACAATGTAATGCCCATTGTTCTAGAACTACATTCAATATCTTATGCGCAAGCTGCCAGAACGAAAAAGAAGTTATCTCTCACTCATCTTTCGAATATCTGTTAAGCGACTAGCGACCCTAGAAATGAAAATCTTTTGCAAGTATTTTCAATATTAGAACTTTAGTAGTATTCTCAATAGTAGAACTTAGCAGTATAGGAGTATTTTGTTCAACTCTAGAAGATACAAGCGAGTCATCGAAAAGATTCTCTATGTCCTTAAAAACTTAACTAGCATAAATAAAATAAAATTTTCGAGCCGTTGCTCCTGCGATCTAGGTAATACATATTATTTTCTTTTCAAAACCTAAATGATCACAGACTCCACAGATACTTGACTGCATGTCTAGATTAGGTTAGGTGTTATAAGGTACACGTAATACTTATATAAGAAACATACACATGTACATACATGATACATATGAATAGGTATGAATCTTAATGTTGAGAGGAAAGAATTATAATTTCACTTTACTTTACTGTGGATGCCAGCTTCCAAACCGGAACTTTCCGATACCTTAACTAATATACTCCTGCAGCCAGTTCGATCCCTAGCCAATGCCACTTACATCCAGCTGTTTTTTCCGGATTATGTCAACGTCATCTGCATATCTGAATAGTTGTATATATTTTTGAAATATTGTGCCTCTGCCGTTGGCTTGCGAGTCACTTTTAATTCTCTTAAGCACGAGATTAAACGCAACATAGTTTTTGAATCAAAAATTTGGTGTCTCATAAGAAGTAAAATTGATAAATACGTAATGGGTATCGATTTGACATTTAATATTTGATCGACTGCACTGCGGACTTACTTATATGTATCTGAAACCGTACTGGTATAGATTTATCAGCTTTTTGATGAGTAACTTTAATCGTTCACGTAATAGTGCAGCTTGGAGAAACTCTTTACTTCTATACTGGGTAAAAAATATTAAGGTTTCATTCGTCGTGTGCACTTCCGATCAAATATTGCAGATAAACTGTTGCACGCTTTAAAAAGATGAACGATGAAGACATATTGCTAACTTCACATCGTTTTAGGTGGGTGGATGTTTGTTATTACGGTTTCCGTCCAATTTGGATACTCGTATTACGTGTCTCGAAAGCGGTATGTTCGTCGACTTATTTCTAATAAATGCATCTCTACTACGATGGTGTGGTTGCCCTTACTGGCTACGGTTCGGGTCTTATTACCCTGATACATCATTGCATTGTAACTCCTGGTAAAAATTTCGTACCTCATGCCTACAAAACCATTTTTCGGTCCCCTCGATTATATGTTTTCCGAATATCTCGTTTCTCATTTAAAGATGTTTGTATTCGGTTTTTTTCTGCTGATATGTGTCAATAGCAGATTTCATCTTACCCCTCGCATGCAATGTCCCACATCATCTGTATCAAATCTTCTTACAGTATTTTCCCGCCTCTGCATTTGACAACCGCATTCGTAATTTAGCTTCTTTAGATACGAGTAGTGATCCGAATCAGTGTTGACAAGACCAAATCAGAGTGTTCAATTGTAATTGGTCTACACAGACTCTCATGATTAGTTCATTAAAGTTTTGATAATAGCTAGAACTTCAATTCTTTCATATATATATATATATACCATATATAAAATGCCAAATAAATTGTGCAGAAATATATGTATTTCTGTTATGAATGCATATACTCGTAAAAGTGAACATTTATGTAGATCGACATATTTTTAATATTATTATTCCATGTAGCAAATCATAATCATTTCTCGTGATACCCTAATTTTCTGTAACACCCCATCCAATATTAAAAATACCTTAGCATTACATTTTGTTTGTATTTATATACCGTTATCTTATGCAAGCATCATAGAACTAAATGGTAAATGCCTGAAACTTTCCATGAATCTTTGATTAAAATTCTAAATCACCAGAACGTGACGCAGATTCCAAAGCCCGCATTAATGCAGTGCCTAAAAATCGATGTTTTGCCTCATCCGATTGTAGTTGCTTCGTTCCACTGATTTTAAGTGCCAAGATGAGTTTTATGAAAAGTTATTTATTTGAGTTGATTGCTTGGAAGTTATACTTCATTCTACTACGAGTATAAATAGATCACCCATTTCAACCCACAATTTTATGTGTTGACGAGGGTTTGTTATTAGACACGCGCTGTATCTAGTGATGAATTTGACTAGTTTTTGAGAAATTATCTATGTATGAATCTGTATTCGCTAAAATTGAAAACACATCCAATTAAACGATATACAATGAAGGAGGCAGTCGCTTGGAAGTATTTTCAAAGACTTTTATAACACAGTGGCTCTATGGCGATTATTGAAAATCAGTGAAAGTAGTACTAAATTTAGAAGAACAACAATAAAGAAGTGACCTTTTCAGGTCCTTTAGCCGAAAAAAAAATATTTAAAGGTTATTTCCTTTTATCTATTTTTTTTTCTCTAATTTCAGTATATTAGTTGGGTATTAAAACAGGTATGGATAGCATTTTGAGAGTCTTAATTATTAGTTAAGAACGATTTTGACTTACCTTGTCTCGTTTTTTAAAAACTTAATAAATGTAATTTTGAGAATTCATACGCAGAAGATTTTGCTTTCGTAAATTTCCAATTGTCCACCGTCAGAAAAATAATAAATTATTTTCTCTGATTTTCAGTATTGGACGAGATTTGAACATTTTATCATACAAATGCCTTCGAGGGACACAACGGGCTCTTACGCAAAGAGCAGTTTATAAAGCCGTACTAGGAAGGACGATTTACGCTCGTCTAGACAGAAAGTTTAAATTCAGTGTGCAGGCTAGGAACTTAAATCCTCCAGTTTCTCGATATAGTTTTCTGAATTGCAGATATTGTATCGAATTTGAAGATCTTCGCTATATTTTCATATGAATATTAGATATTTTTGAAATAATCGAATTGTTAGACTTCACTACGCTAAGGAACAAGTGAATAAGAGGTTTGCAGCCCTTGTATCTATCTTGAGGTGTAATTTTCGTTCATACGTGTACGTTTTTTTTTTTAAAGAACTTAACACTCAAGTGGGTATTAATACACTAAAAATGCCTGAGCACGTGTTAAGTTTTTAGAAAAATGGGACAGAGAGAGAAAGAAAGATTTTTGGGCTCAGTGGTTATTTCGCTCCATCGGTGGCATCATTATTAGTGTAATTGGACTTGTTGTTGTATTATAGGCAACCACTCGTCTTACGTGAATTAAGTTGCCTGAAAAAACGAATGTCTTTCGAATGAGGCTGGGATTCGAACACCGAACCTTCCGATTTGGAAGCCAATACACTACCACTTGAGTCACGGTCACCCACGTGTACGTTTTCAAATGATGCGTACACTGGCGATCACTAGGATAAGGCCATACATTTTGCAATCGGTTTTCACACTTTATACTTGTTGGAAATTTTGTACCCGGAAACTTTTACTATCTGTGAACAGGCACATAAAATTAAATGGTAAATAAGAAACGACCGTTGGCATTTCCCAAGATAAGAAAAGCGTATAAAAAGATACGCCACTAGGATGATGCCACATGCAAAATCTTCGAAAAGGAAAAAATTAATAAAATGTTTACATTTTATGGTTTTAAAACATTCATTTATTACGTTTTTATACATTTCGATATGACTTCTATAAGACGGTTTGGAATAGAACAGAGAATTTTGGGCCCAGGCATCACGAATAGCTTCGATTAAAGTGAAAATATTTTTCACTTTTGTAAGTGACCATTCCAGCAAACATTTGTAGTTGTTCCGTTCATTGTTGTGGACAAAAACTCCAACTCGTTTGTGTCATAGTAGGTAATAGCTCCCCACACCACTACACCTGATGTACGGCTTTAATGTCTTGCCAAAATAAGCTCCTCCTTTCTTAGATCATGGAAATAAAAGTTGTAACCATCGGGGCCGTCAAAGTTAAACTTTTTTTCATCCGAAAATACAACGCATTTCCATTCACTGCTCCAAGCGACATATTCTCCTGCTAAATTCATTCGATGCTCCTTGTGTACTTGCCTCAAAACAGGTTTCTTTTTAAGTTTTCTGCTCTGTATAGTACCACTTTTTCGAATTATCCTTCGGACAGTTGCTATGCTGGCTGATACTCCGCTGTTGGACCTTATTTTAGTTGCTGGTAGAGTAGAATTTGAGGCACGCCGTAGAATTAACCGCTTTTCTCGCAATGTTGTTGCTTCTGCTGTGTGTCCGTTTTGATTTTTTCCATAGTGTTGTGGATCCGCAAGATAACTGTTAACAAAAGTCTTACTTTTATTAAGCCACCTTGCGATTTCATTCACTCATAATTCATTGAAAGCATCTATTTTTACTCTTTCTGTCGCTGTCAAAGCCTTTCCTGAACACTTTTTTTTTAACTAAATAAAAACAGTTCTTTTCAACGCTTTTGTAAATATTCTTAACAAAACTTTGAAAAAATCGTTGATGTTTGACCTTATGTAACGGCAGCCAGTTAAAGTGTTAAATGGCCTTTGAAACATACCTCACGTTTGTATTTCTAATAACTGGGCTTGTATAACAAAAGAAAAAAAACATGGTAATTTTAAATATTATAGTGGTTGTCCTACATTTGAATTTTATCACGAAATCATCTTCATCATCAGTGCAGCATACGATCTGATAAGTTAAATTGAAGTTCGGGTGTAACAAATAAATAGCAGAGGCATTACAATATTTAAATTTTGATACACATTTCTGATGCTTTTTTCTATAATAGTTTAAGTGAATACGAAAATGTCTTGTTAAGAAATCAATTCTTATTATACTACTTATTTAACTTCAATTAGATATGTGACTATCTCTTCCTAGAATTGGCCTGTTCTATGTAAGTTAAAGGAAATCTTGTACAATTTGATATCTTTAATTATTCATGAAGAACACAACGCCTGCAAACCTCTTTTCACTTTAAATATTGTACGTGTTCTTAGAAGATATATATGTACACATTTGCGTTTGTTAAGGGGAATGTTTTGTTATACATATACATGTACGAGTATATTGTAGGTAGAATTGTACACCAAGCCCTCGATTTGCGTCGTTAATGGCGACCGGAGAAATGCGACGCAAAACGAAACGACGCAAATCGAAACACGATTCCCTATATGTTTACATATTTGCTCTATTCTCTAATTAAAAACTTAGATTTTTAATAGAAACAAGTGCTTTTATTTATTCATTTAAAATAACAAACAAAAATGAATTAAATTGATTTATATTCATGTACATTGTACGTATAGAAAAGCAATAAAAATAATAAACTTCTAAGTTTGGTGAGTCTAAATTATGTGTAACACTTTCAGCCACCTGATTGGGTTGTCTTTCGTTTTTGTTCAAAAAATTTTCCAATGTTTGTTGAATTTTAACAAATTTCTTTGGATATAGATTTCTTTGTAACAACTTAACAACTGATAGCGTCAGTAACATCTGTTGCCACTTCTGAACTACGGTTTTCGTCGGGATCATTATCAGCTAAAATATCCATTGCTTGCGAAATCAATTGCATCACTTTAGAAATTGTTGCAGTTGTTAGTTTTTTTTTCCGCTATGATATCAGATGCTTATCATTTCCTATTGCTTAAAAGTTCGTCTTAGATAGTAACTTTAAAGTTGGATATTACACCTTGATCGGTTGTACTCGTATAAGGGATGTACGAGTAGTGTTGCGAGGCATGAAAACTACTTTTATATTTTTGGAAAAGTCATCTGAGAAACCTGGATGTCCTGGTGCATTGCCTATTAATAACAGCACTTTAAAGTCTAAATTTTCGGAAGAATAGTAAAGTTTCAATTCAGGAAAAGCGCAGTTTTCTATCCCGTCCTTAAATAGATATGCAGTCATCCATGCTTTTTTATTTGCACGCCAATAAACAAGAATATCACCTTTCTTAACATTCTTTAGTGCTCTTGGATTTTCGGATTGGTAAATTAGAAAAGGCTTACATTTAAAGTCTCCTGCTACATTTCCTTTCAAAAAAAGTGTGAAGCGATCTTTGCTGGGCTTTCCTTTCTTTCCAGGGAACGACTTTTCGGTTTTCGAAAGATATGTTCTTGATGGAAGTCGTTTTCAAAAAAGGCCTGTTTCATCTACATTAAAAACTTGTTTAGCTGAATACCTGCCGTCATCAATAATGGCTTTCAGTTCTAACTTAAACTTTTCTGATGCTGATGTATCAACATTAGCTGATTCACCCTTTAAGGCCACACTGTGCAAGTTCGCTCGTGTTTTGAATCGTTCAAACCAGCTGTTGCTAGCTTCGAATTCTCCTAAATTCTCACCACTCGATGATGGGGTATTTATGTATTTATTTATAGCTTTATTTTTTATCACCATTTTGCTCAGCGGCATACTTCGGCTTACAGCGTTGAATAAAATCAGCACAGATGATCGATCTTGAGAATTCCGCATGTAAAGCAAACAAAAAAGGATTGCCGTTGAATATCATATGGCATTGCATTTCCTTAATGAGGAATCTATGAATTAGTTATGTTTAGTTGTCTTTATGACTTTAGTTTCACTCTGTTTTTTCATCTTTGTCGGCACACGCAAAAATTCATACGCGCTCATTTGTGCTCTTTGTGTTTGATCAAAATAATCTTTGTTGAGTCGAACAACAAACACCCGAAATGGGCGGTTTGAAGACAACCAGTGATTAGCTAACAAAATAAAATGGGAAACCCCACAAGCGGTAGCAAGGCAGGTGCGTGGGAGAAATGCTTATGTAGAGTAGGTACATACTTCTACGCGCTACATGTTTAAACGGTCAATAAAAGAAAAAGAAGAAGAAAAAACTGGAAAATCCCCTTTTTGCGTGTAACTTAACGAATGATGATGAAACAAAAAAATCTTCACAGAGTGGTATGTAGCGACGGCCCTAAACGACGAGCATGATCGCCGAACATGCACGTGCTCGCTATATTTTTCTCGTGTAGGGGGCTCGCGAGACTCTCGCTGTTGGCGAAAAATTTCAATTTTTTCGTTCTCGTTGGCTTCGATGTTCGCCGTGTAGGGCCATGTTCGCGAGCAAACCTCATTTTTGCTGTGAACGCCGCCGAGTAAATATCGTGGATTAAACATAATGCCAGCAGTAAATAAATAAATAACCATAAGCGCAACCACTTGCGCTTCTTTATTGCACATGTTCACAGTATGAAGAATCAACACGAAATGAATGCTCGCCAAATATGTTCGTCGTGTAGGGGATAACGCAAACGAGTATGTTCGACGAGCATGCTCGTCGTTTAGGGCAACCTTAAAGGGTCTCTAAACGAAATCAGGTATGTACATTTGTACGTACATTAAGAGAAATTAACCGAATTATGGCAACTAAAGAATTCGATCTTTAGATCTAGATTTTGACTTCTTCCAGACAGAACAACCTGCGAATTAGGTAAAGTTAAAAAAAATATTGCTGGGTATAGTTAACGGCAGCTACAAGGTTGCAAAACCTAACACGCACCACACAGTCAGCAATTATTCTTGGGAACCAATAATTTTCTAAAAGTAACTTAAACCGAAAATATAATTGTACATTTTTGTTTTCCAGTTCAAATTCTTTTGATTTTTTGTCAAATAAATGTATTATATATAGATCCTCAGAAAAAATTGTGATCAGAATTAACTTGTTGGTGAAAAAAGCAATATTGCTTGCAATAAAATTATTTTTTTTAATTTCGTTTATAAAAAAAATATTAACTGGCGCCCGAGCAGGGACCTCTCTATTAATCCGGATAGAGAACATAGGAAGCGGTATTGCGTGAAGTTAGATCCCATGAGAACTAGAATTCGGTTGCGCTACTCGTTTTCAAACACAAAGACTAAATTCACTTCGGTTACGGGTTTTCTCCGCGTGTGAATTAGTGTGCGTGCATTGTGACTTTCAATAGTGCATAATCAAAATCAGAGAACTGAATTCTCAACTGCAACTGTGCAGTGACGTGATAATACCCGTACCCCAATAAGCGGTTTGCAAGGACAACGCTAGCGACAAAAAAGGAACACTACGACATATCCAGAAGAACACAAATATGAGGGCAGGAGCTACCCACTAGATACTAACCTTACTGCAATGAGTACCAACTCCCTTTTACACATAAAATATTAGAGAAAAAAGCTATACAATCATTCTTGCAATCTTAAACAAACCACTATTTCAAACACAATTAAATTCATTGAAATTCGTTTAATCTAATAATTATACAATGGATCATGTCAATACCTATTTAACTCAAGTAACCGGGGCGGTAAATGCCCAAATGGAAATTCTTAAGCAAATAGATCAGCGTATCTGGGGGCTGGAAAGTAAGTCTGTCTGGAGAGGAATACACGAACCTTCGAATACCAGATAAGTAAACTTAGGCATACACTGTGTGTCTGAAAATGCAAAATATGAATCATTGTAATATGTCTAAAAAAAAAGGTAACTTCAACGTAATCACGACACCAATTAATAAGATTTATACCATCAAATGTGAGAAACCACCAAGGCCACGATCTTTGACAGTGCAGCAAAAAAATTCAGCCTATAATATTCAGAACCAAAATCAAAAGGGACCGGTTCCACTAAGATCAAATTATAGTCCACCTCCTCGACCGGGTGGTTCGGTCCAGCAGTACCAATGCAAACATATCGATCCATTCAAAGAAAACAAGTTAATTATATGAATAATTCCCCATCAGTTCAATGAGGAAAACGAGAAATAAGCCTTCCCCATACGCAACAGAGAGTGTATAATTTAGAAACTCAAGCTGACGACGCAAATACAGAATCATACGAAGAGTATCAACGGAGGTTCAATGACGAGATCGAAATTAATGATATTCCTGGAGAGGAGATTCAAGAAGCAAATTTTATGACAGGATGCCTCTCTAGCATAATCATTGGCTGCAATAAAATTATTTTTTTAATTCTCCGTTTATAAAAAAAACCTTAACTGTAGCACTTTCCTAACTCTAACAACACAACACCAATATTAAATGTAAAAAGTTCAACTGTCCGAATTTCACAACACGTGATTTTAATAAAATCTGTTTCCGTCTGAGAAATCTTAAGATGTCCCTAGGTAACTGGATATCATTTCGTTTGGCATTCTATGGACCAGGTGTGGCAAATTATGGAGTGATGTGAAAAACAGATAAATGTGCGCGCTTTTTTAATAATTATACATTTTTTAATTTCCATCGGCTTTTATTTCGTTTTAAATCAAGCAACTATTTCTTATTTTCTTATTCATTTACATATATGAACGTCAATTCTAATAAGATTATTTTGAGCCAATCACCACATGAGAGGAAATTGACGAATAGCTATATTTTATGCAGCCAAATATCATGTATGGGACCTGCGTGGCGATTTATTGAGTCCTAACTTGAATTGGGCCAGCAGCCATCATCAAGTTCGTAACGAATTGCTTGCCTTTCCTCCCAGTGGTGACCTTCGTTAACTACATCAGTAAACCCTCAATCGTGCAGGCTAAATGGTAGGTGCCACTATAGGGCTCACAATCCTATACGGAAGAGATTAAAAAGATGTGACGAACAAACTAATGACCTCGGATAAAAAACGGATTCACCGTTTACGACCCTTGCAAACGTTTAAAGGACATCGACCTGCGGATCTGCATGTTTAATTTCGAGCCCTTAGCAGACCACATGCAGCTGAGCAATTAGAAGGCGCCCGTTGACTACTATCACTGATATCACCGGCATCCAGGAAAAATTGTGGTATAAACATATCATGGTGATTGCTATAGAGAAAAGAAAGAGCGCTATATCCGGCAGAGTTAGGCAACAAATAAAACAAACAAAACAAGGCTAAATTCGCTAACATAAGCCTAATATGCGCCCGTGCTTCGGAAAACAAGGACGACGCCACCAATGAATGTTTCTACGAGCCCCTCGATGAGACATATGAGCAATAGTATGTATGATTTTAACGTCAGGATAGGAAAAGAAGACACCTGTGGTAGGACAGTTGGTAAACATAGCCTAAACTACGCCGCGTCTGGCAACGGACTTTGGCTTACTGACTTTGTGGCTGGACGAAATATCACTATAACAAGCACACGATTTCCTCAGGATAGTAATATCCAACAAAGCAGCTGGAAATGACCTTATGGAGAGCATCATTTCTCAGATCTGGTCAGAAGAGTGTATGCCTGATGAATGAAATCTCAGTATCGTTTGCCCGATCCACAAAAAATGAGATCCTCAGCTGCGCCAGCTATAGAAGTATAAGTCCCGTCAATATCGCATACAAAATCTTATCAGTCATATTCGTCAACAACCTGAGGGGCCCCGTATCAGTGCGGTTTCAGACCAGCAAAGTCCACAATCAACCAAATCTTCACACTTCGGCAGATTCTGAAAAAAACTCAAGAAGTCCAAATCGATACCCACCATCTTTTCACAGATTTTAGGGGCGCATATGACAGCATCTATAGAAACAACCTAGATATCACCATGTCTAGTTTTGGCATCCCTGTCAAGCTCGTCCGTCCATGCAGGAAAGAAAGCTCACCGCTCCGTCAAGGTTGGTAAAGACTTAACCGGGACCTTTGATGTCAAGGTTCTAGATAAGATGGCATGCTGTCATGTGGATTCTTTAACATCATAGTTAAAAGAATTGTGCGGAACTCACAAACGAACAGTGGAGGCACAAACTTTCAAGAGTCTGTACAACTACTGGCGTATGCCGATGATATTGACAAAATTGGTAGAACTCAGCGGACTATCATCAGTGAGTGCGCTAGTATTGAAACGGAAGCTGCCAAAATGGGCTATCGGTAAATGAGAGCAAACAAAGTATATGCCATCAACTAGAAGGGACACACAACATGGACGAATGGGACAGAACATCACAGTCGAAAGGTATAATTTTGGGATAGTAAGTGACTTTGTCTACTTTGGCTCAGCTATAAATTTTCCCAACAACGCCTCAGCAGAAATAAAACGAGGAAGCACACTTACCAATCGCTGTTTCCTTGAGCTGAAAAGGTAATTGAGCAACAAGGCCCTATCCTGAAAAACTAGAGGGACTCTATATAATCTACGTATATAATAATAGAAATCGGTAGTAGCGTTCCGTCCATTCAAATCTTCAACCGTAACACTGGTCTCGCTATGAATGCTCACCAGTATACTCTCAAGACCACTTTCGGACATAATCTGAAGTATCGTGATTTGTTCCTAAGCCGAACAAATCGCTTGTGGAATGCCCTGCCGAGTTCTCTATTTCCTAGTCATTGTAACATTCAGACATTTAAAACCAACGTACAATACCTATCTTTCTTTCTTCCTAATTTTCCTTCGCCCGCGCTGTGTGCAAACATTTTAAGGGTACTTTAACCCCTTGAGAGCGAGCTATTTAATATATATATAAGATCTTAATCTTCCCAGTCCTACTTGCATGGACTCTATCGAAAGCGTATCTCATATCGAAAGTATCCTCAGTCGCTTCGAGAGAAAAATCCATCGAAATTCAACGATTTAACAACGAAACTGTACAGCGACATCGATCTAGTCAGAAAACTGCTCATCAGTCGCCTGCGATGTCTAGGACATGTAGAGCGAATGGACACCAATGCTGCAACCCGCAGACTCTTCGAATCTAATCCTGAGGGACAATGCAGTACAGGGCGACCTCACCTCAAATCGACTTGGAGTGCGCAACTGAAGGCAGTTAGCTAAAGACCGGGCTAAGAGGCTAGGAGAAGCTTATTAGATTCACCCTGGACTGTAGTGCTACCCCAGTAAATGCATCGTAACATTTTCATCCACTAGTATATTTGAACCCGGAAAACATTCACTCGAATCTCACTTCTCTTGGAAATTTATTTTAGAAAACTTTCTTAAATTGACCCAAAGACTAAATTGAAATTACTATTGTAGATACAATAAAATGAAAAATGTGTTTATACTACAAGCAAGTTATCCCCCTCTATGACCTAGACATGAACAAGACATCAGTTCCATTAAATGTATCAAGAAAATAGATTACTCCAAATCATCGAAACATTTCAATGTTCAACTCTATGTTATGTAACAACTTTTGAAATAAAACTTGAACATGAATGAGCTATAATACGTACTTGTTTTTAGTGGTGCAATCGGTTCAGGAGGTAAATATGTAGATACATACATACAATGTGCGTATGGATGTACACAAATGCGAGGGTTTTTCAAAATCAAGTGATGTGTAAAATGTAAGACTTTGGGTAACGTAACCTTGATTTCATTTGTTTCTTTTTCTAAAATTCTTTGCACTTAAAATCAGTTGAAGGTTAAAAAATGGACAAAATAAACTTGTTGCTTTGTTTGAATGTATACGCAACAGCATTCATTACCTGCGCTGACAATATTAGACTGTATTGGGAATATATGTAAGTAAATATGTGAATAAATGAATCTACAATATATAATTCTATATAATCGTATATTCACGATATTCGTATATATACCTACATATGGAATTGAAGGAACCTCGAATATCTCGCAATCAACCAACATACGAGGGCTGTATGACAAGTACCTGTGTTAGGCAAGAAAGTGCATTAAAAAAAAATTATTTATTTCTCAATATAGTCTCCTTTCAGCTCGACACTTTCAGTCCAGCGATATTCTAACTTTTTCAAGCCATTCAAAAAATATGATTTGTCGAACTCCGCAAAATAGGCCTCTGTTTCGGCGATGATTTCCTCGTTTGACGAGAAGCGTTTTCCGCCAGGCCATTTTTTCATGTTTG